>CM031233.1:364995421-365640421 GCA_018340775.1 Taxus wallichiana var. yunnanensis
CACTATGGATCGGTTTTACCACTTACTAAGAAGGTCAATCATATATTGAGCAAGTATGAATTCTAAATTGAAGCTCGGTTCAAGCTTATTGAAGATTCTCATGCTCTTCTTAAACAATGGTCGTAATTAAAAAAAGAGCCTCATGAACCCATGAGAGAATTCATATCCAAGTTCCAAAATATTCTCCATAAAATTCTAGAGGTTGTTAGGCCTACAAAAGATAACAAACTATGATTCTTCACCAATGCTCGATTCTACTGCAGAGGTCGGTTTCATATCGAGGAGGATTCAACTAAATACTTTGGATGAGGCAAAAGAGCTATCAGTTGATGTGGAAGATGATTTTTGATGTCCTAAAAAATTAAAAAAGGACCAAATAAATAAAAAGCCCAAAGTTCAAGTTTTAGAGCTTCGACTCGTTGGTGTAAAAATTGGCCAATGATGTGTTTTGCTCAAAAATCAACTTTCTCAAAGTTCCTATACAAAGACATTTTGAGGAAGAACTTATCGAATAAATAGATAATTTCCCCCACCTCAAAGGCCTACTCTTGAATACCGTCCCATGAATGCAACATGTGGGACTAGATCGGATGATGCAAGTGAAGAAGAATTATCTTCATAAAGTGAAGAATAAGTATCTTCATAAAGTGAAGAAGAAGAAGTTGAGTTGTTGATTGAAGAATTTGGATCTACAAAAGGTTAATTTCTATGACTATAAATCCTCTTCTACATATGAGTATAATATTTTTTGGTTGATATAAATAATCACTCTGGTGTTGTTTTCACTCAATCAAAAACTCTTGAGAAGGATAGAACATCCAAGAATAAAGAAAATAAGAGATAGGATCCTCAACTAGTGACTCTAATTGTTTTAAAGATAATAACTAAGAGAGGATCTCCACTTCCCCATCTCTAGAATTATCTAATCAAAATCCTAAATTTGTGCCCCGTCACAAGACATCTTCTAAGCAAGGTAATTCAAATACATCTACTTTCTCTAAGAATGATGTTTCCACCTCTACAAGTAAAAAGAATAATGAAAAAATTACAAGCACTTATTCTAAGTCAAATCAAGCTAATGTTTCTCATGCTCTTGAAAACCCTTCCTCAAACTTTGATATCATTGACCATGTGAAAAAGGATAAAGTGTATATCTCTTAATCTGAGTACTTGTAAACCCACCCTGAGTAATTTGAGAAGCTTGTCAAGTTCATCAAAGGAAGAAGCTCTAAATCCAAAGTACCATCCACTTCTAAAGGTCCGCTTCCCACTCCTAAGTCAAAACCTTGTAGCTTTTATCCCTTCATCAACTAGAAATATTGAGTCCTTCTATATTTCCCTGTTGATAAACAAATATTGTCTAAATAATTGTAGCATTGATTCTGGTGCCTCCGACAACATCATGCCTACCAAGGTTACTCAAGCCCTTAGTTTGAGTCTCTCTTGGGTATTTATTCATTGCTATTCAATGGAAACAAAATAAGTCCCACTTTTGGAAGGATTAAGGATGCAGTGATGGCCCTTGTGGCTTATCCATAAAAATGGGTGAAGATGACAATCCTAGTAGAAAATATGTCAGCTACCGATGGAATGTCCCTTAATAGAATTTTTTTTCGAGAGATGCATGGTAAAGTTCAAATGGACTGGTCTTGATTTTGATACCAATTAAGAACGAGATGAAGAAAATCCTTCTTGATCCCAAAACTAAATACATAGTTTAGAAGTTAGATGACCCTAGGGAAAACATCCTCTTCCAAAACAGAGAGCTTGGAAAAGCTTCATTTGACGAATTAGTGAAAGTTACATATTAAGAAAGAGGTGATGAGAATTACTTCATGAGATCTAAGAGAGAGGAAGAGTTTTATATACTTGAGGAGAGGATAACTGACATTGGTAATGAAATTTAGAGCATGGAGTTTGACGGAAGTTGTTCGTCAATTGGTTCAGGTGTAGGAATAATTTTGTCATCCCCATAGGGAGACTTGTTCCCCTTAGTATATAATTTGTGATTCTCCAACACTAAACAACACTACTGAATATGAACCGCTATTGCTTGGATTGCAAGTGACCAAAGATATGGGGATTAAAAATCTCATCGTACAGGGTGATACTAAATTAATTGTGAAATAGGTGAGAGACATATTTTAAGTGAAGCATTCTCATCTCCTCCACTACAGGAATAAAGTGTGGTATTTCCTTGATTCTTTTGATGCATTTGAAATTAAAGCAATGCCCAAAGATCAAAATTCTAGGGATTATTCCTTGGAATTATTTTCTTCTTGATGATTCCACATCTATATTTCAAAGGAGATAAGTTTCCGTAGAAATAACATTTCACTGAGTGTGTCGGATAACTCGAAAAACTAGCAAATTTTTCATGATGATAATCATATTTTTTCCTTCCTGATAAAACAATGACTTGAGTTATATGTATTTCAAAGGAAGTGACTCACTCCCACAGGAATTTACTAAGAATGATAGTGATAACAATTCAAATGATTAAATAGATGAGAACGAGGTGATTCAATAAAAGGTAATAGAATTCCAAAGGGACTAGTGTCACTAGACGAATTATTTGAAAAAATGATAGGTTTATCCATGTTAAGGCCAAATATCAACCAAGATCTTCATCTGAGTATGAAATGATAAACATAGAAACAAGTGAGCAACCGAGGATGGTGAACATCAACAAATGTTGTTCACCTAAGGAACAAAGGAACTTCTTAACTTTTTTGAAAAGGTATTTTGATGTGCTTGCTTATTCATATGATGATTTTAAGTCCTTTCAACCTCAATCCATGCAGCATTCTATACCCTTGAAACCTACTACAAAATCCTTACAAAAAAAAAAGGCAATACAATCTAAAGATTTTGGAACCATCAAAGAAGAGGTTGAAAAGTTTCTTAATGCTTATATCATTTTCTCTATCCATCATTCAACATGGATAGCCAATATTATACCAATATGAAAGAAGAGTGGTGAAATTTGCATCTGTGTGGATTTATGGAACTGAATCAAGCTTCTCTAAAGAAAACTATCTGACGATCTTTGGTTATGAATCACATCTTACAAGTAGTGAATGGTTCGTAGAGATAATGTCCATACGGGATAGATTTTGGGGTACAATCATATTTAAGATGAAAAAGAAGATCATTTCAAGACTTCCTTCACAACCCATGGGGAACCTTTACATATCATTGTATGCCCTTTGGTTTTATCAATGTAGGTGCAATATTTCAGAGAGCTACGGATTTTAATTTCAAGAATATGAAGGGAAAATTCATAGTAGTGTACCTTGATGACATGACAATATATTCCAAGAAAAGAGAGGAACATTTGGTTTAATTTTTTGTAGAAAGCACCACATTTCCCTTAATATGAAGAATTCAATGTTTAGGATATTTAAAGGAAAATGCCTTGGTCACATAGTGAGAAAGGAAGACACTAGGATTGACCTCGAAAGAGTGTAGGCTATTTAGAGTTTGTCTCTCTACCTACCAGTAGTCCAAGTGTACATTATTTCTTTGACAAGATTAATTTCTTAAGGAGGTTTGCCCCAAAATTTGTTGAGCTCACTAAATATATTGTCATCACAATGAAACCCAAAGAATCCTTTAAGTGGAGTAAACAAGGAAAATAATACTTTGAGTCTATAAAGGTTTCATTGTAAAAGCACCCACTCTAGTGCGCCTAGACTTCAGCTAAGAATTCATTCTCTATTGTTATGCTTCATAACATACTATTTCAGAGGTCCTTGTTCAAGAGAATGAAGAGAAAATCTAGTCACCCATTACATTCATGATCTCTCCTCTGAAATCACATGAGCTTAACTACTCACAACATGAAAATCATGCATATGTAATGGTGAGGGACTTGAATAATTTCAGGTTCTATCTTTTGAACTCTCATGTTGTTGTTATGGTCCATAATATAATAGTTAAATCTATCTTGACACGGAAAGAAATAGGTAAAAATGAGAGGAAATTAGGTTTCTAAGCTGTAAGAATATGATCTCAAAATAA
Organism: Taxus wallichiana var. yunnanensis; assembly: GCA_018340775.1. NCBI lineage: Eukaryota > Viridiplantae > Streptophyta > Pinopsida > Cupressales > Taxaceae > Taxus > Taxus wallichiana. The sequence goes on from CM031233.1 coordinate 364,999,445, forward strand.
AACCTTCCAATTTGGTGTGAGGTAATGGCTTGTGTGAACTTCTCACTTGATAAGAATGAGAAGATTGCTCTAATTTTTATGCATGTTTAATAAAAATATTCCTATCATGATTAATGTAAGTACCACCAATCCTGGTATGCTAACATAGCTTATTTCTTGACTTATGGAGGCTTCTCTCCTAACGTAGATCAAAAACAAAGAAGGAATCTCCATCTTAGGGTAGAAAAATATTGTTGGCATGTAGGCCTAATAGGTGTTGTCATTGATGCAAAACCACATTAATGACAAAGTGAATGTTGTAGGATGATTTCCAAAGAATGCTACAGGGGTGCATAAACAATCTGTTTTGAAGATTATAAAGGAAAGCTGGGGCGATAAATGAAATATTTTGATTGGTTGATGTTAATTTCGACCATGATTGAATTTTTTATGATATTTTAATAATGTATAATGGTTCATGGGTCATGAAAAATATGGTACTCATGTTAGGGCAATTTTAAGATTGTGCCCATGGGGTTTTGAGCCATTTTTGGCACATGTAATGAGGTTTTTGGCTAGGCCGACCTATATGGGTCATATGTGACTGTTGTAATTCAAATTTTTGAATGTTATAGAGTTTTTGGGTCACATTTATCATGAAGGACTGACCTATTTTGGTTTGGAAGGAAGAAAAGCATATTTAAGTGCTTGTTTGGTTCATTTTTGAACTAGTGCTCTTAGAGGGAAGGTGTGCGACCTAGAGGAAGATATTTTGTAGGTATGTGAGCATGTTTTGAAGGCTGAGGAATATAATTACAGGTTTAAGAAGTAATGAAAACATGAGAGCAAGAAGATAGAGCAAAGAAAAGTGAAGAAAGAGCAAGTTTGATGCCCTAGGGTATGAGCTAGGGTTTGTGAGATGAAATAGTGATCTCCATCAGTTGTGGCAGCAAAATTTACAGAGATAAAACATATTCAGGTGGATGAGTTTGTGCTTGGTCATCTTTAGGGGGTTGTAGCCTCCTTGTGGAGTTGGTGCTTCATTAAATTTAGGGGTTGGTGCTCTTTGTAGGGTTGGTGCTCCTTGTAGGTTTGGTGCTCTACTAAACTAGGGGTTGGTGCTCTTTGTGTAGTTGGTGATACATTATTACTTTTCTTTAAGTAATATAAGCGAGTTTCAATGGGTTTTCTTCCCCATGAGGGTTTCCCACTTAATTTTGGTATCTTGTGTACTCTCTTGCTCTTGATATTGTTTATGGTTGTTTATATGCTTATGTTTACAAACATATGGTACATGGTTTAATGAATGGTTGTATGAATGATAACATATGATGAATGGAAAATGAAATAAAATATTTAAAGGACCGATTCCCCCCTCTCAGTCCCTTGTGCTTCTAACAATCAATATCGTAGAGCTGGTCCTTTTGCAGAAGTTTGATAGCTTGAAGGAGATCCTCTGAAGCACAAATGAATATGTCTACTGATATTTGGAGGAAAAAATATGAAGTTGTTGAGTCCATGGTGTTTGAACTATAAGAGAATATGTATAAAATGCATAAATATCATATTCTAGCTATCAAGGATTTTAAACTTGAATGAAAAGTTTTTTTAATGCTCTAAAGGAGAAAGAGGAGGCTTGTTCAGGTATGAAGACAAATTGAAAGCCCTATAATCATATTTGGAGAATGATTCTAATAGGTTTAAGATGTATGAGAGACTTGAGAAGAGCTCCAAAGCTCTTAATGATGTTCTAGAAGGCCAAGAGACCATAAATGACAAAACAAGCCTAGGGTTTCAAGGAAATAATGATGATGAATTTGGTCCAAGTACTAAATCAGTTGAGAAGGTGACTAAGAAGGATGATCTAAGAAGGTATAACTTAGTTAGACAACCTAATGCTATGAGGTATGGTGCTAGTTTCAATGGATATTGCTATGTTTGTCATGATTTTGGTCATATAGACAAATATTGCAAAAAGAGGCCTCCTAGGAGTGATATAACTCTCTTCAAAGGTGAATGCTACTCATGTTGTGAATATGGACATAGAGCTAAGGATTGTGGATGGAATCTAAGAGTGTTTGAACCTAGGAGGAACAAGAATGTTTTTGTTTGTTTCAAGTTCCACAAATAAGGTCATATTGCTAGATTTTGTGGTCAAAGTGAGACTCCAAGAGGTACCAACAGATTTCAAGCATCAAATAGAAGGGTTTACAAGAGGAAAGTCAGCCCTATGACTGCTATATCTGATCTAAAAGACAAAAAGGAGGTTTCTAAAGTGAAGGAGGTCAAGAGAGGTGATTCTTAGCCCACCATGCAAAGTTTGAAGACTATCAAGGAGAATTCCAATGCTATGAAGGTTATAAACAAGGTCAACATGCCTAAGTCAGCTCAAAGGAGTATGTTTGAACAAGTTTAAGAAGAGTATATGTGATTGAATGGATTTTAAATCCATGTGCAAGACAAATTGAAGAATTTTGGTCTTTGGGACAACAATAAAGTTGTAAGGTATGAAAAGTGACTCTCCCCTTGTTTTCACAAGTTCTTCCACTTAATAGGTGTCGATATGTTGATATGAGTTCATTTTTTGTCCATGAATGTACCATGTCTTTCATAAGTCATTGTTTTAGCAAGTTAGCATGCTTTCCAATCTTTGAAGAACCTGTTGTAGTCTTATCTTAGTATGTTATGTCTTGCTCCCACAAGTTCTCAATCATAAGGTCTTTTAGGTCTTGATTACATTACAGTCAGTCTTAATCTCTGAGTATATGTCCTAAAGTCATGAGAGAGCATGTTTATGGTTGTGTGATGATTTCATCATGTTGTCTCGGTCAAGGGTATGTAGTCAAGAGTATTATGTCTGATAAATTGCATTAGGACTGTGATAAGTCAAGGGAGTGATGTGTAAATAGATCTTTATCTCAAGGGGAGTCACAACTGTTAAGGTGCAAATATCATTTATACACAAGGTCAATGATGTCGGTTGGTGTGTCATGTCAAAATTTATACAATACTCTTTGTCTGAGTCATTCAAAGCTTGTGTCAAAATATAAGAAGGTGTTCATTTATCATGGTTTGCATCCCATTATGCCCATGTACTATGATATTAACTAAGGTAATCATGTTAGATATTTCTAGACTGAGTTCTCTGTGAGTATTGTTCAAGGGCATTAGTCTCTCCATTAAGTCAAAATAAGTATACAAGGTCATGAAAAGGTGATTGTTGCTCTAAATCACAATTGGTTAAAAAAGTGTATCTTCAGGTCTACAAGAGGAATTGAGTACATAAGTGATAAAAATATCCTCATGATGGGTTGAACTAGGTATGTTGTAGAGGAACACGCTTTGAGCCCATGAAGAAATCTATTTAAGTGAGTAAAGTGCTATTGTGTTGATCTTCCCAAAGACATGAAGGACTTGTGAATTACTTATGAGGCATAAAAATAGGGTGATGACTAGTTTGGATAAGATGAAATTTGATTTGTGAAGAGGTGATTTTTGATCAACTACAACTCCTATAAGCTCTACACTTAATGCAAAGACATATAATCAAGGTAAGGTCTACGATCAATGGAAGCTCTTCTCCATGATTGAGCTCATTTCAGGTAAAGAATGTTGAGTGACATCTTCTTGAAGACATTGTTTGAGAGGTGTTATAGGGAAACAAATGTGTAAGGTTATTTGATAAGTTTCAAAGTGTCAACTCATAGTATCTCAGTCAAGATTGTCTATGTAAAATCTTGTGTAAGTCCTTATCGAGTGATGTACATATTTTCTCAAGTATCTCAAAACTATGTTCGAGTGTGAAGGCTTCATAGTGTGCATCTAATGGATATGATAATAGTTCTCTATCTCGGATCGAAGGAGGACTACCTACAAGGTTAGTATGGTGATAGTCAAGAGTTTGTATTTAAAATTTGTCTTGAATCGAAAGTGGCTGATTCAAGTATGACTTGAGGGTTTGACATCAAAACCATGATTGTATATGATGCATAATTATGTTTTGTGGATAGTTGTCATTTTGACAAAGTGTGCACTATTGTAGATGACTTCATGTAGTTTGAATCTTGCTAAAATTGTATCTCGAGGTGCGTTAAGTCTCAACAATTGTTTTCATAAATGTAAAAACTTGTGGAGTAAGTGCACCATATTAGTGAAAGTTTTTAAGGGTGTAATAGTGAGAGCCAAAGTTCATCCTAGTCATAGATATGTGTTCATCACTTGTTAAGGTTGTTTCCTTGAGAAAGAATGTTTTAGTTGCTCAAAGTACTCTCAGTTCAATTTTCATAAGTTTGTATCATTTTCAAGGATTTTTCAAGGTTACAAGAAGCTTGAGCCCATGCCTTTAGTCTTAGTGAACAAGAAGTACTACGGAGGTCATGAAAATATTGTGACAATGCATTTTAGAAAGGTAAAAGTCAGGTGATACTTGTGAATTTCTAAGAAAATATCTCTATCATGAAGTGAAAGCTACAAGTTTATAACACAAGGCATAATGTTTGCAGACTGTGAGTAAGGTCCTAAGAGTTGAATGCAATCTTTAAAGATCTACAGTAGTCAATGAAGTTGTGATAAGCTTATGATTCAAGCTAGAAATGTAAAAATGAACGTGTAAGGGTTTGTATGATGAAACCCTAACCTTTGAGCCTTAGGAGTTTCTAACCTCATAATTGATGTTCACTAATAAATCGTGGTCTTCAGTGGTATTCATCATATCGAGTATTATCAAGTAGGAGTCAAATGTGTCACTTAAAGAAGAGGAATACCATGTTGTCTATCAGTGTGCGTGTTTGACATGTCTTACCCTCATTCAAATGTGTATGGATATTAAAAGTTATTTATTAGGAGCTTACAAGGTTCTGTATAAGCTCATTGATACGCTTAATGTTGCAGTAACTCGAGTTAAGGTTTTCAATGAGGTATGTCAAGAAAAATATGAAAAGGGTTGTGAAGGAACAATATGTTGTTACAAGATAATATAACAATAATGACTATGATGTTATGAAAAAGTAGGTTCCTACAGTCAGGAAATTAGTATGAGAATTTGTCTCAAGGTGCTTTACGAGGTGATCCATGTGACTCAAGGTCCGTGTTGTTACTTGAAGGTTCAATATTATTTAAAAGGTATAAATGGTAGTGTTGAGTGATTGTAGAGGTATGACAGTGCTCCTCAAAGCTCAAAACTCTTTTGATAGGCATGTCTCAGTCATATATTCATAATCATCAATGTAAAGGTGTATGGAGAGGGACTTAGGAGTCTAGAAGGATGAAAACTATGTTTAGGCCCAAAAATGATATTGCATGTGTCCTGTAGAAGAAATTTTTTGCATGTTGATAGTGTATTGAACACAAGTGATGGTTTTTTAGTCTTTGATTGATGTCACTCATGGTGTATATGTATGAAAGAGTGTGCTTATGGCTTGAAATGTGGTTGGATGAGTCAATTGTTTGAGCTTCTACCTTAAAGTAAGACTGAGACAGGGGTACAATTTACTAAGACAAAGTGTATGATAGGTAAGAAGGTGTCTTTGGCCTTTACAAGATTGGGGGCATGAATTAGTTGTTAATACCAATGGATGTAAGTATATTAGGTGCTACAAGACATGTTCTCTAATCACAAAATGGTGATATGATGAACTTGATGACCTCAGTCTTCTAACAGTGGTAAAGTGTTGTATATGCAAGAACTAATATCTCTCAAGGTGTGTATGGTGCCTACAAAGATAGGGGGAGTGACTATGAAAGCTCCTAGAAGAGGTAATGGTGCTCACTAGCCTACACAAGGTATGTTCTTGAAAACTTATCCATGCTTAGATCAAAAGTTTCTTATCTCAACTTAAGATGACTGTAAAAGACTGAAGATGTTGTTTAAAACTTGAAAAAGTTGCTCAAGATGGATCTAAGCTAGTATATCAAGGCTTATTGCTAAGTATTATGCTTGGGAGATAATATTTGAGGCCTTAAGCCTAGTGGGAGTACTTGTTGCTTTAATAATATCTTGGTGGTCATGTAGGAGGATGATGAAATTGGCCTAAAATACACTAAAAGGTTTGTTAAGGATTGTTGGTGACTTATATGGTGTGAAGGTCAACAATATGACTTGATATGCATGCTTTAGACCTAGAAGTGATGGAATTTGGTTAATAGAGGTGATATATTGCCTTGATATGCATGAAACCGACATTTTGGCATGTCTAAGATTAATATGACTCAAATTTCTTGTTTCTTCGGTGTTTCAAGGAAGCAAAAAAATAAGATTGCGATCAAAAGTTACTTGTATGTATGCCTAGAAGGTTGGAAATGGTGTTTTTGCTCCTACAATGATAATTTCATTTTTATTTCATGATGAATTGATGTTTTTCGAGAGGTTTAAGTTCCTATCCCAGGGGGAGCTTATTGTTTGCATGCCTAAAATGAAGGGCAAACTCATATTGTTTTTGAGAAAGAGGAAGAAAATGAGCAAATTGAGACCTTTGTGGATGTTTCCAACCAAAACATGAAGGTATGAAGCTGAAAAAGGTACAATTGGTATGATATAGGTAAGCCTTTATCATTAATGTAAAAAGGGGGAGAAGTTTAGGGTGTTTTCCATCAATGACAAAGGGGAGATTGTTGGCATGTAGGCCTAATAGGTGTTGTCATTGATGCAAAACCACATTAATGACAAAGTGAATGTTGTAGGATGATGTCATGATGTTGAATGAGGTGATAACATGATGGTATGTGTTATCCATATTTCACCCCTGTGCCAAATATTGGATCAACCACAATCCCACATAATAGAAAACAAAGTTAAAAGGAGGAGGAAGAAAAGGGCCTCAAAATTTGCTAAGTATAAAGATGTAAGTAGAGAATGCCAATTATCAGTATGGCACTGTTTCAAGAGGTAAAAGTTACAAAATGGCCCGCAACTCAGCCTAAGGAAAAATTCAGCATCTGGGCCCGAGTCGAGGAGGCCCCAGAAAGCCAAAGAGGGAATCGGAAGAAAGGGGTAAAAGATAAATTGTGGGTCTCAGTAGGCTGATTTTGTTCCAACTCGGGCTACCACGTGTCCCATATCAAAAGGAGACCCATTTTTCAATTTGTTTTCCAGCCCTCCTATATGAACCCGATACAAACATTGAAGGGGCATGTCTTTCGACCTGTGCTCAAAATATTGCAAATCGGACGCGTTGGAAAGATTTCAGCCTCACCCATGCCATGGAGGTCTGAAAATTTAATTTTGAGGAGGTTAGGTGAAGAAAATGGAGGAAACGTCTTGAAATTTCAATGCGGGATCTTCTTGCCTCAACAACCGGATCGATTTGATCTGTTTTTCCGCTTCCTCTGCCTTCAAGGTGCCAAACCAAGGATTGATGCAGTAAAGACAAATTTTGGGAGAGATTTCATCGAGGCATTAACAACGGTGGTTGAGTTTCAACCTGCTTTTCCCACTTCTCTCTCTTTCTTCTTTCAGGATTGAATCTATAAATGTGGGGGCATGATTCATTGTAAAGGGTTGTACATTCTTTGTTTTACAGGCTCCCTCCTCCTTCTAGCAAAGGGATCAGTGGGGTTCAGGCCTTCCATCAAAATTACATCACGTTTCCGCCTCTTGGCTACTTTGTAATGGATTGTATCAATCTACAGAGCAATAAAACATGTCTGTGATCGATTTTAGATCCTCTCTTGTCTCTTTTGCTTTCATCTGGTCTCCCATTATATATATGGCTATCTATGCTTGTTTATTGTATGCATTTTGTTGGTTTGTGTTTATTAACAAAATAAGTGTTCATCATTCCTTTGGTGCATCACCTCGTAGTTTAGCTTTGTTTTAATTTCGTATTCCTTTTATCCCTATCTCCTTGGTAAAGTTTAGATTAGGATTAAGAACATATCCTCTGCAAGTTTCTATGTATGCACCTAAATAGAGGAATAAGGAACCAACCTTCAACTGAGAGCTTTCCTATTTTTGCAAGGTCCACACCTGGGGAAAGTTTAATGTTACGCAATCACACCAAATGACTCGCCTTAGAAAAGCAAACATGTAGAACTAATTTGGGGGTGCTTTGTGATTTCACGTTAACAATATGGTTTTTATCAATGCTACATGATGGTTCAGATGTTTATCAACGTCTACAAAGTGAGATCTAGTGATGCATGTTTGCTTTAACAAGCCCATACAAGTGCTTAGGATGTGTTGCTTGAAAGTGCTAGTTTTTGGTTACTTGGAAATCATGTTGGAATTATTACTAGTATGATTTGAGGGTGCTTGAGCACTCACAACAGTGGTATAGTGTAGGTACAGGTGATTCTCCATGTTACATGTGCTCATTGAGAGCAGGTATGGTTGTTTAGAGGTGTGACAAAGTGTATTGAATCCATTTGAGCTCATGGATGCATGCTATCAGGTATATCATGTCATATGAGGTATTTTTGGGCCATTTTTAGAGGTTTCTTATTCATTTCTTGCATTGTTTCAATTGGTCCTAGTTGTTATAGTGAGAATCTAAAGCATGCAAACATAGGTAAGTCTTAGTGACTAGAGAGATTGGGCCATGGAATTTTCATTATGATGATTTGAGATGTTAGAGGGATGATTGATGATGATCTTAGAAAAATTTAGGTGCCCATGATGTGAATTTTACAAGTTATGACAGTTTATGTGAGACATGGTCAAGAACAGGTGAAAATCAAGCTCAAATTTGAACTTTTGATGCTCATTGTGAATAATGTTATTTGCATGGGAATTTTTGGCTTTCAGGGAATATTATAAGGTGAGTATATAAGGTTTCAAAAGAAGAATGATGTTGGTTCATTGTCACATTTTTATGAACGGATGTTAAGAAAGTAAAGAGGTCAAAAACCCTAATTAAACCCTAGTTAGGAGCAGTTTGCAAAAGATGAAATATATTGACCAAGTTTTGATTGTAAGTGAAAATGTGATGATTGGATATTTTATAGGACTCTTCCAAATCTATAAAAAGGTATGATTTAGTTTGTGACCATAGGTTGGCCCCACTGAAAATGCCAGTTTCTAAATAGTTTCAATTTAAGGCAAAGTTATCCAAAGAAGATAAAGGATAATTTGTAATTATGTGATGAATGTGAGTTTTTATTGATTTCCATGGAGGTTTTAGGACATGTTCATTTAGATTCATGAGGTTTTGAGGTCCGTAAGTTGATGGTGGTCAAAAGGCGCTTTGGGATCTCAAATAGTAGGGTTAAGTGTTTTGGCTATAACTTGAGCTCCAGGTGGATTCCTAAGATGATTCAAGTTTTTTGGAAAAATGATTCAGAGAGATTTATATTGATATATATATTACATCACTATAAGGTCATATGATAGGGTTTACATGGCATTCTTTGAGCAAGAAGGTTTTTGGCAGTTTAGGACAAGATCTATTTTTGTGCAAGTTTGATGTTGGTTGAAGCATGATATGGATTTATTGATGCTTCCTATCACCTATAATGTGAAAAGGGATGAATTGGGCATACAATTAATCCATTTTTAGGTCTTTAATGTTTGTATAAATGGTTTTATGAGTTAACATTTGGAAACATGTTTTTGTAGGTTGATTTGGTGAAGGAAAATCTTTCGTGGTTTGAAGTTAAAGATGTTTCATGACTTATAAAATGCTTAGAATTGTTCTAAAATTTCTGCCATTTATTTCTAGTGGTCACATTTCATATTTTATTTAGTATAAGTGTTTTGGTGATCAGATGAAGTTTCTAGGGTGTTGAAGGGTGCATGAAACAATTGTTTTGAAGATTATAAAGGAAACTGGGCCCAATAAATGAAATATTTTGATTTGTTGATATTAATTGTGACCATGTATGAATGTTTTATGATATTTAATAATGTATAAGGGTTCATGTGTAATGATGAAGTATGGTACTCATGTTATGGAAATTTTGAGATTGTGCCCATGGGGTTTGAGCCATTTTTACACATGTAATGAGTATTTTGGCTAGGGAGACCTATATGGGTTATATATGACTATTGTAGCTTAAATTTTTGAATGTTATATATTTTTTTGGGTTGTATTTATCATGAATGACAAACCTATTTTAGTTTGGAAGGAAGAAAAACACATTTAAGTGCTTGTTTGGTTCATTTTTGAACTAGTGCTCTTGGAGGGAAGGTGTGCGACCTAGAGGAAGATATTTTGCAAGTATGAGAGAATGATTTGAAGTCTAATAAAGATAATTGTAGGTTTAGGAATGCATGGCAGCATGAGAGCAAGAAGATAGAGCAAATAAAAGTGAAGAAAGAGTAAGTTTGATGCCCTAGGGTACGAGCTAGGGTTTGTGAGATGAAATAGTGATCTACATCGGTTGTCAGGAGAAGAATTTGTAGAGATAAAAAATATTCAGGTGGCTGAGTTGGTGCTTGGTCATCTTTAGGTGGTTGTAGCCTCCTTGTGGAGTTGATGCTTCACTAAATTAGGGGTTGGTGCTCCTTGTAGGGTTGGTGCTCTACTAAACTAGGGGTTGGTACTCCTTGTGTAGTTGGTGCTACACTAAATTAATTTTCTTTGAGTAATATAAGTAGAGTTTCAATGGGTTTTCTTCCCCATGAGGGTTTCCCACTTAATTTTGGTGTCTTGTGTACTCTCTTTCTCTTGATCTTGCTTATGGTTTTTTATATGCTTATGTTTACACACATATGGTACATGGTTGAATGAATGGTTGTATGAATGATAACATATGATGAATGGAAAATGAAATAAAAAATTTAAAGGACTGATTCACCCCCTCTCAGTCCCTTGTGCTTCTAACAAATATGTCATCTGGGAGAATTTTATGTATAAGAAAGGATTATATAACACATTCCTATAATGAATTGAGAATGTTATGTATAAGAAAGGATTATATAACACATTCCTATAATGAATGAAGTAGAGCAACAAAAGTTTTTTTCAAGTACATCGTGATCAATCATGTGGAGGTCACTTCTATGTAATGGTTACAACCCATGATATTTTGAGAGGTGGCTATTACTAGCCTACTTTTTTTTAGATGCATACAAATGGGTTGAAAAATGTGTTCCGTGGTAATAGTTTGTGGGAAGACCCATGCTTATTGTTTTACCCCTTGACCTATGATCATTGAAGGACCTTTTCCACAAAGGGGTTTGGAATTCATCGATGTATTGAATCCATACTCCAGTTTGGGCCACATGTATGCTCTTACTACTACATACTATTTCACGAAGTGGGTAAAATCCATTCCAAAAATCATGCCAACTCGAGACGGTATGCAACTTTTATAAAGAGAACACCATTGTTAGATTCGGGTTACCAAACAAGGTAGTGGTGGATAATGCCACCTACTTATCTTTAGGTGAGTTAATGGAAATTTCCTATAATCATGGTATTTCCATGTCACACTTGGTTGATTACCATCTGTAAGGTAATGATCAAGTGGAACATAGCAATAAAAATATTGTCACTTTTGTTTGCAAGTTAGTGTATGTCAATCAAATGGATTCACATAAGAAACTGTATGATACCTTATTGGTGACTAGATCACACCCAAGAAATCTATTGGCACCTCTCCTTTCTAGTTGCTATATGGAGTTGAGGCTCAAATCCCAATCTCTCAAGAGTTACCTACCTTACAACTAGTGAAGGCAATAGAAAATGGAGAATATTTAGATGCTCTTGACAAGAGGATTTGCTACTTGGAAAAGTTGAACAAAGACAGTTAGTAGTATTTGATACACTTTGTGAAGACATTAGTCTAAGGTGAAAAGGATCTTTGATCGAAAACACAAGATGAAAACTTCCAAATAAGAGATCTTTTCCTCCTCTGGGACAAAATGAGAGATCCCAAGGGAAGCCATGAGAAGTTTGATTCACTTTGGCTTAGTCCATTTAAGATCTTTTTTTTTACATAAAAACACATACTACTTGGCTTACCTTGGTGGGACTCCATTAGAGTTGCCTCAGTAGGAAAAATATAAATCTCTACATAAAGTGAGGTTGTTTTTCCCAAAACCACTATACTATAATTTCCCTTTCAGTTTTGTGTGTCTTTCCTTTCCAATTTTTGTGTATTTTCTTTCAGTTGTTTATTTGTCCTTTCTCTCGTTTGTGTTTGTTATTTGTAATAAGGGACTCTAGTGCCCAATAGAAAAGGCACTGGTCTACTCACCCATAGGATGTATGAGGTTCTCTACTTCCCTTTATAGTTCAATGTTCCTGAATTAGATCCAATTATTATCACGTAAAATTATTAGCCTAAGAATTTGACAAATTCAAGCATGATAGTTGAGCCTATGCTACAACATTTTGCCTCCCGATCACACTGAAACCTCATCTTAGCCATCCTATCTCTATAGGACCATTACCCTACTCCCAAATAATTTCCAAGTGATTTTTTCAATCATGCCTCAGTGTGCAAGGAATTGTGATAAAGCCTATGGATGATTTTAGTGAAGTTCAATGAAAGACAAGTCTTCCTAGAGGCCTAAAAAGGCCAATTTTGGTCATTCTAAAGCCAATATGAATCCTATGAGAGAGTTTAGGAAATATTTTAAGAATATAGAGGTGATGTTGGTGATTATTGAAGGTGTAGGAAGAAATTTAGGAAGATTTAGGAAATAATTGATCATTTAGGGATAATTTTCTCAACAATAGGTTTTCTAGGTGCAAGGAATAAACATCGTAAAATTGAAACCTGACTACTCTGGAAGATTCTGGGAGCTCCATAAGGATTTAAATAGAAAAAATGTATGCATAAAAAATATATTAAAATAATATACATGGTGGGAACATTAACGTTTATATAAGGTTCAAATATTTCTTGAAACATTCCAAACAATGTAGTTGCCCCTCTCCATTCTAAACAAAAATGGGCCTAATTTTTTTATTTTAGGTAGATTCAAGTTCTAAAATTATTTCATTGATCTTATAATGTGGTTTGGAGTCAAAATAATATAATATTTGACCCCAAAACATCATCATAAGCCTCTAGAGTGAAAAACACAAGTTTCCTAGCTATTTATGGACATCTAGTACAAATATAGTTTTCCATTCTTGGCCCAATCGCACTTTTCACTTCCTTGTGTCTCAATTATCCCCTTGAGGACAAGGGGAATTAGGGATATAAAAACGTGACCTCATCCTCCTCCCCAAGTTGCACTTTTGTGTCATATGTGTCCCAATTGCCCCATAGTGCAAGGGGAAAAGGGGCACAAAAGTGTGACCTCACTCCCTCATCTTGGCCACACTTTTGTATCCCAATTTTCCTAATTATACCCTCTTCCCCTAGGGGATAAAGGGTATAAGAAAGTGTGACCCATGCAAAGTTGGAGCTCTTTGACCCCCATATGACCCCACTCAACTCCACAGGTGCTTTTCCCAACCCCCTCATCTCATCCACCTCTCATCCCATGTTTCCACTTGTCATAATCCTTCTCTAATTCACACTTGTTTACCCAAATTCTCCTAACTACACTATATTCAAACTCCATGTAAACTTGTATTTAACTCGGGTTTAAGGCACGATAAGTAGGGTGAGTTAAAACCTCACTAAAACTCATTTCTAACTCATTTCCACTACACATGTCTCCATTTCCATGAGTTGCTGCTAAAACACCCTAAAAATCCATTTTTCATTAGAGGTACTACAAAATTTTCTCGAGACATCCATAGCCACAAAAATAAATATTTACACATATCTTTCCAACTGGGAGTTTGATCAGTATGAAACTTTGCCAAATTCTTCCTCCCAAAATGCCTTTGGGGAAGATCACAGCTAGGAAATTTAATTTCCTAGAGATTCAGGAGATAGAAAATGATAAAATTTGAAGCAGAAGATCCCGATGGAAAAAAACATTTTGATGGTGGTTTCATTTCAATCGACACCGGTAAGTCAATTTTTATAAATAGAAGGTTCTTAGAACAATATGTTACTAGAAATAGTAAGTTTCTCAAAGTGATAAATCCTCAGCATTCGAGATATCCTCAAAAATTAAGAAACATCAAAAAAATGTAATTTGGGAAACTTTCTAAAAATAGCAATGTCAAGAAAAAGCAAGCATCTAAAAATAACGAATTTACAAAAATAAAAACTTTCATTGATGGAAATAATCTAAGTGGTTTAAGAACTTCAAGGATAAAAAAGGTGTATGGATTCTAAACATATCAATTTCGGGCCCTACTGCTAAAAATAGAAACTTTCATATTCTAGTGCAATAACTTGGTGTTAGATCCGTTTTGCCCATCTTGGTGATTTTGGTAAAATTAAGTTCAAATATTTAGGTATTGGACCTATTTAAACCCTAATTCATAATTATTTAGGTGTTTGAGATAGTGGTGTCACTCACATGGACCTCAAAGACCAAAAAAATAGGTTGCTGAGAGGACCTAGAGAGCTCATGGAAGAGAAAATCTTTTCTAGTGGATTGTTTACAAAGTGAGGAGGTCATCCATTATCTTTTTAGGTAAAAATTGGTTTTAGCATGTGCACAACACTATGAACCTAATTCTAGGATAGTGTGGGTGGATGATAACTCAATTCTTGCAGTGCTTACTCTTATGTGTATCTTGTAGTGTTTGTAAATTCCAACCAACAACAATATGGTCATCATCACCAAAGAGTTTGCATCACATGAATGGGAAAAGAATGAATCATACCTCCAAGGCCTCACACTTGGGTCATGGCTAAGGAAAGGTAGGAAGCCTTCTCATGTGCCTAAAAGTTTTTCTAGAAGTGAGTTCCATGAGGGTTACTCAGATGTTATCATCCTATCGAGTAGAGTGATGGGTGAAGAGACGAAAAATATTTTTAGGACTGGATGACCCAATTCATCCTTATTGCCATGGAGATGAACCGGGTAGTATATTGGGTACAAATGATAAGTGAAAATATTCACCGTCGGTTTCTCCATTTACTCGCTACTAAAAATTTCGGTATGAATATGTATCTGGTATATACTCTTGCATGCACAAGACCTTTTAAAGTCTTGAATGTGGCTCACAATGCTTCTCATCAATCACCAACCTACAAAAATTATCCCCAACTCACGCTCAATGAGAGTAATCATCAATTTTATAGGGTGAATAATGCATTCACCATGTTCATTATCGACTTTACGGAAGCTAACCCGAGTTGAGGTTATCCTCTTAAATTATTGTACTGATCGATAAATATGAGTGCTTCTTCACTCGGTTCTAAACTTTTGCCTACATCGGGGTTTAGATTTTGATATCACTTCTCATAGAAATTTCAGGTACCCTAGTGATAAAATAGTAATGTTTAAGTTATGTAGAAAGCTTGCTCAAGTTCATAATAGATGTAAGAATAAAAACAAAAAGGGCATGTCCTTCCCCATATCTATTGGAATATATTCATGTAAAAGTGTTGTAGATGCATCAAATTTTGAAACTTATTTTACTTCCCTTGGCCTCTATTCATATACATCTAGTCTTGATTTTGACATCCTAAAAAATCCTGAAATGTTCACTATCCTTGGATTACACCATGGTCCCAAAATTTAGGATTGTTGGATTAACTACCTTGACGACTTTGAAGTAAGGAAGAGAGATCATATGTGGATATCAGTAAATCATATGAGGAATTTCAACTTTGCTTTCATTTTTGAGGGAATCGTAGATGATGGGTCATATTTTTTCAACCTAGAATATCAAATGGTAAAATCTTCAACTCTTCCACATGTCTTATGGATCATTTGAGAATTAGGTGAAATCAATGAGATAACTATATTAGTGATTCAAAGATTGAAGGAATGGTTCATGAAAAATAAGATTGATTTCATCAAATTTGGTGGCCTTTTAACCCTCTCGAGGTAAACATCCCACCTCTCACCCTTGAAGGTATTTGAGAAAACCATGAGCTCCACTCACTCAGGGGATCCTACAAAGATAAAAAATAATGGACTATGAAGGATCTCACTATAGGAGACTCCAAAAGAAAGTAACAACCACCAAAGATCCTATTAAGGATCTTGAGAAAGGGGAGATTGATGCTTCGTAACATCTAGTTCCACATTGAGCCCTAAGTGTCTCTTCTTTAGCCGTTGAGTTAGATCATTAAGTGCAAGATGTTGTCCCTCATCATGAACCCAAAAGTGCCATCATGCCTAGTGTTGAACCTACACCAATAGATATCTTCCACTGGATCTAAGAGTTGATTAGAAGTGAGCTAAGGACAATGTAACAAGCATCAATAATAGAATTCAAATCTATATTAAATATCGTGAAGACCAAACAAGGTAGAAAAGCAAAAGTAACTTCTTGCTTTTTCAATGGTGTTTCTAGTAACCAATATGTAGAAGTTGTCGGCCAAAAGTGGTAAAACCTATTGAGGAGATGACTCAGGAAGACTATAAATGATGAAAATCTCTTTGGTTCAAGCAACACATGATCGTGGTGCACATTTGTTCAAAGATTCTCGCTTCTCGTTTTCCTTCTCGAGTGAGGAGTATAAACAAAAAATTGAGAAGTTGTAGGAGTATGTGAGAACCATCACTTCTTATGTACATTCGTTTGTGGACCCAGTGTGATCCTATCTCTCCCCACAAAATATGTTACTCCTATCAGTATCTTTGACCCCACAATAATAAAAAAGGATCAAGGTCATATTGTGCAAGGAAGAGCCAATGATTGATGGGTTGATAAGATTCTTGAAAATTGAAGAACAATGTTGCCTGATATTATCTCATTGTTTGAGTTTTCTCTCACCACCACTACAAACATAAAAAATGAATAAGGATGAGATTGAAAAAGAAAAGGCATATTGGGACAAAGTGCTTAAATTGGTGTCAGAAATGGGTGATCTTGAATCTTTCGTATTGGTAGGCAAAAATGTATTCACTTCCATAAACGAGAATTTTTCTCCCATTTGGTCTCATACATTGGTTTCCCGGTATGAAATATTGACTAATGCTCTCACCCAGATTGAATCTTTTGAAGAGCTCGCATCTCAAATTCTAAAAAGTATAAGTAGTGGAGTGTAGAAGCTTGGGTCACCTCCAATAAGTGAAATTTTATCAATGGAAGATCTTCTGAAACCATTTGAGGAATTGGTCAAGAAAGAGGTGGGAGATCACTTTTCATTCAACAAGGAAACCTTGGAGTCTCTTGCTGAAATCAAATGTGCAATTTCCAATATTGCCAAAGGATTATCTATTTTGGTTCAATCAATGCAAAAAAATCATCAATACTTTTGAAACCTATACCAAGGCTCTAAGCTTTGTTTAAATCCCTCAAGTAGAGAAAATGGCACATGTAGCAACACAATTCAGTAAAGAATTCAAAGGTGAAGAAATATCTTGAGTAAATTCCCACAGGGTTCACCATTAGGCGGTTCTTTATTGACAAAGGCCTCATCTCCTTCAGCATGATCATCTCCCCTCTTATTTCTTCCTCCTGTCTCTCTCTCTCTCTCTCATGTTCTAATTCTTCATTAAGGAGGTACTTTTCACTATTTCATCTTATTCACTTAAAGTGACCTATAGTCTAACTTTGTAATGAGTTATTTTCAATTAATGAAAAGGACTCACTTTTGTTTCTTGGGAATATGATAAGTGATAAGGGAAGTGAAAAGTCATGTAGGGTAGATGAAGAGACTCTTTGTAAAGCTATAAATTTGGATGACCTCTTCATTCCAAGGGGTTTTCAATTATAAGTTTCTAAGTAGATAGTTTTGCACTACTAAGATACAAGAAAGAGATGACATTCTTTTATTTTCATCTTTCTTTATGTTTCCTCTATTTCCTTACATGTTCAACTTTGTACATATTATGATCTTGTAAAACCAATGAAGGTGTTAGTACCTTTTATTAATGGATCAATAGAATTTTGTGCCTATGATTTGTTAGTCTTGTCATTGTTAGAAAATTTGTTTTCTTCTAATTTAGTGTGGATTAATTCTAGTTAATTTTTCAAAATCTACTAGTTCCTACTAAAAAAATTAACCCTCCCCTAAATTATTACTCCCCTTTACCTCACCTCATGGTAAAACTCTTTCTTTGCACTAGAACAAGCAATTTGTCATAGGTCTAGTGGAGTAGTCATGTATGATCCTTAGCTTCATGGCCACCCACATATTTGTTTTTTCCACATTCAATAAATGGGAGCCTCCCCATTACCAAGAGGAGGGACTTAGTCCTAGAGTGTTAGTGAAAATCCATGAATTCGTCCTTGTGATAAATTATTTTACCAACACACACCTATGCCAAATGAATAGATGCGATCAATTTGATTAAGGGATTTATGGCCATGTCATACGTAGAGTCTTATAAGCGGTAGTCAAAAAGGGCTTGGCCTAAACTAACAAGGGAGAGGGTAGGGCCAAGTAGAGGCATCTAAGGTTAAAAACCTAGATAATGGAAATATATTTTAGAAGGTTGTAGAGGTATGAGGAATAAAGACAAATAAGGTTTGGGGCGGGGGGTCATGGCTAGGCCAGTGTAACCCTCCCAAACCATATCATTTTATTTGTTTATTAAATTATCTTCTATAACACATTTCAAATCCCAAGTGGTTTTCGTATGTTAATTTTCCAATAATTATTAAGAAGGTCGCATGTATAAATTTATGTATATGTATGTATGTGTGTGTGTGTGTGTGTGTGTGTGTGTGTGTGTGTGTGTGTGTGTATGTGTGTGTATATATATATATATTTATATATATATATACATATAAAGAAACAAGTCAAATATTTAGAGTTCTAAGAAGATATTCATGAACTATATACGAATTCAGACCCGATTTAACTAAATATGCAATTATACTTTATAACAATGGAAATATATGAATATACGTGGATTCACTTACATCTCTATTTTTATTCTTACAATAAAAGCTTAAAGGTCTAATGGATAAGTAGATGTATGATTGGTAAGGGACTCTTCCAGTTCAAGAAAACTAGGAAATTAACCATTTCTACAATATTCTAGGCTTGCCTTTCGACCGGCCTGAGCAAGGGACTCTTCCAGTTTAGGAAAACTAGGAAATTAACCATTTCTACAATATTCTTTCAAATCTTGTTAATATAGGATCATACTAAATATAGATGAATTATAACATATTCTAACTAATCTCACTTTAATGATATGCAATAATTTACTATTTGTTTATTCTTAATAAATATGAGATAAACTAGAAACTAAATTTTTAAACAAGCTAAAAAATTGGACATGCAATAAATAAATGCAATTCTATTACTTCAACTCAAACTTGTAGAAAGGTGAAAGAATATGGAACATCATTTCTTGTACAATCAACACTAGACTTCCTTTGGAAATTAATATTAAAATAGAGTACTCTCACATTACCTCATTTTAACCCTTTTCACAATTCAAGAGACAAGTTTCAAATTAAACTAAAAATATGATACACGCATGAAATAGTTCCATTACAAGTTCCTACAAAATGTCAACATTATCTCTTCCCTCTTTTTATAAAGACAAGATTTACAAATATGTTGTTAATCCCTTCAAAAATAAAAAGGAACAACTAAAACAACACTCTTACAACCCTCATTTTTTATTCTTTACAAGAAGACTACAACTTAAAATGTAAGTGTAAAAGCCTCCCTAAATAGGGAACAACATGTCAATTTTGTATTGAATACACCAGGTCTCCAAACTCATAGAAACTCCAAGTAAGGCTCTAGTATCATGTTCCACCTTTGAATAGATTATCTCCATCACAAGAAAGGTGGTTTGGTTATCCACCCAAGTAATTGACATCATTATATATCATCTCCAAATATGGAGGACATGTTATCCTCCCTCTAATCCCATGGGAGAGAGAGAGGATGCATGCCTCCAAGATGCACATGGTAAGGGAGAAATAATATATTTTCATACACACCAATAACCACTAAACCATAAATCAAATACCAACAAGAAGCTCTAAGCTTCCCATGAGGGGGAAGAGGGAAAGATTTCCCATTTGATCATTTTTTCAATTCTAAATGAATTCATCACTTTTTAAGAAGTCTCAAGAATCCCACTCCTTATTTCTTACATAACCCCAAATACAACCAAGAAGCTCCATGATTCTCAATAGGGGTTATTACATATTCCCAACACTCCAAAATCCATTCAAAGTGAGAAGGATGAGAAAATAAAGGAAATAAAAGATCAAACATCCATCAACCAACACATAAGATAATTTCTAAGACCAAAAAAGCATACCGATCCATCATTTTCTTAAACAACATAAATATAAACCAAACTAACTAACTTCCAAGTGCAAGTCAAACTCTCCAAGCTCTTGCTCCTCCCGGCTCTCCATAAACTCCCAATTAAAAACGAGGTGAGAATTCCTTACCTCCTCCAAAATGGAGGAATAATGAGGAGAATCTAAAATTTTCACACCAATGAGAGGGTGACATAGGTCACCCATCTCCTTCTCAAAACAATACACCACAAGTCTCCATCATACATAATACAAAAAGACTTAATGGAGAAATATCTAATGAAATAAAAATTAAAACTAAACAAAAAATCCTCCAAATTCCAAAGGGGATCATGAAACAAGTTCATTAATTAGGATGTGGACAAGAGAGGCTCAAATTTGAGGTAAAACCCCATTTGAACCTTGAAAAAGGTCTTCCTACCCATAGGTGGGGTCCAAGGGGTCTATTTTATTGTAAATGAGACCCCCAATAAGTGAAGTACCTCATAAAAATTCCATGTTTAGCCCAAATCCGGGTTTGGGAAATGTGTCACACTTGTTGAGGTGGTGTAGCCCACCTAACCCATTCTTAGGTGGTTCCACACCACCTTAAACATGATTCACTATAAAAATAATCACTAATACAAACAAGAATCATTAAACCCTTTTAAATGGATTTAAACAAGAGATTAAAATAATCAATACCAAAATGATACTAAGAAGACAACAAACCAAGGTGACTGAACCAAAAGACACAATTCATAAATGTTGTCATGTGTTTTTGCAAGGGAAAAATTCATATTAAAAACATGACAACTTTACCCTAGTGTCAAAATTTTTTCTTATGAACCCTCTCTAGCACTTCTCCAAATCAATTTTCCCTTGTGTCATTCCTATAATCATCCTCAAATTTCTCATATGTGTTGTAATACCCTTTCCCAAGTGTTTAAAATGTGAAAACAAGCTCATGAAGTTCTTATGATATAATACTTCTAAAGGTAGTTTCTTCAATGAACCTATAAGGGTTGTTTTTAGCCTTTTTGGGACAGGTGTACACCCTTTGGGATATATTTGAAGGCTCAAATTCATCAAGAATTGGTATTGAGGAGATAAGAACATATTAAAATTTATTTAGGAAATTTTAGGGAATATTTTAAGGTTTATGAACAAGTTTAATGAAAGTGAGATTTTGAAGGTGAAGGAGCTTGTAGTTCAAAATAGTGCCTAAGCTTTGGAAGATGATTCTAAGAGCTCCATAAGGATTTATAGGTCAAACAAGATACCATTAGAAATATAATTCAATTCTATAAATTATGGTGATTTAAATTTTTCATAAGGCCAAAGTGATTCTTTCCATGATCTATTTTGACGGGCACTCTCTGCGGTCTCGAGGAAAAATACTATTTTAGGGAGTTTCAGGTATAATTAGATCATGAAACCCACACCATTCTTCTAAAAAGGATGTTTGGATTCAAAATCATATAAATAAGTTCCCAAAAAGTCCACATGGAGCTCAGAAACTTCGTGTTCAAGGATCTCCTCAAGGTAAGCTTTCGGTACTTAGTTAATTTCAAAGGTGAACACGTGTCACTCCCGGATGAGGGCACACTTTTGTGTCCCATCTATCCCATCCTGTTGGATTAATTAGGACACAAATTTTTCCCATGCCTAGTTGAGCCCCTGGTCCACCACATGACCCCGATGAAGCCCAATGATGTAAGATAAGCCCCTTCTCACCTAATCCTAGCCCTTCCCGTTATGCAATCATGAAGTGACACTTGTCACTCCTAGGTGAGGGCTTAATTTTATGTCCCATCTATCCTATCCCATTGGGAAAATTGTGAAAAATATATGTGCCATGCCCATCTTATCCCTTGGTTCATCATGTGACCACAGGAAGGCCATGCAGCCATTTTTCACCCATCTCTTTGTCTCGTCAAATCACCTTCCGCCACTTGTCACTCCCTGAGGGAATTTTTCTACCCCATCTATCCCATCCCCTTAGGATAGTTGGGACACAAAAATGCACCCATTTCCAGCCCTTTCTTGGGTTCCTCATGTGACCAGTCTCACCCCAAAAGCTTTTTGCTTACTTTTTCTCTCTCCTCTACCAAGTAATCATCATGCGACACTTGTCATGCTTAGGTGAGGATGCATTTTTCTACCCCATATGTCATGTCCCTTTGGGATAGGTTGGAAAAAAATTGTACACCCTCCCAAGAATATTTAAAAACCAAAAATTTGTAAATTTTCGATTGTCATGCTTCTTCCTTCCATGTACGTACGTGAGAGGTGCTATCGGAAATATTCAAGAAACCATTGCAAATGATATCCACTCCAATTTTCCTCCAAGCCTTCATGATACTAGCTGAAAAACCAATTTTTTTTTTTCTAGGCACCATGCCAAATTTTTTCCAAAATGACTCCGTGCCCTAAAACGAAAAAAAATCATCTCCCAAATCAAACGAAATCAAACAAATTTTCACACTCTCCCTCTTTCCTAGGCACCTTCAAGAAGCAAGTGAAACCAAACTCAGAGGTGCCCCAATTTTTTAATGGCATAAAACCCTAGTTTTTTTCCCTAACTTATGTTTTTCAATTTCCCATCATTCCAACGGACAGATGATCTAGCTAAAATTTTGAGCACGAGTCCGGAAGGAAAACCTATCCCAATGAAGTTCTTTTTGTCGAATATAAGGTGTGGAGGGTGGTTTCTAAAAATAGTAAGTATCTAGTGCCCTCACTTACTATAAATAGAATTTTTTCAAAATAGTAAAACCTTTCAAGGAAGTGAACTCAGAAAACAACAAAGATGACAAACTAGGCATTCCAACCCAAAAAGAAAAAAATCCAAAAAGAAACTTCCAAAAAGCAAATTTCTAATTATATAAAGTGCCAAAATTTTTAAATAAACATCTAAGAAAGTATTCCTAGATGTTAGGGGTTCCACAAAACTTATTCCAAGTCAAAAAAGTAATATTTCCAAAAATAGCAACTCCTGAGCCCTAACTGCTAAAAATAGTAAGTTCTCATTTTGAGTGCAGAAAGTTGTTGTCATCTCCATTTTGGATCATCTTGTTGATTTTTGTCAACATGAAGTTAAATTTTTTTGGTCTTGGTCCCACTTTGGCTTTGTCATTGGAATAATCAAGATTGGGTGATAGTGATGTTACTCATACAGATCTGGAGGATCTCAAGAATAGGATGCTAGGTGCACCCAAGGAACATGTGTAAGAGAATGTCTACACGAGTGGATTGTATGTTGTGGGTGGTCATCCCGTGTTATTTCAAATCAAAAAGTTGGTTTTTTCATGTTCACATCATTATGATTCAGATAGTCGAACCATAATAACTTATAATAACTCGATTCTAGCGGTACTCACTCCTAAGGCAATCTCTCAATATATGCAAATTCCAGTCTAGAGAAACATGGTCATCATTACAAAATATTTTTCATCAAGTGATTAGTCTAAGAAAAATTCCTATCTCCAAGGCCTTCTGCTTTGGGTTTGTAGTTAAAATAGGGTATAAAACCATCTTGCATGTCCAAATCCCTTTCTCGAAGTGAATTTCATGGGGGTTTCTAAAATGCAGTCATCCTCCTAAGCCGACTAATGGGAGAAGAAACAAAAAAATATTTCCATGATTGGATGGCCCATTTAATACTCACCATCATTGAGGGTAGGAAGATGATATATTGGGGGTAAATAATCAGTGATAACATGCATCACCAACTACTTCAAGTGTTGGTTTCCAAGAAGTTTGGAATGACTTCATACTTGTTCTACACCCTTGCAAGCACAAGACCATTCAGAGGTTTGAAACTCACCCAAAAAAATTTCTCAGAAGGCTCCTACATATGAAAAATATCCACATCTAAGCTTGAAAGAAAGAAACCAACACTTTTCAAGAGTGAACGATGTGTTCATGATGTTTGTCATCAGGTTTTTGGAAGGAAACCCTCACTCAAGGTTGTGTCTACGCAATTTGTTTCTCTAATCACGAGGCATGGGTCCTACTTCATATAGTTTTCCCCCTTTTCATACATCCAAGTACATAGATTCAATCTTGATCCACCGAATCTGCCATGGTATCTCAACGACATGATCGTATTATTTGAGATGTGTAGGAAACTTGTTCATATCAATGGTAAATTAAGGCACCAAAAGAAGAAAACTGTTGTTTTCCCCGTCTCTCTCGGGATCTTCTCCTAGAAAAGAAATCATGAGGCTTCTAATGTGGAAGTTTCCATCTCTCCCTTGAACCTGTATTCATACACCTCAAGAGCGTACTTTTATATTTAGAGTGATCTAAATTCATTTCACCCTTCGACTTGCATCATGCTCCATGCAAGTGAAGACTATTAGGTGAATTGTGCAAACGATTTCAAAGTCATTGAATGAGATCGTATGAGGATGAAAATATAAAAATGGAGAGATTCATGCTTGATTGGTATGAAAATGGCATGGAGATGTATGACCCATAATATCATGCAGTGAAATCCTCACCCCTTCCATAAGTGTCTTGGAGCATCTGCGCGAATTGGGCGATGTAAAGGAGAGGACCAAGGTAGTTATCGGAAGAAAGAAGTGAGTTGCCCTCATTACATCAAGGAACTTTCCAACTCTCCAAAGGAAATCATTTCATCATTCCTTCTCAAAGGTCCTGAGAAAAATTTCATCTCAACTCACTTGGGAGAACATTCAAAGTGAAAGGCAGTGGAATCGGAGGCTCCTCACTACAAAATATTACACAAAAAGGCAAGGACAATAGATGACCCTGTGGTAGAGTTAGAGCAAGGGGAAATTGATCCAATTCATCCTTTGGTCCCTCAGCAGTCCCAGATTTAATTAAATTTAGAAATTAAATCTAAGGATATCATAGAGCCACCACTGAACCAAATAACATGTAAATGCTAGAATATAGAAATGACACAGGAAAACTAAGAAGTAAATATTAAATCCTAAGCACAAGAGATAGGAGAAGAGACTTAGCTGAGTTATGCTAAATCTAGGACTAATTTGAAATAGGAAGAATGCTAAATAGGTGGGGCGAGTGTCGTAAATAATCACAATAGATTCTCGTAATTCATGAACAAGGTCGGACATGGGCGTCAGGAGGGGGGCAAGGGTACTTGGGGCACCGATGATCACTTTTGGGTGTCATTGACTACTCAAGAGCTTAGATTTTGATCTATGGTGTGTCAAAAATATGTCACAATTACTCTATGTTGATCACCTAATGGTTTCTCCTTGATCACGGAGATACCGTAACTCCGTAAGAAGAATATTTACCTACAAAACCCACAAACCACATCAAATCCAAAAAAAGAAAGATGTAGAATGGGAGTCAGATGACCTCGGTGGTCACCCCGAGAGTGAACTTATGACTAAGTGTTGCACTATATCTTAGACTCCATGTAGTTCTTATGAGTGTGTGTGAGAATGATGCCCTAGGATGCCCTAGTGCAAGTTGCACTTGATATCGAGCTAGTTAAAATGTAGCAATGTAGTAGAATGTGTAGATGGAATATAATGATCTTCCCCTTTCTATGTTGTGTATGCAAAACATACAATCCCTTATCCCTCTAATGGATACTAGATGGATGCTTTAGAGTGATTTAGGTTCCTTATGGATGCAATATTAGGTGATGATAGTAATGTTTAGTACTTGGTCCTTTATTTTGAGCACATAGCTATGTATTTATATGATTCCCTTGTTTAAATTTCATAATTGACAATTGGAAGGCCGAACCATAATTGAAAAATATGCCCAAAAGATAAAAGAGACCCAAAGAAGCGAGTAAGATAAGAAAGGGTCGGGGCATCTAAAGAGGACATGAGTGCTGGTTATCTCTCTCCTAGCTGGGCGCTAGTGTCTAGAGTCATAAAAGATAAACAAGTAAAGTTTTGACTAGGTTGTAGGGTGTGTAAGACCAAAAGAGAAAGTAAAAGGCAAAGAAAAATGCCAAATATAGTTGTCAATTATTACTTTTCTTGCTTAGGAATCATGTAAATACTAGCATGCTTTTAGGACCTAGAAATATACCCAAGTGCGTGATTTTGTTTCTACCACCCCAAAGATTCTCATCCTCCACTATTGCACTGACCCCTCTTGCACAAGATGTTCCTTAGATCATTTTAAGCAAGAGATAACAATCATGCCAAGTGTTGAGCCTGAGATGAATAAGATATTTCCTTGGGTGTAAGAAATGATCACAAAAGAAGCCCACACAATATAACAAGTGGAATTTCTTAGCTTCTCATCCATCACCTCAATGGTAAAAGGAAAGTATGGAAATTTATCTCAAGCAACTTCACGCTTTTTTAGCAGTGCCTCGGGAAACCAATATGTAGAAGTAGTCCAACCAAAGGTAATCAAGCCCATTGAAGAAATGACCTTGGCTAACTACAAGATGAGCACCATTCCCCTCAGCCCAAAAAATCACGAGGGAGATGCATATTTGTTTAAGTAATCTTCCACTCACATTCTCATGAGGAATTAAGAGTACAAGGAGAGAATTGATCAATTATAAGATCATGTAAAAACACTCACCTTGTATGTTCAAACTTTCATGGATCTAAATGGTTCTTCATCTCTTCCAATCAAATATGTTACTCCCATCAGTAGCTTCGATCTAGATTCTATTAAGAAAATGCGGGGTTTCACCATGTAATGGAGAGAAAATGAAAAATGTGTGAACAAGATTGTGGAAAAAGGGAAATTGTTGCTTCCATAGATGATTTCATTGTTTAGGTACATGTGCACAACATCCACCAAGGTCGAGTGAAAAGGGATGAAATAGAGAAATAAAATGAACACTATGATTAAGTGTTTCCCTTTGGTGACATAAATGGGGAAAGATCATTCTCACATATTGGTAGATAGTAAAATGTTCAATTCTCCATCCAAATATTTGTCACAAGTATGGACTAGAAATCTTGTCACCCAGTATGAGATGTTGAAAAGTGCTCTAGATGAGTTGGATTCAAATGAGGAACATGTTTCCAAGATGAAATATGATGTCAAAAATAATATACAAAAGCTTGGGGCACTGTAATTAATGAAAACACCTCAATGGGTGACTTGTTAAATCCATTTAAGTAACTTGTGAAGAAAGAATCCGGGGATCCCTTTTCCTTCAACAAGGACACACTAGATTCTCTCACTAAGATAAGAGCTACAATATCAAGCACCACAAAGAAACACCAGTCTTGGTTCACAAAATGTAAAAATATCAATTCCATCTTGGATAATTAGATCAAGTCTTTATGCTTTTTTCATATTCCCTAGGTCGAGAAATTTGCACCTGTGGTAGCTCAATATAGTAGAGAATTCAAAGGATTGGAGATATTCCCAAAGGTTCTCGATATAGGTCCTTCAGAGAATGAAGCAGAATCAATAAGGGTAGTGTCTTCATCTCGAGTATTTATCTCTCTTCCTTTCTCTCTCTTTCCTCCCCCTTCCTCTCTTCCTTCATGTTCTATTTCTTCATTAGGGGTTGCACTTTTCATTTTGTTTACTTAACTTTTGTCATATTCATTTAAATGTGATCTGTAGTTGACATTGTAATAAGTCACCATCGAGTTAAAAAAGGGGACTTATTTTCATTCCTAGGAATATAAAGATTCACATGTTATAAAAGACAAATAAAAGGTCATGTGGGGGGTAGGTGAAGAGTATTTTTGAAATCTATACATAGTAATGACTTCCTCGTTCAAAGGTGTTTTCAATTTTGTAAGTTCAAGAGTAGATAACTACCAAGAATACTAAAAATATAGATAATTCTTCTATTTTCCTTTCCATATGTTCTTCTCTCTCCCTCATTATACAACTTTGCACATATGTCAATAAATAAAGGAGTTTTTACTTTTTGGATGAGTGAATAAGTGAAATTTTATGTTCATGGTTTCATCTCATCTTGATATAAATAACAAGGTTCGATTCATTCGATTGTGTGTGTCAATATTTTTAGTTAATCCTTGCAAGAATATGATTTTCCCTACTTGCAATATTAACCCCCTCTTAATTCGTCACTCCCACCTTCTCACCTTCCTATTAAATTCCTCCCTTGCACAAAATTTCAAGCATTTTCCACAGGTGCAATAGAGTGTGCCCATTAGATCCCCAACCTTTAGGCCATAAAAAAATTATTTTATTTTGCATATAATAATGGAGCTACCCATTCAAGTAGAGGGACCTAGTCCCAAAGCGTTGGTGAAAATCAAATAATTTGTCCTAGTGACAAATTATTTCACCAACAATACAAAACAATGATATATTCCTCATTTCCATCAAATCCATAGACAAGCAAGGTAAAATTATTCAATCGATAGGTGAGGATTTGGCCCGGATGATTGATTGTGCAATCTTGAAGGTACAAGTCCCGAGTCCCACGTTCTTATGTGGTGAACCTATAACCTGCACACTCAATTCACACGTCATCATACCTTCTCAATACAATAAACCAAGTGAAATGATACTACATATGTCCAAATAATCAAATCAATTACGAGCTTAATCATCCAAATTAAATAATCAATTAATATCCATAATGAGATAAATAGCCAAATAACATACATCCATAGTATACCAAGATATAATCCATCTAAATCTCATCTCAATAACATCCATAACAACATCACCAAAAACAAATAATAATGGTAATAATAAATTGGCACCATGTGTGTCATACACAACCTATCAAGTCAGGTTAACATATTCAAGATAAAGAGATGATATATATATATATATATATATATATATATATGTATGTATGTATGTATGTATGTATGTATATATTTATATATTCAAATCAAATTAACCATTATGACAGCTATCCGAAATATAATTCATTTGAATCTTAGATCAATAATATCCATAATATCGTATCTAAACTAGGTGGTAATTATAACGGAATTAAATCATCATCCCATGTCTCTAATATCATCCTACCAAGAATGAGTTAACAAGTGCTAATATGATGACAAAATCATAATTATTTGAATAAATTAGTACTGACAATATCGATTCAAATATCCCAATCATGAATAAAGCATGGAGTCAACATCATCAAAGGGAGTGAAATTGGTGGGTACTACACAACCATCTTGGACAAAATTGGATGATGGTTTTATCCTAAGTGGTTGGCTCTTTATTGCTTTGGTTTTCACTTAAACTTGTCAAAAATAAATATCTTCATGTCATTCTTTTAGACCTTTTGATTTTAAATGCGAGTTGGTTGCATAACAAAAGGTTCTAAATTTGAGGATGACCACCATATAAACACATCACTTAAAACATTATAAGGGGTGAATCTTTAAAAATATCAATGCAATTTATAAACATTAAAATATCTCTTACACACTCTGTTATATAGTTGATTATTCTTATTGTAAATCTAAAGCACGCCTTTTGCATGCATTGCCTCTTATACCATTGGATTTTAGGGAAAAAATGTAGAATTGGATTGATTATCATATGTTCTCACACACCTACAAGGAGGGAGAAATAAATCAATTTGAGGGATCTTTGTATTATTATTATACGAGGTAGCTCTCAACTCAGCGAGGTGTTGAGGAAGCTTGACCATTGTAGACTAACATCTTTTTCATGTTCTCAAGAAAAGGATGGAGCTATGGTTTTTGGTGAGAATAAGTCCTAAATCAGTTACAAGTGTGAGATTATGGACATCTAGATACAAAATATTGATACTAAGATAAATAAAAAAATATGTAAAAGATAGAATTCAAATCGAGACATGCACAAGATAAAATGTCTCATAGAGGAAAAATGTGCTTAAGTGAATTTTTTTGCACATGGAACTTTTTCCTTCCTTTATTTTCAACTCTCCAAATTTTTAGGATAACTCAATGAAACTATTTACAACTCATTTATACACTTTTAGATCATTGTCACTTCGTCTTCCCATATTGGGGTGAATGTTCCAAACCCTATTCATAAATTCTAAATCTAAATTTGTAGAGTTTGAATAGATTGTAGAATTTCAATATATGAATTTAGGATATGTGATTTAAAATCATTTGTTATATCTATAATCCTAAATTCATATTTACACATTAGTTAATGTCTTAATTAGGAAAGCCCTAGTTTTGACATTACAACTTTCCCATATACCTAATGTGGCAATATGTTATTGAATGTGTGGAGAAGAAGATTTCCCTCTTTGGATCACTAATTCCCTCTCTTTTACTAGTAAATTTTAAATTTTCTCAAAATATCTTAAAACTACTCATTTCTATTATTCATCTTGTTGGGTCTTTGTAAGCTTCTTACAAAAACCGAAAAGTTGTCGAGAGACTTTTTATGGGCTAGTTTTGAACATGGGAAAGGATTTCATAAAGTTTCTTATAATTTTTTTGTCTTCCCAAGGAGATAGGAAGCTGGGTATGTTAGACATTGGATGCCATGTCACTACCCTTTGTGCAAAATTGATCATTTAATCTAGTGTAGGGAAAGAAGCTTAGAAATTTCTTCTTCTAATATTGTATTATTGAAGGAACTTTGTAGGACTAGAAAACTTGGAAAAGGCTTGAATTTTACAATTTGGTCTTCCTTAAATCTCTTGTTAAGGTGTTTGAATCATTTTTTTATCAAAATTATACAAAAATATTTCGAAAATATCAAACCTTAGCTCAAATGGAATGTCAATGGCTTTTAGGATACGCTTTCAATCAACCAACACTCACTTTCGTGGTCATCAATGATCAATTTTCATAATGTTCCTCTAGTTGATGTTCTTGGGTGTATTCCCTTAAAAATTTTAGATGAGAAATGAACGTAATATTTGATATTTTTTTAATCAAACTAGAAAGTTACTTATTTGGCTTAAGGTCAAGACCAAATTTTATCTTGCTAACTGTGATCAAGAGCTTTTGAGGTGATTATAGAGGCAATACTTGAGATGTTTCTTAAATCTAATGTAATTTACTCTTTCCCTATGTGGAAGGAATGGAACTAGTATCTAGATACACATTTCTAAAACTATTCACCCAACAAGAGCTATGACATTTTGTCACCACATTTTCCCATGACTTATAAGCTTAATGCTTAGTGGTCCTTACACTTAACTTCCTTCGAGTTGGAGATGAATCTTATACACAATTTGGAATGTCATAGTAGAACCTAACGTTACTCCTTACATAGTTTCTAATATATAAGGTCTCCCCTAGGTGATACCTCATACATTTAGGGGTCCATAAAACCAATTGTCCATTATGTGCACACACTAAAACTCATACATTTGTTTTGGTTTTTTCAAAAGGGCCAACTAGTCGGGACTTGGATCTATAAAAATTTCAAATGTTTTAGAGCAGAATCCTTCATTTATCAAAATTAACTCATAAGAGAAGCCTTTAATTCCTCTTTCCTTCCCCAAATTTGGCATACTTTCAGAGTGGAAATTCTTTTCTATATTTTAAGAGAAATAAATATATATAATTTTGTTAATTGTGTTGTTAATTGTAGATTTTATCTTATAATAAAACTATGATCATTTTGAATGTATTTTTATAGGTTATAGTACAAACCGGAAAGGTGGCTCTCAAGGTCACCCATTTGTTGTAAACCCTTTTGGATCATTATAGAAACTCTCCTTGTACCATTAGTTGTGTTCCTTCCACTTCACCATCTAGGGTTGACACGCTAATGGTAAGAAGGTATGTCACATAATTTGTTCTCCCTACCATTTTTAGAGCCTCATAGACTGGTCTTTTTTGCACCATCATTCTCTTCCATGTGCACAACATGGTGGTTGGTGTACACACAAAATCATGCACTTTCTACTTATATCATGCCTTAAGTATGTTATTATACACACGATTCCTAAGTAAGAAAACTCGTAAGGAACTATTACACCAAAATCTTGAGGAATTACTGAATTTTCACACCGGGATCATAACATCCCACCATACTTCCGCATAGAGCCCAACCTCGAGCTAGGTCTACGCCCGCACTCCCATACGTCAAGCCACGCTTTATCGACATTTAGGTGCCCCACGGACCACGACTACATGGTGTAACTAATTGAGTGGGATTCAAACATGGGTGGTCACTCTGATACCAAATGTAATGGATTGTTACACAAAAATTTTAGGTGTTAGTGAATCGCACATCAAAATCATAATAAAACTAGACATTAACAATTCACTTGTTTTACATTTACATTGCTCTATCTTTTCCATACTCTTGTTATTTACTTTTGGAATGACCACTTTACTTGTGAACATTGGACAACATGTGACCCAACTTTGTATTTTCTATTTTATCCTCTGAGCATCCTAGACACTACCTCCCATTAGGGATAGGAGCGTTTAGGTGTTAATGTTCCTTTGGGTGCTTATGTCATTTTCCCTCATTTTATCAAATTTGAAATGCCACATCATTTGTTATCTTTTCTATAAAAAATCTTATCACTTTGGGTTAGCCCTTTTTGGTTGTTAATCAAGAAACTAAAACAAGAGAAACATATATATATATATATATATATATATACACACACACACACACACACACACACACACACACACACACAAACATGACTTACTCACTATTATTAGGGGTTAGACAACTTGGGATATTACTTACTATCTACCACTTGGGAAAATAGAAACATTCAAGTACTACATTTGGGCTGCATTATTCACTGCATAGGAGGTTTTATTTATGAATTTCATCTCACATATTCATATTGGGGAAAATTAGTTGTATCCCACTATCTTGGTGTGACTGACACAAGGACAACCTAGCTTTAAGGGACATATTTAAATCACACACACACACACTAACTACATAAAGTCTGAAATATATTATAGCACTCGATGAAAATCACATTGGGGTGACCATGGAGGTTAGTCTAACTCAATTATATGCATTATTTATTTCATCTAATGTGTACTTAATCCTTGTGCAGGTAGATAGGATTTTATTTTACATGTTCAGGTGTGACATGGGAACCCTACAATAAAGTGGATGTGACAAATAATGAAAGGGGGAAGATAAGTTCAGACCCTGAGAAGATCAAATCCAGAGATATTCCCTTGACACTAGCACCCAACTTGGACACTAGCATCTGAATGATCTTGTCCTTATGTGGGTGGTCCTATCCGAGGGAGTTTTATATTCTAGTTTCTCATACAAATCTTACTTAGTCCATATCCACCCTGTTCTACTCATTTTCTAGCCCAAAATAAGCCCAGATCTTTGTATACAAGCTAAGTCAATCATATTTCACTATTGCTTATACTTGTTTGTTTCTTGCATGATAGATCTTGTTTATTACTATTATATTCATTTGATATCAACCCTCTGATTAAGATTTATTTTTGTTAAATCCTTTGGCGAACGAGAACCTTTTACGCTCTTTAAAGGATCTATTCTTCTCTAAGCCCAAACCCTATTTACATTAGGATTCATATCTATATCTTATCTTCAAATGGAAACCTAAGTTTCATCTATCATCCGCCATAAATTAGACCTGTAAAAAATCCTACGGTTTCATGCTTCATCCTACCCTTTGAGTCATTTTTAGGTTCGGATAAGGTTTAAAACCCACCCACTTTAAAGCGTGTGAAGTATCTTGGTTTAATCCATAAAACTCATTATGAGGATTACCACAGGAACCCCAAAGTAGTCAACACATTGAAGGAATTGGTTGAAAAATGAGAATCACCCCATCACCTACTTAACTAGAAAAACTCTTGAGGACAACTAAATTTTTTCTGTATGAGGAATCTTTCATTAATTTTATTGTGGGGTAATGGTCCTTTGTTTAGAATTTATTCTAAAAAGCGTAGCTCTCTTAGACAATATATTGGTGAATGTTGAGAAAAAAATCCTAGGGATCCATTTGGCATTAGGGCTAACTTTACCATTATCAAAATCAAGAATTTCAAAGATCCATTACAAAGCAAGACTTCCTTAGAGTTAAAACTGGTCATCGAACAAGGAAAAATTCCATTGAAGTTGTGATGCGTATCTTTTATCACAAATCTTACAAAGTAAAATTTTTTCCTAGTTTCTACCTTGTTATCGAACAAGGTGAAACTCTACCAAAGTTGCGCCACATATTTTTCATCACCAATCATAAATTCCCTTGTTCTTTTTTGGCATTATTGGTTAAAAGAGAGAAACTCAAATTTTTACCAAAATTGTGTCGACCTCTTTTGCACCCACTTAAATTCATTTTCCTTAAAAACTTAATTTAAGTGTTGAAAGAGTGTTGGTATGCTTTTCACATTTTGGTGGTTGTCTTGAAACCAACATTGAGACATCTCACTTATAGAAAAGATCTCACCTTGATCTCACTTTGTGGGTGTTACACTTCCTGCATTGTATCAATCCATTTTTATACTTAAATCTTGTTTTCTTAAAACTTGATTTAAGTGTTGAAATTGTATTGTTACATTGCTCGCATTATATCGACCATTTTTATACTTAAACCTTGTTTTCTTCAAACTTGAGTTGAGTGTTGAAATTGCATTGTTACGCTGCTCACCTTATGTCAATCCCTTTTTAATACTTACATCTTGTTATCTTAAAATTGATTTATGTATTGAAATTGTATTGCTTTATTATGCTCACATTTGTATCAACCATTTTTAGACTTAAAACGTGTTTGTATTAAACTTGATTTTAGTGTGTAATTTTCTTTCTTACGTTGTCAAAATCACTTCAACCCCTTTTTAATGCCTAAATATTGTTTTCTCAAAACATGATTTAAATATTTAAATTTTTTTGTTACATTATCAAACAATTGTTAGGAAACATTTTACAAGTAGGAAAAGTTTCCTTTTGTAGTCGTTGTAGAAATTACTCGATCTAATACAAAGAATCCATGAAATATACTACTGCACAATAATTGAAATCAACAACTCTATATTATATTTTTATTATTATTACACTCCATTATATAGGAGATGTAAAATAACAATCCTTACAACAACATTTGTCTTCATATACAACCATACACCCATATGGTTTCAACCTCTCACCAATATAATAATAAAACAATACTAATTGTTTTATTATTCTAACTTACTAACTTACCACATACTAACCACATTTTACATTTACTATTTACATTTACATAGTAAATGTACTTTCACTAATTTACCATAATAATAATTACACATGTAATTATTATTCACCCGTACATACAAATGGAGCACTAAGATATATTTCCTAACATTCCCCCCCTTAGTGCGAACATGGGGAAAACCTGCCTTATACTTGCACCTGCTCATGATCTGATGATTTTATAGGATGATCATAAACCTAATGGATGGTTTTTCATAGGGTTGACCATAAACCAAAAATGATGGTTTTGCAATTGGTTTACCATAAACCAAAAAGGGTGATGGTTTTGCATAGGGTTTACCAACAACCGAAAATGGTGGTTTTACAAGTGGTGTACCACAAACCAAAAGGGTGATGGTTTTGCATAGGGTTTACCAACAACCGAAAATGGTGGTTTTACAAGTGGTGTACCACAAACCAAAAATGAAGGTTTTCAAGTGGTTTACCTACAACCACATCATGATATGCCAAGTATTATTCTTAGCCCTCATCACATCTCACTGCAAGGAATAACATAGGAAATTCTGCTGAAATCTGCTACATATATAGAAAATACCAGAAATGTAGAAAACTAGAAATGGAACATTGAGATCATGTTCCCCCCTCAATGTGAAATTTCCTTTATTCTGAAAACCACAATAGGAAAACTGCAACCAAACACTCTTCCAAAAATATAAAGAAACAACAGGAACACACTGTATAAAAAAATAATCACCATACCGATACGCCTTACTGGGCTGTCGTCGTTGGTGACTGACGAGAGGTCGTTGAATGACCTCCAACCTCCTGTGCCTCCTTCCTCCAAGAAATTCACTTAGTATAGAAATTCTTCATAATTATAGTCAATTCCATCTGTTATTTGTTCATCTCTAGTTTCCCATTCTACAATTTTGCTTACATCTGTAGGTGCTTTTTCGTTTCCATCTACTATCCTCCATATATTTTTATTCATTAACTGCATCTGAATTTTTACTCTCCATGTATGGAATTTCAACCCATTAAATTTATCTAATGGTGTATCCATTTTCTAAATCTAAATATTAAAAAAAAATTGAATGTAGATTTGAATTACCTTTGATTCTCTGATTTCTTCAAAAACAACAGTGATCAATGTGTTGTATAGTAAATTGCACTTTTCGCCCAAACTATAAACTGGGTTTTGCTGAAATTTTTACTGTATCTTTCTGTATAATAGATAATTCTACGTACAAAATTTTGGAGAAACCCAGATTGTGAAACAAAAGTTACGAGATCTTCTTTGAGACAGATTTAACCTGCTCTGGTACCAAATGTAGAAAT
The DNA here is from genome assembly GCA_018340775.1 of Taxus wallichiana var. yunnanensis. Classification (NCBI taxonomy): domain Eukaryota; kingdom Viridiplantae; phylum Streptophyta; class Pinopsida; order Cupressales; family Taxaceae; genus Taxus; species Taxus wallichiana. The sequence continues at coordinate 365,035,954 of CM031233.1, forward strand.
TACTCTGATCTAATACAAAGAATCCATGAAATAGCTACACAGAAAATAATTGAAATCAACAACTCTATATTATATTTTTATTATTATTCACTATTTCATTACACTCCATTATATAGGAGATGTAAAATAACAATCCTTACAACAACATTTGTCTTCATATACAACCATACACCCATATGGTTTCAACCTCTCACCAATATAATAATAAAACAATACTAATTGTTTTATTATTCTAACTTACTAACTTACCACATACTAACCACATTTTATATTTACTATTTACATTTACATAGTAAATGTACTTTCACTAATTTACCATAATAATAATTACACATGTAATTATTATTCACCCGTACATACAAATGGAGCACTAAGATATATTTCCTAACAAATCGTTCTTTTGCTAAATTTTAATGAACCATTTTGACTTTCACACTTACAACTTGTTGTCTAAAACCTTGATGGTTTGTCAAAATTACATCGTTATGTTGCTTGTCTTCCTTAGATTCACTTTAGAAAATCACACAAACATCCCCATATTTGCAAAATGTCTAGTTGGTCATTGTTACATCACCTAAATCAACATGGAACTTCCTTCCATTTAAAGGAGTTCAATCAAACAATCTAGGTCTAGGAATTTGGACCTAATAATTCCAGCCATGAATGGATATCACATGGTTCCTCACACTTACAAAAATAGGGAATCTACATTTTGGAATTCACATCAAAATATTCCCATCATGACCAAAATTTGATTGGTTCTTCACACTAGGGAGCCCGTTTTGTTACCCCCTTACCCACCTTCATCTCATAATCAGTTGTATGATTCTAATGCTTCTATTTCATGGTATGATTCTAATTATCCTAATCATTCATATCCTTCTAATCCTCTTCATTATCCCTATTCTCATGATTATTCTAATCTATGTTATTCTTGTGATTCCACTTGGTCTCCTGAGCCTTATCCAATCAAATTTATTCTAAGGAATAATCATTCACCTCAACAATATCTTCCTCCTTTGAAGATATGTACGAATATAAATTCCTCTAATCAATCATCCAAGTCAACCCCTACGTCACAATCTACCAACTTTATATGTGATCCTCTTTGTCTACTTGCACTATGTCATCTTCTAGGCAAACCAATACCAAGCTATTTCAAATCCACGACTTCTTCAACTTGTAAGACATCCAAATCCAAATCTACTTAATCTCTTAAGTAAGATTCCTCTATCAATCAAAATCCAATCCATCTTCGGCCCTCGATCTCTTTCAATCATGTTTTATGCTATCATCCTTATCAATCTTCTACATACCAATGTTTGCGTTCATGTCAAATTAGTCATGAGAAACGAGGTTCTAAGGTATATTTTCAAAGAATTATTCACTACTTTTGTGAGATAAATAAGGTCAAACTTCCCATCATATCCATCATCAAACATCTTCTCAATCTTTAAAACTTGTTGGACCCCTTCTTACATCAAATCAACCTTCTATCATTGAAAAACAATGACCCATACCAATCGATTTCTTTCATAATGAAGAAGCGATCAGATAATTCATGGGGCTACATGATGACATTCCTATAGAGGATCACGAGATAGTATTTAATTTTTACCTTGATGCATCTATGTATTGCGGGGGAAGAGATTGAGTCATGTGGTCAACAAACAAAGGAAGAGCCTCATATTATCAAATTAGAACCTCCTCTTATTCCATCTTCTCATTTCTCATTACATAGAAAAATGACAAGGTCTATCCTAAATTCCCCTCCTATATTCTCATCACCTAACCATTATTTATTTATCCCACATCCTCAATCTCCATCACTCATTGGGTCACCTCTTGGTAGCCCTTCATATTCTTCTATTTGTGGGTCACTTACTAGTAGCCCATTATCTCCTCGTAGCCCACTATCCCCATCGCTTATTGGGTCACCTCCTAGTAGCCCATTATCTCCATCGCTTATTAGATCATATCTTGGTAGCCCATTATCCCCATCGCTTATTGGGTCACCTCTTGATGTCCCATTATCTTATATCATTGGGTTTCATCCTAGTATCCCTTTATCTTCTATTTTTGGGTCACCTCCTATTAGCCCATTATCCTCTTTCATGGGGCCAAATCCTAGTATCCCTTCATCCTCTATTTGTGGATCACCTCCAGTAGCCCATTCTCTTCCACCCTTAGGCTGCATCCTAGCATCCCATCATCTTCTATCAATGGCTCACCTCCCAAGTAACCCTTCCTCTTATATATGGGATACCTCCAAGTAGCTCATCCTCCTCTATCATGGGGCCACATCCTAGTTGCCTTTTTTTTTTCTCTTCCATCCTTGGGCCATATCCTAGTAGCCCTTTATCCTCTATTTTTGGGTCACCTCTTGGTAGCCCATTCTCTTTCATTATTGGGCCACGTCCTATTAGCCCTTCATCTTATATTTTTGGCTCACCTCCTAATAGCCCATTCTCTTCAATCCTTGGACCATATCCTATTAGTGTTTCGTATCATCCTTTTATTGAAAATTATGGCAAGCCCATCATCATTACTAATACTCATATCATCAATTCCAACCATCCAATTTATTCTCACATTTCTCAAGAACAACAAAATCATGCATTATCTTGTAAGAATCACCAACATTTTCTTCATCAAGCTAAGATAAAAAATCGAACAACTCAAAAACTCCAAGCAAATCAAATAACCACAAATCCAAAAATCAAACACGATTCAAAAATGCACACCAAAGAAAATGCTAGGTATGGTGCAAAGTGAAAAAATATATGGATAGGAAACTCAAGCTCCCACATACAAAAGCCGTGTTCCAAGATAAGTCACAATCACTTATCGAGTATGAACTCACAATGATCATCGAGATTGGAGATAATATAATAAGCAAAAATCCTAGTCTCCCTCATCAAATAAATCACAAAAATTGTTGTTGGATCCTATCACACATAGTGACATTGTTTGTCCCAACTTCCCAATCATTCATCTTCATTGTCTTCCCCCTTTGCAGTTTTTCCTTCACAAAACCATAAAAATCTTTAAAACCTAAAAATAAAAATAAAATAAAAAATGAGAAAACATTAAAACATTACAAAAAATTAAAGGTACAAAGACCAAACATTGCAATCATATACTGCATACACATGGATGTTCTTTCCTTCCTTTATTCATATCCCTTTGGAAATCACCCACCATGTTTATCCCTTCAATGATATTTTGGTTGGTATATTTGTGCTCATTGTGTGACATTTGATCTATAATGTATTTGTTTGACCTTGTTCTTTTATCACCTTGGTAAATTAAAGAATGGATGACCTCTTAAATATCATATCACTATCATACATATAATAAAATTGTTGTAAAGACTTTTTGGGCATATTTGTTAACATTAGCTAATGTCGTCGTCATAATCACTTCCAAATCCTTCCATCAAGCCACTAATGGTTGTTAACCCCTTATCAAAATAATTGAGAAAGCTGAAATTCTTGTTAGAAATAAATAAAATCAATAAAAAAAGTAAATCAATATATAACTCTCTCTTAGGGTATTTCCAGTATCTCTATCGGGGCTATGGACTTTTGGCTGGCAATATATCAATGTTGCAACTAGAATCAAATACATCTCCATCGGGGATATAAACACCTAGCTAGTAGCAGAGCAATGTAAAAATCTCCTTCCACCCTTCAATTCACCAATCAAATTTTCAAATCAATTATTCCTACATATTGGATAGTTTGTATTCACTTATGCTATCAAATCTTCACTTCAAGAGGTAATCCATTATCCCCCTGCACATTGGATCTCACCGAGAAAACAAGGCTTGTATGTTACCAAGTGTTATTTGGACCTTGTTAAGAATATTTCTTTAGTCTATGTCTTGTATCATGATTTGTGCCTTTGGCTCATCTCCAATCATCTAATTACATTTTCCATATCCATCCATAACATTCACACTATTCTTTTGCTTCGTTCAGAACATCCATGTGTATAAGATGGCCTTTTACCATATTTGAGGGAGCCTTTGTCCCCTTTCAATAAAACAATATTCTACTTCTTTCTATCACATTTTTTTTGGCTAGCTTGCAATGGGGGCATGCTTTCTCATTCATATCTCTTTGTTGGCTTGAGTTCATCATCATGTTGAACCTATCCTTTGTGGCCTTGATCGATTGATTTCTACTCTTGTATATATGTGTGGACTTTTCCTTGTATATTCTCACCTCTCATTGGGGAATATTTACATAGGTTAATTTTCCTAAACATAGCTTCAAAAAACTTTCAAAAACCCTAAAAATTCACAAAAACTTCAAAAATTAAAAATGATAAAACTTCAAAATCCAAAAACATTAGTAAAACATTCAAAAACCCAAAAATTAGTAAAGCATCAAAACATCCTAAACATTCATAAAACACAACATCCTCAAACTCAAAAACTACCCTACAAAACAAATTACTTTAGTGCTTGTTTGTTTTAGCACATGACATGCACATCATTTTGATCTTCCTTCATTAACAAAGTTGGTTTACTTGTTATGTTTGTCTTCCCTTGCATATATCATTTCTCGAGTAGTTTCATAGTGCATGTTGATTTTTTGTTGGACTTTTATGTCCTCCATCTATTCCCTTGCATGCATTCTTGTTTGGGGAATCATTTTCAACCCTTTTTGTATAACTCAAACATTTGGGAACTGAAGTTGGATAACAAAAACATTGGTACAACTTTCTTGAATGTTGTTCGTTTGTTGGTCTACTTGTTTACTTTCTTGTATTATATTACTTTATGTATTTTTATTTGATTCAGTCCTTTAACATGGAACAAAAATTAGTATTATGGCTTTTCATGTCATTTTACCCTTTTTGTGTGCTTATATCAAATAAAAAGGAACTTCACGAGCGAGATGGTGTGACAACTACATTACAATCTTCCTATTTCTTGTCTATCTTATATTCCATTCCAATTCACTTTCTACCTATAATTTCCAATGCTTCCCCCTCCCTTGCTTCTTCCACTTGAGGCATGAGCTCCTACTTAATCAATCAATTTGAACAATGGCAACCAAGCCCAGTTCGAATCTCAGTCACCGCAGTGTCTTATTCTCCTGCTTGATTCTTTTTCTTCTTTTCGAGCGTCAATTGATCTCTTCTATCACCCCATCAACACTCGAGGGGGCATCCTCCATCCTACTAATATTTATTCTACTCCTTTAATTTTTTAAAAATTATCTACTATCTTTGAAATGGAGTTGCTTGCGTTACACCACATCAAAGAGGGGAAAATGTAGACACTTAAATATGAATACACATTTTTAATACTAAAATTACACTAATTATCCTCTTTCTGTTATTTCATTATAATTAGTGATTTCTCGCTAATTAGCTAACATTCCCCTTCATTTTGGCCATTCGTTAAATAACTAGCTTCATACTTCATCTTGGATGCCAATTAACGACGCTTCATTAGTTATAATCCTCTTTTAATTAATTAATTAACTATTATTAATTAATTAATCCTTTCAATCTCGTATTTAACTAATAAACCCTCTTATTGGTTGAATCCCCTCTCAAACCCTTCAAATTCTACTAATTTCCTTCTAAATCATCTCCAAATGAATTCTTAAGATTAATTTGGCCTATTAATTAATCCTAGTTGATTAATTAAATCACCTCCAACTCCCATGAACTTTGATAAACCCTAATTAATATATTTTAATCATACTTATCTCTTTCTAATTATATTTTACCTATATCCCCCATTCACTAGATTGTTAGCTCCTCCCAAAATGGAAAGTTATATAAGAAACCTAGTACCTTCCTACAAATCTTACACCAATTTACACCATGTCCTTATAAGACATTTGCATATGATAAGATCATTTCAATCTTGGAATGTTTATTGATCAAACCACCTTTGCCATTTTCTACTTGGAAAAGATTAGTAAGAGAAGAACCAAACATGGCAATTAAGCCATATTGGTGATATTTCTTCCTCTTCTATAGAGAATTCCTTTGATCGCATGTAGCTGCATTCGGCTCATTAAAGGAGTACCTATAATTACAAAGCACATCCAAATATCAAAGGATTGGTTTTATTTAATGTTTTAATGTTTAATGCACATTAGTTAATTTTATCCTTTCATGATTTATCTTGATGTTAATGTTTTTGATTAACTAAGTTAGGAATCTACTTGGAGTTGATTTCCTTTCATTAACTTAGATTAATTCAATCACATGCATACACATATGTTACACATCTCTTGACACACATATTGATCCTTAAGCTTACACTTACTCTTTCCATTGTTTCGAATAAGCCCAATATCCCACATATTCTAGTTTCTTCTACTGGTCATATCCTTATTGTATATTTCATTGCATTTACTCCTCATACATTTGGGATCTTAGACTCCATATGGTTTTCCCCTCACTATGTTGACATTGTTCCTTAGTAGCTCTTATGTTTCCCAAATTGCACTTATTACTTACCAATGTTCCACCTATTCTAGTTTCTCCACATGCATGACACAATACTACACATGTTATGATACATGCACTTTCACATGACACTAGGTCCTTGGATCATGTTCACATGTGTTCATATTTTTACATTAGAAGATAGTGGGCCCTCGTCCCATATCCTCATTGGATATATCGTCGTGGCAATCACACTTGGGTGAACACTACCCCCTGCTACCCAATGAAGCACTCTTGTTCTAAGTTCAAACACGATTATTGAGGGCACACTCATCTCTATGGACGTCACCTTGCACACATATATTGGGGTAAAATCTTTCTCCCCTCTCCTAGTCATAGCATTTCATTCAAATAGTTGTAAAATTTCAAAAACGTTAGCCTTGATCTTGATTGGATGTATCCTTGTTTGCTCATATTATTCTATGTTGCAAATTACTTATCATGTGACTTTGATTCATAGTATTCCCTATCCATTTTCAATACACACATTCACATTCACATGGTACTCTTGAGGTGAATTTGAGATACTTACAAGTTATCACATGATGTATGATTCTTGACCATATTCTCTACGGTTCTTGATTTAATTAAAACTAAGTTTTTGTTAAATCCTAATTACTGTAAAGTAACTAAATGTAAACTATGATATACAATTACTAAGTACAATATGACATAAGCAATAAACAAATAAATATGAAACCCTAAGCACAAGAGAGAGACAGAGAAGGACAGTTGATTTGTACTTGATCTGGGACTTACGTAGACCGAGAAAACTATTGAACAGAAGTGAACACTTTCACAATTTCTCATGATAATTTTTGAATTTTACAAATGATGTTTGAATAGGGTGCCTAGACTATGGCGAGGCACTTGGGCACCAAATACCTCTATTGGGTGACCCTAACTATGAAAATGCTCAGATGTTGATTTTTGCAGTGTCGTATGAGTGTCACAAATAGTCATTGTTAATCGTTTATATGTCACACCATGATCGTAAAGGTACATGTAACTTGCAAAACAAATATTCACCTATAAAACCCTCAAATCACATCAAATCCTAAAAATAAATATGCAATATGGGGAGTTAGAATGACCCCGATGGTCACCTGAAAGAGTGAACTTATGATTAAGAGTTGCATTATATCTCATACTTCATGTAGTTCTTGTGAGTGTGTGTGAGAATGATGACCTAGGGTGCCGTACTACAAGTTGTACTTGACAATGGGCTAGCTATAATGTGTGGATGGAATAAATAGCTTGCCCTTCCTATGTTGTGTATGTAAAAATGCAGTCCATGTGTCCCTTGAATGGGACGCGAGATGGATGCAAGCTTAGGTGATGATAGTATATGCTTAGAGCTTGGTCCCTACTTTTTGTCACATAACTATGTATTTATATGATTATCTTATTTTAATTTCATAATTGAAAACTGGAAGGCCGACCCATAAGTGAAAAATATTCCCAAAGGATAAAAGAGGCCCAAAATAAGCGAGAAAGGTGGAAAAGTGTCAGGGGCTTCCAGAGGGGACAGGAGTGCATATACGCTCGTGTCCTAGTTGGGCGCTAGTGTTTCGAGCCATAAAATATAAATAAGTGAAAACTAGGTTGTAGTGTTTGTAAGACCAAATAGGAAGTAATAAATAAAGAAAAGAGGCCAAAGATAGTCATCAATTACCAATTTTATTTCTTAGGAATCATATGATTTCTAGTACGTGTTTTGGACTTAGAAATGTACCCAAGTGTGTGATTTTGTGTCTACATTTTCCCCCACTTTATGTTGTTGAGTGAATACTCGAAAAACATAAATTAGATAAGGGATGCGTACCTTTGGTCCCCTGTAGAGTGTGCGGTAAAAATCATTCCAAGTGGACAAGTGAAGAGTGGAATGAGTGCAAAAATAAAGCGTGGAAACTAGGAAAGGAAAGTAACCCTAAGGGTGTATGTGTATGTGTTATACCATGTTGTGCCTATTATTATTTTAGCTTATGATGTGCTTTTTTTCTTCTTGTAAGAGACGGACTGTAAAAAGAAGAGCAAGAATGTAGTCAAAGTCATGTATATGATAAATCGAGATAAAAATGTGCATGTGTGTAAAGTATGTTATTCCTGCTTTGTTTTTACTTTCTTGAATTTGTTCCGTATTAGTTCTAAATTGTATTGAGTTAGTTTTGAGTTGTACTAATTGAAGGAGATAAAATGCATTCTACTTCGTGAACAATGCTAATCGGAGAAACTAATTGTAGCTTGCCTCAAGGGCGTTAGCACCTGGGGGATGTCGGGAGCACCCAGGTGTTAGTATATGTGTTGTCTTTGAGGAACCAAGTTAGATTATGTATCGTTATGTAACTGTTTTCATGTTTTTATTTTGTGTTTGAGCTTTGAACTACTATAGGAGGTGATTTTTCACCCAATGTATGCCCCCCGCCTTTGGGGTATATGCGACATTGATAAGAGTATGCAACCCAAAGAGAGGACTTGATGTTGATCTAAACTATATCCCTACAAGGGGGGGGATATGCATGGTATAAACTAAGGCACATGTAAACAAAGTGGATGTAAACATGTGTTAGTAGTAAAAGTGACAATCATGCAATAGAAGATGATTTAACAATCAAGAAATTGTGTAAAAAAAATGGACCGTGAAAATTGGGTTTCATACATGGGACATCGCTCACAATGTCACAATACAATCAAGGTTGAAGTGGCCAAAAGCATACAAGTAGTGATCAAACAAGACATAGTACATAGACTGAAAAATAATGGTATACAATGGTAAATAGTGGAAAATAAAATGTATTAGACAACCATGGTGGCATATAGTCCTGTAAAGAAAATGCTACACATGAAGCACTGTTAGCATGTTAGAAAGATAAAGAGTATGTCAAAGCATGTATGTACCGATGGAATAAGTAATGTGCTAGAAATTAATATTAAATTATGAAAGAATAACACCTATGATGTGTAAGAGAAGTAAATGTAGATGCCCTTAGAAGCCTCGGTGGTGGACCGGTAAAAGATATAGTGTCAAACATCATTGGTGCATGTAAAGGTCTATAACATATTTGCATTCACTCTAAAATACCAAGTGAACACACATGTATATATAAAAATATAGTGACATACTAAGTATATGTCTAACATGGAAAACAAAGTGTACATGTAAGTAGAATAAACAAACAAGAGTATGTGCAACCAAGATCTGTAAATGATAAATGAGTGATGTGATGGTATGCAAGATGTGAATGTGATAGAGCAGTATCCCCAGCAGATGTGAATGAGATGGAGGTTCATTTATAAAATCTCCCTCAATGATTAAGAATAAACCATAAAATAAGAGTGTGTCCGCAAGAAATGGTTTGAAAGAGATGCTAGAAAGATGTAACATGAAGTGCAAAACCTGAAGTGTAGAATGAGGTGATGTTCAATTTAAGTTTAGACCCTCAAAGAATCGAATATGAACCATGGAACTAGAGTTTGTCATAGGGTAATGATTTGAAAGAGAGATGCTAGAAAGATGAAACATAAAGCACCAAGTGTGAAGTGTAGAATATGTGAGGTTCATTTCAGATTTAGACCCTCAGCAATCGAGTATGAACTATGGAACTAGAGTGCATCATAGGTTGTTATAGAAATATGAAATATGAAGCACATAGTGTGAAGTCTAGAAGAAGTGAGGTTCATTTCAGCTTTAGACCCTCAAGAATTGAGTATGAACCACGTAACTTAGAGTGCATCATAGGGTAATGGTTTTAAAGAGATATGCTAGAAAGATGAAACATGAATCATAGAGTGTGGAGTGTAAAAGAAGTGGGGTTCATTTTATAATTATATCCTCAGCATTTAAGTATGACCTGTGGAACTAAATTGCATCATAGGGTATTGACGATACAAGTTGTGTGTCAATGTGTGTAAGAGTTACTAGATGGAAAGCATAGAGCGTAATGTGAATATGTAGATACTAGGAAAAATAATAATGATTGAAAATAAGGGGGAGAGATATGATGCCCCTAAGCATGTGATGAAAAGTAAGCTATCCAATGAGAGTGAAGGGCAAGGATCCTCCACCTAATGTCCGAGGAGATAAAGGTGTGTGACAATGCTCTAAGATCGGTGGTGTATGTGAAGGATGATGTACATGTGAAAGAAGCCTATGTGGTGAGAGAGGTGATGAAAACCTATGTGAAGTAGATTTATGAAGTGAAGGAGGTGGTGAACACCTATGTGAAGTAGACATATGAGGTGAAGGAGGTGATGAAAACCTATGTGAAGCGGTTTCTCGAGTAGGAGACTTATGCTGACAAGATGGACTAGTGGACCTGTGAGGATGAGAGTTTCGCCAAGTATGATGTGAATGGATAGGAGAACTAGGTGTAGAATATACCTTAAATTTGAGATGTTTAGGATACCTAGAAACTAAAACAAGTGGAAGAATGTCATCAAAAGGAGGTAGAGGAAATGGTGTACATGGTGGAATACCTTTAATAGTGATAACTTGTTTATTGTAAATGAACTTGAGACACATATGATTCATGGAGGGAATAACTTGAGTAACGCAAAGCCAAAGGAGACCTAAGAACATATCACAACCTAATGTAGCCAAAAGAATGAGGAAATGGATATGTGATAATAGATATTGGACATTTAATAGCCATAAGAAGTGCAATAGAGCACACACTAATAGGATCCTCTAGATAGATCATGGTGTTATTAACAGTGTATGAGCCAATAGAAGCATTGATGTGTATAGAGTCGAAGAGAAGGCTTCATGATAATTATGATCTGAAAATGAAATAGCTAGTGGTGATGTATCAACAGAAGTGACAAGGAAATCAAGGCGCCCTAATGAGGGAGGAGGAACTACTCGATATGCATGATTAGAGAAAGAATAAGACATTTGAGTTTCATGTTAGGCAAAGGGTCATTAAATATTTTTAACTTTTTATTTTCATTGACCGGTTAAGAAGAAGAAGATGGAGTGGGGAGCTCCAGTGAATTATTGTCAATAAGATCTTGTACGAGATTCCGAGTTTTAAATGCCAATTGGTGGAATGTCCTATACATTGATGATAGTCACATTTAACATTTTCATCATAATTGTGACCACAAGGGTGAGATGAATCAAGATTGAGTGGGGTGGAAGAGTGATGAGATTACTTTCGAGAAGTTGAGGCACTATAAATCGATCTCGCATATGGTAGTTTGGTCAATGTACGCTTTGAGGTTGTCATTTAATATTTTTAGGAGGAGATACAAAATTAACAATTTATTTTACTTCACTTGGGCTTAGGAGATGGCTTGAATGTAGATTTAGATTGAAACCTATTAGAAGAAGATGATGGAGTATCTTGGTATTTGATTTTTCCCATAGAAAGAAGTTTGACTTCGTGCATTTTAAGCATATGGCATAATTGATCAAATGAAGGAGAGGTCTCAAAGATAACACTCTCATGTAGTGGTGGTAATATGCTTTAAACAAATAGATCTTGTAGTTCCGAATCAGCAAGCACATTGGTCATCTTAGCTAGGTTGTTCTTATAATGTAATACATAGTCAACTAGATGTTCATTAGATCTTTGTTTAATTTGAGTGAGTTGTGCATAAGAGATCTTAGTGTCGATATTGATTGAAAAGTGAGAAAGAAACACATCAGCTAAATGTGTAAAATTTGTTATGGAATGAATAATTAGATCGTAAAACAAATGCATTGCATAATCTTGAAGGATTCTAGGGAATAACTTAGCAAGCAATGTGTGATCATCCACATAATCTAAACATGCCGAATGGAAAGCTTTGATATGCTCTTGAGGGTCACCATGGACATTGAAAATGAGAAGCTTACAAGTGAAATTTTTAGAGGAAGTGGATATGCAGAAATGGTGGGTGCAAAAGGAGTTTGAAGGAGTCAAGAGGAGTCAAGAGATGGAGATGAGCGCGATGTTGAACCCTAGTGCATTGGTGTTGTCATTGATGTCAGGTATCATTAATGGAAACGTATGAGTGGTGAAGTGAGGATTAGTAAGGGGCAAGAAGGATGATTGGTAGTGTCATATCAATGGTGGTTGGTGTTCACAGAGTGGTCACATGGTGGTTTTGTGGTGCTATAAGGTTGATCGGTGAGGTAGATTCCCATTAAAGGTATGGAGATTATTAGTGTACTTGGCTCGGGTGTCCCACAGTCAAAATTTATGTTTCTAGAATTTATAAGAGATTTTAGAGTGACCATCAGGTCAAGTGTTGGGAGTCACAGTTGAAACTAGCTCATTTAGGCCTAGTTCTAGAGCCTTAACATTTGTAAAAAGTTTGAGGGAAATTGGATAAGAAATAAAGAAGTTATATTCATTTTTATAACAGGCTTTTTCTCTCTCAAGACCCCCTTCATGAAGCGATAGGCACAAAATGAGTTTTTTTTACTCTAAATCACTAGTGAAAGTTATGGAAACCCCTCGGGAGTGTAGAATACTTCTTATAAGTCAAAATGGTGTTTTTTGTGTTTCTCAAGGTGGATTGTACCATACAGGTGTGTCTCAACTCTTGCAATTTTTGTGTATGTTGTTTGGTGTAAAGGGTTTCAAGTTGAAAACTATGTCATGGATGCTTATCTGAATCAAATTCATATTATCTATAAAGAGATAACATAATTTATGCTAAAAAAATTGGATGAGGTATGTTTGTATCAGTCACAAATTTGAAGAGAAAATCCTAACAAGCTCTGGCTTTTGATCTAAGTAACCTTGTTGATATAAAATGATTGTGTTCAAGAGATATATGATCATGAATAAGGTATAAAAGTTCTATTCAACACATTCAAGTCGTGTTTTTGATCAAATAATGTAAATTGGTGTACACATCTATAGAGATAAAATATTCATTTCAGGGCATTCACAATGGTGTGTCCTTAAGCATGAATACTAGAATTTCCTTCCTAAATACTTTCAAAATAATTGATCATGATTTAACGTCTTCCTAGTGAAATATAAGTGAAATAGGAAGTTGTATGAATGAATATTTGTGAGCAATAAGTCTCAAGCCCAAGACTATCATGTAACATGTTAAGGAGAGTTTCACACAATTTATCAAATACATGTTTTTCATGACCTCATTCAATGTTCTTATGTGTGTAATTGATGTGGAAAAGTGATTAGGGTATGAAGCTGCTCAAAATTTGGCTCTAGAAGACTTGGACATTTATTTACACTAAAAAAACATCTAATTTATGAAGATTGTGATTATTCCCTGTGACAATTATTGTAAGATTGTAACTTTAATGTTAAACCTTGATCTTCTCCAATCAATCAATTCCTAAAGAAGGAGTGAAACTATATTAGGAATATTTATTGTAATTACTCTTTAGTTGAAATGACATGGAAAGGAAGAAAAATTTTATGTGAGCCTTCAATTAGCAGACTAGGGTTTGAAATTCTAAACCCTAACTATACAAAGCCTTGAAGATCAAGAAAATCTAACTAAGTTGGCATGACATCCATCCTTCTATGGATATGGGAGCTTATAATATTACTTCCTCCTTTTGTAATATGCCTTTTAAGTTTTTTTATACCGAGAATGTACGTCAAATCATCAAATCTCTTCATATTGCCAATCTGAGTTGAAACATAGTGTATACTCTACCCTCAAAGCTGCTTCATGGAAAAGTTTTTAAATGTTTTATCCTCTTGTGTATGATAGAAGGTAAAGTGCTCCTCAGTCTTCATCTCCAAACCATGAATTAGTTGAATGCTCATTCCTTTTAATGTGCCAAGAAACATCATGTATGTGGTCTGAACACTTGTAATATGTGAAGATGGTGGTAGTGTGCCAAATACTTCTTGCTCTATTTTTAAAGACCACCAAGCTCCTAATAATGATGTAAACCATTGTAAACACTAGTGTCATTGAATTTTTAGCTTGATACTAAACTATTTTGACCTGCATCCTTCCTCCTAATGCTCTTCCATGTGTTTAAGTGAAGAGGAAAGAAAAAATGGCAAAGTAAGAGGTTTAACATGTTTATCAAGATTACTTGATGCTCATGAAACATCTATGCATGCTCATGCCACTTGGATTGAAGTATTAAAAGTATCATAAGTACTATCATTCACAAAATCATAGGTATAATAGAGTTCAATATTTACAAAGAAGATTGTTTTGCAGAGGTCAGAGTATTGAGTTCTTTTGTTATAGGATTTTGAAATTTCCATTGGTTTTGAGTTGAACTAGGAGAATCTTGTCAAACCTTATAGCCCAGGAAAGTAACTAAACATAGTCAGATGAAGTTGGAACATCAAGAGGCATATTTTAAGGAATAATTTTTCATCTTCATGTAGGTATGAAAGAGGTAGAAAATTGAAAGGAATATGAAGTTAAAGAGGAAAAGTCTCTTTCTCATGAGTTTGCCTTGGATATAAAATTTATTTTTGGCATACAATTGAAGTTGATGTTTTTGAGAGATCTAAGTGTGAAAATTCAAAAGTATAGTAGTAATATATGTTTATAAAGATAAGTATATGAAATGAATCTAGTCTAGAAAGTAAGTGGAGTCAAAAATATTATCTACATTGAGTAGAAAGTAGAACTTAGAGTGAAAAACTATCCTTGAAGTCTTAAGGTAAATTATGTGATAAGAGAAGTGAATGAAAACATAGAGGGTAATGAATTAGGTGAAGATAGAGCATTGAACATTAGAGGATGATGAATACATGAATAAAGAGAGGATGGTGAATTGATTAATGTATTCTTGATTGAGTTGAATGTAGGAGTAGGTACATGTAAAGAGTGAGTGTTTGAGAGGGTGGTTCAAAGGAGTTTCATGAAGAAGTTAAAAGTGTGAAATAAGCCTTATATAACAGATATTTGATGATGATTATGTGATCAAAAGAAAATTGAATTGGGGGAAGCACTAAGAAGAAGAGTGAGATGATTTTGTGGTCACTATCATTTTTAGAAAACAACAAACTAAGTGTGATCAAAATCTTGAAAATGTCTAAGTTGTAGCTTAGTGGGAGGGAGTAGTATATTCATTGTGAGTTGTTTTGTGTAGAAGAAACAAGTAGAATCCTTATTTATATTTGGGAGTTGAAGCATATAGGAAATTTGAAGCTTTTCAAATACTAAGTAGATGCTTGGTTAAATTTTAGAGTTGGAACTCCATGTTGAGTTGAAACTCAACTATGAAATCAATGTAACATTTATAGGACATTCTTGTCCTAAGATAGTTATTGGTTTCAGTGGGTTTTTCTTAGTTTGGGTTTCCTACATTAAATCTTGTTTCTGTGTGCTTTATCTCATTTTAGCTTCTTGTGGATGTTGTTTTTGTTTTTATGTTACAAATTAAGTGAATTGAATTGTGAGTTAAAAATTAAAAGACACTGATTCACCCCCTTTAGTGTCCTAATTTCCAACAATTAGTATCATAACTTGGTCCTCTTGAATCAAGTTTAACAACTTAGACGTGATCTGAAAGGAAAACATGGGTACATTAGCATAATCAATTTTGAAAAAGAAGTATGAGATTGCTCAAGCCCTTATAAATGAGTTAAAGACAAAAATCAAGCTCATGGAATCTAATCATGGCCAAGAACTCAATGAGATGGAATCATTTGTTGAGAATGTGTTAAAAGATCTAAGAGACAAAGAGAAAGCATTTATTAACCATGAATAATAATTGAAGACTCTAAACAATGAGCTAGAACATGCCACAAGCAATCCTGAGAACTTGTTAAGAAAACAAAGACATCCAAATGATAAATTAGGTTTGGTTCTTAAAAGTGAAGCAACTTAGTGTGAATTGGAGCATGAGTCTAGTCATGAATCATGTCAAGTTATCATCAAAGCCAAAGTTGAAGAATGTGATAAACTAAGTGTAGAGCTGAAGACTCTAAGAGATGAATTAGAACAAGAAAGACAAATTAAATTGAAGGGTGATTCAAGTCATACATCATGTCAAGGACATTCTAAAACCAAGAATTACATCAAATAATATAAGAAGCTCATAAAGAATCCAAATGCAAGGATATTTCCTGGTAAGTTTCATGGAATTTGTTTTTCATGCCATATTTTTGGACATAGAGCTAGGGACTGTATGAGAAAGATAGACAAAGAACACCCATGGAGATATTGTAGGACTGAATATGAAAAGAATATAGTTTGTTTCAACTATAAAGAAAAAGGTCACATAGCCAAGTACTACCTAGAAGAACCATTAAGTCAGTTTTGGGAAGAAGAAGACTCAAGAGGTAAGAACCATGTTGTATGTTTCAATTGTCATGGGCAAGGGCATTTTGCAAAACATTGTCATGAATCTCCTAGATATAGGTACAAGTTAAAACTCTAAGTATGATTCCAAGTCAGCCATGGTTCAAAGAAACACTGGAAAGAAGGAAGTCAATTATATGTACATGATTCAAGGAAACAACCTCTAATCTTGAAAATAAAATAATGATAAGAAAATATCATGGGAAGATGATGAAGAGACTCAAAAATCAATGACATTCATAGGAGAATCTAGTTCAAACAAGACATCAAGAGGTGATGAAAAATCCAAGAAGAAGGAAGAAAATTCTAGTGCAAGGGATGAATAAATTCTTCCTCAAGTAGTGTTAGAGTAGGTGTATGAGATGTAACATGTATGTTTATCAGGCACTCAATCAGATAGTGAAGGCTTAGGAGATGAGGTTGTCACACCCAGGAATGCATCCAAGAAGATTGATAGGATATTAAGGACAAGAAGGGAAATAATTGAGTCATCATGCTGCTTTGATGACTTTATCCTATTTTGAGGTGATATCATAAGGTGATGTGCCTTCTCTAGGATTCTAGAAGGCATGTTTTAGTTGAAAGAAGCAAGTTCAAGCAAGTTTTGCTCCTCATTGATGCATCAACTTGTAAATCAAAGTTGTCTCCATGATGATTCTGAGTGAATACTCCAAATTTTTCGTGTTAAAGAAAGTTTCCATCGTAGTTTTTATTATAGCCTTCATCATGTTGCATAGGTATTTCAATTTCTAGGAATGTTTATCTTTCTCCATATTAAAGGTCTATTACTTTTTAAATTTATCGAGTGTTCATATTGAGTATTTATGTCAAGAATTTGTGGTGTCTTCATGTAAATATTATGGTGTTTCAACCTTTGTTTTCACAAATGAGTCAAGTCAAAGTCATCATCCTTAGTTTTCATAAAGGAAATAGAAGCCCTCAAAAGTATGTAAGGTATCTATATGAAAGAAAATCAACATGTGACCTTCTTCGTACCCAACCTCTTGAGGTCGTCTTTGAGACATCGATGTAGAATGGAAGTGGAAATGAACATGGCAGTGATGGACAAGCTAATTGGGCAATCTTTTATCTTCAACGCACATATACTTTGGAATTGCGAGTCTAAGGCAAAGAATACTCTCCTAACCTGAAGTGGTGTGATGGATCGATCAGATATGATAGCTGCTCGGATACTCTAATCAATGTCGAGTTCTATCAAGATTCTCTCTTCTAGTTGTTGAACACACGGAAAGTGACCTACGGGTGCCTCGTATAGATTTCTAGATAAGGTCATGGAGGTGAAAGCAAGAGGCATAATGGAGCCACAGGGACTATGGGTTATTTTTCGGTCTAGTCCAGAAAGTCTTAGCCTAATCAATTGCTATGTTCAACATGGAAAATTACACAATGATATAAGGGGAAGTGGTGAGGATATAAATACCGGTGCAGACGCAAACCCATTTCAATATCTAATTGGTTAGTAGGCCTGTTGGATTATGGGACCGAGGATCATAACCAAAGACTCATGGAGGCTATGGCCCTTGTATGGTCATGTGCGTAATCAAACTCTGTTTCCAGAAGTGGTCCAATAATCATAGGCTTGATTAGCAATGATGTTTAATGTGTTTAGTTGTTATATTTTCTCAGAAAAAGTTGTGGGTGTGCACATAACTATTAAGCGTAAACTTGTATCAATGTCAGTTATCAATTATGGCATGTTGGCTTGTGGGACTAGAGGATTGCAACTGTAAGTCTTTTCTTGTTGTAGACTATTAATGGTCATGTAGATTGAATCGGAGTAAGTGTTACAACGCAGCTAACTATCAAAGGAAATATAATCTATGTTTTTGGTGTTTTCACAATATATTGGATCAAAGCAATAAAAGCAAGCTAATCTAGTGAAAGTAAATGTTTTTGTTCTTTTCTATTTTTAAGCAATGCATCTAATCTAATAAACAAACTAAATACAAATGATTAGCTAGATGTAGCTAATTACTTGTGTAGATATGTGAATCTAAATCTAAAACAAATAACCTAATTTAATCAAAACCCTCCAAACCCTACCTCAAAAGTGAAGAACAAATCATAACCCCAGAAGAGCTATTGTTCCCCACAACTTCCCGGTAATGTCAAAAAGAAAACTTTCTAATAATCTGATGTACTTGTAATTACCTAATTAATTTAAACAAACAATTTGCTACTTTATTTGATATGTAATTGAAACTAACGATTTGAAATTGACAATTTGATAAACAAAGAAGGCAAACACACAACTCCAACCTGGATGAGCAAGAGCTTTGGTAAATCCGGTTGTATCTATATCCTTCCCCTTAGTTCGTTCCTTTCTTTCTTTGAGTGTTCATATGAGTCCAAGGAATTGGGAATGCAAGAACAACATCCGAAGAAGACGCTTGAGCAATGGTAACTTGAAGGCAGTCTAGTTGCAATGCGAGTAGAAGAGAGATAGCGCAAGAGATCTGAGCTTGGCTATGTAATTCCTAGCAAGATTGTGGTAGAAATATAATGAAAAATACACAAAAATTCTCGAGGCCATTTGGTTTAATGCAAGCATGGAATATATAAGAATTAGGGCTTGGAGGTGCCTTCATGCACAAGGCAAGGAAAAGCAGTTCCAACTAATTAAATCTATTTTAAAATAGAAGAGGGAAGGAGAACCAAGAAATCAAAACTATTTTTAGACAATTTGGCTCACGGATGCATCCTAGAAGTGAAGTTAAGTGAATCATCGCATGTTAAAACATGCATGAAAATTGAAAGCAGCGGGACCGTTGCCTTGCCCTAGATGTTGGTTTCAAAATCGCCACCCAGGCAGGGCGGCAGTCTCGGTACTAAAGGCCAAAACTTACATAAAAAGAAGCGGGGAGCTAGAAAAAAGTTTGGAAAGGCTATGTAAGGATGTCTAGGCTACAAATATACACTATGAATGGGTTTTAGGATCTTGAACACATTCTTGAAAGGATTTGAAATCATCATTGGGGATTCTTGTAACCATTTTATGACAATGTAGCATGTGAAATTTTGGTGTGCGTCTGATCTCTCTGTTTGTCCAATGGTACCAAGTGTATCTCTATGTTTCAATCTTCAAGGAACTAATTAATATTTTCAAGGTCTATCTAAAGTTGTAAGTCTTGTCTCGAGGTCTCTCTCTCTCTATATTGTAAATTAATGTTTGAGTGGTATTAAAGTTTGTTATGAGAAGCAAGACAATATTGCCTATATGCAAGGATATTAGGTGCAGAGTATATTAATTTTGTCATCATTATTCTCATCCTAGGTCTAAAATTCGATAGGAATTCTCAAATGCTCTCAAAATGCAAAAGTGAAGTCAATGTTATATCATCCAAATGAAGTATTTTCCTTTATCTATGGCATTAAAGAATTGCAAAGGAAATCATGCAATCTGTGATCATAGTTAAACCATTTCTTTGGGAGCAAGAAAATTTAATTGCCCTCTCAATTTGTTTAAAGAAAATGAATTAAAAGAGTCATTTAGATCAAGAATTAGAGAAGATATCAAAGGGGTCCAGGGTGTAGATGCCCATTGAAGACTTTCATCTAGTTTAGAAGTCGTCAATAAGCACTATTTTGATGCAGAAAATTGATTTGAAGAAGTTCTAAGTGTATCACTATTAAGGTTAGAGTTATATAGAAATTATCAAGTGTGGATTAAAAATTAGTGAAGTTTTTTTATACACTTATTTGATAAAGCCTAGATGCCACAATTTACTGAATGCATTGGGATGATGGTTCTAAAACTTGATTGATGTTCAGAAGATTGTGCACAGTACACAACTAACATGTCACTTTGTAGGGCTATGTATGAAGTCATATGTGAAGAAATGGCCTGTCAACAAATAATAAAAGCTATAATGTGTAGAACAAGTTACTTTCAAGTCCTTCAAGTAGGTTCAGGTTAGAGAGCATGATGACACAAATTCATATCTAGGTATAACATTGTATGGTGTACAAATTGATACATGAAAGCCTAACTGCCTACAATTGCATGAAAAAGAGGATCTAGAAATGAGGAAGAACTTGATGTTCCTGATAAATTCCATTATGGTAATATTCTTATAGCACACCATGCACTCTAATTTTAAGGTACAAATTTGATAAAACCTCATATAGGAGAATGATCTTAGAATGGTCCCTGATTAAGTACTCTAGACGTTCAATAAGTTAGGTGGGCAAGATAAGTGATGTGAGTTTATTTCTTAACATAAAATGCAATGTGGACATCAAAAGAGCCTTCATCTCATACAAAGGAGGTTCTAAATTATGAGAAGACAACTCAGGGAAGATGAAAGAGTCGGGACTCGCTCATATGTTTCTAGGACAAGGTATTATGCCTAATCCATGCATAATAAGGTAAATGAAATTGGTAAAAGCTTGGAGAGCAATAAGAGGGAACTTTATGCAATGGATAAGTTGTTTTGGATGGCTAAAGTTGGACCAAAGTGCACTAGTTATCTGTCTTAGGGATCTATGTCATAAATCAGTCAAGCAATCTAAAAATGAAGAAATGAATGCCAAGTGTTGAGATAGGCATGTGTATGTAACATGAAAGCACTTTCACAAGGTGGTCTAGTTATCTAGTTCAAGGCACAAGTTGTGGAGACTAAGAAAAAATGTGTGTAAAGTTATGAATAGTCTAAGGATGAAGAAAAGAGGTTCAAGAGGATCTTTAAGGTTGATTGATGAAAAAGTCTATGCATATTTTCAAGCCATGTTTGATAAGGTAACATGTCTAATCCAAAGGGGAGCTTCTTGAGGTAAATTTTTGCTTTGTAAAGGATTATTGCATGTTGATCATGTTGTTGGATGTCTGACCCTTTTTCATAGATGTCAAAGGGGGAGAGATTACTATTAGAAACAAGATATGAATGTCATGGATATGATGTGGTTGTTTTCCATCAAAGGTTTTTGAGTTTATTGTCATCAATGACAGAGGGGGAGATTGTTGAACCCTGGTGCATTTGTGTTGTCATTGATCAAGTGGCATTGATAGAAAAGGTGTAAGTGGTGAAGTGAGGATTAGTAAGGGGCATGAAGGTTAATTGGTAGTACTATATAAATGGTGGTTGGTGTTCACATAGTGGTCACATGGTGGTTTCTTGATCATTCATGGTGGTTTTGGGGTGCTATGTTTGATCGGTGAGGTAGATGCCCATCAAGGTATGGAGATGATTGGTGTGTTTATATCAGGTGTCCCATAGGTAATAAATTATTTTCTATCATGTGTAAGATCTTTTAAAGTGAACATCAAGTCAAGTGTTAGGAGTCACAATTGAAATTGGCTCATTTAGGCATAGTTCTAGAGCCTAATGAGGTGTAAGAGCTCAATACAAGTCATGAAAACTCATATGGAAAATTATGGTAGAATCATAGAATCACCCCTAAGGAATGCATGAGCATCTACATACTTACTTTAGCTTTTGGAGGAAAATTCAAGTTCTCACAAAACGCCTTTGAGAACCAACAATGGCAAAACTAAGGTAAATGAGATTGGTCTAGGTCAGGTATAAGCATATTTATGGATAACCAAGATATAGATAATGTAAAGGGATGTTTTTTTTTTTTTTTTTTTGTGTCAAATTTCATCAAATTTTGAAATGGAATTTTGAAGTTATTCAAGTTTTACTAAAACAGTTTCTTGAGAAAGGAAAACTAAGCACCCTATCTTATTAGCATCCAAAAAAATTATCAAGCCTCCTTTAGATAAATAATATAAGGAATTTTTGAATATCACTCTAAGCCTAAACTTTTGCAAATTTTTTGAGGTAAATTGGATAAGAAACAAAGAAGTTCTATTCATTTTTCTAATAGGGTTTTTCTCCCTCCAAACATCCTTCTTGAAGTGGAGCACAAAATGAGTTGTTTTGAATCCAAATCACTTTTGAAAGTTATGGAAACCCCTAAGTAGAGTATAATACTTATTTTAATTCAAAATTGTGGTTCTTTTTTCTTAAGGTGAATTATACCATACATGTGTGTCTCAACTCTTGCAAGTTTTGTGTATGTTGTTTGGTGTAAAGGATTTCAAGCCGCAAACTATATCATGGATGCTTACCTGGATCACATTCCTATTGTCTATGAAGATATAAGGGAAGTTATGCTGAAAAAAATTGGATGAGGTATGTTTTTATCAGTCATAGATTTGAAGAGAAGATTTGTGACAAGCTCTTGTTTTTTTATCTAAATAACCTTGTTGATATAAAATGATTTTGTTTAAGAGATATATGATCATGAAAAAGATATAAAAGTTCTATTCAACACATTCAAATCATGTTTTTGATAAAATAAAGTAAATTGGTGTACACATCTAAAGAGATAAAACAATAATTTAGGGCATTCACAATGGACTGTGTCCTTGAGCTTGAAAACTAGACTTTCCTTCCTAAATACTTTCAGAAGAAGACTGATCATGATTGAACATCTTCCTAGTGAAGTCTAAGTGAAATAGGAATTTGTATGATTGAATATTTGTGAGCAATAAATCTCAAGCCCAAGGTTGTTCTATAGCAGGTTAAGGACAAGTTCACATAGTTTGTCAAATACATGTTTTTCATGACCTCATTTAATGTTATTTTGTGTGTACTTGATGTGGTAAAGTGATTAGGGTATAAATCTCCTCAATTTTTCTCTAGAAGACTTGGAAAGTGATTTACACTAACAAAACATCTAATTTATGAAGCCTATGATTGTTCCCCAATAAAATTATGCAAGACTATAATTTTAGCATTAAACCTTGATCTTCTCCAATCAATAAATACATAAGAAGGACTGAAACTATATTAAGAAGATTTAATGGAGTTACCCTTTAGGTGCAATGACATGGAAAGGAAATAAAAAGTTATGTGAGCCTTAAATTAGCAAACTAGGTTTGAAATTCTAAACCCTAACTGTATAAAGCCTTAAAGATCAAGAAAATATGACTACATTGGCTTGATATCCGACCTTCTATGGATACGTGAGCTTTGAATATGCCTTCCTCCTTTTGCGATGTCTTTGAAGTTGCGTTACAATGATAATGCACATCAAATCATCAAATCTCTTCATATTTCTAGTCTGAGTTGAAACATAGTGTATTCTCTACCCTCAAAATTGCTCCTTGGAAAAAAATTTAAATGTTTTTTCCTCTTTTGTGTATGATAGAAGGTAAAGTTCTTCCCAGTATTCATCTCCAAACCATGAATTAATTTAATGTTAATTCCTTGTAATGTTCAAGCAACATCATGTTTGTGGTTAAATGTTTTTAATCTATAAAGATGGTGGTAGTTTGCCAAATACTTCTTGCTCTATTTTTAAAGACCACTAAGCTATTAATGATGGTGTAAACCCTTGAAAACATTGGTGTCATTGAATTTCAAGCTTGATACTAAATTTTTTGACCTACATCCTTCATTATAATGCTCTTCCATGTGCTCAAATGAAGAGGACAACAAAAATGGTGAAGTAAGAGGTTTAACATGTTTATAAAGATTAGTTATGATGTTCATGAAATGTCTATGCATGCTCATGCCACCTAGATTGAAGTCCTAAAAGTATCATAATTATTTTCATGCACCAAATCATATGTCTGATAGAGTTCAATAGTTACAAAGAATATTGTTTTGCATAGGTTAGAGTATTGATTTACTTTTGTCAAGGGAGTTTGAGCTTTCCATTGGTTTTCAGTTAAATTAGGAGAATATTGGTAGACCTTACATTCCAAGGAAAGTAATCGAACATAGTCAAATGAAGTCATAACATCAAGAGGAAACTTTTAAGGAATACTTTTCATCTTCCTTTACGTATGAAATAATGAGAAAATTGAAAGGAATATGAAGTTAAAGAGGAAAGGTCTCTTTCTCATGAGTTAGCCTTGGATATCAAAATTTATTTTTTCATACAATTGAAGTTGATGATTAGGATATCTCTAAGTGTGAAAATTGAAATGTATAACAATGATAGATGCTTATAAAGTGAAGTATATGAAATGAACCTAGTCTAGAGAGTAAGTGGAATCAGAAAAGATCGTCTACATTGAGTAGAAAGCAAAAATTAGAGTGAAAAACTATCCTTGAAGTATTGAGGTCAATTATGTGAGTGAGAAGTGAATGTAGATACAAAGGGTAATGAATTAGGTGAATATAGAGCATCTAACATGAAAGGATGAAGAATGCATGAAGAAAGAGAGGATGATGAATTGATGAATGTCTTCTTGATTGATTCATGAAGAAGCGAGGTACAATTAAAGAGTGAGTGTTTGAGAGGGTGGTTTAAAGGAGTTTCATGAAGAAGTTGAAAGTGTGAAATCAGCCTTGTATAAGTGAGAGTTGATGTTGATTAGGTGATCAGAAGAAAAGTGATTTGGGGGCAGAAATGAGAAGAAGAGTGAGTTGATCTAGTGGTCACTATCAGTTGTAGAAGACAACAAACTAAGTGTGATCAAAATATTGAAAAAGTCTAAGTTGTAGCTTAACAGGAGGGAGTAGTAGCTTCCTTGTGAGTTGTTGCTTGCAAAAGAAATAGGTAGAATCCTGATTGATATTTGGGAGTTGAAGCTTCCAGAAAAGTTGAAGCTTGTCAAAGACTAAGTAGATTCTTGGTTAAATTTTGGAGTTGCAGCTCCATGTTGAGTTAAAGCTCAACTATGAAATCAATGTAACATTTACAGGACATTCTTGTCCTAAGCTAGTTCTTGGTTTCAGTGGGTTTTTCTCCCATTTTGGGTTTCCCACATTAAATCCTTTCTCTGTGTGTTTTATCTCATTTTAACTGCTTGTGGATGTTGTTTTGGTTTTGATGTTACAAATTAAGTGAATAAATTGGGAATTAAAATTGAATAGACACTAATTAATCTCCCTTTCAGTGTCTTGATTTCCAACACATGAAGTAGCCTATTGAAGTTGACGGATTTGAATATATAGGACCTGATAGAGAGAAGCTAGGTCTTGTGTGCTAGAAGAAGAGACTTTTTGAGTGTGAGAAATAAGAGGCGGAGTGAAATGGTTGGTAGGAGTAGGAATAGACACATGAATAGTAAAAGTGGGTAGAAGGGTATAAGGAGGTTGTGTTGTAATAGGAATAGAAGAAATATTAGAGGTGGGAGGGTTAAGCTCAGCTAGATTGGTGGCCTCCTCACGAGCAACAAATAAAAGTATATCTAGGTCTTATAGATGTTCAACAAGATGAGCATTGAGATCACAAAGGTCTTCATTAGTAAAGGGTGGATAAATTTCAGCCATGTTAAGAAGATGATAAGATTTCAAGCTAGTGGTTAGGTTTGAGCAATGGGTTCACCAAATGATTTTATTTTATTTTATTTTGTTAAATCCTATTTACGAGAGTAATTGAAAGAGTTTGCGAGAATCGAATTGGAAATGATGCACCACGAAGTAGTTACACTCAAATGGAATCATGATAGCTCCAGCGTAATCGCAAGGATCGATCAACAATGGAAGAACTTGCTCAACAGAAATAAAGCTTGCACATAGAGGAAAGACAACAGAGTGTCTTGGCATACTCATAAATCAGGAATAAAAGGGTACATATAGGGTGTTGAGTAACCCTAGTGCATGACACACAAGAAAACCCTAAACCTAACCCATGTGAGATGACCCTCCATATGTGAGTGGAGGACACATAGGATCCCACACACCAACACCCCCCCTTCATCAAATCTGGGGTAGCGGCTATGATGAGTCAGACAGAACAAGAAGACACTCCTAGACAACTAAGAAAGATGTGTCAATGGGGCCCAGTAACTAAAGGCCTAATTAGGTGCCCATATACAAACAACATATTCCTAGAAGAAGAAGAGAAGGACTATATAGCCTGAAGAAGATGAGCAGTGCATAAGACCTCACCAAGAAGAGGCTGCAGTGAATAAACTTCACCTCAGTGAAGGGCTTGGTAAATAAATCTACAATTTGATCAGCTGTCTGAATGTATTGAATGTTGATGATACCATCATGAATAATCTTTCGTATGAAGTGCATATGGATCTCAATGTGCTTCGTCTATTGATGCTAAACTAGATTTACGTAAATTGAAAAAGTGCTCGTGTTATCACAATCAACAATGGTAGGCCGTAGAAGGTGGATGCCAAACTCTGTCAAAATACCTGTAGCCAAACAGTTTTTGTGGCGGTGTTAAGCTGCTCGCTCCTCGTATTCGCCTCTATATAATATATCACAATTGTATTTTGCTTCTTGCTAGACCAACTAACAGGACCCGAACCAAGAGAGAAATTGTAGCCAAAGGTAGATTTCTGATGATCTAAGCCACCAGCACAATCAGAATCTGTGAACCCAATCAAGTCAATATCCACCCCTCTATAATAGTGAATGCCATCAGTATAGGTTCCACAAACATAATGAAGGATCCACTTAGTTTCTTTCTAATGCAGCTCATGTGGCTCCTGCATGAATCTGGACATGATCTCAACAATATAAGATAAATCTAGTCGAGTGTGAGTCAAGTAAATCAAGCTCCCCACCAACTGTCGATAAAGGGTACCATCAACCGAGGAGTAGAGCAATCGAAACCAACTCAACCCCAAAAAGAAAAATAGTAGGAGAAGACTTGCAATCAAACATCGAAAATAAGCAAGCAAGTCAAGAGCATACTTAGGTTGTGTTTGCATGTATTTTTGCTTAAGCTAAGTTAGATGAATAAGAATTACCACCTAAATAGTTCTATAACAAAGCTAAGACAAAATCTAAGCACCATCAAAGATGAGAGCTAAACAAGATTAATACTAAGCATAATGCATTAACTTTGAATTAACATGCTAAAGTATTCAAACCTCTACTTCTCTAGATTACCAACAAAAAGTAAATGGACCTATGTAGACTCCATGGAAATCAAATTGATTGTTTTAATCTTCAAGAACCTAGGAATGGGAGCTCATCAAAGCTTGGCTACAAGACCCTTTGACTATTCCCATATGACCCAAGCACTTGGCAAAATGCAAGGAAGGAGGCTTAGCTCTTCAAATGGTGAATTCCCCAAGAGTAACAAAGGAAAATCTTATAGTCTATTTTCTATGTGCTTTTCTCTTGTCTTCTCAAGAAATTTAGGTGTAAGTGTAAAGGTAGGAGGAGGGATCTTTATATAGCCCAGTGGATAAAGGAATCACTACATACCTTTGCATGTGGGATAATAGGTATGTTGAGTTAGTTGTGGATAGGAGGGTTTAGATAGGGTTGAGTTAAGCGTAGGGAGGTTTAATTTGTCCTTTAGTGACCCATGTGGATAAAGGGGGCCTATTAATTAATCAAGATGATTTAATTAATAGATGTGCAAGCTTATAGAATCTTTTTAGAGGAATATTAGCATGATTTAGACTATAGAAGGGGATTAAATCAATTAAATATTGATTTATTGGTTAAATGAAAGGGGAAGCTAATTAATTAATAATAATTAATTAGTCTAGATAGAAGGGGGATTTATTAACGGAAGGTCATTAATTAGGGTACTTGTTGGATAGGCGACTTAATTAACTAGCGTAGTGTAATTAATTAATGACGATAGAAGAGAAGGTGAGTGCTCTTGACGGTATGTCACCAATTTGTAGGAAGGGAGATAATTAGCGCAATTTAAGTATTTAAATTGCTTAGGCGTAATTATGGGTGTCTAGAGTTGTGAAATCAAAATTCTCGAGTCGGATTGTGAAATCTGGATCCCAAGAAAGTAATGAAGCGAGACCTAAGTCGAGTCATGGAAAATATGTTGGCTAAGGTGATCTTCACATAATCAATGATAGAGGAAGATTTTCCTGTGATCAACAAGTCATCAACATAGAGAACAAGGATGAGTATGGAGTCATCTTATTGTAGAATATAATCATTTGGATCAGAGTGACACCTAGTAAACCCTAATGTAAGTAAAAGGAGTCCATCTTGGCATATCAAGCCTGAGGGGCTTGTTTAAGGCCATAAAGAGACTTCTTTAACTTAAAAATGAGGGAGGGATCATGGACATAACCCAGAGGTTGTTCCATGTAGATCTCTTCCTCTAGGTCACCATGAAGGAAGGAACTCTTAACATCCATTTGATGGACTTTCCATCTGTTTCTTTGCGTGGAAACACTAGGGTTAGTTGAATAGAAGTCATCTTCGCAACCAGAGCAAAGGTTTTAGTATAATCAACCCCAAATATCTAGGGAGAAACCCTTATCTACTAATCACGCTTTTAAATTTTCAACGTCTCCATCTACTCCATACTTTGTTGAAACACCCACTTACAATGAATGATTTTCTTCCTTTCGGAAGAGGGTGAGATCCCAAGTATCATTTTTCACGAGAGAGGAATACTCCTCATCTATGGCAGAATCCCACTTAGGAATACCAAAAGCCTCCTGGAAAGAATGTGGATCAGAAGAAGAGGTGAAGAAAGAGTGGGGTCCAACGAAATCTGAGTGAGTATGTCTCATATCCGAAGTATCTCCAACTAAATCTCCAACACTTTGTAAAGTTTTCCTAGCCCAAAGAGGACCAGGAGGATTAGGCTCAGAGTTAGAAGATTCATCACTCGAGTGAGAAGGGACATATTCCTTGTCATCACTCGTCGAGAATCAAAAGACTCAAAGGTCTGATGTTTGGGAGGATCAGGAAGAGGAGCACGCTCAACAATATCATCATCTAATGAGTCAGAATCCGAATCAGCAAGCTGAAGAACCTCAATAGGTAGAGAAGTAGAAGTTGAAGAAGATTCATCAAACTTAACACTTCTCTCACTATAAAGCGCATGAGAAGTAGGATTCAATAATCAATATCCCTTCACGCCATCAAGATACCCTACAAAGATACAAGGTTTGGATTGTGGTTCCAATGCCTTGCATTTCTTCTTGGGAATTTGAGCCATAGCCTTGTATATGAAGACTCGAAAGTTCTCAACATTAGGCTTACATCCAAACCAGGCTTCAAAGGGTGTCATACCTCTTACTACCTTGTGTGGAACATGGTTCTGAATGTAATTAGCACAATTCACTACTTCAGCCCAATACTGCGAGAGGAAGAGACTTCGAGTGAATCATACAAGTGGCCATCTCCTTAAGAGTACGGTTCTTTCTTTCTGCTACTCCATTCTGCGAAGGGCTATATGAAACTATATGCTATAAGGAGATCCCTTCAGAAGTACAGAAATCCATGAACTTATTGTTTACATATTTGCCTCCATTGTCGATTTGAAGAACCTTGATAGACCGTTCCGTTTGTTTCTCAGCAAGAGCCTTAAAGTCCTAAAAATGTTCAAAGACTTCAAACTTAAGCTTAAGAAAATATACCCAAGTATATTGTGAATAGTCATCAATGAATGTGAGCACATAAAGAGCTCTAGTAAATGAAGGAGATGGAAATGGACTAGAAATATCGTTGTGAACAAGATCCAAGGGACGAGTAGCTCTCGGGGTTTTCCTTTGTCAAAGTTCTTTTCAAGATGTTTTCCAAGGGTACAACCCTCACAAAGACCCTTAGAAAACTTGACACAGGGTAACCCGTTGACCATTTCATTTTAGCTCAATTTTTCAAGGTAACGATAATTTAGATGTTTGAAATGCTTGTGTCATAGCTTAATAACCTCATTTGTATGAGTGAGCAAGGCGGTGGGCGTAGAATCGAACTTAAGTGGGAAAAGGTATACAATAGTGAATGGTGATTTGCCTTTCCCTCATCCATTGTAGTGTCATCGTTAAGCTCACGAATAATCACCAAGTTAGGACCAAATTCCACTCGCATTCCTTCACTAAGGTGAGTAATTTGGTAAACCGATAGGAGATTGGTAGAGAGATCAAAAACACTCAACACTTAGTTGAATGTTCCCCATCCATCTCTACCGATCCACTACCGGAAACCGACACTGTCGTGTCATTTCCCATCGTGATTTGGGACATACCACAAGGCTCGATGTTAGAGAAATCAACATGCGAAGAAGCCATGTGGTGCAAGGCATCAGAATATATAATCCATGTCGATGAGGGAGTAACTTTTGCTACAAGGGCCTTTCCTTTCTTCTTATTAGATTTAGACCCTTTTGTAGTAGAAGACTTAGCCTTTGGAGCATTTTGTTTAATAGACTCAAGAACACCTATTTTATTTTTCTCAAGTAAATGAGTAAGGTGATAAATTTGTTTTCTCATACATAGATGTTCTTTATGACTGGCTTATTACAATAGGAACACAAAAACTTGTCTTTCTGTGCTCTAGGCTTAGAAGTCGAAGCGTTTGTGTTAAATTTAGTTTTGGTCTTGGTTTCCTTCTTAGGTTGATCCTTTCTTTCTTTCTTCTTTTCAGTCTTCTTTTCCTTACTAGTACTTACTACAAGGGCATGTGACTTGGACTTGAGAGATCCCATTTGAATGAGTTTGTCCTGTTCTCAAATGAGTTGGGATGAAAAATAGTCAAAGGAGGGCATATTCCAATATTTTCCCAAAGCATCTTTTCTAGCATAAAAAGTTAACACAAAGATAGAATATTCAGGACCTAACTTAGAGAAAATCGACATCAGTTGAGAATCTTTCTTCTCTACTTGACATTCATTTAACAACAATCTAGTGTGGAAAAACTTAGAGAAGAATGCTTGTAGGTTTTCAAAATCACTAGGATTTAACCCTAGTAGTTCATTTTCCAACTCATGTGCTCTCATGTCATCTTGTTGTCCAAACATTTTATCTAACATTTTCCACGTAGAATTAGGTGTTTCAGATGACTCAATGTGGAAGAGCAAGTCAGGAGAATAAGAAATGCAAAGAATACCTAAAGCTTCATCACTATGTTTTAACCACTTCGATTTTTCAGGGTCGTCATCTAGTTCATTCTCAGTTCCCCTGGTGATGCGGAATAACCCTTTACCTCTTAGTTTCATAATTATTTTCTATCTCCACTCGAAAAAGTTGAACAATGTAAGCAAAGGAAGTGAATAAGCATCCATTGTGAAGAGAGAGAGAGAAGAAATGCAGAAAAGAATCACAACCACCTAGGACAATATAGAAACCCCCTGCTTTCGGCACTTTATAGTTGAGTGCGTTGGATACAATCGGGTCCGAGTGTGCATCTTGAAACAATTGGTAACTCACCTTGCAATCAACATAATAACACGCAAGAGAGGAGACTTGTGGAGCGCAGAAAAGTGACACCGTATACAAGCACAACTTGCAAAAAACTAGGAAGGAGGTGAAATCAAATCCTGGTTGTGAGAAAGAGCATCTCACATCGCAAAGGATACCCCCTTGTTGTAAATTGTGGTGGATGCACTCACTAGTCGCAAGCAATAATAAGGGTAAATACAAGTTTTAGATGAACTCAAGATGAGTTTCGATGATCTTCAGAACGCTGGAAAAGCACTCGGAAGGTAAAAAGTGCTCGGAGTGATACTGCACACTTGAGCCCAAAATTAGTAAAAAAACTTGAAAATAACGCCTTAAACATTATCGATTTAAAAAAGCCCAATTTAGTTAATTTTAGAGCTATTGGAAAAAATGACAATTTAACGTTAATTTAAAAGATGATTTAAATTATTACTAATCATAAAAGATAAACAAATTAGATTCGTAATTAATAAAACTAGATTTAATATAATTAAATCTAATTAATTATGAATAATAAAGAAACACTAATTAATATCTAATTAAAAATAAATCCTAATTAAATATTTAAATATATTTCCCTTTTAAAAAAATCCCACCTAAAAAAGGAAACACCTCTGAAAAAAAAAAATTCCCACAAAAATGATTTTTTTAAAAACTTACCAAAAATGGAATTTTTAAAAAGACTTACAAAAAATGAACTGTTTGGGTGGATCTCAAGTTGGGTGGAGGATCCCGTGTTGGGTGTGGAGATCGTTCGAGCACGGGAGGATCCCGAGTTGAGTGGAGGTTATTGGATGTAGGCTCGGCACATGAGGAGGAGCTTC
Organism: Taxus wallichiana var. yunnanensis; assembly: GCA_018340775.1. NCBI lineage: Eukaryota > Viridiplantae > Streptophyta > Pinopsida > Cupressales > Taxaceae > Taxus > Taxus wallichiana. The sequence continues at coordinate 365,068,600 of CM031233.1, forward strand.
GAGAGAGCCGTTAGAGATGGCGATAATGTGGGAAAAGAGCCGGAGTTGGCTCCAACAGGCACATGGACGTAGGGAGACTCGGCGGTGAGAAGGCACAACTCGACTACCCAAGGGAGAACCAGAGCCAAGCTAGTAACCAATATGACTCAGGTAGAGCCAAAATAGGAGACACGGCCACCAACAGAGAGAGAGCATGCACAAGGAGGAGCTCGAGCTCGAGGCAGGGTAGGAGTTCGTTGAGGAAGACGAAGATCCGTCCTACAGAAACAGGACTCGCTAGAGCAAGCATGACTTCAAAAGGAAAAATATGGCTCAATCGTGTAGACAAGAATGACTTGGCTAGAGCAGAAGATGATCCCAAGTTAAAAACACGCCGAGGAACTCGGTTGGGGACACAATGAACAAAAAAATGAGCAGAGGTAAATGGAGAAGAAGCCCAGTGAAGGAGTTTTGAAACAACTCGGTTTGAAAAGATCCCGTGGCGAGTTGATTGAAAGAGATCGGTTGGGAGGAAGGTGTAGCTTAGTGGAGAAGAACACCACAAAACCTTCAACCTGAAATTCAAACCTGTATTCTACAAAACTACCATGCAAAAAATGTAGAGACCAAGAAAACAGAGATCTAAAAAAATCAGTTTAATAAAAAAATAAAAAACCAGAAAATAACCTCTATTTTAACTGATCTACCATATTTAGTTGCAGTTAGCTAAATGTAGCTGTAAAACCCCTGAAAGCTTCAGGAATACCTACACATGCATGAAGAACATAGCAAAAAAACAACTTTCCAAGAACTTGTTAAATACGTTAGCAATAAATTTCTATAATATAACGATCAAAAAACTTGCATGAGGAGTAAAAAAATGAGACCAAGAGTAATCGCAACTCAAATGACGAATGCACATTTACCCAATCTCAGCTCTGATACCATGAAAGATTTTGTGAGAATCAAATCGGAAACGATGCACCATGAAGTAGTTGCACTCAAATGGAATCGTGATAGCTCTAGCGTAATCACAAGGATCGATCAACAATGGAAGAACTTTCTCAACAGAAATAAAGCTTGCACATAGAGGAAAGATAGCGGAGTGTCTTGGCATACTCATAAATCAAGAATAAAAGGGTACATATAGGGTGCTAAGTAACCCTAGTGCATGACACACAAACAAACCCTAAACCTAACCCATGTGAGATGACCCTCCATATGTGAGTGGAGGACACATAGGATCCCACACACCAATAGTAATTAAATGTGAACTATGATATATAATTGCTAAGTACAATGTGACATGAGCAATAAGAAGATAAATATGAAAACCTAAGACAAGAGAGAGAAAGGACTTGTTTGATTTGTATCGATTCGGGACTAATGTAGACCGGGAAAATTGCTAAACATAAAGTGAACAATGTCACGATTACTCAAGATAAATTTTGGAGCTTACGAATGATGTTAGATTAGGGTGTTGTGATGGGGCGAGGGCACATAGGTGTGAGATACCTCTAGTTGGCACCCCGACTTTGAAAATTCTCGAGATCTTGATTTTTACGGTGTTGTATGAGTGTCGCAAATAGTCACTATTGATCACTTGTATGTTGCACCTTGATCATAGAGGTACACTGTAACTGCAAAACAAATATTCACTTATAAAACCCTCAAATCACATCAAATCCTAAAAAGAAATATGCGATATGGGAGTCGATTGACCCCGACGGTCACCCGACAAAGTGAACTTACGATCGAAAAATGCACTACACCTCAAAATCCATGTAGTTTTTATGAGTGTGTGTGATAATGATGCCCTAGGATTCCCTAGTGAAAGTTGCACTTGATAGCGAGATAGCTAGAATGTAGCAATGTAGTAAACTATGTGGATGGAACAAATAACTTCCCCTTCCTATGTTGTGTATGCATAAAATTAAATCCACTTGTCCCTTTCATGGATGCTAGATGGATGTTTTAGAGTTATTTAGGTGCCTTTGGATGCAAACTTAGGTGATGATAGTATAAGCTTAGTGCTTGGTCCCTGATTTTGGTCACATAACTATGTATTTATATGACTCCCTTGTTAGAATTTTGTAATTGACAACTGGAAGGACGACCCATAAGTAAAAATATTCCTACAAGATAAAAGAGGCCCAAAATCATTGAGTAAGGTGGAAAAGGGTCGGGGGTGCCCAGAGAGGTGACAGGGCGCCGGGCGCTCCTGTCTTGGTTGGGCGTTTGTGTTTCAAGCCATAAAAGTTAAATAAGTAAAATACCAACCTGGGTTGTAAAGTGTGTAAGACTAAAAATAAGTAATAAATAAAGAAAATAGTTCAAACACAATCATTAATTGCTAGTTTTCTTTCTTATAAATCATATGAATGCTAGTATGTGTTTTAGACTTAGAAATGTACCCAACTACGTGATTTTGTGTCTACAGATTCCATTGAAGCTCATGGGGCATCTACCTTTCCTATTTCTCTATTTTTAGGTTATATAATTATAATTATAATTTCCACTACTTTCATTCCTATTTTCATTGTATACATTGTGGCATGTTATCGATTTTTATAAAATTCTAATGGGTGCTCGTGTAGCATTTGTCTCACGGGATTACTTCCAACCATGGTTCTCTTATTTTCTTGTATCTTTTCTATGCTTATGTTTTGATTGTCATTATTTGTGAGCTTTTTCCTATGCTTGAATGTGTGTTTTTCTTCTATATTTGTGAAGGATTCGAGTGTATTGCAACATCTTTAGTGGTGTCCCATGTATTTACTAGCTATTTGCTATGTCTTTTCCATGTTATTGTATGTTTTGACTAGTTTTTATTACATTATGCCATGTTTTTTTGTGACTAAGACTTTTTTCTAGCCTTTCCCATTGTTTTGCATGTGTTTAATCTATTTTTTGGTTAGGTGTTATAAATACAGAAAATACAAAAAACTCAAATAAAAAGGGTTTACCAATACCTGCACCGATAATCGTAATGTCAAGAAAAGCTCCTCCTTTCGCCAAGTGATAATACCTATAGGCAATGAAAGGTAAATAAAGAGATATTGAATAAGGATAATAACAAGTTGTTGAGAAAATGTCAATCCTAGGAATCCAAGGGTACTTCCTCAAAAGGTATCAACTCAATTAATATAATTCAGTTATTTTGATAAAGATAAGATAAATAATGACAACTATTGGTTTAAATTTTGAGAGAGATAGTGAGGCCATGTTTAACTTCGTAAGTGGCCCAGGATAGGGTAGTGGTTAGCTCAAAGTCCTCAAAGTAGTTGTATCACAACTCTTCGGTAATTTCTCACTCTTCTTGGATGATTTTGATATGATCTTCCATATCCTAAATGTTTGGTATGAATGTAATGGTGCAAAGTGAGCTCATGGAGAATATCAAAATTTTCCCACACGAATGGTTGTTGGATGATTGGAAGATCGTATATGTTGGTAATTGGGTGTGACAAACCTAGAACAATCATCTACAGAAGATCCATCTTGCAAATAACTTGTTAGATCAAAATCGATAGTTGTAAATATGATAATGCTAGAAATGATAAGAAAACACAGGGATCACCAATGGTCGGGGATCATAAGTGATCAAGGAAAAGATGGTTGTTTTGATAAAAGGATGAATAAAATAGACAATAATAAGTGTCGAGAGAAATATTTATGATGCTAAGACAGAGTATAAGAAGTCTAAAAGTTTGTGCAACTCTAAAAATAAAAATACATATGTATTTACAAGACTAATGATAAATAAAGGTTGCGGATGTGTATCAGAGTCAAGCTGTGATTAGGGAGAAATTTACTCATTCTAATAAGAGGTTGATAAAACAGACACTCATGGATGATAGAATGGTTTGGCACTATTGAGATAAACTAGGAAAGGTCCCAGAAACCTATGAAATTATGAAAACAAATATTTAGAGTTCTTTTGAAGCTAATGAAAAAATAAAAGGTATGGAACCGATCAACGGTGATTGGGGACCGATGAGGATCTCTATGGATATTACGAGACTTTGTAAAGTTGGTCTAAATGATTAGATAAGAAGTAGCACTCAAAAATTCTATGTAGGATCGTGTAGACGACAAGCTATAAACTGCAGGAATGATGTAAAACTAATTGATAAAATGAAAAACAAATGGTATTAACCTTAATCGATAGTTTGAAGGTGATGAAGCTCTCAACAACCGATCAACAATCTGATGAGGATCCTGGTAGCTTTGGAAGGGTTGTGTTGATGATCTTGGACATGGTGATGTTGTCACAAGTGTAACATTTTGTCCTCAAACTCAAATTTTAACTAAGCTCCGGGAAAGGGAGCTAGAGGTTGGCTAAATAGGATCGACAACGTCCACAACGATCGCGGTGATTATGAATCATTGTCGATTTGTTCCAAGAGGTTACAAACCAATAAGGAAAATATGGAAAATAGTTAAAACTACTTGTCATCTGATATGTTAGGTGTTTCGGTAGATGGTGGGAGGTTAGGACTTTAGGTAGTAAGAGGTTAGGGGGTTAGGATGAGTAGGATAAATAGGTTAGGTTTGTTTTTAGGTGGTTAGGGTAGGGTAAATAGGATTTATGATAGAATGCGAAGGTTTATGAACGTAATTTAAAAGTGCACTTAGGATAAAGAAAATAATGATGTTTTATGATAATGTGTTTAGTATTTATCAGTCATCTAGGGGTGGAAAGGCGTGTCTACATTTTCCCCTTTTTGTTGAGTTTTCAGTAGCACAGAGGATACGACATAAAAACTAGTGTGAGATGCCCGGTTTTGTGAGAGTGATGTTGTTCCCCCTCAAGCCAATGAACGACTATGTTGGTCATTAGATTGAAGAGAGTTAATTTTTGGATAAGTTTGCTTTTAAGATGCTCCAGGATTTGTTTGAAGTCTTAAATGACCATGCTAGAGGAATTTGTAGAGATGGTAGTAATCTTAGAAACACTCGGTAGGGGACATATAATTTAGACCACCTACACATGTGTGATTCTAGAAGACTACTACATGGAGAGGGTCTAAAGGAATCACTCTTATGGGGATGTGTGAAGCCATGGGACTAAAGGATTGAGGGAAACATTTGGAAGGTGTTTAGGTCTTTATATATGGTTGAGAAAAGTGTTTTTGATAATTTGTTAAGTATCCAAGAAAATTCAAGAAGGTTTTGATAAATTTATGACTTAAGAGGAAAGGTATAAGTGACCAAAATTGATAAGTTTGTGTAAAAAAGGTCAAATCAGCTGTGATTATGGATCATTGGCATTTGGACGAGGATCGGCGGTGATTGGATATCGTTGACGATTCCCAAAAAGGTAATTATATAAACTCGGTTGGTCACACAAATAGTTCATTTGTGACATGTCTAAGTATGATTTGAGAGCTCTTACTAATTATTTTTGAGTGATTTTGAGAGATGGAGGCGGCGACAATGACAAGAAGAGGTAAAGGACCTAGAGGGGGTAAGTAAACTTGAATTTTTATTTTGTTTTGAATTTCTTTGTTTATTTTTTTATTTTTGTGATTTTTTGAATTTTGGGAGGGAGCACTTGATCGACGTTGCTTGTATGATCGGTGGAAACCAAGTGGATTGTTGTCAATTACATTATGGAAATCATCATCAATTAGCAATTGATAGTGATTGGTGTAGCTTTTGACAAAGTTGTTAAATGGCCTACTTTTTGTTGTGTGTTTTACAGGTGAGGGACACCATCTATCTATGAGACAAAGTGCCAAAGATGTTGGAGAGGATCTAGGATGATGTCATTGATGTAAAGTGGGACCATGTAGTGGTTGTTGGTTTAGGAGGTTTTTTCCACTACTAAAAAATTCCTCGAGATACAATATTTATGATGACACTGATTGATAGATGGGATCCGAGTACAAGGACATTTTGGTTTTGTACTAGTGAGATGTGGTCACCTTATAGGACACGTATAAGATTTTGAGGCTATCGATCCATGGTGAGTAGGTAGTACCAATCATGTGAGAGGCTCATCTTGATACTATGAGGTGGTTATATGGTGATGAGGCAGTAAATATTGTATACATTGCTAGGGTTTTCACATTGAGACATATTATGATGGAGATGTGGTAGGTAACCGGTTGATGTCAGTAGTGATGTTGGCTATATCATGTTATGTGTTTCCATAATCAGGGGGTGGAAAATTTCCTTCAACACTTGTGGGTTTCATCACAGAGATCATAAAGCATCATACCGTGTATGCTTGGGCTTGTGCACTTTTAGCCCAATTTAATCATGAGTTATGGATATTTGTCATAGGGAGGAGGCTTGGGTTAGATGTGGGGTTTTTGTTGGATTGTTGGGAATATGATCACATAGTCATTATGAGGCCACCTAGGCTACCATTGAGGTTAGGTGATTTGGTGGAGTATGTAGTGGGATTCATGAGGTGGCATTTTTATTGCATTCAAGATGATGGAGTTGAGAAGGACCATATTTATTATGTCGATCGACTACAGAGTCTATCTATAGATGATGTAGTCTAAAGACCTTATGTGAGAAATTGTACATGGTTGTGGATGGATGCAGAGATGGCGGGTATGAGACAGATGTGGTGGGGTGTGGGGGAGGAGAACAAAGATGATAAAGGTCGTATAGTTTCCTCGAGTATAGCGACAGCGATACGATTTCCTCGGCTAATTCCTAGCGAGCTGATAGTATATCGATGAGATGACTTAAAGAGAGATTTATCCACTCTAGTAGTAGATGAGGTGGGGTTGGTAGAGGAGGTAATATAGATAGAGGTTATTGATGTAGATGATGTAGGGGTAGTGGAGGGGTTTAGTGCATGGTGGACCTAGCGGTGGGCCACTCGTGGAGATGGGGTGAAGAGGTGGAATAGGGGTGGAGAGGAGGAGGAGGAGGAGGGTGATGGTCGAGGCGAGTTCGCCAAGATGTAGGTAGCTCATGATACTTTGTAGGTGAAGAGGGATATACTAGTGATGGATTATGATATCAATCACGGGAACATGATAGGCTCCAATGGGAAATCAATCAAATCTGCCTAAAGCGTGACACTGTTAACATCCGCGATATTAATAACACTAGTAGCAGGAGGCATTGGGGAAAAAGTATGGAGAGATGGTACAAAATTGGAGGCTATAAGATCATAGCCTAGGGAGTAGGGTCGAGTGTAGGGTAGGCGGTGGTACCTATGGGGGGAGTATAAGTGGTAGAAGGACGAGATGGGGCCTCTTGGTTTTGTGACCATTGAGCAATATAGAGCGTTGGGTGAGGAGATGAGATACTATGATCACTTGGTTACAGAGCATCTTCTTGGTGTTCCTCATTATGCGGTGCATAAAGAAGGTGAATAGAGATTAGATCGAATGGCTACATCAATGAGAACTGGGAGTGTTACTCAACCATGGAGATATCTAGGGATAGATTGAGGAGCCGTAAGAGGCCAGGGTGGCGAGTGTAGTCATAAAATCATGCACTTACTACTATTATTATACCACCAAGTATATTGTTTTATATATGGATCTTATGTAAGAAAATCATTCATTGATGACCCATTCCATAGTCCAGCCATCTGTCTTATTAGTCTTTACCATTGTTGGTTTTTTACATTTGTTACTCACTCGCACAATTCTCGTCGGGTCTCGGGAGTTCCTATTTGTCAGTACTCACTCGGTTTTCATCACTAATCTTTAACTAGGGCACCTAGAGATGGATTAGGGTGCTTGGGGTGCCCTAGTCCTGATTATAGGAGCCCTGGTCCCTATTACACTTGGTTTTATTTTTTTCATTTTGAGGTCGATATTTTCGGTGTTTCCTCTCATCTCGTGAGGTACTAGTCCACGTGTCAGGTCATTAGTGTTGAAAGTTGAACAAGAGATCCCAATATAAACACAACATACACACTACCTTATGGGTGAACTATTTCTATCAAGGTCTAGCTATCTACATAGAGCAAGGGACTACATTTGGGCATTATTTTGCATCACACACTACATAAGAAGGGGAGTTTATTCTATTCCATCCACCATTTTTCATTTTATCTAGCTACTTCTTGATATCTCTATGTCATTGGCACTAGGGCACCTTAGGCACATTATTACACATAAAATCACACAGAACTATATTGGGTCTGAGATGTAGTGTAACACTCAGTCATAATTCCATCCATTTGGTAGGCCGAGGACACGGTCAGAACCATTCATTTGCATCTTTATTTTTTTAGGGTTTTGATGCTTTGTGTGGGGTTTACAGGTGATTATTCATTGTAGGTTAACGGTGACATTAGTGGACCAAGTGTGAAATTCATGCAACCAAAGGCTAAGTGTTGCAAAGACCTAAGAACCATATCAGGATCAGATCCTGAGTTGTTTCCTGAACAGAGTGCCTAAATTTTAGACTAGGGCACCCCAAGCGTCCCAATTTGGCAATATTTGCCTTTGTTGTAATTTTCTAAGTTTCGTTGTGATTCTACGATCGCCATTCCCTCACTTTTTCATTCCCGGATCATTGCGAGGTAATTCCAATTAGGTAAGTACCTTCCCCTTTCATTTTATTTCATCTAAAATATTAAATAAATTACTTATCAATTATATTTCATTTGTATGTCATTTATTATAATTGTACATTTTTATTTTAATAAAATATATTCAAATTTTATTGAATCATTTTTGTGAACCCGTAACTTAGAACATTTTCCCCTAGGATCCACTAAAACCCTAATGGCTAAGGATAGATCTTCTCCTTCTCGGCTCATCATGCCTCATGTTAGTATCAATCCCATCTATGATGAGGCAACTATAGTTGAGCTTATGGCTCTATATCGTGATGTTACTATGCCGGATCATATTCAACAACAACTCTTAGCCAATGAATGTAATGTGCCTACTAGCTTTGAAAATTATACTATTGGCATTGTTTATGATGTGATGAGCTTCACTCATTATACACCATGTTATATAGTTAGCCATGATCCTCCTTCTGAAATTTCTAAAGAAATTATAGATGATTCTCTTATTAATTTCATGTTTGGTCTTGATGATAATACACATGTGCATACTAATTCTCTTCCTAGTCAAGACCACTACTCTTGCTACATCTCATGTTTCTCATGTTTCGACTGCTTCTCATGATCCATCACATGATAATACACATGTGCATACTAATTCTCTTCCTAGTCACCACATGATACTCTTGCTTTACATCTCATGTTTCTCATGTTTCGACGCCGCTTCTCATGATCCATCACATGATAGTTCCCATACTAATTCACATTATGTTGATGATACACTTAATGATATTTTCATATCTTAGTCTCTCTCTAATTTCGATGAAACACTTGATAGTCACGAGTCTACTACTTTACATACTATTGAGTGTGAATATCTTGCTCCATTGTCATCTTCTTTTGAGGTTGTATCTAATAATATGCATGACTCATCTCCATCTATTAGTTCATCTCCTCCTACCACTTCATCTCCTCTTATCATCAAATGTCCATCTGATGCTTCATCTCTTAGGATGCTTATGATGCTTTTACTATCCTATTTATAGATGTTCCATGCTCTCCATTCCTTATTACTTCTTTGGCACCTACACATAGTGTACCCTTAGCATTAGAATCTCCTTTGTCTCCTCTTGACATTCCTATGATTACTCACAATGGAAAGTTACAACCACTTAACACATTATTTCCATCCTCTATTATTCCTTCATAGGATATCTTGTCTCTCATGCATGTTGTGGGTCATTTAGTCTCAGGTTCAATCACTCACATTAGAAAGCAAGGCCTATTATGCTTCCATTGATAACAATTCATTGCATGAAAACCTTATTCCTAAGAAGATTCATAACTCAAAATTTCCTAAGGATTTTATCATGCCTACCTTTTCATGTTTCGATGGTACTAGAAACCCCTACTTGCATCTCAAGCATTACCGTATGGTTATGGCTTCATATTCTAATGATCGATTATTACTTAAAACTTTTCGATGTAGTGGTATAGTCATCTACGATTTGGATCTATTAGCACTTATTGTGATATGGAAGAAAATTTTCTTCATCACTTTATCATCAATAATGGCCCTCAAGTTACATATGATCACCTATGTAATTTACATAAGGGTAAAACAAAACCTGTCATGGATTACATCTTGTGATTCAATGCTTGTATGCCCCAATTAGTCTTTCAACCTATCGATTTAGAGAAGAAATTTATCTTTTGTCGTGGTTTGATTCCAGTATTAAAAAAATATTGCAATATGACATATGTGAATCATTCACACTTTTATGCTATAAAGTCATTGATCTAGAACAAGACCTTATTACTATACATGTTATAGATCCTCCACCTATTATTACTATTGTTGCATTATCTAGTTCTTATCCATTACCATCAATTGAGCGTCCTGCACGATCTCCATCTCCTCTTTACAAGCAAGTTCAGCCTACTACATCACAAAAGTGTCCTTCTCCTACTCTTTAGTAGGCTCACCTCAATTTTCTACACCTATTTCACATAAGCTATTACATTTCTCTCATCACACTTGACCACAAGATGTGATGCATGATTTTATTAACATACGTTTAATTCACTTACCTTCTAACCAGCATCAGCCATAACATCACTTACAATGTCGGCGTGATCAGCCCTATTATAACTATCAATGTATCAATGGTCATATGGATAATGACCGCTTCACTCTTCATGATCCATTCAACAGTTAGAGGATAAGGACATCATTTCCTTTAGCTCTCACTCACGTGAGTGGTCCCTATCTCTTGTTCCTCGGCAATGAGCTACTATTTTGGTTGAGTTATCTCCTTCGTCTAGTGCTAAGGTCATCATTCATCCATCGCCATAGGTTTTCACTCATGCACACTCTCCATCACGTCCATCCATCATTGCACCATCTCATCTACCTCATCTATCTCATCCATCGCATCATGTTACTGCTTCATATTAGTTTCTATAGCCATCGGCATTCGAACATCCCAAAACTACTCCACATGACATTCAATTTGGTTCATATGCTCACATTTCTTTCATTCCACATGCTTCCACCACTTCGCATTGCCTCAATATTTGGTAGGTGATTGCTATCACCCTACCCCGATGATGCACTCATGTTCTTATGGTTCTTACATGATTGTTGAGGGATTCAAATGCTTTATCGATTCATCTAGCGCACCCTATCAAATCATTTTTCTATTCCACCCTCCCCACCTTCATCCTCCTAACATGTGACCACATCATACTCTTACACATCATCAATCATTCATCACAATTTTATTTTCGCAATCATATTACATACATAGTCTCCCATTACTCATTACTCAACAACTACTATGCGGTAAAAATTAATTCAATAAGTATGCACACAGTCCACACATAAAGCATCATATATAGCAACAACAATCACATATATCATCATCACATCATAACATCAATACATAATGAATACAATCATCATATGTCGATAAATCCATCTATATATATATATATATATATCAATTACAATCATAGTTACAAAACATCTCATCACGTGACAACTATGTTGCATCGAATACATCAATACAAATCATATCTCATCATCATCGTCATTTATGTCGGGTATTGCAAGTGCTTTAGAACTTGATGCCTCACCACTAACTCTGCGTCATTGATCATGACCTCGATATCTCTCCACTTGTCTCCATAGTAGTGTCACCTCTATCGACTAATTCGTAAAATGAATTTGTAACACGATGAATTATGCAAACACATCCTATGCTAAAGAACTTCCACCCACCACCTCTCTCATTGTGTCTCCTCGCATGCCTCGTCCCTCTCTCTCAGTAGCACAATACACGTCATTGTTGCTATGGCCACTAGCTTAAACAAATGATCATGTTCACCCGTAATCTCATCCACACTCTCTAACATCCCTCCATCCGTAAGTATATCGGTGGGCACATTTCGTGTCAATGTGTAGATAGATGTGTCCACAATCAAGGACCAATACGTGTCACCTACAACTAATATAACAACACATTAGACAATCATAACCATCACATAAGCAAGTAACCAATCATACAACATAACTATACAAATACTCACACTCTACTATCATCACCACTACGTTGTTGGGGGCATGTGCTTTCCCCTCCACTCATCCTCCATGTGGTAATCCTACCACATCCACAAATAATGGAAACAAAACCACCCATCGATGTGTTGCCCACCATACATAGTGTGCCTCCATACACCCCACATAATCTGCATCTATTAGCTCTATCATGGCATCGGCCTCATTTGTCCCGAGAGGTACTAACTGCTCTCCTATGGGCCCTAGTCTAGCTCCAACCCTCCTCGATGCTCTAACATCTCTAACCCACACATATGGCTCTAGGGGCACATCTTGGGCCATACCAAACTATCGAGATACCCTCTCCACGTGGAATACTCTATCACATCCTTTGGCCATCCTCCATAGTCTTGGTATGGCCTCCATATCACTGCCTCTAGCCCCATCCAATCTATCAATGCTCTATAGGTGTCAATATCCATCTTCCACCCACACACACCAATCCATATCCTAGAAAATATGTCTAGCCTAGCCCAATCTGCTCGTAGACCACCAATTGGCCTCAATACTATAATATACTCATAGGCCCATACATGTAATAATGTAGTAGCTCTAATCCCACCTTCATGCTCCTCCTATGTAAATTTGTATAGATCCCTATACAGGTGGGCTAACACACATTATGCCCAAGCATACCTAGTACTCTCCTCCTCTATCTTGGGGAAAATATCGTGCATCTTATATAAGATGCACACACCACCTCCCTCCACTGCAATTGATGATGCAATAACTACTGCTATAAACTTCGCAAAGCGTAGAACCCCAACCCCAAAATCACATCCAAACTAATATATGCCTCGGCAGGCACTCAAGTCCCTACAAAATATAACCTAGCAACCCTCATCTATCTCTCCATATTCTCCATAGCCATGACATATACCCTCTCACAAAAATATATAATCTTAGTATGCGATATAAATCCTCTAATGTGTTTTTTGTCTCACTGTAGGTAGCCAAAATGTACAAGTGTTTGCACACCATCTCTCGTAAAAGTTGTCAACATTTTCATATTCTCGGGGCACATCCCCATCCTCACTATGTGTCGTAGGTGGTACAGTCCATAACCTCCCAATCATCATCTGAAAAACCCAACCCGAGCAATGTACTTAAGTGGCAACCACCACAAAACTCCCTCAAATGGATATCCCTCTACACACCACAAAACAACACCAAACATAGTGTTAGAACACCATACAAATACACACATGTTTACTTATGACATCACTACACATCAAATTTCACATTTACATCAATCTAGAAAAAATCATACTTTCTGGACATGAGCGCCAAGTAGCGAGGATCTGGTGGCACCAAGAGCAGACACTAGTGCCCATGTTTGGGCACTCTTGTCCCAAAGACCACTAGCACCTTCACCACTCTTGTCCAGGTCATAAACACCAAGAAAACTAAAAATCACAATTTTGTAAAAATTCACCAAAAATGACTACTACACACGCATTTTTCAAAAAAATATCACACTTACCAACTCCACCATCGTACGCGATGCCACGACGGTCGCTACCATCTCAAAACGACTAGGTCACGGTGCTCTAACTTGTGGTATCCTTACACACTCAGAGCTCACTCTCACACTCATGTAAAAGACAAATGAGTTGACTAATCACTTTTTCACTTTACTATTTATAGTCACTTTTCATTATTCACTCTATTATGGTCATACTTCACATTCACTACTCAACTAATACACGTCACATGATTTTGCTAATATCTTGAGTGTTTTTACTCTGATTTCTATCCCATTTATGGCATTCTCTTTATAATTTTTCCTACGGTCACACATCGTACATAGGACACAAGCACTATTTCTCCTCAACGTTGTCTTTCACTCAAATATACACCTATTTTTTTATATCCATCATATCTTACGTGCTTACTTTCGGCTCAACGTTCATTCTTATCATCACTTTTCCTTTTTTGCTGAAAGTGTGGCATACAATTGGGTTCATCCTATAATTCCCCTTACACCATTACATGATCATTTAACACTTCTAATTCTTCATATTGAACATTTACTAATACACCATGTGACATTTCATCATTTTCTATTGATTCCCCCTAATGACCTAACAGGGGGCAACAAGCATAAAATCTCTCTATGAGTAAAACAATCAAAACAAACAATCAATCAACCAATCAAATACGTTTAAGTCTCTAACAATCGAAATCATACCATTCAATCGATACAATACAACATATTCAGCCTCCCAGATGACCTAACTTGGGAGTTACATTCGTTACTTTCCCAGATGACCTAACATGGGAAGTTATTATACATTTCACATTTACTTCCAGATGACCTAACTTGGAAGCCATCACACACATTGCGGTGACACCCTTGGAGTGGGGGCAATGAGACATCATTTCCTTTCCTATATTGCTCCTATATGGGTCAACACATTTGATCAAAATATTTGGATCCAAAATCACTAAAATTTTGATCTGTGTTCATCTCATGCAACGACTAGATATTTTGAGGATGTAGTTAAAGGTTGGAGAATAATACACCTTTCTCCCTACACTCTTCCTCTGGTGGTAGGATGCCCAAATCCTCCAGTTTTTCATACACATGCAATCGGGTTGGGAACTGATCACTCCCTACCCCATCACATCGTCATCATACAAAAGTCAAAATCATCAATCATTCCACATCACAAACATCAGTCTCATTTAGTGCACTTCATCATGGTCTTACATCTCTCGTTACGTCGCATGGATCAACACATTGATCCATGGTTCATCACGCTATATGTTTTCATTTGACATGCTCTTCTACCACATTTGTGCATTCTTCTACAACATGGGATTCTCCGAGAATTCTCTCAGGTATGCATCTCTAACTACTTTATGTTACCGAGATTTCACTCACCAACATAAAGTGGGGGAAAATGTAGTCACAAAATCATGCACTTACTACTATTATTATACCACCAAGTATGTTGTTTTATATATGGATCTTGCGTAAGAAAATTATTCACTAATGACCCATTCCATAGTCCAGTCATCTATCTTGTTGGTCTTTATTGTTGTTGGTCTTGTACATTTTTCACTCACTCGCACAATTCATATCAAGTATTAAGAATTATTATCTGTTAGTACTCACTTGGTTGTCATCACTAGTCTTTGATTAGGGCACCTACGAGAGGATTAGGGTGCATGGGGTGCCCTCAGTCCGATTCGAACCACCCTGGTCCCTGTCACACTTGGTTTTATTTTTGTCATTTAAAGTTGGTATTTTCAATTTTTCCTCTCATCTCCCGAGGTACTAATCGGCATGTCAGGACATTAGTGTCGAAATTTGAACAAGATATCCTTATATAAATAAAACATACACACTACCTTATGGGAAAACTATTTCTATCAAGGCCTAGCTATCTACATACGATAAGAGGACTACATTTGGGCATTATTTTGCATCGCACACCTGCATATGAAGTGGAGTTTATTCTATTCCATCCACCTTTTCCATTTTATCTAGCTCTCGCCCGATATTTACGCATCATTGACATTAGGAAATAAAGGCACATAAAAGCACACGAGAACTACATTGTGTCGAGATGTAGTCTGCAACGCTTAGTCATAAGTCCATCTATTTGGCGATTAAGGATAGTCTTACAACTTCATTTGTATATTTCTTTTTGTAGGGTTTTGATGCTTTATGTGGGGTTTACAAGTGATTCTTCATTGTAGGTTGACAGTGACAGAAATGAACCAAGTACGACATTCACGTGACCAAAGGCAAAGTATTGCGAAGACCTAACAACCATATCAAGATCAAGTCTCGAGCTGTTTTGAAAACAAGGGTGCCCAGGAGCTCTCATCCTTCCCGGGCGTGCGATCTAGCCAAATCTCCCTCTGCTGCAATTTTTTGAGGTTTATTGTGATGCTCTGTTCCACCATTCCCTCACTTTGTTCAGCCCCATATCACTGCGAGGTAAGTCTCGATTCAAGTAAGTACCTTCCCCTTTTATTTTATTTCATTTAAAATATCAAATAAATTACTTAGCATTTATATTTCATTTGTATGTCATTTATCATAGTTGTACATTTCTGATTTTAATATTATAAATTCAAATTTTATTGAATCAGCGAGCGTGTATCATATTTTTATTTTACCACATAGTATGTGGGTTTTGTATATGATTCAGATTATAGATGATTTTGTATATGAACTCTTTAGATGCATTTTTTTATAGACATTCGATGATATATATGATGATTATGTTTTGGAATGATGTGTTGTTGATTTATTTTGTTTGTTGGTGTATGATTCTATGATGAGATGTTGAGATACTACATGATTTTAAATGCATTTGATATGATGTTGAATGTGTAGATGTTTAGATGTGATTTTTAGTTGATGTTGATATTTGATATTTAATGTGATGTTTTATGTTAACATGATATGACTTAGAGTGTAGTGATCTTGATGTATGTTTCAAAAATATGCTTTAGTCATGGTTAGGAGTAAATATGGAATTTTTGCTTTTTGGATTGGATTTGATTCATATGTAATGCGATGGTATTTTAAATATGATAATGCACTTGAGTCTTGTAATAATTGTTAACATATAACTAACAATAATTAGTCACATGTGGGACCTTGGATACTAATGGAAATGAGATTATATACCTTCATATAACATGAGAAAGGTTGACATGTGTAGTTTGTATGAGGGGAAGTGGGTTCTCCTTTTGATGGCTTGTAGGCTTATGCCCACCTAGATTTTTATTATGCAAACCGATCAATGAGGGAAGTTTTCTTTAGTGAGAAAGTTGATCGATGTGGGAAGCTTTCCTAAGATGCTTTTTAATTTTTGACTTTTGAAGGTTGATCGATGCGGGAAGCCTTATTGTAATGATATGGGTAGTCATTATTCAAGGGAGTGGTATATAATTTTTATCTCGATTTTCAATAGTCGTTCTTCATGGGATCAGTCTAATTTGATAATATGATTAATAGATTTTCTTCCGAGAGACCAGTCTATATTTTTGATAATGTGCATCCATAGATATTCTTGACTTTTTGTTTTTACATTGAGAGCAAGCTTAGTAGACCATTTGAGGAGGAACAAAGAGTGTTCACAAACTACCTATGTTTACCCCTTTATATTTTTTCAATCAGTAGTCAAGGTAAAGATGAGAGCAATGATTGTGAGGCTCATGTTGGGGAGGAACTTGTCTACGTGGAAGATGCGATGAATAGAGCCATGGTGTACATATTTAAGGTTGTGATTATAGGATGTTGATGGAGGAACACATACTTCCAAATCATTACGATATTGGATGACAGGATGGTGGTGGAATAAGATCTTCAATGTGACTAATGTCATGAAAATAGATGTGTTAATAATAGAAAGGTTACAAGTTGTGTTGGTTAGATATTTTTTCAGAGACAAAATATGAGGTTCAACCACAATATGTGGGACAAAATCCCTCCTTGAATAAGGGGAAGTGACCTATTTATTACTAATCTAACCACACTATATAATATTCATAATATTCACACTACTTTTACCATTCGTGGTGGGATCTCATCCCAAGTAGATTTATTATTTTTGGAGAGAAAATTTGTTGGGTGGACAAATCTGTGGACTTCTTTCCAATGCTCTAGGAATCTAAGTCCCTTTACTTGAACGGTGCAGCTCGTGTCTACATGCGGGTGTTAAAAGTGGTTTTCTAGTGGTGACCTTGTGGCCAAGGATCCAACAAAGCGGAACTCCTTTGACCCTGCATGAGAAAGCTAGCAATTTATTGCTAGAGAGGAATTTGTAAGAGATCGGGAAAGGGAGTGAGAAAAGGGGAGAGGGATTAATGTTGTAGGTAGAAAATCATATTCCTACATTCATTAATCATAAATTTCAACACATGTAAATTATAGAAGAAAAAATTAAGCAATGGTAACAAGACCAGTTAAGATTTAATGAGCACAAAGTATCAAGTAAACCTCCTAGTCAAAAAGGCAGAAAATCCTTCTCTTTTATTGAAGCTTGAGAAAAATTATACATGCAAGAGTGGGAAGAATGTAGAAAATGAGAAGTGGAAGAAAATTGCTATCTCTTTGTTTCTTCACAAGGATCACTCTCTCATGAACTCACAAAATAACAACCCCTTTGGAAAAAGGGTGTCTTTACCATTTATAGAATTTTGGAAATCTATTCATCTACCCCCACATGACCTTTCATATGCCTTCACACAACTTATGACCTTTTTTCATTCTTAGGAAAAGATTAAGTCCCCTTTTATAACTTAAGGGTGACTTATTACATTAAAAATAAAGTCATTTTTAATTAATTAAGGTATTATGAAAAAGTGTAACCCCAAAGTGTAGAACTAGAACACGAGAGGAGAGAGAAAATGGGGGAGAGGAGAGAGACAGAGAGAGAGAGAGAGAGAATGATGCCGATGAATAAAATGCCTCATTGATCCACCTCACTACCGAATGATCGATGCGATACTCTAATGCAATGAACTCTAGATCCTTGAATGTCTTACACCACGAGAAACTTCCTTTGGATGATGCATGAACACCCCAAACTAAGTGTTTATAAACACTATTGAATGACTTCAGTAGTGACTATAAGTTCCACTCATGAAGATCCCCTCTAAAGAGATAGAAGCTTGAAGCCAACCCTGATATGAACTTTTGCAACATGGCTACACTATTATACTGATTAGAAAGCTCTAGTGAAGTGCATTTGAACACTAAAGAATGATGACCACAAACTCCTCGCACATAGTTCATGGACAATCTGGACCATAAAATAAGTGTCAAAAGACATTGTTGAGATCTCTTGGGGTAGATCCCAAATGGTTTGTACACACTGAGAAGGTGAGCCCCGAACACTGATGGAGACTCCATGGATAACAATGAAGAATGCCCACTGTGAACAACCAATCCAAGCCATGAAAAACCACCATTCCTTTGATCTTCTAATTGTACACATGAATGGGAAAATGGAACAATCTATGAACTTGAACTTCATGCTTCCTGGGACACTTCACTATACTAGAAAAATCAACTTACTATTTTTAGTAAGTGTCAAATTTCAACTTTCTCGACCTCGCTGAGTGAAGTTAGCTCTTTTGGATTACCCCTATGCACACCTCTTCCGCCAAAATTATTCTTTGAGATGAATTACTAATTATAGAAAGTTCCCATAGAGGAAACTTACTATTTTTAGTAAGTGATAATTTTTGACCTTTTTCAGCTCTGCCCACTAAGATTGTTCCTCTAGACCACTTTCGTGCACACCGCTTATGTCAGAACCGCTTTTTGCATATGCTTGCCAAAAATAGCAAGTACTGTGTAGGAGGCTTAATATTTTTGGAAAGGGTGGTTCTAGGACTTGATTTCTGATGAAATAAAGTTTTGTGATATGGGGTTTTTCCCTTCAGTTCACCTTTAAAATTTCAAGTTGATCCTGTCAGAAAATGAGATTTTAAAAATTCAATTTTTGTTACGGGGAAACTGGGTTTTGTCCGCCGTAAAAAATTTGGGGCATGCATGCACAAAATTTATTTTTGGTCCTCAAGGTTCCTTGAAAACTAGAATAATTTAAAATATAGTATGTTAATCCATTTTCCGGTTTGTGAGATACGAGTGATTCTTCTTCACAGACTTTGGGGTTTCTTCAGGCAAAAATCTCATTTTTGTTCGTTTAAAATCTGGATTTTTTCATGTTTCTTGCTCTTTTAGATCATGGAATCCTTCATGATATTATTCAAGGATAAAAATGGTGGATTCAAGCTCTATAAAAAATTTCCTACATTCCAACAACATACGGAGGGAGGGTATGGGGGATGAAAAATGCAAAAATGGCTAAGTCCTTTGGTATTTATAGCTTGGAATGTGAAGGGAAAGGGTGGAGCTAATTTTTTTGCACATCATGTCCCTTTATAAAGGTGCATAGGGACATGAAAATGAACCTTTTCCTCATCATGACAAGTGGTGGGTGTTGTTTCGTTGAGCAAGTTGGAGGAGGGGGCTAAAATGAAACACTTGGGGGTCGGGAGATGTTTGCATGAGAGACCAAAAGGTTAAATGGGGGAGGGAAACATTTTTACACCTCATGTCCCTTTCGTAAGGTGTAATAGGGACATGAAATTGTGCCTCATCCTAGTGATGCCACGTGTCCCTTTGAAAATTTGGTTAAGTGTTGAAGAACATACCTTGAGAGCTAACTTGAAAAGGTTATAACTTGAGCTCTCGAATGAGTTTTTGGGCGCTTATTTATATGATTTTCATGAAAAAAACATTTTGAGAATAATGATGATGATAAAAAGGCTTTATTTTTACTGAAACACCCTCAAAATTCTCCTTTTTTCTTGGGATTTCTTTTTGTGCACAAAAAGAATGAGTTAGAGAAAAATGCATGGTGCTTAAAGATGATATTTTTTCTCCACCATGTAGGGGATTAAAAATTATTTCCAATTATATATTTTTGGATAATAAATCATTCTAGAGCTCCTGGAATCTCTCTCCAAATTTTAGGTACTCTTTGATGGTGAAAGCTCCTTCGGCCTCAAAAACCCACTTTTGGTGAATTGGCTCCAAAACCTTGAAGCTTCCTGGAATCTTCCTAAATTAGTTACATGATGTTTTTATCTCCTAGATACATCTCCATGATGAAAATGAGCCACTGTACTTCTCTGGTGATGATGCACTTGGCTTAGAAAGGATGATGAAAGCCCTTTCTAAGTCTAATGAATACTTACCTTGAAAACCATTGCTCCAACACACTCGAATGATTTTGCTTATCTTAAATCACCTAGGGGAATGATGACTTCCACAAATGGAATATTGAAGGAAAATATTACACTTGACATTGAGAGGTAATTTGATCTAGGGGTGTCTTGGAAAGGTATGACATGAATTTTTTTGACACTAGGGTATGGTTGTCATGTTTTTGGATGAATTTTACCCATGCAAAAACATAGGAAAACATATAGCTCTAGCTTGGGGACATGTTATGGATCAAGCACAAAAAGGACATGATGTGAGAAACCCTAGAATATCAATTTTAGACTGATCAATGCCTTATCCATTAGGCTACACAAAGTCACTCAAGCAGATAGCTAGGAGTACACACACACAAAAGGAAAAATACACATCACACTTTGAAATGGAAGAACACGCACAAAGGAAAGGGAAACATGCAAATAAAATCACCTATGGTACAATGTGGGGAAAACCCACTCTCACTAAATTACTATTCTCTTTCGGATGTTACCTCGAAGAGGTAAATATGAATTATGAAGTTATATGAGGTCGTTGAATGGTTCCAAAAAGTATCCTCCTCTCCTCAATTCCTTATAAAAGTTGGATTATGTCATGATTGTTTGTGTACTTTGTAGGAGTGAGCCTACATGAGATTATTGATGCTCAAACATTTACTTATAAATTCCATTTCCCATATCATTCTCTTTGAAATCAGTTTTATAGTTCTAGTTACCTTCCATGCTTACCCACATTGCTTGAGAAATTTGTCGCTATCCCAAGGCTGATTTGGTTCAAAGTGTTTAAATCCTTTGAGATATTTTCATCCCCACATTCATGTTCATCCACATATTTTTACAAAGGGCTTTAAATTCATCTTTTTGACTGATATCATTAGAAGGAGTTTGAATGTTGAATGGAGGATCACAAATGACCTCATATCCATCTTGCAGGGCCATGGCCTAAGCCAAGAGGTTAAGACTTAGCTCGGGGTCTCCCACGCTTTTTGTTGCTTCCAAAATGTCTTATACTAAATCTTTCTTTGAAACTACCCAAAGTTCACATTTACCTTCATTCGAAATATCTTCATTTGGAAATCCAAAGCAACTATCAAGAGGTGTTTCTTCATTATCTTGAAGATCATAGCATTTTACTACTTTTTTGTGGAGGGCAGCCTCAAACTCAAGGTCCTCGGAATCTTTTGCTTTAACTTTTTCATCCCATAGATAATCTTCCTCTTCAAATGGAAAGGAGAAAACTTCAACTTCATCATTACATTCATCACCCATCTTAGCACATGAGGGACATCAAGTTCTTCACCTTACTTTTTTTTTGTGACCATCCTTTTCCTTAGTTGAGAAACCAGAATCAAGCCCATGTTTGTCTTATACATATATAGCTTGCATCAAGAGTTGGAAACGAGCTAAGGGTATTCTATTTCTTCGTAGCTCTCAGGAGTTCTTACACATACTTTTCTTTCAAACCATTTGAGGGATCATCACAAGCTAGAATTGTCTCCTTATGGGTGACATGATTGAGAGTATCTTCATCTCCAAATGGGAATGAGGATATCTCCTCATCATGAGTAAGCACATAAGCTGATTTTTCTTCTTCAAAATCATCAAGAACCACTTCTTCTTCTTCTTGGCTTCGTCATCATCTAAAGCAACTCAAATATATCCTTTTGCAACTCAAAGTTCCTCAATGCTTCTTCAAGATCCATACCCCTTTGGGAAGAGATACTTGGTCCTATCAAGATGGTAATCTCATCCTCCTCTTCAATTGTTACAAAATGATTCATCCTCCTACTATCTTGATACAATATGTTGGCTCTTGTGCTTCCTGAATTTTCCATTGTATATCTCATCTTCTTCACAGGAAGCAACTTCTCCATATCTCATTTGATTGGTATGGTTGTGGAATACTAATTCATCTGAATTTTCCTCCCAAGTCTTGGTAGAAGATTTGACCTAACAACATTCCAAAAGTTTCTAGGATGTCTGCTACCAAAATAGTCATCGACATATTTTTATCTGGAAATTCAGCAAGAGCCACTTGTGCATCTTTGATCTTCCCTACAAGTGGGACTTCCTTTGACTCCATGGAGTAACAAGAGCCATTAGATAGATTTATGGTGAGTTTGAGAGCGTTGGTGACCTTCACAAGCATTACATTATTAGAGGAACTGAATCTATTATGTAATTGTTCAATACATATTCTCCAACGAGGAGGGAGACATAGAAAGGATCGACCTTATCAATCTTTGATGCACTCTCAAATTATGCGGGGTGAGTCTGCAAATATTTGGTTTCGGTAATCTACACTTTGGTTTTGTTCACATGTTCAACATAATCAAAAGGATAAGATGTAGATAAGGGGGATGAAGACACTTCTTTAGAATTCAAGGCGGGTTTAAGAACATCGGTAGATGTCTAGGGAATAGAGGGTATTTTGAAAGGTACACTAGGAACTTTTAAAGAACTAGATTTTACAGGAGTGGATTTAGAGTTAGAAGAGGCATTGAAAGACTTACTTGGGATAATGGGCGACCTCCCACTTGTCATAGGATCATGTTTCTCTAATGCGGACTCCATGTAAGGTGGGAGTAGGGATCCTCAATTAATTATTTTGTTTTGTGGAGTCACCGCAAGAGTAGCTTCAGTATTCTTTTTCTTTACAATAATAGAGGGAGATGTTCCCTTTGAGACTGGGAGCGAGTAAAAAACACATGAGAAACTTAGTGCCTCTTCACCATCATCATCTTCACTCCTTGAGTGATATTTAATGAGGCCATTTTGAGTATCACCACCCACTTCTTCTATCTCTAGGAAATTACTACCTTCACTTTCTTGTTTGATTCCTTCTTCATCCTCTTGAATTCTACAACTTGCATTGATGGGTGGATCCTCTAAGGCAAGCCTTCGTGATTCTCCTACAATCTGATATCTATTATTTATTTGAGGAGATACTCATTCAAAAATTTCCCTCTTTAATGATGTCATTTCATTTGCCAATTTCGTAAGAATGGATCCATTCTTTCATCTTTTGGATGTTGAGATTTACCCTTTGAAGGGTTTTTTATCTTCCCGGATAGGATGAGATCATCATCAACTTTAATGGCCATCCTTTGTGCTTCTGCTATATTCCTTGGTTGAACCCTTCGTAGGAAGAATCCTACCTCTAGTGATTGAGCATTAATGAAGAATCTTTTGACATTGTTTTCAGATGGTGAATCATCTTAGGTATCCTATGGAACAACCTGGTCAAAATGTGCCACAAATTCTCCCATAGTTATGTTTGATTCTTTCCTTATTTGTGCCAATTGAACAAGGAGATATTGATAGTCGTCAGTAGATTTGAATCTTTCTTTAAACATGGTTTTGATGTCCTCCCAACAAGTGATTAATCTGACATGTAGGAGGTAGAACCATTCTACTAATTTTTCTTGGAAATATTCCACGAATAACCTTACTGTAATGTCTTCATGTTCGACTCCAAGAATCTCGAATGATGTTGTGAAGGTGGTGATGTGTTCTTCAGGATGTTGTGTATCGTTGCCTTTGAAATTTTGAAATTTCTTGCGAGAACCTATTGTAGATTGTGAAGAGGTTGTGTGTGAGCAAGTGAGCCTATATTCCTTCCCCATTAAACAATGGGTTGAGGTCTTTCGCTTTGTATGCCATTGTTGTTTCTATTTATGCTTCGGCACTTGCTTTTACAAATTCTTCTTGGTCTTTCTTCTTCCTCACCGCGAATCCAATGTTTAATGGTGGTTGAAAGACAGGAGAATTCATAGGGGGAGTATCAACAGGTGTTTGAATGGGATTACCAGGTGAACTACTTAAAAATCCGAATGGGGATGAGGCTTGTGAAAAATAGTAGGGATTATTTCTCATTTTTTCTCACTAATTTTGCAAAGCCTCGAAAGTGGAATCAAACCCACTTCTCAACTTGCTCAACCTGGTATATCTTCCTTTAGCCAACTTTTAGAAAATCCTATGATGGGAATACGAAAGGACACTGTGGAATAAGAAAATTCACTTCTGGGAATCAACAATGTGTCTTTTGGAAATGGAATTCCATCAATCCTCTTTTTTTACTTTCAATTTTATTTTATTTTATTTTTGGATTTATTTTTGTATTTTCTTGAACTTGTGATCATATTTGGGTATAGATGCTACCAATTCTACCCCACAATAAACACCAAAAACTATTAGCAGAAAATTTGTAGAGTGGAAAAATTTGTGGACTTCTTGCCAACGTTCTAGGAATCTAAGTACATTTACTTGAATGGTGCGAGTTATGTGTTTACATGCACATGTTATGTTAGGTTGTGGAGCTTGTTTTCATGTGTGAAATTGTCGAAGATTTTACACTAAGAGTACTTTACAATTTTCATGTATCCTCATCGGGGTTTGGGGGCGCTATCCCCAAAAAAAAAATTGGGCCTTAAAACGTGCCCGATATATCGGGAAACGTGATTTTCTCATATGGGTGGGATTTTGACCCATAGGTTTATGGGACAATTTTTGCCCATGGTTTTGTAAAAATTCTTAAGAAGTTGTCTATTTATATGGTTTTATGCATATGATAGATATATAATGTAAACATTGCAGATGTGTTTTGAATTCGGCTATGAATTTTGTAGAGTTTGTTGAGCATAGCTCCAAACAGATCTAGGTATTATATTGAGAGAGCGGTGGCTTATAATAAAATATGAGCAAGTGATTCTTTGTGGACGTAGCCCAAATTGGGTGAACCACGTTAAATATTGTCTCTTTGTGTTGTGTTATTTTATTCTGCACTTTTATTTGAGATCTGTAATAATTTCTACATATTAGTTTCTATTGTTGCGATTCTATGAGGGATTATTCCGTATATTTTATCCCTTATTTCCTAACATGTTAAAAGTGGTTTTGTGGTGGCCTTAAGGTCGGGGATCCAACAGGGGCACTCCACTGACCCTGCGGAAAAGCTAGCAATTGCTTGCTAGAGAGGACTTTGCAAGAGATCGGGAAAGGGAGTGAGAAAAAGGGGAGAGGGATTAATGTTGTAGGTAGAAAATCAGAGTCCTACATTCATTAATCAAAAGTTCAACACACGTAAACTTTAGAATAAATAATTAAGAAATGGCAACAAGACCGGTTAAGATTTATGAGCACAAAGTATCAGTAAACCTCTTAGTAAAAAAGGTAGAAAATCCTTCTCTTTTATTGAAGCTTGAGAAAAATTATACATGCAAGAGTGGGAAGAATGTAGAAAATGAGAAGTGGAAGAAAATTGCTATCTCTTTATTTCTTCACAAGGATCACTCTCTCATGAACTCACAAAAATGACAACCCTTTGGAAATAGGGTGTCTTTACAATTTATAGAATTTTGGAAATCTCTTCGTCTACCCCCACATGACCTTTCATATGCCTTTGCACAACTTATGACCTTTTTTCATTCTTAGGAAATGATTAAGTCCCCTTTATAACTTAAGGGTGACTTATTACATTCAAAAATAAATTCATTTTAAAATAATTAAGGCATTATGAAAAATTGCAACCCCAACACAAAATTAGAATGTGGAGGGGAGAGAAAGTGGGGAGAGAGAAGAGAGAGAGAGAATGATGCTAATGAAGAAATTACATCACTACTTGACTGATCGATGCAATGCTCTAATGCAATGAACTTTGGATCCTCAAATGTCTTACACCATGAGAAACTTCCTTTGGATGACGCACGAACACCCCGAATTAAGTGTTTATAAACACCATTGAATGACTTCATTGGTGACCATAAGTTCCACTCATGAAGATCCCCTTTGAAGAGGCAGAAGTTGTAAGTTGACCTTGCATGACCTTTCGCAACATGGTCACATTGCTATATTGATTAGAAAGCTCTAGTGAAGTGCATTTAAACACTAAATAATGATGGCCACAAATTCCTTGCATTACAGTTCACATATAATCTAGACCATAAAATAAGTGTCAAAAGACACTGTTGATATCTGTTGGGGTGGATCCCATATGTTTTGTACACACCGAGAAGGTGGGCCCTGAACAATGATGGAGACTCCATGTATAATGATGAAGAATGCCCACTCTGCGAATAACCAATGCAAGCCATGAAAAACCATGATTCCTTTGATCTTCGATTGCACACATGAATAGGAAACTAGAATAATCTGTGAACTTAAACTTCATGCCTCTTGGGACACTTCATCTTGGAAAAAGCAAATTACTATAGTAAGTGTCAAATTTCAATTTTCCTGACCCCGCCGAGTGGAGTTAGCTCTTCTGGATTACCCATGTGCACACCTCTTCCACTAAAATTGTTCTTTAAGATGACTTTATAATTATAGCAAGTGTCCATATACAAAACTTACTATTTTTAGTAAGTGACAATTTTTGACCTTTTTTGGCTCTGCCCAATGAGATCGTTCCTTTAGACCACTTTCACTTTGCACCCCCAATTTTTGCATAGGCTTGCCAAAAATAGCAAATTCCCGTGTAGGAGGTTTACTATTTTTAGAAAGGGGGTTTTGATCCTTGATTTATAATGAAAAAAAAAATCATATGGTTTTTTTCCCTTCAGTGCACCTCTAAAATTTCAGCTAGATCCAGTGTCTAGAAAATGAGATTTTAAAAATTCAATTTTTGTTACAGGGAAATTAGGCTTTGTCCATAGTAAAACATATGGGGCATGCATGCAAAAAATTCCTTTTGGGTCCTCAAGGCACCTATAAAACTAGAATAATTCAAAATACGACACGTTGATCTACTTGCTTTAGTTTGTGAGATACGAGTGATTCTTCTTCACGGACTTGGGGTTTCTTCAAGTAAAAATCTCATTTTTGATCATTTAAAATCTATATTTTTCATGTTTCTTGATATTTAAGATCATGGAAGCCTTGATTATTTAAGGAAAAAAGTAGTAGAATCAAGCTCTATAAAAATTTCACCAGTATTTCGATAGCATACAGAGGGTATGGGGGATGAAAAATGCAAAAATGTCCAAGTCCTTTGGTATTTATAGCTTGGAATGTGAAGGGAAAGGGTGGGGATAAATTTTTTCACCTCATTTCCCTTTGGAAAGGTGTAATAGGGAAATGAAAATTCACCTTTCCCTCATCATGACAAGTGGTGGGTGTTGGTTCGTTGAGCAAGTTAGAGGAGGGGGCTAGAATGAAGCACACAGGGGGGGTCGGGGAGATGGTCGCATGAGTGACCAAAAGGTTAAATGGGGGAGGGCATAATTTTTGCACCTCATTCAACTTTGTAAGGTGTAATGGGGACATGAAATTTTGCATCATCCTAGTGATGCCACATGTCCCTTTGAAAAATTGTTTTAAATCTTGAAGAGTGTACCTTGAGAGCCAACTTGAAAAGGTCATAACTTGAGCCCCCAAATAATTTTTGGGTGATTTGATATATCATTTTGCATGAAAAATACCTTTTTAGAAGAATTATGAGGCTCCTAAGGCTTGATTCTGATTGAAAAACCCTCAAAAATCTCTTTTTTTCTCGGGATCACCTATTGTGCATGGAAAGAATGAGTTAGCCTGAAAAATGCATGGTGTTTGAAGATGATATTTTCTTCACCATGTAGGGGATTGAAAATTATTTTTAATGATATATTGTTTGGATCATAACTCATTCCAAAGATCCTAGAATCACTCTTTGAATTTCGTGTACACTTCACGGTGAAATCTCCTTGACCTCAAAAACCCAATTTTGGTGAATTGGCTCTAAAGCCTCTTAAGCTTCCTAGAATCTTCTTAAATAAGTTCCATGATGATTTTATCTCGAGATAAATCTCCATGATGAAAATTAGCTACCTGTACTTCTCCGGTGATGATGCACTTGGCTTAGAAAGGCTGATGAAAGCCCTTTCTAAGTCTGTTGAATACTTGCCTTGAAAATCATTGCTCCAACATACTTGAATGATTTTGCTTATCCTAAATCACCTAGGGGGACTAATGACTTCCACATATGGACTATTGAAGGACAATATTGGACTTGAAATTGAGGGGTAGGTTGATCTGGGGCGTCTTGGAAAGGTATGACATGAATTTTTTTAACACTAAGGTATTGTGGTCCTATTTTCGGGTGAATTTTTATATGAAAACAAATGACAATATATTTATAAAGGAATGAATATAAGAATATAAAAAGAAGCGTGATAGTAGGAGTTTGGAATTCTAAGAAAATAATAATTGGAAATGTGCTTTATCTTCTGCAAACACAGATCGAAAGATAATAGCACGAGATTAAATAGTAATAATTTGGTGAAGAAAATCGATATTGGAATTTAAAGAACCATGTAATGCATTGAACATAGGAACAATACCTTAAATGAAGAAGATATAACCACAACACAAAGTTTGTAACAAATATCTCTTATATTCTTCAATATCAAGATAGAAAACACAATTTTTTTCTACTTTTCAACTCCAAGATCTATATTATGTTGCAAAAATCTCCAACCCTTTGTAATGCCACAAAATTTTACATGTATAGAGAAGGGGAGGCGAGAAACAAGGAAATAGTTTGGGTTACATACTAAGAATAAAAATACACATTAATAGTTCATTTGACTGGTTCTCACAAAATTACCCAGTTAACTTGAAAATCCAAAAGATGTTTCAACATTACAAAAATTAGCATGCCCTATGTAGAAAGAAAATGTCACAATCAAGTCGTTAATCGAACTTGTCTTTTTCTTCCCAAGTTCATCTTGCTTCTAGTGAAATTCTTGGAAATTTTTAATCATCTCTTGTGTTTCATTGTCGTCCAGGTCCACGGGAGTATCGGTGTAGGACATCGAAGTCTCAACCACATTGCTCATATTTCCTAGAATCTTATGATATTTCTTGATAAATTTGGACATGTTACTCAAAACATTTTCACATAAAATTAAATTTTCAATGGATTTCAGGTTGAAATATTCTTCAATTGATAATTATTTTTAAACCAAATCCTTGAAACTTTTGAAGAGATCATTAGCAGGAAGGGTATTCAAGCCATCATCTAGGACAAGCTAATGAATCTTGGCCAATTCCTTTTCAATGTTGTTGGTGGCATCAATTGCTTCCTCCTTTGACTACTAAAGTTTCTCACAAGCCTCTGAAGAATCATGAATCAGAAGTTGATGGCCTTGCAAAACTCAAAATCTTTGTCCTTGTTGTCCACGTTCCCCTCCAAGCAAGATGTCGATTTCACCTTTTTAATCTTGTTTAGATATTCCAACGTCAACTCCCAATTGCCATATTTTTCCAAGTGTTTGCTTTTAATTTATCAATGTCCAACCTTGCTTTCTCAATATCATTATAGATATCTAAAACATCATTGATTATAATTTTTCCCTAAATAAGGAGAAATTGTATCCAGGCATCCACCGCCCTACCTTGTTGGCCAATTTTTTCCATTTCGGGCATGGAGGAGATATCAATGATTGGAGCAGGGGAAGGGATATGAATATGTGTGGGATTGCAGAGTTTAAGTAGAACAGTTGTTAATTGTTCAACTTTTTCCTTCAACTCCTCTAGAAGCGTTGGTTTCCCGAGCTTCTAAAATAGGTTTCCCATGGCTACTTGCACATCTTGTTGTGTACCTTGGTGGTAACATTCCCAAGTGATACCTTCGTAATCCGATAAGCCGAGGTGTAATATCCTCCTTGTTTATTTCAGCACGAGACACACTAATCTCTGCAAACCTTTGGGCCGATGCATCAATAGTGATGTGGGAAACGGTCTTCAATTTCTTGGATAAGCATGAAGGTGCAGGTTTAAAATAATTGAAGTCAAAGGCCTCGAGAGGAAGAATCGTCTTCATTTTCTCGCAGAGTTTGGATAGATAGCCAATAGGGAACAAAGGAATAGGATAACTCTAGGGAGGATCAACAATCATCAATGTGGTACTGTGTGTGGAGTAAGTGAAGTGGTTACCAAAGATGGAGGAGTGGAAAGAATGATGGTGACCATGGTAGAGGACACGGGAGGAGAACAAGGGCATGTAGAATGGAACATCAAGAGGAGGTAGAAGCTGGGTCATGTGAGGAGATCCCAATGTCATACTTATTCCTGATGATAGGGGAGAAAGGGATGAAAATACACTAGTCATGAGTGATACATGTGGGGAAGAGGAAATTGGAGTTAAAGACGGAGAGGAAAGGGTTTCATGAGGATGAATGGTAAAAATAGAAACTATGTGAGTGATGGGGGGGAAGAGGAAATAGGTTGGGTAACTACGATGCTCATTGGTGCTTCCTACATATACTGAGTAGAAGGGGAGTCAATCAAAACAATAGATGAAGTGGGGACAACAGATGGAGGAGGAGGTATAGTTCCACTACTATTAAAATTGAACTACAACTTCTTGGTAGAATCCTCACTTTTATCCTTTTCCTCATGAGAGGGATCCACCTCTGATGTAGAAGCGACTGACAACTTTGGGAATGGGGATCCTTGGGCTGAATATTCCATGAGTATAACCAAGTGTTGGTTCGAAGGAGAATTTGAGTGAATCTATTTAGAATAGATATGGATTCTTAGACAGAAAAGTCGATTAGAGGAAATCCCTAGGTATCTCCGTCTATTTTCTCATACATAGTTTCCAAAACATTTCCATCATCAACTGATCCTTTAGGAACATCAACAAGATTGAAAATTTTAACCTCATTCAAGGTTAATTTGTTATTATCTTTTGTCCTTATGGCTAATTTATCCCTATAGTCATCCCAAATATTTTCAAATTCTAGAACATGGAATTGTAATGCTCTGTAAGCCTTTATAATGCCATGATAGTCAAAACTTGGCCTAGGAGGAATCACCTTCTTAATTTCTCCTTGAATCTTCATGTTGACATTATTTTCCTTAAATAGAAGTGCAGGTATATCTCGTCGATGGAGATGGTGAAATGGATCCCTACCTTGTGTTTGTTTTGTTGGAACTCATGAAGATCCAAAAAATTTCTTACCAACTCCATGTGGATCCATTTATTACTTAGAAAACTGGGGATACAAGTTGGGAAACCTTGGGATGCTCCAACTCGAAGATATTTGAATGCTTGCAATTGTAAAAATATACGACCCTAATGAGATACTTCATTAGGAAAATTTGGTGACCCTTTCCGTGGAGAGATTGGGGTCTAATCTACAGATGACATTGTAGAAGAAAACATCATTAACTCTTTGAAAATGAGTTTCGCTTCCCTTTAGGGATAATTGAGGGTAATGCTTGTAGACATAATCGGAAGATCTGAAGCCCTTCATTACTAATCTTGGATACACCCTCATTCGGGTACCTACATAGACAACATATGACATCATATCAAATTTTCTTATGGTCAATACTTCTCTCATTTGTATGTCAATTGTGTCATTAATGTATGCACACCAATTAAATAATTGCTCATTTTTCCTTATGATGGTTAGAAATTGATACATCCATGTCTAAAATTCTCTAGCCTCGGGAGGCCGAAACTCTACCGAGAAATGTAATAATGTCACCAATATCCAAGCTAAAATCACTTTGGGAGTACAGTCTTGGGAAACCTTGACACAAAAGGCTTAGGTTTCACCAAGTACTTATTATTAACATGTTTGATGGAATTGTTCACACTTACATCACAAGCTTGATTATCCTTTTTAGGATATGTTTTGACATACATAGTGAAATTAGGAATCTTAAGGATATCATCAAAGTATTCAGTGTCCAACCTGACCACAACTTCACCATCTTGATTCCGCAGTCCTTGTGTTTGAGTCATAATGAGTGGCACATGTGAGGATGAACTATGGACACTGAGTAGAGATTGGGAAGGCCGTAGTGAGAGGTAATCCATTGTTTCAAATACATTACATCTAGGTAGTCTGAGAGAAACTTTGCACTTTGTTCCAAAAATCTTCCATATCAATATGTCCCAATTGTGTGTCTCTAATATCAATATTAGGAGGTACTAATCGATATTTTTACTACATTTGCTTAGATTGGTTCATTTCCCCTTTCCTTTACCTAAATTAGACATGAAGGAATGAAGAAAAAGAACTGCAAAGCCTCTAAAAACTCTTGAGATAAGTTTGGGTTTCAACCCCGCAATACACCTTAAATGCAAAAAAATTGATCGGAAAATAAACCTTATTGACCAACCTAACAAACCTAACAAACCAGTTGGGGTTTAATCCTTGTTCAACTGACTCGAGAAAGTCAACATACTATCAACTTTTTGAAATTACTTGACACCTCCACGAAACCCAAAACATTGGCGAGAAAATGTTACATGTTTCGCACTATAGGAACTTTGATAAACTATTAGTGAATAGGCCTTGTTCAAAGCAATTAAATATTTTTTAACACACTATCAGGTTTTGAACCCGCTTCAACACTTCAGTAGGGAAAAATCCCAAAATGTGATTTTGAGTTATAAATCTTTAGGTGACTTCTTCCAACTAGTTCCTTAAAAAATTCTTACCATAATAAGAAAGTTAAAAACCTAAAAAGATTCACACTTCTCAAGGTAAAACAAAAATTACAACAACGAGAAAAAGACAAGGGAGGAGTAAAATAATTTGAAAAAATAAACACAACTCCTCAATCTAAATAAAATCAAGGTAAAACCCTCAAAATGTAAAACATGATTCAACAAGAAGGAGAAACACTTACCAAAAGAAGAACCAAAACCTAAAACCCAAGAGAATCAATCGAAAATGCCGATTAGTTTTTTTGGAGTGCAAAAACATGAGGGAAATCTGAATGGCAAAGGAAGTACAATGGTACAAATGACATGGAAATCCCACCTATTTATAAATGAACTTGTATTAATTACATGTAAGCTGACACGTGTGGGCCACCAACTCCACCCTGACATTTATTATGTTGACTTGGGGCGAAAGTTTGACCACACAAGGCATATCATGTAAATGTGCAATTGGGTCTCAAAACTCGACACAAAGGAGCCCATAAGGGAGTCAAAGTTTAGGTTTGGGAAACATGCAGACATAAGACATGTAATTTTTGCCATGTTCGATTTCTAAAAACTTGAAATCCCAATATACGACAATGTCTCGGGTTTAGAAAAAACACATGACATATTGCATGAGTATTCCGAGTGAGATGTTCCAATGCAATCGAAACCTGAAACCCAAAAGACTATAGTATGTCGGGTTTTGTGAGGCAGGAAGCATTGTTCATAATACATGTAATATGCTAGGAAAAACTTTGAAATCCGACACAGACGGCAAAGAAGGTATGTTGAAGGCAACACTTAATAGGTTCATCAACATGAAAAATCTGATTGGTTATCTCCATTCTATCGATTAACTCAAAAATGGGATAACAAAGTGCAAGGAAATTAGAGGTTCCTTTTTTGGGTTTACCATCGAGGAGGTTAAAAGATAGGCTCACGACCCGAATTCGCACGTGTGAGTCGTGTCATATGGACCGATCTAGATAGGGAAAATTTTCCACGTTTACTCCTTTCCAAAGTAGTGACATTTTTAATTCTCTTTGAGGATAAGATCACCAATGTTGAAGTCACATTCTTTGACATGTTTTTCATAGGCCCATTTGATGTGTTCTTGATTTACATGATGATTTTCGAGAGATGTTAAGCAACATTCCTCTAAAAATCAAGTTGTGTTAGACATTCTTGACGATAATCCTAGTTGGAAATAAAATATCTGAGGGACACACGAATTGATGGAATTTGAACTTCCTCCGAGCCATAGACTGGTGAGAAGGGCGTAGCACTTGTAGGAGTACATATGCTAGTTCGATAATCCCATAGAGAAAACGGGATTTGGAGATGTCAATTCCTACTTGTTTGGTCGACGATTTTCATGAGAATTTTGTTAAGTGTTTTGTTAGAAGCTTCTGCTTGACCATTTTCTTATGTATAATAGGGTGATGAAAAGCTTAGCTTGATGTTAAATGTATCGCACAATTTCTTCATTTCTTTATTTTTGAAATAATTTTTATTGTCTATGATAAATTTTTGAGGGATTCCAAAGGGACATATGATTGTTGGTAGATTAAATTGATGGTTTTATTTCCTTTAGTAGAGACCATGGTAATAACCTCCACCCATTTAGTGAAATATTTAGTAGCAGTGATGATAGAGTGATGTCATTGTGATGAACAAGGGTTGATAAGGCCAATGAGGTCCAAACCCCATTGTGATAAGGGCCACAAATCCTAAGCGGGTTATAGGGCCTGACTTGGGATGTGTGTAAGATTGGAATTTTGTTGACACTTAATGCACTTTTTGACATATGTGCATCAATCTCGATTAAGGGTGGGCCAGTAATAGCCCATCTGTAAGACCTGTTTAGCAACAACCATACTATTGAAGTGTCCACCACATATGTTGTTGTGGACTTCTTGGATAGCTTTAGTAGACTCGTGAGATTTGAGTTATCGTAGTAAGAGGTCATCAAATCCGCATTTGTAAAGGACATCCCCTATGATGACATATCGGGTAGTGTGTTGTAGAAAATATCATTTAGCATTTTTAGATAAGTCATATGGTATTTTTGATTGAGAAATATAGTCATATATTTGAGTGTACCAGAGGTTTGTTTGATTGTCTTCAATGAGGTTGATAAAGGGGAGTTCGTTGGTGTGAGATGGTTGATCAAATATATGCACAACAACGAACAATTTAGAATTGTTAGTTGATAATGAGATGAGTGATGTCATGGAAGCCACGGTGTCTACAAACTTATTGAAAGATCATGGAATTTTTTTGGATGGTGTATTGATCAAAATATTCTAAGAGGAATTCAATAATATTTTTATACTTTTGTAAAGTTTCATTCTTACATTGATAAATTCCTTTAATTTGGTTGATGACAAGTTGAGAGTCTCTGTAGATGTCCAAAATTTGAACACCAAGCATGAATATTGTTTAGAGACCCATGATGAGAGCTTCATATTTGGCCATGTTATTAGTGCATTCAAAGTTGAGTTTAAAGGATAGAGGGATAGGAGTCCCCAAGGAGGTATGATAATGATATTGATACCTCCCCTGTTGACACTTAGATCCATCAAATAAAAGTGTCATTATGATAGGATTATATTCTTGATCAATGGTGTTGATGGATTCATCAGAAATTATTCATGAGGTAGTTTATTATTAGGAAGGGGAGCTTCGTGAGTTGATTGGCGAGATCAAACTCAATCATGAACATAAGCCATTGAGTGATACAATCATTGTGGTATGGTTTAGAATGCATATCTTTAAGAGGATTGAAATTGGTGACAACGTATGTTTTATGATTAAGTAGATAGTGGTGAAGTTAGAAGTCGAAAGTACAAGGCACAACACAAATTTTATGCTTGATGTAATGGGTTTCATATTCATGAAGTGTGCAACTTATGTAGTAGACAACTTGTTCTCTACCTTGCTCATCTCGATGTGCTAAAGCATAAAGCACCCAAGGCATGGTCGGTGAATGGATATGTATAGATAAAACAACTCCCACTCACATGGAGGTATGAGAACGAGCAACACTATAAGGTATTGTTTGAGGTCAAGAAAATACTTTTGACAGTTATGCTCCCATTTGAAATTGGCATCCTTGTGAAGAGGATGGTGAAAAGGTTGACAATGATCTGAAAGATGTGAAATGAAATGGAAGACTAATTAAAATCTACCTTGAAGGCTACAAAGTTATTTGAGCTTAGAAGGGGAGGCATTTCGATAATGACTTTGATTTTGGCAAGGTCCATTTCAATGCCCTTGATAGAAATGATGAACCGTATAAGCTTATCGGTGAGAACACTGAATACACACTTAACGGGGTTAAGGTGGAGGAAGTATTGGATAAGACAAGTAAAGATGACATTAAGGACGGTGAGATGGTCTCTGAGTTGTTTAGATTTTCCTGAGAGGTCTTCAACATAGTCTTCCATGGTTTTATGATTGAGATCGTGGAAGATATATTTCATAACTCATTGATAGGTGGCCCCTGCATTTTTAAGACCGAAAGGGCATGACACGGTAGGAAAAAATCCCCAAAGAGTAATGAAGGAGGTTTTTGTTGATCATCCATTGTGACAAGGATTTGATTGTATCCAGAGAAGCCATCCATAAGAGAGAGTGGTTCATGGCTAGTGGTGAGGTTGATCGATGTTTGGGAGTGGGAAGTCATCTTTAGGACATGCAAGATTAAGATCTCATAAGTTTATGTAGATGTGCAATTTTCTAGAGGCTTTGGTTGTGGGTACAATATTAGACACTCATTTTGGATATTAAATTGGTAATATGAAGTTATCTAAAAGAATACATTGTAATTATTCTTTGACAAGGGCTACACAAGGTGCATCTAATGTAGTTTTTGTTTAACGGGTTTAGCATTAGGAAACATGACAATGTTGTGGAAAACGATATTAGGGTCAATACCTGACATGTCACTATATGACCATGTGAAGGTCTGATTGTGTTTTAAAAGGAAAGCGGTAAAATATTTCAATTCTTTTGAATCTAAGGATTGACCAGTTTTCATTATGGGAGGATCTTGTGAAGTCCCTATGTTGATATGAATGGTAGATTCATTAGCAAGCATAGATTTGCATGATGGTAGAGTCTTTTAAAGGTAATGATCATCTTCCCGATATAGGATATGATGGATTGGTTGTCGTGGTATTGAAGAATGTCAATGGTTGTAGACACAAATTATGCACATATCATCACTTTACTATGTCATTGGTATGTTGTTATATGCATGAATCCCAAGTAATAAAATTACACATTGGTGACACTTTCCTTTGTTCCTTTATGTTCTTTGATTGATTTCTATTTTGAATCTTTCCTACACCTCTCGATTCTATATGTACTTTTGGTCAGGTCATAGGGATTCATGTCTGTCTGTTTTGTCACATCTATCATTTTTGGTTCTAGGACACTAACACCCACTTTAGAAACCAACACCTGGGCACTCGTGTCCCTTATGGGCACTCATGTCCTCTTTGTTATTTTTGCACATTTCATAATTTTGTGTTCGGCCTTACTTTTTTTCTTATCCTTATCATGCATTCTTAGTTGGCCTTCGGTGTCATTAATGTCGAAATCAAACAAGGGACTCATATATATACACCACATACGACTATTATTCTAGCTAGAAAACCAAGAGGGACTATCACATCTACAAATTCCTATCACTATTCAAAAGGGGTTATATTTTAGGCCGTATACACTACATAGGAAGGGAAAGTGTTAAATTTCATACCTGAGACATCTACATTCTTACATAAAATCTAGATATATCATGTTATCTTGGTGTCATTGGCATGAGGAAAAACCTAAGGATGCCATTTCACACACAAGCACAAAGAACTACATGGAGTCTTGAAATGTAGTACAACACTAGAAGTACTAAGTTCACTCATCGGGTGGTCGTCAAGGTTAGTCGACTTTACATATTGCATATTTTATTCGAATCTAATATGTTTGTGAGCTTATGTAGAATCTAGGTTTTTTTTTTAGAGTTACAATTGCAATTGAAACCCTAACAAAAAAATCATAGCGACAAAGAGTGAGTAATAGTGGATACCTTCTAACCCAAAAATATCGAGAACTTGAGCATTCACATAATCACTAAGACCTAAAATAGTCACTAAAGACTGGGCACTCATGTCCTCATGTGGGTGATTCGCCTAGCATAGTTCTAAGTTCCATAACCCTATGCAAGCCATTTTGACATAGTTTCTAGCCAAATCTAGTACTTTCAACAATCACGATCACTCGCTAAATCACACAGGATCAACTAAGTCATCATTCCTCCCTTGTGTATTTAGGGTTTTTACATTATTGAATGCTTATTGCTTATACATTACTGTGTTTTATCATCTAAATATCATTTATTACAGTAGTTACTCTGAAATTAGATTTAATTCAAATTAGATTAAATCATTTGGTGAACCCCACTCCTTCATCAAACTCCTTGCCCTAGGATCCACATCCCTCATGGCTCAAAAATGGTACCCATCCCTAGATCATCCTATGACCTTTATGAACATCAATCCAATTCATTTCGACACATGTGCAAAATTTGAATTTTATGCTTTCATGCAAAATCCTGCATATGATCCACATGTCATCCAACAACTCCTTGCATTCCAAGAATCTAATCCTGATGATCTCTCAAGTCTTGATTCTTGCTTTGTCTCTCCTATTCAAAAACTTGATGAATATTCTCTCCCATCCACTGCAGACATGAATGGTGCTCCATCCTCTTCTCCTTGTACTATGGTAAATGATAGCACTAATGTAGATTCTTTGCATGATGAATTTTTGCCTGTGAAAATATAGATGATAGTGATTATGCTTCTGATAATGATAATGCACATGTTAATGGTGATATTTCTTGCATTAAAATTGTTGAATGTGAATCTATACCTCATATCTCTTCTACTTCTAAAATTGTTTCCAATGATTGTCATGTTGAAACTAATGATAATCTTAGTACATCTCCTACTATTCATGTTGATCATACACCCATTGACTCCCCACATACTACACCTTTAGAGCCTTCACATACATCCTCTCCTTCTACATCCCATTCCTCTCCTCAAGTCCTTATGATCACTCATAATGGAAAAATTCAACCCCTCAATGTGCCTCTCATTGCCCAAACCATTCCTCTACAAGATATCCTTTCTCTCATGCATGTTGTTAGTGATCTACAAAGAAAATTCCATACCCTTACCTTAAATATCAAATCTTCTTATGCTTCTATTAAAAATAATACTCTTCCTTGAAATCTCATCCCTAAAAAACACAATTCTAGTTTTCCTAAGGATTTCACTAAGCCTACATCTTCACAATTGAATGACAGGGCAATCCTTATTTACATCTTAAAGCTTTTTTATTATCCATGGCTTCATATTCCAATGATATATTGTTACTTTAAAATCTTTCCGTTATAGTCATAGTCTTATGTATATCGCTCTTCATTTGTATACTCATTTACCTAGTGGATCTATTAACACTTATTATGATATGGAGGATGCATTCCTTAGATGTTTCATTTCTAATAATGGGCCTAAAGTTACATATGAAAATTTATCTTATTTGCATCAAGGAAAGACAAAACTAATTCTAGATTATATTTTACACTTTAATTCTTGCATGCACCATTTAATTTTTAGCCTATTAATCTAAAAATTCAATATATCTTTTGTCATGGCTTAATTAATCCTTTAAAAGAAAATTTGTTATATGATACATGTGATTCCTTTACTCTTCTTTGTTATAAAGTTATTGACTTGGAAAAATACTTACTTGCAGATCATGTTATGGTACTTGTTTCTACCTCTTCTTCTCCTCCCCCGCCTACTAAGTAGAAAACTCTCCCATCTATTGAAATCTTTTCGTGGTCACCATATCCTCCTCCACATAGGAATCCTTCCCCTCCATTAGCGCATCGAATCCACCTCAACCTTTCCCACCTCCCACCCGTGGACCATTATACTTCTCACATGCTACTAAACCACATGATATCTTACACACTTTACTTGATAAGCGGCTGATTCGTTTACCTTCCAACCAGCATCATCCCCCTCATGGTTACACTACCATCATGACCGTCCCTTTTACAATTTTCACTACATTAATGGCCACCATGACAATGATTGTTATGCCCTTCATGATATACTCCAAAAATTATAAGATAGGGGTGTCATTGCTTTCCAAACCCACTCTCGTGATCGATCTCTCTCTCCTCTTCCATGTAGGTGAGCCTTTGCAATTGTTAGCTTGTCTCATTCACCACCTCCTAAGGTCATTATTCGTCCTCCTCTTAAGGTTATCATTCATCCACCTCCTCTAGTTGTCCCACCCTCTTCCACATCCTCTTAACCTACCCCTATTGTTATTACTCCACAATGGCTTCCTAAGTAGCCCACTTCCGCATCTCCCACCATGACACTTCTCACTTTTGACACGATTTCCTTCAACATCTAATTTGGTACCCACACATATGATCTTGTTGTTTCACATGCTCTTGATTTGCATCACTTACCCCTTAGCCTATGGTATATGATTCCCATCTCCATATCATTACCCGATGATGCACTCATGTTTTCATTATTCATACATAACCATTGAGGGTATTGTTACTTAAATGAACCTTACTCTCACATTGGGGGCAATCATCCTTTTTCCCCTCCATCTTCATCACATTCAATTATCTACATTGTTACACATCTCATTATCATAAAATTATCATTGCATCATTATTTTATTATCCTACATTCCTATATAATTATCTCATCACATATCCATTTCTATCTATTTTCTATTTATTGCTACATTTCATCACACATATATCTCTATCTACTACCCGATCTATTCTTCGTTATTATCCAAATGTAATTCTCATTCAACCAATAATCAATGCTATACAATTATTTACACATCATCACAAATTTCAACAATCAACATTATCTATCAAATCAACAATACCAATGATGTATACAGAAACAACAAGATATTCATATTACTACCAGTGCCCCAAACAATCATCACATAGTACACAATAGACATCAACACGAGATAGGCCATCAATACTCATATATATAATCCAGAATCAAAGTTACAAAATATAATCTTTGGGGGTAAGCTCTCATGCCTTAATACATCCTACATAATACATCGTATGTCCTCCTTACTATCACTATCTACAACAGTTATAGCTCTAGAACTCAAAGCTTCACCACTAAATGTATGTCGTCAATATCAAGCTTTGTGTCTCTCTAGTTGGCTCTGAAATCCAGAATTCTCTTCCGCCTACTCTACATATCAGCCTTGGATATTCACATATCGTGTAAACACATCATGGGCTAGGCTACCCCCCTCCCATAGCTTGTCTCGTCCACTCCATCTGCGTGCGAGACTCGTCATGCTCACTCAAAAAAATTATGCATGTAGTCGCTGCTATCACCACAGGCTCAAACAAATACACATGCTCGCCCAATTTTACATCCACTCACTCTAACATGCCTCCACCCACAAGCACATATGGGGGCATGTTCTAATTTAACATGTGTATGGAGGTATCCACGGATCAATGTCTAATACGCATCGCCTATAACCACATGAAAAACACTTCATATTAACAACTACACATCATCATATTCATCAACCAAATTAACAAGTAAACAAATCACAATATATGATACTTACACTCTACTCACATCGATGTTTTATCATCTACCGCAAGAGCAAGTGCCCGACCCTTGAATCATCTAATTTTTGGCTCACTGTTGCATCTAAAACCATTGGAAACAATAACACCCATCATTGTGTCACCCACCACTAATTATATGCCTTGATACACCTCACATCATCCACCTGTACTGGCCCTATGGCCAGAACTACCTCATCTAGACCCGGGGGCACTATTTGTGCTCCTGTAGAGGCTTAGCCTCCATCCAGGTCTCACGGTCCTGGTAGATCAAGACATACATATGGCTTTGGGGGCATGTTCTAAGCCATCTCAAACTATCTAGATACCCACACACCCTGGAATAGCTCTACCACTCCTGGAAACCGGTCCTCCAACCACATAGTGCATCGAATGCACCACAACTAAAAATTGACCTTCACTCATGCTCCATAATCTCTATACGGCCTGTAGATAACCGCCCAAGGCCTATCTGATCTAACATCAACCTATATGTGGTCATTTCTATCCTCCTACTCCAAGTCCCCACCCACCTTGCTTTGTAAAAATGTTTGGCCGAGCCCAATCGGCCCATGACCCACTAAGTGGCCTCATTATAGCTATGTGATCATATGCCCATATATCTAATAAGATGGTTACTCCTATACCACCACCATGGTCCTCCTATGTGAATCGATACAAATCCCTATATAAATGGGCCAACATACATCGTGCCCATTTATATCTTGTGTTATGTTCCTCTATCCTCTAACAAATATCATGCATCTTATACAAAATACTAACCCCACCACCCTCCACTTTGCCACTAATGAGGCTAATACAACCGCAATGAATTTCTGCAAGCGCAAAACCCTAGACCTTACAATTGCATCCATGCTAATATACATCTCAAAGCATGTACCCAAGACCCTATAAAATATCATCTTACGGCCCTCATTTGGTCATGCAGACATCTACTACCGCCATCAAATATACCCTCTCTCCAATGATAGTCAACCTCAATATCCTATATACATCCTCTAGTGTCACCATCATCTCCCTGTCAACAACCAAAATGTGCAAGTATCCACACACCACCTCTCACACAATGTTGTCAATAATGGCATATTATGGGGTACCTCCCCCAATCTAGTGATGTACCACAAGATGACACAATCCAATATAACCCACTCATTGTCGACCAGTCCCAAACCAAACAATGTACTCAAATGACGCCTTGTGTGGAACCCCTCAAGTGTATATATCTCTACACATCATAAAAAAGCCACAAAACATAGTATTAACATGTATACATGCTTTAAAATCAATATTAACGATAGCAAAATAACCTTTATTAACCAACGAATACCAAAACTAGCCCCTTAACACTATCACCCGGAGTTGGACACTAGCGCCCCATTACAAGTCACTAGCACCAGGAACTAGGTGCTAGTGTCCCAACAGACAAAAATGATTAGTATGCTTACGTCTTGGCAGAAATGCCCACTTTTACAAAATCTCTAATTTTTCTAAAAATGATAAAAACAGACACATTTGACAAAAATTCCTAAATTTTACCATACGTGTCATCTCTCAAGTCTGTGTCTGTCTACCACGATTGTCGTCACCCTCTTGAATCTCATCAAAATAGCCTCCCTAACATGTGGCATCCTCGTAACTCAGAGCTCAAATCACACTCACTCTCGGTTCAAATGAAGTTACTATACACCTTTTTCATATTACTATATATAGTAATTCAATTTTACTCTACACTATAGTCATTATTTCTCCTATTCTCACAACTAATACAAGCAAATGATTTGGCTCATATCTTGAGCCTTGTCACTTTATTTTTCTCCCCATTTATGACATC
The DNA here is from genome assembly GCA_018340775.1 of Taxus wallichiana var. yunnanensis. NCBI lineage: Eukaryota > Viridiplantae > Streptophyta > Pinopsida > Cupressales > Taxaceae > Taxus > Taxus wallichiana. The sequence continues at coordinate 365,112,456 of CM031233.1, forward strand.
CAGATCATGGTATCGTCCTCAGCGCCGTACTATATAATTTTAAACACTATATTCAATTCAAGCACATGCATTATTCAATACCTACACATACTTTATTTGACACTATTACATATCCTATATTATTTCCGAGACTTATTACAATCCTTAACATCATTGCTTTTGGCTCAATACTCATTTCTCCACCCCTCACCCTTTCATTGAAAGGGGGGCATACAATCAAGATCATCTTATAATCCCTCTTAGGATACAACACAATCAATCGACACTCCTAATACATTACTATCACATTTTCTCTGATCTCATTCAAATATGGTTACATTTATTTTATACGACAATTGATACTTTTGTTATTTCAAATCCATTCCCCTAAATGACCTAATATGGGAAAAACAAAAAATCTCGTGAGGAATATTCGAATGTATCATATTCAATCAACTCATATCATTCAAACAAAGTAATCAATACAATAACCCTAGTTATTATCACTCACATATGACCTAACTTATAATCCGCATTATGTCACCATCGCTTCTAGATGACCTAACTTAGAATCCATCTAATACTATTCAAATTGAAAACCCCTTATTGTAGGAGTGGGGGCAATGAGACGTCATTACCTTTCCTATACTACTCCTATATGGGTTCTTCAATCGAGACAAACAATTTCAATCGGAACAAAATGGTAAAAATTTTGTCCATATATGTCTCTGCAATAGTTAGACCTTTTAGGGAAGTGTTAATAGAAGAAGAGAAAAACATACCTCTCTCTCTAACACTCTTCCTCTAACAACATGACTCCAAAATCCTTCAATTATCAACAAACCGGGTGGGAATTGATCACTCCCTACCTCTTCTATCACCTTTGACAAAAATATGAAATCTCCAATATCATCACAACTATTTCTCCAAGTTTCTCCTTACAACGGTTTGTTATCTCTTCTTATGTCGCATGGGTCAAAATGTTGATCCATGGTTCGCCATGCTACAAGTTTCTATATTCTACGCGTACTCACATCCACAATATGGCTTCTTTGGACCCTATACATGTATGTTCCTTACTTCTTTTACACTACTTGAATTTCCTTCAAATAGCATAAAGGGGGAAAATGTAGACACAAAACTATGCACATATCATCACTTTATTATGTTATCGGTATGTTGTTATATGCATAAATCCTAAATAATAAAAGTACACATTAACGCTTTCCCTTGTTCCTTTACATTATTTGATTGATTTCTATTTTGACTCTCTCCTACACCTCTCAATTATGTATGTACTTCTAGTCAGGTAACATGGATCCATGTGTAATTGTTTTGTCACATCTGTTGTTTTTGGTCCTAGGACACTAGCACTCACTCTGGACACTAGTGCTCAGGCACTCGTGTCCCTTCTGGGTGCTCCTATCCTCTTTGTTCTTTATACATTTTTCAGAATTTTGTGGTTGTCCTTACTTCTTTTCTTATCCTTATCCTACATTCTTAATTAGCCTTTAGTGTCACTAATGTTAAAAATCAAACAAGGGACTCATATATATACACAACATACTAACTATTATTCTAGATGGAAAATCAAAAGGGACTATCACATCTACATATTACTACCATTATTCAAAGGGGCTGCATTTTGAGCTACATACACTACACAAGAAGGGAAAATGTTGAATCTCATACCACACATTTGGATTCTTATATCAAATCTAGTTATACCTGTTATCTTATCATCATTGGTGCGAGGGAAAACCTAACAATACTATTTCACACACAAACACAAAAATTATATGGAATCTGAAATGTAGTGCACCGCTTAGTACTAAGTTCACTCATCAGGTGACCATTGGGGTCAATATAAATTCACATATTATATATTTTATTCAGGTCTAATATGTTTTTGAGCTTGTGTAGATAGTTAGGGTTTGTTTTGTAGGTTACAGGTGCAATCAAAACCCTAATAGAGAAATCAGAGTGACAATGAGAAAATATAAGCAGATACCTTCCGACCTAAAAAAGATCAGATCTTGAGCATTCATGCAGTATCTAACACCCAAAATAGTCACTAACACCTGTGGTGCTCCCGCCCTCGTGTGGGTGCTTCTTTCCACCACAGTTCTAAGTTTTAGAACCCTGTGTGAGCCATTTCGACACAATTTCCAGCTAGATCTAGTACTTAGACAATCATGATTACTCCTTCATCACACAAGATCAGCTAATTCATCATTCATCCTTTATTTATTTAGGGTTTTTACATTATTTAATGCTTATTGTTTGTGCATTACTTTGTTTTATCATCTCGAATGTCATTTATCACAATATTTACTCTAAAATTAGATTAAATCAATGGTAGGGGAATCCTCCTCTACCATTTCAGGAAATGTAAGTGGAATGGTCTTAGTGTCATTATTAGTCCAGATAAATAAGTGGTCTTAAAGTGATCATCTTGATTAAAAAAATCATATGGGATGGAAACGCTATCGTCTGCGTGTCAATAAGCATGGTCGGATGAAGAAGGTGACTTGGGATTTGTAACAAATCCAAATGTGATGATCATGGAAGTATTTGAGAAAGGTTTTTCAAACCTAACATGTATTACTTGTGAGGCTTGTGGGACTAGTCAAATACCAAGCACGTATTCCTTATTCATAACATCTCAAAGTGAATCCTTTCCAGGAATAGTGATGAAGATACATTTATGTGAAGGATTGGTTGTATAGAAAGGAGAAATATGATATGAAAGGTTTAACATGATATTGATTGTTGTGATGTGGGGAAGGATGATCAATCCCTCCATAGATAGGATTAGTTTTAAGATGATGAGGGCTGAAAGAGATTATATCTCTAATGTTGTGTTTGTACATTAGTTGTTTATCGGGTATTCCATATGATTTTAGTGCAGAAAATAAATTAAGAGTGAGGAGGTGATACTCCCCTAATGAAAGTCATTGCATGATGTCTTCGAAGGAAGTGTAACTGTAGCAGAGATGGAGGAACTGGTAGAGGCTTCATTATAGGAGTGCACGTTCATTTTTGGAATAAGCACATTGTTTGGTTGGTAAGTCATGTGACATGCTTTGATAGGATTCGGATCAGATGGAACAATGAAGATATTACCTTCATATTTGTATTTCAGATAGTGATGTAAAGTGGATGGGATATAATGCATGACACATATACAAGGTCTTCCTAGTAGCATATTGTATTAAAATTCTCCTTCTACAAGGTAGAATACTTCATGAAGACACTTAACACCTACTTTAATAAGTAGGATAATTATGCCTAGCGTAGGGACAGCATTGTCGCTAAAGGCGTGCAGCACTACACGTGACTTAGCGATGATAGTATTAGGCATATGAACCTGGTTGAAAGCATGAGATGATATGATATTGATGTTAGCGTCGTTGTCAATCATAAATCTCTTAATGAGAGTATCATTGATTTGGGTTGTGAAAAATAGTGGGAGATCATGATCAAGTTATAAAGACAAGATCTCTAAATCGTCGAAAGCAATAGTAGTAGACATTTTGATAGTGCCAAACTAGATTTTTAAATGGTTGGGGATTGTTGGATGGTCTTGATATAAACTAAAGTTCTTCAATCATTGCTTATCGATGTTACGATGAGGTTTGGATGAGTTCATAAAGGGACATTTTCATGGGAGCTTGATGAAGTTGATTGATGATGGTGTTTTGTATAGAGGAGGTGGATTATGTATGTGGAGAAGAAAGTATGGATACTTTTTCCTTAGAAGGGGTTAGAGGACTCGATGATTCGGTCATAAGAGGGATAGATGCCATGGGCTTGTTTTGATCTTAAGCCTAAGGGTCTTGTGCACGGGCTCTCGGTAGTTACACGAGCAACATCAATCTAATGGAATGGGGTCTTACTTGAAGAGGCCTCACTTTTTTTAAATGTGGAACATGATATTGCAAGGTTGTTTATAGAGTGTGGCTTTAGGATGGGTTTGTTTGTTTTGATTTGGATGTTCTAGATCTGTAGGTAGAATTTTTTTGTAGTGGCGAGACACCTTTGAATAGCTGCGTGAATGGATTTACAAACCTCAGTAGAGTGTCCTAAAGTAAAATGATATTTATAGAAGGCTTTAAAGATGTACTAAGAGGGTTTCAAGCCTCGAGGTCTAGATGACTTAAGCGGAGGTAACACTATGATGGATAGTTGGATGAGCTCTTGAGGGTTCTCGCATAGTACCTTATCGAAGTCGATGTCAAAGAGATTTGCGTTTGATCGATGGGTTGGGAAGTGGAGTGGATGATGTCATTTTTGTGACATATTTAGGTGTTAGTCTAGGGACAACCTTATATTTTATGATAATTATTGTTATCTTGGATAAATGATGAGGCCCTAGGATGGACAATAAGGGATTTATATGTTGTGATGAGGTGGCTTGACTACATTATGATACGGTTTTTATTTTTCTAGATGGGTGATTTGTGGGTTATGTGGTAGATTTTTGAAGACTTTGCAATTGATATTGGGTGACGTGGTCATCAAAAGGTTTTTAGTAATTTCAACAATGGGTTTCTTTCCGAGACCTATAAAGAGGCCATAGGCGAGTTGAAGTAGATGAGGTAAATGTTGAAGGGTAGGTGGTTTTGTGGATAACAAGACTAGAGGAGTTGGTGACTTAGTTGGTGTTTTCACAATAGAAGTATTAGGTGTTGGGGCGTGGGTGAGAGGTCCTTAATAGTGTTGATGGTATGATGAGAGTGGATGACATTTGATTGGGATTGACTAGTGGATAGGTGTGATTTGGAAAGGTTGTTAAAAGACGTCTAAATTTTGATTTGGAGGTGTATTTGGATTATCAAGTTGTAAGCCACCTTTGTTGATAAGGTCTTGGAGGACATTTCTAAATAAACAACACCATTTGATGTTGTGTCCTTAAATCGATGATGTTTATAATAGTCATTTTCTCGATATCGTGAGGGTTTTGAAACGAGATGTGCCAACCAAATGAATAGAAGAGAGTGTGATCATACACATGGATAGGATATTTTTGAATACTTTGTTATAAGCTTCCCCAATGGGTGTATAGTTGCATCATGGGTGGGTGCATTCAGAATCGAACAACCTTTAGACACAACTTTTACAATGACCATGTTTGATGGGCCTTTAGATTTTTCATTACTAGAAAAAGGTTTAAACGAGGACTCAAGATTGGGTTTCTTAAATATATGTTTAACTTTATCATCCTTGAGGGTACGAAGTTCTAATTTACATGTCATGGTAAAGGCTTTTTCAAATGTCTAAAAATATTGAATTTGAAGTGTAGAGGATTTATGTTTAGCACACAATCAAGAAAACAACTCAATCAGTTCGGTTTGTGGTAGTGAGAAGGATAATTGATTAATGATATACCAAGTGGGTGACGAATCCCTGCAATGATTTGTCTTCAAATTGTTTGATAGTGTAAAGGTATGTAATGGATATTTTATAGGTGACATTGATGGAAAAGTGTTCTAAGAATAGTTGTGTGAGTTGTGCAAAGGAGAAAAGTGAGTATTGTGGGATACCACTATACCAATCAACACAATCCCTGTTAAGGACATGAAAAACATCCTTAACATGAGGTCCTGATCATGTGTAATAAGGTAACATGTGTGGAAAAAAACTCAAATGTGTTGTTGAGGCTCTTTCTTTACTGTATAATTTAAGGAACTTTGAGAGTTCCTAGTGTGGAGGGTAGGCTTTGTATGGTACATATGGATGAATAGGTTCATTATAGATTTGTTCATATGATAGGGTGTTTTTAGGACCCATGGAGGTAGCTTCAAGACTAGAGATCCTATTCATCAATGTTTGTAAAAGCGTCATTTTCTAATGATTATTCTTGTTGGGGATTGAATGATGATGAGCCAGGTTGATTATGGACATGTGGGTTTAGATATAATAGGGTAAAGGGATATTATGCTAGAGAGGAGTACTAGTGGGAACATTGTAGATAGGTTACGAAATTAAAGGTTGTGATGGTTGAATGTACTGATGTTGGATAAGAATGGATGTGTTGATAAGAGGTTGCGATGGTTGTGGTATATAGTGGGATGGGATAGAGTGTGGATGAGAGGTTGAGATGGTTGTGGTACGTTCGAGATAGGAACGAAAGTGTTGATAAATGGTTGGGATTGTTGAGGTATATAATGAGAATGGACTTGTGAGACAGGGGTAGTTGATGCCTATTGTGAAGAAGGGTGAGTGTTAGCGATAGAACTTATATTGATGAGGGGTATTAATGTTGGGATGGACATGACCATGTTTTAAATAGAGGACATGGGTTGTTGTGAAGGGATGGGTTGAGACACACTAAGAGGGATGGATACCAAATTCACCAGAGGTGTAGGAGTGACATTAGAAACTACAAGAATGGATGTAGAAGGGGAAGTGTTAGTGTTGTTTTGTGAAGATGACGAGCCTGATGAGGGATTTGGTGATGATGATAGTTGTTGATTGGTTGTCTTGTGATGAGACAACATTAAGGTCGAAAGTGATGACTGGAATTGATGCGGCGAGAATCGATGTTTCTGACCCACCAAGAGTGGAATATGGATGAAGTTGTTGTATGAATAGATTATGATTAAGATCAATAAGTTGGGAAGTTTCAAAGGTGACAGTAGAGATATGAGGGCATTTTATAGGTGTGGGTTGTTGGAGGAATACACCTCAATAAGTAAGATAGGCATTTAAGGCAAGTTACAATATCTCGATTTAAGTAAAGACTGGATCACCGCTATTGAAAAAGTGAGGATAGGATGGATATGGGATTTTTGATGTGGCTGATTGGATGCTAGGAGAGTGTGGGGGTTCTTGATTGGTCGTGGAGGATGATTGAAGCTAATAAATCGCACTTTGGGATTTCTTGAAGGTGAGATTGGATATTATCCAGGGATTGTTGAAGGTGATCAGTCATATTGTCATAGTTTTGACGGTGAGACTATTGTCTAGTTAGAACCATGGACTAAATAAAAATCACTAAAAAAATATAAAGCTATATGGTTGATTAAAATAACACAAACAAGTCACACAATTTTTTTGATTTTCTTGATTAAATTAGAAAAAGTGTGAAATGTGAAAAATGGCTAAATAGTACTAAGAGATGACGATCAATAAGGTTGGTTTCAAGTAATATTAAAGGAGGATTCCTTTATATACTTGAAGGTAGGTGAGGCCTAAATCTGTGTTGGTGTCGATACAAGGCATAATATGGGGCCTACCCCCTCACTTCACGGTCCCGCAACGATAAGGGTGTCAGGTGCTTAGCCGATATACCACCCACTAGATTATTTATACTTGGCCAAAACACTAAGTTGGCTTATCCTCTTAGTGATGAAATCCAAGTAGGTCCACCTGGGAAGGAATGTTTAGATGCAAGTTATGTTTAATGTGGTTTGGTTGTGTGTGAAGGGAGTTTTGTGAATGCAATTACTTGAACTCCTAGTTAAGCTATGTGAGCAAGCAAGTATGAATGTTCTTTTTAAGATCCAAAGGAAGTGTTAATTCAATGAGAACAAACAAACAAGATGTAATGCTAAAAGAAAATGATGAAAGAGAAGAGTGTACCTGTAATTGCTTTTCCTTTTAATTTTTTAAGCAATAAGAATAACAATGCGCTCTAAGCTAAAGGGTTAGGTGAAATCGACAAAAAAAGAAATGAAAGCTAAAAATAAAGTATAAATGAAAAGGGACTAAAAATGTCCAACTAGGTGTGCCAAGATGTTTAAGGTGGTTTTCAATTAGGTTTTATAAATACAAAAATACCAAAAACTCAAATAAGCAAGGTTTATCGATACTTACACCGATAAACACAATGTTGGGATGATCGAATGTATGCAATCTAAGAGGCTCCTCCTTTCATCGAGTGAGAAGACTTGTAGGCAACAAAAATTAAACAACGAGATATTAGATATGGATGATAACAAGTTGCTTAGAAAATGTTGCTCCCAAGAATCAAAGGGGACTTCTTCAAAGGGTGTTAACTCGTTTGATATAAGTAAGTTATTTTGATAACGATAAGATAAATAATGACAACAAGTGGTTTTAAATTTGAGAGGGATAGTGAGACCCTATTCAACTTTGTAAGTGGCCTAGGCTAGGATGGTGGTAAGCTTAAAGTCCTCAAAGTATTCATACAGAACACTTCGGTAGCTTCTTGATCTTCTTGGAGGATTCCAGTCTAATCCTTGATATCCTCGATGTTTTGTGTGTACACAATGGTGCACAAGATGAGCTTGTGGAGAATATCAAATCATTCCCACACAAATGATTTGTTGGATGATCGAAATATCATATATGATGGTAATTAGGTGTGACAGACTGAAATAATCATCTATACAAGATCCATCTTGTAAATAACTTGTTAGACAAGAATTAGATAGTCATGAAATATGATAATGCTAGAAATGATGAGAAAACACTTGGGATCATCATCGATCGGGGATCGAGAACAATCAAAGACAATATTATTGTTTTAATGAAAGGATGAATAAAGCAGATAATAATAAGTGTCTAAATAAGATTGATGATGCTAAGACAGCAGTATAAGAAGTCTTAAAGTTTGTGAGATTCATAAAATAGAAATACAGATGCATTTGCAAGACTAATGATAAACAAAGGCTACGGATATTGATCTACGACGATCGAGTCGATGGTGATTAGGGAGAAAAATACTTATTTTGATAAGAGGATGATAAATCAAGGAAGGATGGATGACATAAGGGTTTTACATTGTTGAGATAAAGTAGGAAAGGTCCAGAAACCTATGGAACTCGAAAGCAAAGATTTGGAGTTGTTTAGGAAGCTAATGAAAGAAAAAGAGGTATGAGAACTAATTGTGACAATGATTGGGGATCGACAAGTGATCTCTGTGGATATTGTAAACTTTGTAAAGTTAGTTTAAATGATTAGATAAGAAACATAGCTCAATAAGGCTATACAAGATGGTGTAGACGAAAAGTTATAAGCTCGTAAGTGATGTAAAACTAAATGATAAAATGACAAAGGGTACTAACCTTGATGGATAGTTTGAAGGTGATGAAGCTCTCCAATAGCCAATCAACAATATGATAAGGCTCCGATAGCTTTGGCGGGGTGTGTTGGTGATATTAGACACGGTGATATCAACAGTTTGTTCTCAAACATGAATTCTAACTAAATGGGCAAAGGAGCCGGATGTTGGCTAAATAGGATCAACGACATCCACAATGATCACCGATGATTGCAGATCATGATTGATTTGTTCAAGAGGTTACAAACCAAAAAAGAAAATATGAAAAATGGTTAAAACCACTTGCCATCTAAGATGTTAGGTTGTTGGGTAGACAATGGGAGGTTAGGGATTCAAGTAGTAAGAGGTTAGGGGGTTAGGATGGGTAGGATAAATAGGTTAGGTTGGTTTTAGGTGGTTAGGGTAGGGTAAATAGGTTTTATGATAACAAATGAAGGTTTATAACGGTAATTTAAAAGTGTACTTAGGATAAAGAGAATAATGATGTTTTATGATAATGTTTGTAATATTTTTCAAGTCACCTAGAGGTGGAAATGTGGTGTCTATAGCATACACCAAGGTATTTACTATACACATTCCCTATTCCCCTACTGAGGAATGACACCTAGGGCATATGTAGGAAAATGATATGCCGGAATGATGTGTCATATATGACTAATTTTTATTGGGTGTGTGACCATACGAAATGACACTTATCTAGTGGGAAGCATTAACAAGTTGGAGGAAATCATATAGCTCTCCCAACACTTTTCCCTTGGTGATAGGGTGCTTAAATCATCGAGTATAATGATAGGATGTTGAAATCCTTAGTTTGGCGATAAGCCACATAAATCCTCGATATTATTCCAACCATCGCCAAAGTAAAAACATCCATGAATAATCATATCTCTTCCCTCACGACATTCGGGTGATTAAGATAAAATGTGAAATAAGAGCCGATCTAATTGTTATTGTAGTAGTAAAATAAATATGCAATTAAGTACAAAAATACACCCAAACAACTAAGCAATAAATTATGAAACCCTAATTACAAGGAGAAGAAGGAGGTACTTAGTTGATTCATAATTAATTCATAACTATAATGAAGTTCGACAAGGTGAATGAAACGACAAAAGAGAGTCATACAGAGGCCCACAAAAATGCATATCCAAAGAGATTGGCTAGACTAAGGTTCCAGGAGAAGGACAAGGGTGCCGTGGGTGCCCTAGTCCTGTTTCTAAACACACAGGTTTGTAGAAAAGCTTAGAAATCGTCCTCTAAGGAGTTGCAAGGTGTTCGGGCTTAGGTGCCTTTGGTCACTCTGAGGTCGCACCAAGATTGCTAAGATCGTAAAAACTTGCAATGAAATATGAACCTATAAAACCCTCAAATAAACATCAAATCCTAAAAACAAAAGATTGAGAATGAGGAATTAGATTGTCCTTAGCATTGTCCACAATGGTGAACTTATAAGCGAGTATTGCACTACATCTCATACCCAATGTAGTCCAATGTGTGTGTGTGGAATCGTGCCCTAGGTGGCTCTTGTGCATGTTGTACTTGATAACGAGCAAATAGCTAAATGTAAAGAAATGTAGTAAATGTGTGTATGCTATAGAATGAACTTCCCTCCTATGAAGTGTATGTAGAAGAAAGAACCTTTGTGTCCCTTGTGATGGTGCTAGATGGATGCAATGGAGTGTTTAGATGCCTTGATGGATGTGACCTTAGGTGATGATAGCTAATGCTTAGTGCTTTGTCCCTTATTATGATCACATAACTTTATATTTATATGATTCATTTGCTTGAATTTCATAATTAACCCCGAAAATGCCAACTAACAAAAAGATAATATGCTCAAATGGCTAGAAAGGACCCAAAAAGTGTGAGTAAAGTATGAGGGCACTGACACTTGCATCCTAGCTAGGGGATGTCGTCTAGGATGATAAAAGCTAGAGTATAAAAAGGCAATCTAGAGAAAGTAAGGGTGTAAGACCAAAAGTGGTAACAAAAAGTAAAGAAAGATGGCCAAAGGCATGGGTTAATAGTACTTTTCTTACTTAGGAATCATATGAATAGTAATATGTAATCAAGACTAGATAATTACCCAAAGTGCGTGATTTTGTGTCTACATTTGCCCCCACTTTATGTTGGTGAGTGGAAAGCTCGATAACATAAATTAAATAGAGATGCATACCTGATAACCATGTAGATTGATGATGAAAGCGTACCGAGGGACTAGAAAAAGTGTGGAGTGATAAAAATGTGAAGCGTGGATGTTAAGGAGGAGAAAGTGTAAAAAGGTGATGATGAAAATGAACCTAGGGCGGAAACACATGTGTAGATGTTGTGATGTACCTGTTATTGATGTTGATGTTGTTGTTATGATGATGTTGATGATGTGATGTTAACTATCGCTTCCCATACAGACGGACCTATAAAAAGAAGAATGAATAAGTATTCAAATATGCATGTATATGATCAAAATGTGTAAAAGTATGTAAAAATGTTGAAAATGTGAAAAAGGAACATGTGCACCTGATCCATGATGAGGAAAAGAGTGTAGAAAGGATCTTGAAAATGTTGATGAAGTGGAATTTTTTGGGCGATCTCACGCCACGACAGAAGAAGTATAGGGAGGAAAGTCTAGTGTCATCCTCTAACCTTTAACCACTTCCCAAAGTTGTAGAGCACTCTAAAATGTTGGTTTTTTTGGGCAATCCTATGCCACGGTAGAAGTAGTGTAGAGAGGAAAGTCTAGGTGTCATCCTCTAACCTTTAACTGCTCCCCAAAATGAAAACACCACTACATATGGTGTGTACTTTTCCTCAATGTAAATGTCCTAGTGCTAAAGGACTCTCTGCCCTGTCAAAAGCCTCTGTGACATGTCGAAGAATTATGTAATTGCCCCTGGTTATAGGCATCCAGGAAGGACATCATTGTGCTAAGGACCCAAGTTTGATTCCCTGATCCCTATCCAAAACTAGCAACTGTGTTGTATCGGTACCGTGTTGTATATAACGTTGTATGGGGTGACTTATTCACCCATATGATGCCCCCTCGTTTGGGGTGCATGCGACGTCATTGAAGGAGTATGCGGCCCAAAAGAGGACTGGTCATTGTGTTGAAATTGTGCTCTATAGGGGAAGCAAATGTGCTTGGTAGAAACCAAGGAACACACAAACAAAGTGGCTAGGAGAAAAGTGTTAGTATAAGCAAACATGCATGTAAAAGACAAGTGCAGACAATGTGTAAGCTAAGATGCAAGAAGATAATGTAAACACATAAGAAGACAATGTAGACCATGCAAAGTGGGTTGCAAACATGTGACATCACTTGATATGTCACAAGACAATCAAGGCCGAAGTGGCCGCAAGCAGACAAGTGTACACATATGACAAAGGGAAAAGCCCACAAACAAGAGCATGCAAAGAGAAAGCGATGAAAAACAATGTAATAGACAACCATGGAAGAAAATAGTCATGTAAAATAAATGTTGCACATGAAGCACCCATTAACATGTTAGAAATATAAAAATTATGTCAAAGCATGTATAATCTAATAAAGAAATGTGCTATGAAAAAAATGAAACAATAGCACATGTAGTGTACGAAAGTGGATTCCTCGAGGAGCCTCTGTGTGACTGGTAACATGTACTATGCCAAGCATCCATCTTTGCGTGTAATAGATTTGTTTAGTCTGTGATCACAAATAGAAAGCATGTGAACACACATGTGTGTATGATAAAGATAATGACATAAAATATACCTATCCATCATGTGTAATAAAGTGAACATGTAACATCCCAAAATTTCTTGTAAGTTAAATTAACTACATTTATGCAACAGATTAGACAAGATCATCATTGGGTATAAAATTCATTTGGTTCGTCGTATCATGACCCATAGCTTCTGTTGCAGGGCATGACATTGCGGAACAAATAACTCCGCACCCACCTTGATGATCCTTCCTAAAACATGATTAGGCCTTAATCATAGGTAAAACGATTCATTAATGATAGTGAATATTTCAGTTATTTATTCCAGTTATTTTATTTTAATCGATTTGGTCGTCTTATGTTTTGTTCGACTTTTGTAATAACCGTGATAAATATTGCCTCTGATTTTATTTGACAATGCTATATCAAACCAACTTTATGAGAATATTTGAATAATTATTACGATAACATATTGTTGGAAATATGTGGACTTATATTATGATGATTAATTTTACCATTAAAGTTAGGTATCAATTAAAATAAAAATTAAAAAAATGCATTATTAATTTGTGAAATTATATATTTAAATCCTAAAAGGATTTGGCATGTAAATCAAAAGTTAAAAAGAATAATAATAATAATATTTTAATATTTAAAATATGAGAGTTTTGAAAGGGACACGCCTTCATCTGACACCAAGTATGTGGCATGCATTGACACATGAAGCAACATTGGGAAGCCCAAAAATTCTCCATTATAGTATAGTTTCTTCATTATATTTTCTTTTATTTTTTCCTTTGTCTATTTTCATTCTTCTCTTCTGGGATACCTGCGTGAGTTTTGGGAGGAAGGAAGGATTCAACTTGTTGGAGCTGGAAGAGTAAGAGGTTGTTGATTCTGGGTTTACTTCAGGCATGAATATCTTCTCCCTTCTCTGCAGCATTATTTGTAAATAATGAGGAAATACACATTCTATTTTAAATGGAAATTAAATGAATTTGTGGAAAACTTCTGATTTAATTGCTTGGAAATGAAATTTAAAAAGGAAATTGATGGATTATGTATTCTCTTAAGCTTCCTTTGTGTGGTTTTAGCTAAACCTAGAAAAAAACACAGATGGGTGTTCCTAATCAATTTTTAATTTAAATTTGATTTATGGAAACCCAAATCAATTTCTGCCTCTGGGTTTTATTACAGTCAAACAATAATTTATTTGTATGAGCAAAGTGATTTCTGGGTAGTGTGAAAAATGTTTTTGCTAGGTATTTCATCATTTTGCCGATATATTTGCTTCTGGATTCTAATAATTTCTAAATAGAAAAGAAATTAATGTTGGAACGAACTGAATTGGATATGTACAAGTCGATTTGCCTGTAGGTATAATTTTATTACCGGATTGAAAAAAATAGTGTTAACAGTCTATGTAAGATGACTTAATTTTTCTTAAAGGATTTCGTTACTGCAAGTGTTAGAAACTTATTGTTGTTATTCTATGCAAACAGACTTCAAAATTATCATCCTGTGGTATGTGGGTCAATTTGTTTTGTTGATCATCGTTGGTTACCGAAAGAACATGTTAAAATGATTTGATAGAGGGTGTTTTTACGTTGTTTAGTTGGACTATATATATATATATGTATTTTGATTGTTTGAAATAAAGTTATTGTGTGTTTTATAGAGCTAGTCATTACCTAGAGGGAATATGTCTAATTGCTATTTGGAAATGATGATTTTAGACGTTTTGTTAAGTTACTTGTTGATTGGAAGGTAAGAAAAATAATAGTTGAATCTGTACCATGTGAAGCATGATTTGCTTGTGGTTTAATCAAAATTCAGATGTTGAATGATTATGGTTTGATTATGTCTTGATCCTGGTAATTAGAGTGAAACATGATTGTTGAAATAGAAATTGGTTGTTCTATTAGTGTGCATTCATAGTTGTATCTTGATGTAGAACATGTAATAATACATTCACCGCTATATTACCATGCGTTTGTTGATAAAATAACTTGTATATCATTTTATATTTTATTAAATAATTACATCATAAAATGGAGGCAATATTCATGCCAGTTCATTTTGAGCTGGCAACATACCATTACTCCAGTCTTGCAGGACAATTAGTCGCCACGTTCGGATATGCAGAAACTCTTGTCTTGTGAAGTTTTATCGTAGCATGGATCTAAATGAGATACTTGGATTTCAATTTGTAGAAGGATGATATCCAGAATTTTGACTAAATTTATTGGGATCTTGGACCCATTGTTAATATTCAAACCTCACTATGTGAGAGTTACCGTAATAGTTATATATTTTGCCTTAACGACATATGTAATTTATGATTTTAATAAAGAGATGATTACCTTGTATGTAATAATATCTCAATATGAGTAAATGATTAATACTAGAAGTAAGAAATCTTACTTATCATAAATTGCTAAATTTATTTATTTGATATTTGCCAATGTATGAAGCTGACAATTGGGCAATTATTGTAACAATCAATTGTCTTTAGTTTCTAAATTAAATAAGCTATTTAGTGGCATAGCTAATGAAGGAATAATTAAATATAGATGTTTTAATATATATTTAATTCGGCCTTTCGGTAAACTTGGTATTAATATCATAAGATTGTAAATCCTATTGTATAAAGAATGGAAGAGTATCATTGTAAAAGGTAATTTAAGGTTAAAAAAACCAAGCATCGGGAAAAGATAAACTAATTAGGAATATAAATAGATGAAAAATCCATTAGACATATTAAGGGATAAGTACATGTGAAATGCGGAAATAAATACATTTGGTAACGAACGAATGCACTTATTTCATGATGATCCTAGTTGGCCTTTGGCATTTATCTCGATATAAACCTTTGCAAGATAGGTTAAGTTAGAAATAAAGTAAATACAAACTATAAGATCTAGATAACTGTGAAAGGGATAGTTGTGAGGTGGCGGAAGACTTAAACTCATAAGACTAGTGTGTTGTCTTGAGTTTAGCCGTAACCTGCATGGCGAAAAACTTTGGCCAAAGTAATGCATTGATGGTTGTGCATTGTCTGATCACCTAGTCCTCCAATTAAATTAAAATTGCCAATAACCTGATCATGGGAAGTTGAACATGAGGTAGGCAATGGTCAGATACTAGAATACGAAGTCAGAAAACTAGCTTTGTGGTAGACCCAAGGACTTTCACATGGTTCTCATGACTTGAAAAAGGTTGAGCCAAAATGCTAGTAAGCATTGTCACTCGAAGTAGTGGCAAAGGGAGATCATAGATACACCCTTCTCATCTCGCACATGGCTTACACGGATGTTATCAGATAGATCAAAAGAACAAATTTGATTTAAAGAATTTGATTAAATAAATTTGTACGATTACAGTTGTGTAATCTATTTTTATGTATGTTTAAAAAAAAATCCTCATTTTCCAGTTCTAGTAATTTTGAGCGTTACATTTTGGTATCAGAGCCAGAGGCTCAGACACTTGGACATTAATGGGACACACGTTCTAATAAAAAGTATCCTCTTTTATAAAAACAGAAACTTTGGCTAGGCGACAACAAGAGCTAATATGGTGAGTGACAGTGGGGTAAATAATGATGACGTGTCGGATAATACAGTTGTTAAGTTAGAAGAAATACTCAACCTTTTGAATGACACCCGAAACCGAGTTACTAATATAGAACAACAAGGTCAGGGTGGTGAAGAAGATGAGGATCATAGGGATGATGAGCAATATGATGATCAACCCGAGCACCTGAATGAAAGGGCAAATAAGAAAGCAAGGTTGGTTGTTGAGTTAGCAAGGGACATTAAAATAATATCCCCACCTAAATTTGATGGTACAACTCTTGGGGATGGTGCTAAGCGGCTCGGCTCTCGAAATGGAAAAGTATTTTGAGATTAGGGACTTTTCGGAGGAGACAAAAGTAGAGGGGGAGCCGTACGTCGAAAAGCGACAAGCGAGCGTGAGAATCAACAAGTAACTCTTCCGCGTACCCGACCTCCCGAGGTCGTGCCGAGACAGCCGGTGGGGATGGAATATGCAGACAAACTAGTTAGGCAGTCTAATGTCTTCGACACGCACTAGTGGAATTTGCGAATCTAAGGCAAAGAAGGCCCTTCTAACTTGGACTGGTGTGATAGATCGATCAGCGAGGATGACTGCTCGAAGGCTCCAATCAATATCGAGCTCTGGCGTGATTCGATCTATGGGTTGCGGAATACGTGGAAAATGACCTGGGATTGTTTCGTGTATATCTCCGATAAGGTCATATAGTGGATGATGAATATAATTGGCTCTACGGACGATTTTCTGGCCTAGTCCAGAATTCCCTAGCTTCGTTAGCCGCTATATCTAGTAAGGAAAGTTGTTCGATGATGATAGGTGGAAGTGGAGTGGGTGAAATACTAGTGTGCGTAGGCGGTGTTTATATCTAACTAACTTGTGGATTCGTTGGGCTGTGGGATTTGTGGGTCACAACCGTAGACTCTTGGTTGTTGCGGTCCTATTATGGTCATATGCGAGATCAAATTCTAATCCCTAGTATCCAGTAATCGTATGCTTTCTCAGCTTCTATGTTTAGAACCAATAGTTGTGCGATCTTCTCGAATACCTTACGACGTTCATGCAACACGGATTCTTAAGTGGCATCTATATCTACGAGGGTGTCTCAGCGGGTCAACATGGAACTAGAGGATCGCACCGAATGTTTGTTCTCTTTCAAGCCCCTCTCTGATCATGTGGATGTTTTCTAGAGTAATCAGTAGTTTGGTGACTTGACCAAAACGCATGTGCTTGGTCGTCTTCTATGTTTAATCCTCTTAACCGAGAAGCGATCGGTTGTAAATCTGTGGTTACTCGGAATACTTGTATCCCGAGATTTTGGTCTATGTCAACTATTCTTTGTGATGAGGTTTGGTTGAGGCATGATTGGCTCAAATATATATTCCCTGGGCTCTTGAGGTCCCGTAATTGTCATACGAAACAAAATGCAAATCTAACTGTAATGAAACAAATTCTAACTATGTGAAATAAATCTAACATATATATCTTTTATTCTTCTAAGAAATATTCTAACAATTTTAAGGAAAGCAAACTATTTTAAGCGTATCTAGAAATAATAGCTAAACAATAATTTAAAACAGACAAGATAACCGAGTGTGGTTATTTGCCTGTGCGATTTATAGAATTATTCTAAATAAAACAGTTTGTCTAATCTACCAGCAAGATTCTCAATCCTACCTCAGAAGTGAGGAGTGAATCATAGTTTCTCAGAAACTATCAATCCCCACAGCTTCCCTGGCAATGTCGAGAATAGAATGAAATGAAATAAAGTGATTAACTACTCTATTTGATATGAATCTGACTAGAACTTTGAAATGTAAAACCTGGACTCCGCAGAACAGTGGCGAATCCGATGGTGTATGTGATCTCGTCCCCTCAGTATGATCTCCTCGTTCTTTTGTGTTCACGTGGATCCAGAAAAGTGTGTAATGCTAGCACCGATAAGAGTAGATTTTGGGACAAGGACAGCTCGAGAATGCAGGCGAGAATGCGAGTAGGAGAGGGATAGCGCAAGAGTACATGTGAGCTTGGCTTATGCGATTCCTATCGGGATTTTTCTTTGCATGAGTCATGCAACATGAAGCGAGAGAACTCAGTAACTATCCTATACGAAGAGCAAAACCTGCAACTTTAATGGCTTCCCAAGCTATTATATTTCAAAATAAAGACACTTTGTTTGCACAAGTTGGATATGTGGCTTACAACAATTTGGATAAAGCTAACCGGGTATATAATGAATTGAACTAAGAACTCAAGACACAATAAAACAAATCTACAACAAAGAGAAATTTAGAGACAAGCTTCTAAGCTGGATTGGGATGAGATAACAAAGACTTGCCGCACAAGATGGGTCTGTGGCTTACCAACAGCTGAGCAATACTAACCAAGTATGAAATAAACTATGCTATCAATCCTAAGCAAGCTAACCAAGACATTAAAAATCAGAAGACTCTAACAAGGAAAAATGGTGACCAAAAGCTCCAGCTCAAATTCTTCACCAAATTCTTCTACATTCTGCCCATTTGCATGTACACAAACCATGCATTTATAGGAATTCCAACTCTCAAAAACCAAAACCAAATTGAACTCCTAAACAATAAACAAAGAAAAAACATTGTTCCAGGGGACCAAAAACATTAATGCATGCTCAAGTCGGCAAAGAAAAGCTGGTGAAACGTGATATTTCACGCGAGTCACGTCAAAAGAGCGTTCGAAGCGCGCCACAGACCGCCGCTCGGCGGGGGCGCGGTCACGAGACCTCCGCCCTTGAGGCAGCGGTTTCGTCCTTTCGAAGGTCAAGGCCAAGGAAAGAGGGAAAAAGGGGAAAACAAAGGGCGGGGCTAAAGCGGGGCATGCGGGATGTTAACGCATACTCGAGGGCTTTTCGGATCCCGAACACCTTGCGAGGAGACTTGTATCATCATCAGGGCACTTGTTACATGCGCTGCAGCGATCAAGATGACCTTACAATTTTAGGTACGTACAGAGCCTACCAATTGTCCCATGAAGCATCTTCTGGTGGGATAACCGGAAAATAGAAGTAGGAATTGATTCTTGTATGATCACGTGGGAGTAGTTTAAGGCCTACTTAAAGTCAAAGATGGCTACCTCAACTATACTTTGACCAAAAGATGGTAGAAATTCCAAAATCGACTCAAGGAAGATACTCGATTCTGAGAATATTGCGACGTTTCACTTTATTGTTGAAATATGTTCTATGTATCAAAAGGATGAGAAGTTTAGAGTGTGAAAATTTATAATGGGATTGAATCCTAACATTGGTGGTGAGGTAGATGTTCATGGACCTACCTCAATAGAAACAATGTTTGAAAAGATCAAGCAATAACAAAAGTGCGAAGTATTTATGCCTCTAAAGAGGAAAATAAAAGGAAAAATAATAGTTTTTAAACACCAACCGCAAGTAAACTAGAATGGAAAAATGGAAACAACAAGTTCAAGCACTCACAATAAAAGAGGAATAGCAGGTAGAACTGTTGTGAGTAATAAAAATAATGGGCAATAAGGAACAAGTTTCAGCAAGAATAAGTTTGAGAGAAAAGGACCTCTGGGTGGATGTTTTAAGTGTGGTGGTGATCATTTCACTAACATTTGTTTGTTTCATAAAGAGGACAATGGAATAACCAACATAAGGGATCTACTATGGTAAATAAAGAGGGGCAACAACATAAGATTTATGCTGCAATCCATAATAAGCAAGCAAAAAAGCAAGCGACTCCCATTGAAACCTTAGGTAAGCTTTTTGGAGAACTGTTTCTGTTTTATTTGATTCCGTTTCAACAGAATGTTTTGTTTCATCTAAAGTAGTTGATAAACTCAAAATAAGAGTTGTGTACATGGAACACACTTGGACTGTACAATATGGAAATAATGTTGTACATAGAGTGAAGCAGTGTTTGTTTGAGGCACTACTAGAATTACCTGAGTTCACAACAAGATTAAACTTGTATGTGGCACCTCTTGGATCCCATGATGTTGTCATAGGTATAAATTGGTTAAGTCAACATAATGCAACCTTGGATTGCTTAGGGAAAAGTGTAACCTGTTGCGATGATCAACAAAAAACGAGTGTTTAGGGTGTTAAAAGAGAGTTTGTCACTAGGCAGATTTCCGCCATGCAGCAGAAAAAGGCAAAGCGAAAGAGCTGCCATCTATATGTTGTAAAAATATCAAATTCGGGACAGGAAATTGAGCCTAAAATTGAAGCATTTCCCATCCTAAGGGAATTTAGAGATGTGTTACCAAATGAGTTGCCCGGACTTCCACCTAAGCGTGAATTTGACTTCACAATAGAGGTCACACCAGCAACGGAACCAATTTCCAAGGCACCTTAAAGAATGACAACAACCGAATTAGTTGAATTGAAAGCTTAATTACATGAGTTGTTTTCCTTAGGTCTGATTAGACCAAGTATATCACCATGGGGTGCATCGGTTATCTTCGTAAAAAAGAAGGATGGGACCCTCAGACTTTGTATTGATTATCGAATGCTCAACAAGGTAACAGTGAAGAATCGGTACCTACTACCCCAATTGATGATATATTTGATTAAATGGGGGTGCAAAAGTGTTTTCCAAGATTGATCTCATATCCGGTTATCATCAATTGTGAATCAAGGATGAAGATATCCATAAAACCGCTTTTAGAACAAGGTATGGGCATTACGAGTTTCTCAGTTTTGCCCTTTGATCTAACAAATACACCTGCCGCTTTCATGAACTTGATGAACAACGTGTTTAGGGAATACTTAGACCAATTTGTACTTATATTTCTCAATGATATATTAATATACTCCAAGAATGAGGAAGAACATGATGAACATTTAAAGATTGTGCTAGGAATTCTCAGAAAACATAAATTATATGGAAAATTATCTAAGTGTGCTTTCTATCAATATGAAGTACAATACTTAGGCCACATAATAAATAAAGAGGGAATCTCAATGGACCCTTCAAAGATCAGTGCCATCATGGAATGGCCAGATGCTTGAAGGATGTGCATAAAGTGAGAAGTTTTATGGGTCTCAGCGAGCTACTTATAGGAAGTTCGTGGAGTAAATACGATGCCCCCAAGTGTGTGATGATGAGTGTGTTATTTGATGAATGATGTTTTAGAATAGACATATAAGTGAGGTATGAAGATGATGAAGTGTAATTAATAGTGTATAGGTGCGTGATAGTTGATGAAAGATTGTATCGTTTGCGAGACTAGCAATATATAATAAAATATATGTATGTATTTATGAGTGAATATGTAATAGATAGAGATGTTGATGAAGTGTGTAATGCGAATATGAAATGACATTTTTATCGTAAGAGATCCCTAAAAAATCATGGAAGAATCATAAGAACTTGAGAGTGTCATATGGAATTGATGAGGCTAGTGTACGTGTCAAGATGCGTATGTCGTATATGAAAGTGAAGAGAAGATGCTTGTTGGTGTTAGGGAGATATAAGTGTTATGCCCCCAAGTATGTGGTGATGAATGTGATCAAGTAATGTCATCTAAGAGGTCATCATTTTCATGATCAAAACCGAAAGGTAAAGCATCTGATACATGATAAACAATAGTATCGGGTTGATCATGTAGTGAACCTTTACTGGAAAGGTTGTACATGATGCCCATCACGTATTCTTCATCAGTGAAAGGGGTAGTGGACAACCATGTGCATACTAGTGTGTAAGATTTTGTGAATAGCTAAGAAAGGAATCATTGCAAATGAAAACATGGCGAAAGGCATATGAAATGAAATGTCAATATGATCAGGATTTATGGTGCCCCTAATATAGTTAAGCAAAGATTGTCTAAGTGTAAGGGGAGCACTACGAGGAGCTCATGTAAGAAACATTGTGAGATGAAAGATGTGAAGCCCATAAGCAACAGTAATGTGAATGAAACCATGATAAAGATGAGGAGCATAGGGTGAAGGAAAGATGTCGTCAACTGCAAAACCTAGCCGAGTCAAGTCATCATGTGTGCATATAGTGTCATCAAAAGTATGATCAAATGGAATATGCTCCCAATAAGAATCATTCATGAAAAGCATACATGTAAAGGGAGGATGTGTTAATGGTGGATGCACATGTGATAGTGAAGTAGGTGGAACAACATCAGATGTGTGGGTAGGCCCCGATAAAGTACCATAGTAGTAGGAGCAGGAGGAGGTGGTGTTGTAGATGGGATTGTATCTAGCATGCAAATAACACCTTCAAGTGGTGGTAAATGATCTAGAGTATCCATGGGTTGTGGTTCATTATTAGTATTAGAGTGTGGGGTAGGAATTGTAGTATTGGGATCACGGTTGCAATATTTGAATGGGTCACGATCACTAGGAACTGTATATTCTATGCCCTCATGTAGGAATTTGACACAATGATGTACTATAGAAGGAACTGTTTGCATGGCATGAAGCCATGGCCGACTGAGTAAATAGTTATACAAAACCAAAAAGTCAATGACAAATAAAATTGTGTTAAGGGTTTTGGGCCCTATAGTGATAGGAAGAGTAATGTGACCTACGCATGGATGAACAAAACCATCATATGCCCGAAGGGAAAGACATGATGGACTAACATTAGCTGCAGAAAGACCAATATTTTAAAGGAATGACATAGGACATAGATTGAGTTCAGATCCATTATTGATTAAAGTACGCTTGATACCCATATTGTAAATGTGAATCATGATATGCAAGGGTGGATCATTGTCAAAAATAGAAAGATCAACATGAGGATTGGACGGGAAAGCAATATGTTGGGAAAATGCCTTAATAAATGTCTGGTATATAGAATCTGGATGCATGTTAGTAGGAATGTGAGTGGTAGCAAAGAGAGTTTTGATTATATCTCTTAATTGAGGATTGATAAACAAGAAATCATTAATAGAGATACTCATGATGAAGAGATCCTAGAAAGATAAGAACAATGGAGGTATGAGGATCCTAAGAGTGTTCAGATCGATGGGTTCACAAAATGATTAAGCTAAAATGTGAAATAAGAGCCTAATCTAATTTTATTGTAGCAGTAAAATAAATATGTAATTAAGTACGAAAATACACCCAAATAACCAAGAAATAAATTATGAAACCCTAATTACAAGGAGGAGAAAGAGGTACTTAGTTGATTCGTAATTAATTATGAACTATACCAAAGTGTTGACTAGGTGAATGAAATGGTAGGAGAGCCACAAAGAGGCCCATAAAAATGGAGATACAGAGAGATTGGTTGGAGTAGGGCACTTGGAGAAGGACAAGGGTGCATGTGGGTTCCCTAGGCCTGTTTCTGGGTACTTGGGTATGCAAAAAATCTCAAAAAACCTCCTTTGAGGTGTCCCAAGGTGTTTTCCCAGTCATCTTTGGTCATACCAAGATCACTAAGGTCATTTGAAAACCTGTAATGAAATACAAACCTGTGGAACCCTCAAATAGACATCAACTCCTAAAAAGAAAGATGTAGAATGAGGGGTCAAACTATCCTCAGCTATCACAATGGTGAACTTGCGACTAAGTTTTGCACTACATCTCGGAACCAACGTAGTTCTATATGTGTGTGTGTGGGGTGCGCTCTAGGTGGCTCTTGTGTGTGTCACACTTGATAGCGAAAAAAATAGCTAGATGTAAAGAAATGTAGTAAATGTGTGCATGGAATAGAATGAACTTCCCTCTTATGAAGTGTATGCTAAGAACCAACCCTTGTGTCCCTTGTGATGGTGTTAGATGTATGCAGTGGATCTCTTAGATGCCTTGATGGATGCAATATTAGGTGGTGATAGCTAAAGCTTAGTGTTTTTCCCTTATTATGATCACATAACTTTATATTTATATGATTCCTTTGCTTGAATTTTGTAATTAACCCCAAAAAATAAGACTATCAAAAATATAAGATGCTCAAACGACTAGAAATTACCCAAAAAGTGTGAATAAATTACAAAGGGGTTAGGGGCACCTAGAGGGGATGACGGCGCTTGATGTTGGCATCCTGGTTGGGTGTTGGTGTCCAGGATGATAAAAGCCAAAGTATAAAAAAGGTATACTAAGTAAGGGTGCAAGACCAAAAGTGGTAATAAAAAACAAAGAAAGATGGCCAAGGACATAGGTTAATTAGTATTTTTCTTACTTAGGAATCATATGAATAGTAGTATGTAATCAGGACTAGATAATTACCCAAAGTGCGTGATTTTGTGTCTACATCGGGTGTATTCTAGCCTTAATTCACTTATCTTTCGTTACACATTTCTATCTTCACACTTACCGAGTTAAAGTTCAATTTCATTTATCATGAGTATTGAATACACTTATCTTCTTTTGCGAGTCCAACCTTACTGCGAAAAGAGTAATACACAAATAGTACAGGAGGACACTAAGGAAAATGCAATATTAAAAAAAAATACATACATCATTTTTACTACTCACACAAGTTCGCCCTAAGATCCTTATCCTCTTCTAGATTTCATGATACACATTCTCTAATCTCCATCCATCATGATATTAAATACAATCCTCATTCGACACAATATCGATTACAACTCCCTTCGTCTCTCCACAAGGTACACTCTTCCTATCTACTTTATGCTATCGAATATTCATTCACCAACATAAAGTGGGGGAAAATGTAGACACAA
Source organism: Taxus wallichiana var. yunnanensis (assembly GCA_018340775.1). Taxonomy (NCBI): domain Eukaryota; kingdom Viridiplantae; phylum Streptophyta; class Pinopsida; order Cupressales; family Taxaceae; genus Taxus; species Taxus wallichiana. The sequence goes on from CM031233.1 coordinate 365,137,371, forward strand.
AATCATGCACTTGCTACTTACATCACACCTCTAAGTATGTTATTATATGCATGATTCCTAAGTAAGAAAACTAGACATTAACAACACTTGTTTTGCCTTTACATTGCTTTATCTTTTCCATACTCTTGTTATTTGCTTTTCTGGAATGACCACTTTACTTGTGAACATTGGACAATGTGTGACCCAACTCTGTATTTTCTATTTTATCCTTTGAATATCCCGAGCTCTACCACCCATTAGGGACAGGAGCACCTAAGTTCTACAATCCTCTTTGGGTGCTTATGTCCTTTTCCATCCTTTTCTCAAATTTGAAATGCCACATCATTTGTTATCTTTTCTAAAAAAATTCTTATCACTTTGGGTCGGCTCTTTTTGGTTATCAATGAAGAAATTTGATTAAAGAAATCATATATATACATGACTTGCTCACTATTATTGGGGTTGACAACTTGGGATATTACTCACTATCTACCACTTTGGCAAAGAGTAATTTTCAAGGACTACATTTGGGTTGCATGTTGGGAAATTAGAGTTCCCATGGTAATTACTATTTTACCTTATGTTAGTATTGTTGTTATGTAACAACAATTATTTTAGGAGTGTGGCATAATATGTTCATTTGTACATGAGTTATATAACTCACATGTATAGAGTTTGGTGAGATTATTGTGGATGTGCAGTTGAAGCAACCTCCTTGTTTATAGGAGTGGATGCCCTATATGTATGCTTTGAATATATTGAATAAAGTGTATTGTTGTGATTGACCCCAATTAAGCTTTTGCTTCACCATTGAAGGGATTTCCTAATATTTGGTATCAAAGAAGGCACCTTAGGGACCTCTCTATAGTTCGGTCTTGTTCGTAATAAGGGATTTGGAGTGAGGACCATGTCCACTTCTCTTATCATTTGATAGACCTTTGCTATTTTTGTCAAAGGTAATGATGTGTGACCACTACAAATGTTGTTGTGATCAATAGCAATTAATATACATACATACATACATACATACATACATATATATATATATATATATATATATATATATATATATATTGTTGATACGTTTCATAGTTGTGGAAAATAAATATTCTCATTGTGGAGAATTTATTTTGAAAAAATAAATCAAAAAAGCTGTTTGATAGAACTCACAAAAATAAGCATATCTTTTCGTTTCAAAACAAAATTAGGTGATTCAAATTGTATCGGCAAGTTGAATATAAGAGGAAGAAAACCCAGAAATAGTTTGTTGAGATTTTGCATAACCAAAAAGTTCTTCATAGTGGAAAAGAGGCATTTAAGCATTGTTTTTAGGGTCGACATCACATGATGAACTGTAAATTCACTTTATTGATTCTTAGTTTTTATATTTTGATCTACTCGAGTCATTCAAGCATCAAGGGATCTATAAAAATCTAAATTGTGCATTTCGTGGTTTTTCTTTGGATCGATATTAGAGGGCAGCGAGTTACAAACCTCGTGCATCTCGATTTGTTCAACCCGCGATACCATTTTCCATAATCAGTCTCCTATATTTGTTTTCCAAACAACAACAACTAACATTTCATCATCTCCACTTTGTGGAGATCCTCAAATTCCATCTAAATCTCCAGCCACGACATCATCTTATAGAACCAAAGCCAATCCAAACTTTTTAAAAAAGGAAAAGTCGTGGTTTTCTAAACTCAACAAGCTAGTGGAGCTTAGGTGAGTGGTTTAGGTCTTTAGTTTGAAGTATATTTTTGTTAATCAAAGTTAAATACATGTATTTCGTTTGCTAGATGATTTTGAACATTAATCATAAAATCTAAAGTGCAAATCGAGTTTTCTAGTGTCATTTAAGGACGCATTATCGGTAGAAACCGACGTCCATTAAGTCAATATTGTGGGAGGGATAAAATGGACAAAGTTATCTCGGTAGATAAGTTTGATGGAAAGGATTTCCATACCTAGAAAATTCAAATTCAATTATTGTTGATTGAAAAAGATCTTTGGGACATTGTTGATGGTACGTGGTTGCACAAGTCGATGCACTTGAAGTGGAAAGTCAAAGACAATAAGGCTTTGACTATTATTAGTATCGGCTTGTCAAAGCCCTATCTACATTATGTGGATTTTAAAAAAACAACCAAAGAGATATGGGAGTCATTGAAAAAATTATTTGGATCACAAGTTGACAATGCAGAAATAACAATGAAGCATAAGTTGTATGGGTTATAAATGGAAGAAGGTGGAGATATTGTATCTCACATCAACAATTTTCTTTCTCGATGGCTCGGTTGGCGAGACAGAGGTGAGATAGTAAATACCGATGATGCAAAGGTGATATTATTAAACAACATGCCAAAAAGTATGTCTAATATGGTGTCTACTTTAAGTAAACTTAATCCGAGTTCGGAAAACATAATAGCAACATTACTTGATACAAGAAACAAGGTTGTAGAAGAAGAAGAAGAAGAAGCCTTAGCCATAAAATCAAGCACTTCTTACAAGAAATCAAAACACAAATATACATGTTTTTATTGTAAGAAGCTTGGGCATGTTATCTTGAACTGTAAACAAAGAGCACAAGATCTACTTGATGGAAAGTTACATGACAACGCCATGGTAACTGAAGAATATGATAGCAAAGATCAAACTCTCCATGCCAATGCCAAAGACATTTCAAGTGGCAAAGATATACTAAATATTTGTGTATGGTGTGTATTTTCCCATGTGACCTCTAAGGGAGGGAGTGTTGGGAAATCAGAGTTCCCATGGTAATTACTATGTTACCTTATGTTAGTATTGTTGTTATGTAACAACAATTATTTTAGGAGTGTGGCATAATATATTCTTTTTTAAGTGAGTTATATAACTCACATGTATAGAGTTTGGTGAGATTATTGTGGATTTGCAGTTGAAAGCAACCTCTTTGTTTATAGGAGTGGATGCCCTATATACATGCTTTTAATAAAGTGTATCACACACACACACACTAGAACTACATATATTTTGAAATGTTGTGCATCATTTGGTGACAATGGGGTGACCGCTAAGGTCATCTGACTCAAGCATATGCATTATTTGTTTCATATACTGTTTGTTTGAGCCTTGTGCAAGTAGTTAAAGTTTTATTTTATAGGTTTAAGTGTGACACGAGAACCCTACATCGAAGTGGATATGACAAAGAACAAAAGGAGGAAGATAATTTTAGACCATGAAAAGATCATATCCAAAGTTGTTCTCAGGACACTAGCGCCCAACTCAAACACTAGAGTCTTAGTGGTCCTATTTTTATTTGGTCGGTCTTATTTGAGGGACTTTCAAATTCCAATTTCTTAGATGAAGCTTACTCAATCCAGATCCAACATGTTCTACTCAATTTCCAACCCATAATCAACCTAGATCTCCGAATACAAGTTAAGTCACTCCTATTTCACTATTGTTTATACTTGTTTGTTTCTTACATGATGGATCTTGCTTATTATTGTTATATTCATTTGATCTCAGTCCTCTAATTAAGATTTATTTTTGTTAAATTAGTTGGGGATTTAGGCCACCTTGGCGGGATGGTCTAGCTTCACTTCAACCTCTTTGTACATATAGGCGGATTCTTTCCTACATTGATAAGTTTCCTCATATGGATCTTTCCATTTCTCCTTTGTGAGAAAAGGCTCAAGTGGAGGATACTACAAAGATAATCGGTACTAAAAATACAACCTCCATTGGTTGGGAACTCATTGATCGGGGAAGGACCTCTAGATGATGGTTGGGGAAAACTAAATGACATCCTCCTCCAACCAACCTTTTTATTGTTGTTACTTAATATTATTGTCTTGTTTTTATATGACTTTGTTTAGTATCGGTTTATAAACTTCGCTCAACCTATTTTTGACTTAGAGTGACTCTTGTGTCATACTTTTGTATGACCTTTCTTTTTGTGAATAACCTATATATTTTTTACTTTGAGGAAAATAGATTTATTTCATTTTTTTAATATAATACATATCACATTTGATATTTTAACATACAAATAATTTCGATGTTTAACTATTTTTTTCATCCGTCAATAATGAAAAAACTTACCCAATTATTTTTAAAGTATTAAATGAATATAAATGTTTAAACACATGCAAATTCTAACATTGAAGTCTCACACTTTTTAAGATTTGACACTCTTTTAACATTAACTTGATCCTTTTTATTATCCCTCACACAGACCTATATTTCTATCTAATATATATCCTATAGTCTCACTATACTATTTCATTGTTTCGTTATATAAGAGCCACAACAACCGCATTAACCATTGAAGGGTAATCCCATGGTCCCATGAACTCGTACCTAAAATATCTTAACGACTATTTGCTAAGAAAATTTAAGGGCATTTTAGCACCCATATGGTCCAATGTTTCTTATCAAATTCCTCAACAATATTTGGTGATATATTTTTATTTTTGCGAGTTGAATAGTCCAAATTTCTTTTAGATGATAATAAATTATTAATAACTAAACTTGCATAAGCCCCTCCATAGAACTTCACCCTAAGTGTTTATTTGTGAATCCCATTCTATTGCATTATTATCTTGCCGAAGGAAGGTATATAATCTTCACTTATTGGCGAGAAAAATTATCAGGGACAAATTGGTGGATTTATTGCCAACACTCTAGAATCTAAGTCCCTCTACTTAACCAGTGCAATTGTTGTATATGCATGCACGAGTAAAAAGGTGAATTTTTCGGGTGGCCTTGCATGACTGGGGATCCAACAAGGGCACTCCACTGACCCTGCAGCAAAAGCTTGCAGATATGTGTAAGGAAGGAATTTTCTAGGAGAGCGGAAAGGGAGTGAGAATGTTAGAAAAGGGAAACTAATGTTGCAAGTAGAAAATCAAAGACTTGCATACACTAGTTAGAAGTTTCATCACATGCATGAAAATTAAGAAGAAACAAATTTGCATAACAACAACAAGACCAAATAGAATTTAATGAGCACAAAGTATCAATAAACCCCTTAGTCAAAAAAGGTGAAAACTCCTTCTTGTATTGATGCTCAAGCAGAAATTGTACATAGCATAAGAATGGAAGACATTTTAGAATAAGGGAAATGGAAGAAATTTTTTATCTCTTTGTTCTCTTCATAAGGATCTCTCTCTCATGAATTCACAAAAATAGCTCAGAATTCTAAGAACATCTAAGAAGACCCTCAAATGAGGAGTTTGTTACAATCTATAAGAGAGGAAACTCTTCATCTTCTCAGTGACTTTTCAAATACTAAATTTTGACTTTAGATTGTTCATATTCCAATTAAATATTTAAGTCCCTTTTATAAAAAAAAGGTGACTTAAAGTTTACATTATGTTTCTAAATCAAGATCCTTATAACTATTTAGCATGGTACGCATTTTTAAACAATATAAATTTATAAAATTGTTCTTAATTATTTTTAAATTGAAGTATGGTATTCAAGAAGGAAGGAAATAAAATTCATAATAGATAAATAAATCACTTTATAATAACATAGTATCAATATAAAAATTAGAAAAGATATAAACATATAAAACAAAAATATATAAAGCATCTCATTTCCTTATAGTTCTCAAATAGTAAATTGTGTTTTGGCATTTTATTCACAAGAATTATATTTCAATTTTTTGGATACTTGCAATATTTTGACTTTTTAAATACTAAATTTTGACTTTAGATTGTTCATATTCCAATTAAATATTTAAGTCCCTTTTATAAAAACAAGGTGACTTAAAGTTTACATTATGTTTCTAAAGTCACTTAAAGATATATCAAAAGTGCAAACCCCAATGCAAAATTATAACATTAAAGAGAGAGAGTGTTGGGAGAGAAGAGAAGAGAGAGAAAGAGGAGGAAGAAGAAGAAAAAGAATGAAGAAGAAGAATTATGCAGAAGAATGAGCCGCTCCAGTGGATTTGGTCTCGCTCCCTGACTGGTTTTCATCTCACGGCTTTGAGAAGATCTTTGTCCCTCCAAATTCCTTACTAAAATGAGTTGCTGCAAGTTCCACTTTGTCAGCATGAGGAATGTGAACACAACTCAAGGTCTCTGTCCATCCATTAGACACACTATTGATATCTTTTCACTTTTTGAACCATGATGGATGTTTCTCTGCAATAAGTGCAATAAATGCTGAATCTCGAGAGGAACTCCATGGTATCCTTAGTGAAGGAAAATGGATTACCTACCTCTTTCTTGACATATTCCTTGAATGGGACAATCAAATCATCGACAGTTATGTCTTCTCCCATTGCAGGTACTCTAAGCTTATGGATTTGACGATTTATACTATCCTGCAATTTGTATGCTTGTTCCTCCTTTTCGTCAACTCAGTGATGGCTCGATTGATTGCTTCAAACCTGATTGCCAAGGCCCAAGCCCATATACATGACAAGTCTTCAGAAGGAGTCTCAAAAAAATTCTTGTTGATCAACTCGTGAGGGCGAGTGTTGCTCATTTCACTCACTACTAAACCTAGAGGATCCTAATAGTCCCTTTCTTTCTCCAAGTCTTCCTTGAGTGCCCGCGTCTTGTTTATTGTTGCACACATGTAGGCGAAGAGTTTGACTGCCTCTTGGAGCACCGACTTCTCCTTTTCAGAAATTGAGTTGATCCATTAATTATTAGCTCACCCCTGCATTGTGAACTCATGTGTCCTCTTGATAGATTTTGGATTGAAGCTGCTGATGGGTGCAACTTCTTCGATGGGATTTTTGTGGCATTTGGATCTACTAGATGTTGCACATAGGATGAAAAAGTTCACACCTGTTCTTTTAGCTCATCAATCTTCTTCTTATATTCTTTGTTCCTTACCACCATGCGAGTGGAAGACTGTTGATACATATGTAAATCCCCTTCATGAGTAGCCAACCCTAGTTGTATTGTATTAATCTCATAGTGAACCGGTGTCATCTCATCCACTGGCTTGATCACCTTGATTGAGCTAATTCAATGTAATGATTACCTATTTCTCCATTGTAGAACCATGAAGTTGTGTGTGAAAACTTCCTTTTCTTTCCCTTGGCTAGTGAGGTAATTGTTGATAAGTCAGGGGCTGCCACTTGTTGAACAATGCAAGATTCAGGGGCTATTGTTTCATGCATCCATGGGAACATTTCATTGGACTCAAGTTCTATGACAGTGCACCAATTGTTCCCTACTTTGGAGGAGGAGGTAGATCTGAATGAGGGAGGTATGAGTGTTGACAAGAGGTGAGACCTCCTGTGGTGGTTCAAAGATTGGGTCTTGAATTACGTGCTCTCCCTCCACTTGTGTTTTCGCCACTAGATCTTCTTCTTGCATTTCCGCAACCAAGTCTTCCCCTTGCATTGTTGTAACTAATTCTTCTTCTGTCTTGGCTCTTTTGGCAACCTTTAATGAGAAGAAGTCTCCAATTCAGTGGATCTTCATTTTGAACTTACTCCAAAGTGCTTGGAACTTGGAGTAACATCTGTAACTTTTGACGATGACTACCGAGAAGCCTTCTTCTGACTTGGAGGAATACCTCGTGATTGGATGATCATGGCTCTCTTTCTCAGAACCAGTTCCTTGTTCTCCTGACCACTTTCTCAGTTCACTCTTTTATATCCCTAACTCGTGAACGTGCTGGGTTGACTTGAGGAAATGGAGAAACTTTTATCACCTAGTACTCAGGATCATACATTTCCGTTTGGTCATCTTACAAGATGTCTTCATACTAAGAGAACTTGAATTTCTTCATCTCATCGATAGTAATCCTCATATGATCCTTCTCATGCACTTCAAATTCATCAACACGGTTAGTGTTATCCCAATTTTGCCCCCCGGTAAATTTGGTCAAGACAACTCCTGCACGTAAGGAAATTATGAAGGAAACAACTCAAACCCGCGAGCTCACATTCCAGGATGACAAACAGGTTATAGGTGGGCTTAAAAATGAAGGAGTAGTGTCGCAGAGAAGCCAAGAGCAAGAAGGGGAAGAAACGATGAAGATTTGAAGCCCTCGGGCTCGAAACCATTCAGGAAAGAATCCAGAATTGACTAAGTATGGAAGAGCCAATAGAGGGAACCATGTGTCCTAATGACACTCCTCCAAAGGTGAATCCAAAAAAGAGAATCTCAAACAAGCGCCGCATCTCCACATGTCTTAGGATGAAACGGAGGCAGGGGCAAATGGTCAAGCATAGTTAAAAGGTGGAGCTTCGGGGACGTGGGGATTTTTTGAGTTTTACATTTCGTGAAAGGGGAAAAGGTAAATTACTGAGACCCACGAGCCCGATTTTTGCTCTAATCTAGATGCCACATGTCCCATATCAAAAAGGGACCCATTTTCAAACTGTTTTCCTATCCATTCGTACAGAGTCAATATAAACTTCGAAGGGGCATATCTTTCGACTCAAGGCTCAAAATATTACAAATCTGATGCCATTAGAAAGATCTCGGCCTCACCTATGCCATAGAGGTCTAAGACTTTATTTTTGAGGAGGTTATGTGAAGAAAAATGGAGAAAACATCTTGAACTTTCAATGCGGGATCTTCTCACCTTAACAACCAGATCAAATTTGATCTGTTTCACCGTTTCCTCTTCCTTTAAGGCATTGAACTAAGGATTGATGTAGTAAAGACGGATTTGGGGGCAGTTTTTATCAAAATGGTTGAGTTTCGACCGATTTTCCCACTTCTCTCTCTCTCTCTTTCTTCTCTTTGATCAAATCTATAAATACAGGGGCATGATTCATTGTAAAGGGTTGTTCATTCTTCTTCCTTGCCCCCTCTCTCTTTCTTCTCCAGGGTCGAATGTGGAGTTTAAGCCTCCTCCCTTGGCTTTGTAATGGCATTTTCTTGCCTCTTTCCCATTAATGGTGTACTGTGTGAACTCCTGGAGTAATAAAATCTATTTTGTGATGTGTTTTGTCCATCCTTTGCTCATTTTGTTGTCTCTTCTCGCCTCTCACCATTGTAGGGTATACTGTGCATATCTCTAATGTCCATTGCAAGTTTTGGGAGCTGTGTTTAAGGGGTTTGAAATGGTGTTCTGTGTGAACTTTATCCTTGGTTTGTGATGCATCTATCCATCCTCTCCATTGCTCACCTCTCTCCATTTCAGCAATTGGGTTTGTGATCAAAAGTTCCTTTTCTCGTCTATCACCTTTGTAGTGTAGGATTTCTTTATTTTCATGCTCTCTCTCTCTCTCCTTGGTCCCTTGGAATTGTTAGATTAGGAGTAGATAGTCGCATTTACTTCCTTAGGAGTAGTTTAGTGCTAGGATTAGGAAGAGGAACCAACCTTCTCTGGAGGATCATTCCCATTTGCAAGTCCCACGCCTTAGGAATGATCCAATGTTATGTAATCACACCAAATGAGTGCCTTACTAGAAAAGCAAATTTTTAGAGCTCATTTGGGGGTGTTGTGATTTCACACTAACAGTTAGCCCATTAGTCTTTGATGTGTGGATCATGGTGCAAGTATGGAATGTAGAAAGAATCATGATCATCTTGAATGTCAAAATTTGGCCCGATAGAATAAGAGTGCAGAGTTAGGACGTGCAAAGGCGACCTTTAGATGAGATGCATCACTTGAGCTCTTGCACATGAATACCCCGAGAGAGAGATGGGGAATGAAATCAACTTTTTTTTCTTGCTCATGAGTCTATTATTTACCAATCACGCATTTAATTGTCTACAAAGTTCAAATAACACCATTTGGTCACTAAGGTATTTGGGCAACCTCAGTGGAGCTTGGTTGAAGCCGACAACTCTTGGGCAGGAGAAATTCGAGAATTATATGAAATAAGAGCCATATTTCTTAATTAAGGATGTATTTTACATAATCATCCTTCAAGGTTCAAACCACGTACATCGTGAATGCATAATTCACGCAGGTGAAGTGCTTGTGATTTTCCTCCATTATCAATTCGGAAGTTTCTCAAATGCGGGAACCTTGGTAGTGATGTTTTGTGTGAGGGCCAGTCCTTTGAATGATCGTGAGCTGGCGAGAAAATAGACTAAATAGGAAGTCATATGGAACTTCTTTGTCATGGGTACTTGAAGTGATTACGAGATGTAGATTGTCACTGATGATCTACCCCTAGTCAATTCTCTCGCTTTCCTTCTATCACCATCAAGATGAAAAGGCCCATCTAATCTTGGAAGCCTCTCATGTTCGCTTCACCCATAACTTTCTTTGAAGAGAGTGATGGCATTTGAATAGCCCTCCCGACACTCACATCTCAAAAGTTTTTTCAGCATTTTGGAGGGTTTTCTCTCAAGTATTCATCCACAATCCTAGTACAATCCCCTACACATATGTATCCATCTTTTCCCATTCGTGCACAACTCTTTCCTTTGTGATGATGACCATGTTGGGTGATGTCGGGATTTGCAGAGCGAGCGAGATGGTTCTAGGATTGATGACCACCATTGTCGTACCATTGTCAGCTTGAATTGTTTGTGTCTCCAACTTATAGTGGTGTGAGTAGGCCAAAACCAACTCGATGTTTTGTAAGGACACGGGGTGTCCTGTGATTCTGAACAACCGATTTGAGAATACTTGATCTTCAATTTTCCCTCTTTCTTTGGCAGTCATGTGGGTCTTTAGATCATTGAGATCCATATAGGAGACATCACTATCTTTTATCTCATACTTATAAGCAAAAAGTTGTGCCGACTTCTGTCATGTCCATTTATACTTTGTGATCCCTTAACACTTACTATTTTTGGAACAACAACTTACTATTTTTAGTAAGTATGAAAAATCAGCTCCTTTGAACCTCAATTGGATGTGGCAACTCGAATTCCCCTTTCTCCCTATGTTCCCCTCACCTTCTAGACCAATTTACTATTTTTAACAGGTGCTCGTGAGACCACTTAATATTTTTAGTAAGTGTTAATCTTGTACCAAGATGACCATTTCGATGAAATTTGACTGCGATACCTCTTCTGTGTTCACCGTCTCCTTCATAGGTTCTTTAGCTGGCAACTTTCGAAATAATAGTCCCTTATGCAAAAGACCTGCTATTTTTAGAAAGTGAGCTTTTGGTGGTTAGATCACGACGAAACAAAGTTTTCCGATATGGGTTTTTGCCCAATATTGTCCCTCTAAAATTTTAGACTTACCCGATCACCGGTTTGGGAGATTTTAAAAATTCAAAATTTGATCTAGCGGCAGCTCTAGACATGGCACCCATTAACATTCTTTTCCGTTCACAAGAAAAATCACATTTTTGTTGTGGGTTTTTATTTCTTGTTCTTCGGTGAAATTTCTCTTCGAATCGACTGCCGGTTTGACGGAAATCAAGTTTTTGTCCTCGTTGGGCCGAGATGAAGCTTTCTTCACTGCGAGCAATTTATGTAGTGAAAGGGAGATTTCTAAATGAGGTTTTTATGGCCTTTAAGAATGAAGAACACATCAGAAAATGGTTCTTCATTTCGTGCACTCGTTTGCAAGATATGTCTAGATCTTCGTCTCATGACAATGGAGGTTTTTAGGTGAATTTATCCCTTTCTCTCTTTTGTTCTTCGATCCTTCATCTCTTTTGATCAATATTTCTTCTAAGACCTATAAGTTTTCATGGATTTGAGGGTTTGGCCGCCAAGGTAGAACCGATTCGAGCAACAATGGTGGGTGAGTGATAGGAAGCACAAAACTATGGTAGGGTGAAGATGTGAAAGAGAAGCGAAGAGAAAATAAAGTTGGTTGTTTGATTTAAAGCATTTTAAAAATGCATGTCAGGGGGTGGGATGCATTTTTATGTCCCTCATGTCCCTTAAGCATTAAGGGACGAGAGGGACATCAAATTGCATGATGGGCCTCAATGTGACACTTGGCAAAAATCAAACGGTCGAGTCATTAAGGCTTAAAACTTGAGAGAAGCACCTGGGGGGCTGGAAAATGGTTGTATGAGGAACCAGGAGGCATTCCTTGGGTGGGTGCATTTTCATGTCCCCTATGTCTCTTAAGAATTAAGGGACATGAGGGTCATCAATTTTCATGGTGTGCCTGGTGTTGACACTTGGCAGAGATTCGATGGCATTTATCCATTTAACTCCATTACCTCCACAGGGGCTAACAATTTGCACTAAAGAGGGTCACATGGATGACCTGCCAACTTCTTGGGGTTGGGCACATTTTTATGTCCCTCATGTCCCTCAACACAAAGGGACATGAGGGTCATCAATTTTCACGATGCGCTGTTGACACTTGTCACGATCTGAGCGAGTGAAGGGATGAGCTCTGGTAAGCACTTGGGAGCTGAACTAGCGATCCGAGAGGTTCCATGTGTGACCAAAGGGATTATTGGGGCTAGGTGAATTTTTATGTCCCTCATGTCCCTTAGCTTGAGGGATGAAAGGGACATCAAATTGTGCCAAGCTCCTAGAGCTGACACGTGTCCTCATCTAAATTTGACTAACTGCGAGAACTTACCTTGAGGGCAACTTGAAATGACGATGTATTGACTCTCGATGGATTTTTTGGTATAATTTTATATGATATTGACTTAAAATGGCCTTCTAAATCCAATGGTGGGGGTCTCAAATCTTGATTCCTCCATTTAAGCCCTGAAAAAGTGGATTTTTGATTTGGCTCCTTAGTTGTGCATGGAAAAAACTAGTTATAAACCTATTGTGCCAAAGTGTTGTGAAAAATATGATTTTACCATCTTGTATAGATTTGAATTCCTTTCCGAAGATGTCTCGTTTGGCTCTTAACTCCATCCAGAGCTCCCGAACTCACTTCCGAAGCTCAACAACTATTTTGACCCAGTGCCTTTGCACCGCCAGCTGAACCCTGTTTTTGATCAAACTGCCCCAACTCCTCCAAATCCTTCCTAAATCTTCCAAAATCAATTTCATGATGTTACTAGACCTTCAATTCACCTCCGTGTTGGATTTGGCTCCTCCGTTCCGCCTGGGATTGCATCGATCTTGAGAAGGCCAGTGGTAGCCCTTCCCAACATCGCCCAAAAATAGTAGTTTTCAAGAACTCCTAAAATCACCTAGGGGGTTGACTTGACTTTCCTAAATCACCTATGGGACTGAGTTAACATCCATTGGGAGGTCACGGGACTCACTAGGTAGACTTGGGGTGCCTTGGAAGGGTAAAACATGAAAATTTCGACACAGGGGTATTGTTGTCATGTTTGAAAATTGTCAATTTCCTTGTTACACATTTGCATGACAACATCACCAAAATAATTATTCACTTTTACAATGGCCAATCAAAATACATCATTTGTAATTTAATAAATTTTGATGAAGTTTGATATTAATCTATATACTTTTAAAACTTTTCATGGAGCAAAGGATTTTTATTAGTTGAAAATTTTCTATTTTAACCTCGACCAATCAAAATATTGCAAGTATCCAAAAATTGAAATATAATCCTTGTGAATAAAATGTCAAAACAAAATTTACTATTTGAGAACTATAAGGAAATGAGATGCTTTATATATTTTTGTTTTATATGTTTATATCTTTTCTAATTTTTATATTGATACTATGTTATTATAGAGTGATTTATTTATCTCTTATGAATTTTATTTTCTTCCCTTATTGAATACCATACTTCAATTTAAAAATAATTAAGAACAATTTTATAAATTTATATTGTTTAAAAATGCGTACCATGCTAAATAGTTATAAGGATCTTGACTTAGAACTTACTTACAACTACTCTACTATTTCATTTTATTCATTCACTCTTAAAACAAGAGTGTGTGCAACAGTTGTCATTTCATGGATTGTTATATTCTTCGTCCCTTCACCGTACAAATAAAACATGTGATCCAAAGAATATGAATTATGCGTGTTGGTTTTGTACTCCCGTGCGCACTCAATTCTTGAAGCAACCAAATTGTCTATGCGCTGAAGTTTGCCAACAAGCTTACACTGTAAGTTCAGCAGCTTTCCTGTTGACCTTACACAGGTATTGCATCTGTGATTACCGGGTGTTACTATGTTTTCTCTGTAATTATTATCGTTTTAGGGTTTTGGATTTATGATTCAGGGTTTACTATTAAAAATGGGTGATAAGCAGTGTTTTTCTTTTTCTCACTCTCGGATGAAAATAGGGTAAACATGGAGGGCAATGAATGTCAATCTCTCCTGCTGGATTATTTGCAGCATTCATAATTCTTGAAACTTTTATTTTGTATTTGTTTTGTTCAGGGCTTTGTATGAATCTATTGCTATAATATTGGCCGGTTTGGCCCTAAGGTGACAAAGCTTAGGGGGAATCCGATGTTAGAAAACCATACCTTGCTTATTTCAGGGCAGATTTTATCGCTTTGGGTTTAATTTTCATATACTCGCGGTAATAACCAACTGGGGAAGACTAACCCGGGTGCATCTTTTATTACTAGGTTTTTATTAGATTTAGGTTATTAGCTTTAAAGATTGACGTCTGCCTGCCTTGTTTTCCAAATCAACACGCCCGTTGAAGTCAATACCTTCTCTGTAATATCATCTGTTTAAAAATCCGGCTACAGTGATTTTATCCCCTTTATTCCAATCATCTTTGTGTAAAATAGGTCAAGGAAAAACAAACTGAAAAAAAAAAACATTTAAAATATCCTTTCTAATAAATATTTCAAAGCATGTCGTCTTTGAACAACTTCCTTTATATAAAATTTTCGATTGAGTGCAATAGAAGTTGGAAAGTTTAAGTAGATGAAAGTTAGTGAGACAGTGGATATCCATTTATCCTCTCTCTTGAAAACTGGATATATTATTCATACAGCCAAAAAAGTGGAAAACATGTTTTTATTTAAAATTTGGAGGTTTATTGCGAATATGGTTTTCTTCTACATTAACCTTCTGTATGCATTAACTGAATATTGTATAGCTTTTTGGGAATACTAGTCAAAATATTCACTGGCACACTACAAGAATGTCCTGTTTACATTTGCAAAACCTTCAAGACATACTTCACTTTCATGTAAATTGTGTTTTCTTCACTCATTTGTTTCAGGTTTTCCCCTAAAGTGATGTTAGATGGTACATATTTCTATTCATTTGTTTGCTTTTTACGAAGGTTAAAGCTTCTAGATGACAGACTTCTAGTTTTCAATTTTGGCTTTTTAAGGCTATATGCCACGTATGCAGAATTTCTGCAAATTACTAAAAATTATTTTTTCTCTAGGAGCTCGTGTTACATTCTATTCAATATGTTCTTCACTCCAAAATAGATATATGAAATCAAAAATACATATTCTTCAGATCTGTACAAATCATATACTGTTCTTTATGATAAATACATTGGTGGTGTACTATGAGTTTGTGGTTTGAAGATCATTTTTTGTTGAAAAAGTACTAGATTGCTGAAATTTTAATTATTGTAATTTTGTTAAATATGGCTCAATTGCATAATGGGGCACCGACCTCATGGTACTGTTATTTTATAAATTCTTGCCCTTTTTCTTAGCCATGTATGTGTGGAGCATCAAATTCTAACATAGATAGTTCTTGTTTGTTTGGCATTGTTTGTCACGTGACTGTGTAATTTGTGTACCTATACGCTTATTGATAGTGTTGTTTTAATAAATTGAGACAATTAACAAGATGTCATGAATCATAATTTTAGAAATTATAAGTCATGCACACAATTCAAGAAATCGACAAATGGCATAATGCATGTATGTGCATATTTTTCATCAGTTTCCTCTTTTAGATCTTGTCTTCTCCATTTCTTTACAGGTGAAACTTTTGCTGTTGAGCAGAGGAAGTTAATCTGCAACTAAGGTGCTCTAGCAATGGCCAAAAATACTTTCAAGACGGAACACCCTTTAGGTAAGCAGTTGTTGAATATCTCAATGAATCATTTTGAAAAACATATAGGCAAACATAGTGAAACTTGCAAACTTTTTTTTTATATGCTATGTCATTACAGGGCAATCCTTCAAAACTAGTGATTTACAATCCCAAACTTTTTCTGCATTTACCATCTTAGTAATAGTTGTCTTATTATTATTTTATCGTGCACTTCAAATCCACAGTGTAGGCTAGATTGCACAGAAGTACGAGGCAGGTTGGTGATCTCAGAGAAAACTCTTTCTTGCATTAACGATCACTTTCTTCCATTAACAATCAATAGAGAACTGGAATAGATGTTTTGGTGAGTGTAAATAAGCAGTACTAGTTTCTAAGAGCAGAACCTGTAGATAATAAAGCTGTCACAACAAAGCTACGCCCTTAATCCTACGTCATATATTGGGATATGTATGGCTGACTTGTAGCTAACATATGTCCTATCTCATTTATTTATGCTTTCATATGCTTAATAGGTCGGCCTAGGTGGTTTACATAGTATAAGTAGGGTATATATAGGAGGTAGTAACTAGTAGATGAGCATCATATTGAGCATTTGTCTTTTTTTAAGGTGTGGACGCTACTCCCTTGAAGTGGCTAAGTCATTTGTACCTAAATATTCTGATCTTATCTTTTTATTTTGGTGTTCTTTGGTGTTATATTGCTGCTATTATTTTGATTTGTCTACGTAATTTTCTTATAAGTGGTATTAGAGCCTCGATTCTAGCCAAAATCGGGGTAAAACCCTAATTGTGGGATTTACCTATATTTGCCAATCCGTCGTGAATTTTTGTTCAATTTTTTACTAGAGTTATCACATAATTATAGGAATTTACCCTCCAATTTTTAGCTTATTTGGATATGTTTTGTGGAAGTTATATTCATTTTAGAGTTTCCCACAAATTCTCATCGCAGCGCCACAAATTGTGGAATTTCTCTAAATTATTTACCTTTTCGGAAAGCTCTCTACATTCTTATTGGGGTTTGTTCTTGCTGTTTTAGTCCATCTAGGCGACATATCTAAAGACGTAAACCTAATTGTGTAATGTCCCTTTTTCCCACCTCTTGCCATCCCTTCTCCATGGCAAAGAAAAAAATGAAGGAGAAGACCCTTAAGCTTCCTTATAATATATTTTATCTAATATTTTTATATTTCCTTTAGTGTTTTTTTGCATTACATAGTTCTCCCTTTTCTAATTGAGCATTGGCGCCAAAAAGGAGGATATAAAAGGAGATTAGAGGCATCATTTGCATCTAGTCTTGGCGCATTTTGTTATACTTGGGCATAGAGAGCTAGTTGCTCCTTGTTCATCCACTTGAGGACGAAAACCCTCTTGTGAGGCCTCATTGAAGGACGAAAACCCTTCATGTGGCTTAGGTGAAGGACGAAAACCCTTCATCATTGTTGAGTCTTGAAGAGAAGAGCTGATTTGAAGATCTATTTGTAATTTCAGTTGATATTGTAATTATTTAGGGTGGAGCGACCTACCTTGGGTAGGGTTTGGGGTCATTAGAGAAGAATTTGAGAAATCTGGTTTCACAATCTGATTTGTAATATTTTTAAAGGCCGGAATCTGAAGTTATATGAATTTAGAGGGTTTCTAGACCCATATTTCATATTTATCTTGTGGCTGCAATTTCCAGTGCATATTTAATTTTCAGCAGAGTATTCTTCAGTGTTTCTTTGTTATTTTGGCTTCTAAAATTCCATAAAATATATATAAAATAGTGGCGAATTGATTGGTGGTGTTTTATGGTGATTTTGACATTTTTGGTGCAAGTACAAGTCGTTGATTTTATTCTTCAGTCTGCTGCAATTTTATTTTCAGATCTGCATTTAGAATATTTGATTAAAACCCTCAAAAGGGTTATTACAGTGGTAATTAGAGTACGAGATCTTCAAAGGCATAGGGTTTCAATGGAAGAATTCAAGTTTGAAGAATTGCTGGCATGACTAACCATGCATGACTAACCATAACCCACAGGTCCGAGGAAGCAACAACGGTGCATGGAAGGGTAAGATCTCTATTTTTGATGGCACTAACAAACCTTCAATGAGATCATGGTTGTCAGAATTGGAGGCATACTTGCAAACAAACCCTATGTGTGTGGAGGATGCCCTTGAATTCATCCCTTGTCATTTGGAAGGGATAGCAAGAGATTGGTGGTACCATGTGTTAGAAACCCAAGGAGAAGAATCAGTTTGCTTCTTTGATGATTTCAGTCAAAGGATCATAGAAAGGTTTGATGTGCAAGCTTGCAAGGATGAGCAAGGTAAGAAATTTTCATTGGTGGAAGATGTTCATATGTCTTCTAATGATTGCTCGCATGATAGTGAAGTAACAGGTGATGGAGTCATAGAATTTGAACCAAAGGAAGAAAAAAAATCAGATCTACAGGTTGGGAGAGAGAGCTTGGTGGTAGGAAACCTTTGTCCTAATAGATGTGAGGACAACAAGCTTGCTGGAATTTTTATAACAGGTCATCTCAGCCCTATGAAAGCTCAAGAACATGGAAAAATTGTCAAGCAAGCATCAAACAAAGAAGAAGGTAAAAGGCTCTTGGTTGTTCATGATATCCCTTTGCTTTTTAATAGTTACATGGGGCAAGATACAAAAGGATTTTGGAGGCATAAGCAAGAGGATGTTGAAAGGGTTTCATGCATAAGTACCATTGCTAGCATGAAGAGGCTAAAAGATATAGTGAAGGTAAGCAGCCCGGGATCTAGAAACAACTCAGATTTATTGTCTAGCATGATACTACACCAAAATGATGGACCTATTTTGCAAAGGAGCCTCAAGAAGGACACCGGAAAGTGAAAGATCATGAAGGTAAGGTGTTTTTGAATGCTGATTTAAACTCAGAATTTCTGAGTGTTATGGGCAACCCCAGCATGAAGGTATTTCAGTTTTTGCCTATGCATCATTTCAGATTTTCTACCATGGTTGGATGGTTAGGAGTACTCATGTTTCATATATGTTGTATCCTCTTTTGTCACCAATGATTGAACACCTTTGTGCACATCATACTTCATGGGGTAAGGAGCCTCATAGGTGGTTAACCCATGATCCCATAATAATGGGAAAGCTAGAAAGAATGGAGTGGATGGGCAACATTCTTAATATAAAATATGGCACACATCACCCACCCCGGTGAAGAGTCTTCTTCATGACCAAAGGGACACCATGCTTATAGAAAATGGCAATATGCATCAGTTTATTGGAGAAGAATTGGCAAGAAGGATGGAGCCAAACAAAGCTGGTTTCGAAGGCTTCATGGTCACCATAACTTATGGAGCATATACTCTTTACACAAGGAAGATACCACAACTCGCTATTCCCATGAAAAGGTATGAGTTTTGCATTGACTTCCTTGTTTTAAGTTCAGCTAAGGAACCTATAGTTGTTGGGGTTCAAGAGCTCCAAACTTTGGGGGAATTAACCCTCAAAATCCACAAGAAAGGATTGAAGTGCCACTCACAAAATGAAGAAGTCAGAATTTTTGAAATCAGCCATGGAAATGGTAGTCATGTTAAGCAAGGAAAATCTGATTTTATTTCATTACCAGCAGTAGAGAGGGGACTGATTTTAGCTGAGAATACAAAGAGGAATGTTGCAAACAACATCATGAGGATAAAGAATGAAGGGAAAATGAAACGTAGTCATTGGAGCAATCACATCCATACATGTGCAAAGAAAGATGGTACACTTCTCACATATTTTAGAATGGATGTAACAACTGATTGCATATTTTCAGTTCCTCTAGAGCAATTTTCAGTTTCTACCACTTACCAATCATATGTGGACCTCATATTTGGTAAGTACTTAAAGGAATTGGTGCTTGTTTCTTTTGATGATGTCTTGAGATATAGCAAAGCATGGGTGAAACATCTACAACACCTTAACATAATAATGAGTGCTTTAGGACAACAGTCTTTACTTGCAAAGAAATTTAAATGTGGATTTGGTTGGAGCAAAATGTTGGACCAAGGGTATATCATAGAGCCTCGAGGGGTACATGTGGAGCAACAAAGGATACACTCCATACTTGGTTGGCCTCCTCCCATCTCCATTTCACAACTCAAGAAGGTAATGTATTCATGCCAAGTGTTTGCTGTACCTGATTCTTTTACATTTATGGTGGAATTCGATGCATACAAAGTGAAGGAATAGGGGCTGTTCTAATGCAAAATCAGCATCTTGTTGCATTGGAAAACAAAGAACTCAAGAAACATGAGCTGAATCTTCACAACTATGATGAGAAGATGATGGCCATTATGCATGTCTTGGTCAAATTTAGGCCATATCTTGTTGATGGGTCAGCAATATACAAGCTTTTGGGTTTTGACATCAGATATGTCAAGAAGAAAAACATTGTAGCAGTGGATGCCTTATCTTGGAAACCAACTCTTCATGGGAATCAAGAAGGGTCTTCACAAAAAGAAGTCAAGGATTTGGAGCAGCTAAGTTTGTATGGGGTTTCAGCTGAAGATGGTGAGTTTGTGGTACTTGTTTGGGTACCTAATACTTCTACATCTATCATATTACTAAAGCTCACATGGGTTTGTCATATTTGCATCATTTTTATGTTGTTGATCACAATAATTTCAGTCACGAACAATGGTGTCCATGTGCAATTTAAGAAGGTTTCCTTGCATGACAAGGATAGTGGTGAAGCTCCACTAGTGAAGACACTCCCCCAAGCCACCCTAGTGCTAAATTGGATGGAATCCCAAGTGACTTACTTTATGATTTATTTTCAGCCTACATGCAAGCTATGTTGAATGATGTTTTCATGATCCGGATAGAAGGCTCCATTGAGGGAGAACATGTAGGTATAGGTGATGGAATGAGTAGACTCCAAGCATGGGATTTTGATATTGGGTATGTGAAGGGGAAGCATAATGTGGTTGCTGATGCTCTATCAAGGATTCCACCTTCATCATTAGAGGATGTGGGACTTCAAAAAGAAGGAGAAAAAGGGAAAGAAGAAGATGGGGCAACGGATGTATTGGGTTTGCAATTGTTTGGGGACAAACAATTTTGGGAAGGGAGGACTGTAATGTCCCTTTTTCCCACCTAAGAGCTAGAAACTAGTCTTCTTGCCATCCCTTTGCCATGACAAAAAGAAGAAAAAATGAAGGAGAAGACCCTTGAGCATCCTTATAACATATTTTATCTAATATTTTTATATTGCCTTTAATGTTTTCTTGCATTATATAGGCCGGCCTTTTCTTATTGAGCATTGGCTGAAAATGAGGATATAAAAGGAGATTAGAGGCATCATTTGCATCTAGTCTTGGTGCATTTTGTTATACTTGTGCATAAAGAGCTAGTTGTTCCTTGTTCATCCACTCGAGGACGAAAACCCTCTTATGAGGCATCATTGAAGGACAAAAACCCTTCATGTGGCTTAGGTGAAGGACAAAAACCCTTCATCATTGTTGAGTCTTGAAGAGAAGAGCTGATTTGAAGATCTATTTGTAATTATTTAATTATTTAGGGTGGAGTGACCTACCTTGGGTAGGGTTTGGAGTCATTGGAGAAGAATTTGAGAAATTTGGTTTCACAATCTGATTTGTAATATTTTTAAAGGCCGAATTTGAAGTTATATGAATTTAGAGGGTTTCTAGACCCATATTTCATATTTATTTTGTGGCTGCAATTTCTAGTGCATATTTAATTTTCAGCAGTGTATTCTTTAGTGTTTCTTTGTTATTTTGGCTTCTAAAATTCCATAAAATATATATAAAATAGTGGTGAATTGATTGGAGGTGTTTTATGGTGATTTTGGTGCAAGTACAAGTTGCTGATTTTATTCTTTAGTCTGCTGCAATTTTATTTTCAGATTTGCATTTAGAATATTTGATTAAAACCCTCAAAAGGGTTATTTCAAATCGCCATGGAAGGGATATCTACTAGAGGCCAAGGAAAAGGATCGCCACTCCGAGGAGGAGGTTAAATCAAAGTTTGAATGAGGTGGAGCTTTTGATCTTATGTCTTCTTTGGTGGATGACAAAATACGACCCTAGAGGGAGAGTTGGCAAACCATGAAATGAGTTGTCGACATGATGTGTCATAACATGCCAGAGGGAGATGGGCGCTAAAAGGTGACACAAAGAAGATGTCCAAAAGCATTGAGGGAGATATGGCTAAGATTTCCAAAAGCATTGAAAGTTGTTAGCCTTTTATCTAACTCAAGGTGGATCTAAAAGACATTCTCCTCGTGATTCAAATTCTGCTTTGCATTCCTCCGAGGGCAACATTAAATTTGGGCCACGAAACCTACTCACAAAGGTGGACATGTGTAAGTTTGATGGTAAGGACCCACTCAATTGGATCAACCAAATGGAGAATTTCTTTGATCTACATTAGATCCCATGGGCATAAGGTTACTATGGCATATTTATATCTAGAACCTGAACAATTCACTTGGTATTGATGGTTGTGTGCTCAAAAAAGAAGACTCTCAATGTCACCTTGTCGGTTTATGAAGGAGTTGTAAAGACACTATAGTAGTAGAGTGGTAGAGAACTACTTCAGCCAATTGGCAAAAGCTGTGGCAAACAAGGTCAATAAAGGATTATATTCAGCAGTTCCAAAGCTTGTCCTTGTACATGGAGACAATTACGAATGATAATCTGAATGGCTTGTTCCTTGGTGGTCTCAAGGATCACATCTAACATGAGGTACAAATGTTTGATCCACTCAATGTTTCTGATTCTATTATCATGGCACATAAGGTAGAGGAAAAATTCCTTGCCACTAAGAAGCATGCCTTCACTAACATTAGAGATCGTAACACCTCAATGCCATCGGTCCCTCACCCTACTAGATTGAATCCTTATTAAATTAAAGAGAAACTATCAAAAGGGTTGTTTCAATTGCGATAGCAAATGGAGTAAAGGACTTCAATGTGTTGAGAGAAAATTGTTCTACATTGAAGGGCCCAATGAGGAAGAACTAGACGATGAAACATTATTTGAAGAAGAAGAAGTGCACGAGATCAATGTTGAAGAATCTCAACCATCTCTTGCCATGCAATTTCAGGCATGGTACCCTAAAAATCCTCAAGGTCGTTATGTTTGGGTAGAAATAAAGGGTGAAAATATTAATGGACTCTAGCGGTGCTCTCATCTTCATCAATCATGAGTTGGCCTTCACATAAATTGCATTGTTTATCCAACCCTAGAGTTTCAGGTCATGGTTGCAAATGGACGTACAATTAGCTGTTCAGGAAAATGCCATAAAATATTAAATTTATCCACGGAAGATTACTTGTTGAATAACCCCATGCATGCCATTTCCATGGGGGGCACAAACATTGTGTTAAGGGTCTAATAACTTACTACATTGAGGACTATCAAGATGAACTTCCAAGATTTGTTATGCGTTTCCATTAACTTTTGAGCTACATTTGCGGGCAAAAGTTCCACAGTTGGTGAGCTCTCATCAAATGTAGAAGATGCTTAAGAAGGGTGCAAATGGGTTGTGGTACAATTATTTTCAATGGATCCCCAACAATCATAAGGGCCTACACCATCAGATATGTAAGTAATTATTAATGAGAACTCAATTGTTTTTTGGGGATATGTCGAAGGGGTTGCCTCCCAAAAGAGATCATGATCATGCCATTCAACTAGTACCGATAAGCCACCACCCAAGATTCAAACTCATCGATACCCATATCTACAGAAGAGTGAGATTGAAAAATTGTATAGGAGATGCTGCAAGTAGGTATTATTCGCCATAGTTAGAGTGTTTGCTCTTCTCCAGTAGTGATGGTATGAAAGAAGGATGAAACTTGTTGCATGTGTCTAGACTATAGGGAGCTCGACAAATCTTTACATGGTCAATGGTTTGTGTATTTTACAAAATTAGATCTTTGATCGGGATGCCATCAAATCAAAATTCAAGATGAGGATATTCATAAAACAACATTTATGACACATGAGGGCCAGCTGTGAATTTTTGGTTATGCCTTTTGGCCTTACAAATGCGCCATCTACATCTAGAG
Organism: Taxus wallichiana var. yunnanensis; assembly: GCA_018340775.1. Lineage (NCBI taxonomy): Eukaryota > Viridiplantae > Streptophyta > Pinopsida > Cupressales > Taxaceae > Taxus > Taxus wallichiana. The sequence continues at coordinate 365,161,175 of CM031233.1, forward strand.
TTTGATGAATTCTATCTTTTGGCCATTTTTGTGAAAGTTTGTCTTGGTGTTCTTTGATGATATCTTAATCTATAGCAAGACATGGGAGGAACACCTACATCACGAAAATAAGGTTTTAGAGACTCTTGAACAACACCTTTATGCCAAGCCCTCCAAGTGTGCTTTTGGAGTCGAGGTAGAGTACTTGGGTCATATTGTTTCTCGTGAAGATGTAAAAGTAGAGCCTCACAAGATCAAGGCCAAGGTGGACTCAAAGGTACTTAAAACGCTGAAAAATCTTAGGGGCTTCTTAGGGCTTACGGAGTCGCATTATCGCAGATTTGTGAAGAATTATGGTAGCATTGCAACACCACTCACAAATTTATTGAAGAAAGACTCCTTTCATTGGAATGAGGAAGCAACATAGGCATTTGAGACATTGAAGAAGGCCATGTGTACCACTCTAGTTATGGCTACCCCATATTTCTCCAAAACCTTCATTGTTGAATGTGATGCTTTAGGGCGTGGCATAGTTGTAGTACTTATGTAAGAGGGTCACCCCATTGCATTTGAGAGTTGTTAACTCAAAGGTAAGAATCTATCAAAACCAACTTATGAGAAAGAAATGATGGCTATTCTTCATGCAGTCAAACAATGGAGACCATATCTCATGGGTCATCACTTCAAGGTGAAGGCATCATGATAGTTTGAATTACTTCTTGGACCAATGACTATCATTTGAAAAACAACATAAATGGGTATCGAAAAAGTTGGGTTATGACTTTGAGATCATTTACAAGAACTAAAAGCAAAATGTGGTGGTTGATGCACTGTCTAGGAGGGACGAGTCCACATAAGCATTATTATATGCCATGTCCATATTATAGGTATATTGGGTCGATCAGGGAAGATCATAGTGGTAGAATGACATAAAGTCATACTCTCCCATTGAGAATCTTCAACAAGATCTGAGCATTTTAGGAAAATTTGTATGGAAGGGAGATGCATTGTGGTACAAGGATAGGTTGTACTTATGCAAAAACTCTACCCTTAAAAGTCAAGTTCTTTTTGAGCTCCATGCTTCTTTAGTGGGTGGTCAGTTTTGGGTTCTGAAAACTTATCATAGAATTAAGCAAAATTTCTTTTGGGAAGGGTTGAAAGGGGATGTCTAGAAATTTGTGGTAGAATTCTTGGTGTGTCACCATAACAAAGGAGAAATTGTCTAGTGCCCAGGTTTTCTACAACCTCTACCTATTCCTAGTCAACGGTGGGAGGAGGTTTCCATGGGTTTTATCGTAGGATTGTCAAAATTAGAGGTGAAAAGTGTAATCATGGTGGTTGTGGATAGACTGACCAAATATGCTCATTTTTGTGCCTTGTCACATCCATTTGCAGAAAGTACAGTCACCAAATCTTTTAGGAATACGATTCGGAAGATACATGGTTTGCCCAAGGTTATAGTCAGTGACCATGACCCTAGATTTATTAGCAATTTTTAGATTGATTTGTTCTCATGTGCTTGTAGTTCATCATATCATCCCAATTTGATGGACAAACCAAGGCAATAAACAAATTTTGGAGGGTATCTTTGATGCTTTGCTTTAGATAAACAAGAGAGATGGGTTAATGGTTGCCACTTACAAAATGGTGGTATAACACTTCATTTCACACCTCATCCAAAATGTCTCCATTTTTGGCATTGTATGGGTACCATCCACCATCGCTCACCTCCACCTTGAGGTCCAGCCTAAAGTGAGAGTAGTTGAAGAGCACATTCAACACCAACAGGGGGTGCTCTCAAGCCTTAGAGAGAGTTTGGCAATGGCAACGAACCACATGAAGCAACAAGGTGATCAACACCATAGTGAGTGAAGCTTTGAAGTTGGAGACTTTGTTTTTGTGCGATTGCAGCTGTATAAGCAACTTCCTTCAAACTACGAGAAGAAGAATAACAAGTTTTCCCGAAATACTATGACCCTTATCAAGTCTTGTAGAAAATTGGTAGTGTGGCATACAAATTGGAGTTTCCTTAGTCAACCAAAATACATCTAGTCTTCCATGTTTCTTGCTTGAAGAAGGTCATTGGACAAAAGGTGTCATCCCAGTCAATGTTACCCGAGATTGATGAGGAGGGATGAATCATCTTGGAATCGAAGGAATTTGTCAAACGTACACTAAGAGGTTGAGGACAAGGGTCATTACCGAGTATCTAATCAAGTGGAAGAATTTGGACATTGAAGATGCAACATGGGAAGACGAAGCATTCTTGCAGCAGGGAGTTTGCCAACATTAGGGACAATGTTACTTTGAAGGGGAGGGGCATGCTACGCCCTTAATCCTAGGTCATATATTGAGATATGTATGGCTGACTTGTGGCTAACATAATCTCTTAATATGTCATATCTCATTTATTTATGCTTTCATATGCTTAGTAGGTCGGCCTAGGTGGTTTACATAGCATAAGTAGGGTATATATAGGAGGTAGTAACTAGTAGATGATCATCATATTGAGCATTTGAGTCTTATTGTAAGGTGTGGAGGTTGCCCTCTTGAAGTGGCTAAGTCATTTATACTTGAATATTATGATCTTATCTCTCTATTTTTGTGTCCTTTGGTGTTATATTTCTGCTATTATTCTGATTTGTCTAAGTAATTTCCTTACAAACAATGCCAACAATGATATTCAATGGGCACAACACTGTCACTGTTTGTTTGGTATTTTAGGTGGAATGATACATCTCTGTGTTAGGTGACTTCCAATTTTAATTCTTATGTAAGGGATGAAATGATAAATAGGACAAATAGTTAGGCTCATCTTTCTTGGATAAACTTCTTATGATAGGTGGATGTACCTGTTAATGAAAAGGTTTAGTAACTTGCTTGGCAAAATAGTGCTGACTAGAAAAATCAACCAAAATAGTAGTAGATCACGCACACAGTTCTACCGAGGACCAACATGTTGGTTACCCACTCTTTACGACTACATTTACTATCACTTGTGCGAAAAAGCATGGTAGTGTGAATGGCTAAGGATCTTCAAAGTATCTCCACTTTGTGCTATTGCATGATAGAAAACTAGTGAAAAACTAAAACGAAGCATGAACTAAAGAACATGAGACATTTCTTATCTGTCTGAAGCATGGTTTGAGGTGTTCCTAGCCTTGCATTCCTTGGATATTGAGTGTGAGTCCCAATCACTCCCAAGTAGAGACCTCTCTGCTGTTTTTTCAACCTTGGTTTTGACTTTCGATAGCCTTGATCAAGATTCACCAGCTCTCTGTTCCATTTCTGTAAGCTGCTTCTTTTGCCCTTTTGGGTACTTTTTGCAGCACCTTTTAGTTGTACCATTTTACAAAGGTGAATTTTTTTTTGTGCCTCAAACTACCAATCTCAACCTCAAAGAATACATGAGAAGATATACTGAGTAGATTATAATTATATTTCATAATTATGGAAGCTGGCTAAATGACATATCACAGCATTAAATGCACAGGGAAAATGACTTTAGGTCCACAGAATTTGTTTTCTTAAGAACGACTTATATACAGATCTGGGGTGGCATCCCCAAGGAATAGGTTCCTCCTAATCTCTCAGCTGGGATTTTGTCAGTACCCATGTCGACAGGGATCCCCATGCAAGTTCAAGGTTATCTGCATTACTAATTTGCACATCAATTTTGCAATGACACAAAATGTATATTTAGAATAATTATCGTCATTTCAAAACAGTCCCTTACATTAATCAATTGCTTAAGTTGGACATTCATGTTATTTTGGGATGTTGGAATATTTTATAATAGTTTATAGAACATATGAATGCTGCTCTAATCCTTTTAAGATTTTTTTATCTTTTGGAGAGGCATCCACTGTTTTTATATGTAATAATAGGCTTTTGTTATTCTGATCTTTCTATCTGTACAGAGTTCTCATTCTATTTTCAACACTTGCAAATTAGCCGGCCCTTTCAAATTTGCTCTTAAGTAGCATGACAAGTGTATTTGGGATGTGGAACAGGGAGGAGGCAAACAGAGGCTGCAAGAATACGTGAGAAGTACCCGGATAGAATACCTGTAAGATCTTGATGTTATTTACAGGATAAATCATATTTAATTGTGGATATTTCATATTTAATTGTGGATATTTCAAAATATTTACTTGATAATCTAATACATTTGGCAAAATCAACGATCATTGTTTGCATGACAAATAAAAGAATTTTGCACTTTTTGCTGACGACAGTCTTCCATGCACATGCAGGATTAAATAGATGCACTAGCTTGATTGCATTTTCTTTCTGAATTGTGCTGAAAACATGTGCAGGTTATTGTTGAGAAAAGAGGGAAAAGTGACATACCAGACATTGACATGAAAAAGTAAGCACTATTTTAGAAGTGTCAGAAACATTGGGTGCGATATTTTTATTTTTATTTTTGTGTATTAACATCTTTCTCTCTGTGCAATATTACCAATAATTTAAACTTCCACTGTTCTAAGCCAGTCCTTAGAATTTAGAATGCACAGATATAACGTAAAAACAATGTGGGTGAGTAAGTGTGGCAGTGTAAAACATAGCCAAATGGGAGAAATGAAATATGTCATCTTTATCGATTGTTTACACTACATCTATATCCTTCATGTTTTCATGAAATGTAGCTTTCTATTCTCTTAGGATAAGAGGTGGGAGCTAAGGTGGGTGCCTTATTTATTTATTGTTGTTTTCTTATAGCTTGTGAGACTATCATTGAGTTTTGTTGTCATTCTATGTAAGATAACACAATTGATATTCGAGGCAATGAATTAGTGAATTTTTCATTTGTAACCATAACTTGGTGATGGAAATAACAGATTTTTTTGATGATATTGAATGTTCAATTTTTATCCTCTACCTAATCATGATGGGCCCGCCAAAATCAAACATATCGGAGTGCATAATGCAGTCACACAACTGAGGATCTTTCTTGCACACCATTACCACAACGAAGACATCATTATACACAGACAATATGCATATTAAAACAATCTCAAATTATTACCTCATGAATAATACACAAACCGTATATCCTCTCTCCATGTCTATAGGAAAATGTAAAGGGAGTGCCTAATAAATAGGCCCAAGAGTTTGTTTCAGTGCAACAATAATTTTGTTGCATGAAACCAACATTTAGTTTGGAGGAATATTTGCACTCACAAAATAGTGTGTGCTAACATAACAACAAATAACAACTCCTGAATCAAGCTTAGCTCCTATAGTGGGTGTGAACATGGCTAACATAAAACAAGTTTGGAAATAACCCAAACCATTAGCCAATGTAAACATGACCACTCCAACACCCTCCCTTAAGTGTAGAGTAGGGAGTGAGAAAAAAGAGGAAGAAAAGAGACTAATGATTCCGGTAGCTAGGCCTGATTAGGTACCCATTTACAAACAACTGGAAAAAAAGAGTTACCATGGATGAAAAAATGTCACCGCAAAGTACCCAAAAAACCAGTAAAACAACTAAAGTGGAGTGAGAACTTATGCCGCAAGGTGTCCCAAAAGCACGACTCAAAGACTAACCACAATGTTAAAGGGGTGCATTGGATGGAACGAAGCCCATCAAACATAAGTGCACTCAATGGACTTGAAAGTCACAAAAGATTTGATGAGAACATGTGGTCCGAAGCTACTAATGTTGACAAGTGTTGGGGATGTCAGACTTACAAAACACTACCAAGTTAAAATCCATTGCTCTTCCTGAGAGCTAAAATTCAACTAATCAAGAAGATGTTTGGTAGAAATATGTTCACTTAAACTTATTTTGCACTAGTGGTCTGGATCTATTGCTCGATCATACCAAACAAAATAGTTGACACTTGTAATTCACCATAATAGCTCCATGCAAGGAGATTGTCAGCAGTGTTGATAGTGCAAGAGTTCACCAAACTTTAATTTGATTTATTGCAAAAAGTTGCGGTGCACCACATACAAAAACATTCCCATGGCAATGAACATGAGACCCGAAGTTGGATCAACTCCATGCCCCCATACTGCTAAATGGGTGGAGTGACACTACAAATTTGTACGAGTGGACAACCAACTACTCAAACACTGACAAGTCGACTTTGAATTATACCAGATTAGATACACTTGAAGGAGGAGAATGCAAATACAAGTTGAAGGAGATTGTCAACATGCCTGAAAAGTGCCGAAGATACAAATGAAATATACCTCTCAAGAAGATGGCCGTGGCGCGATGGAAAAGTCATGCAAATTGAAGGAGAAAAAAATGCTCTAAATGGAGCACAACCACATGAAATAACTCCATGGCTTTGTAGACTCAATGTGACTAAAAAATGATCCCATTCAAAATAACATCACCAAGTGATGCATAGAAGATCTAAAATGTTGCTAATTTCTAAGGATGTCATTTGAAATAGGAGAGTTGCTCTACAACTGCAAAAAAAAAACTAGGAGCATTACAATGCACGAGGAACAATGAGTAGATCAAGAAGTTGAATGGTGGAGGAGCCATGCCTATAGTGCCCTCTTAATGAATGCTTACGTTATTGCCACAAATGATCAGAAATCCATCCTGAATGAACACGGATGGCTGAGGAGGATGCCTGCATATGATTTAGTGCAAAGTGCACAACTGGAGCATGCATGGAAACATAAGAATATGTGCTAAGTTGATCATGTTTGACAATTAAAATCTTAGGTTCTTCAAGTCTCGAGTGAAGGTGCAACAAAACACGTGTAGCTTACGATCTCTCGTGAAGAGTTGAGCGAACAAAAATACGAGCTCTGTCAACAAGTGATCTCAATGAATTATTACATGTTTTATAACCAATGCCATGGTGTGAAGTCCACTTAACATGCTTTGGATAGGTGAAACAATATCCCGTGAATGTCTACGAATACCTCCGCTAGAAAATCCCATAGAACGGAGCATGCGAGAACCAAATGCAGTAGTATGCTTCTCAAAGGAGTTAGGCATGTGAGTAGAAGGAGATGAAGTGGGATACACAAAGTGTGTAACTGCAATAGGCACAAATGCAGAAGTAAAATATGTAGTAACAAACACAATAGGCTTAGTAGCAAAATTTGCAATTGGAGCGGGAGCGAGAGCGAGGCTTAAAGGCGACAAATCAAGGGTAGTAGGTGTGAAAGCAATAGCTGCAAGTGGACTAGGAGTAGGGGTATGAAGGTCCACAATATGAGGGTGATGCTGCAAATAGCAAGTTTTTGTTGCAGGGAGTGTATGAGATCATCTTTTCGTGAATGAGGGTGCGAAGAAAAGAGTTTTGTTGCTTGAAATTTCTATTCTCTTCCACAAATTTTACCATGTCCTCTGAATGGCACAAATTTCGGAGAACATATCATTCTTAGACTACAAAGCAAAGATGTCAGGGCAAGAATCCATGATAGAAAGCCAAACTAAAAGAAGCGAGAGAATAGTTTAGTTGTGAGGGGTTTGGCCATTTGCTAAACCAAACCTCACCCTCAGATCTTCGACACAAAAGAATAAGTGATGCCAAGTAGAGAGGGTGACTCGAAAGTACTGAACATCAGATCGGGAAATAGGGGTCCAGGGGTGACAACCCCCTGTGGTGAGGTTGAGGGGCAATGCCCCTTTCGGGGTTCGGGGGCAGCGTCCCAGGCGCGTTCATTGTTGCGATACAAGGTGGGGTTGAAGGGTAGCACCTTCGATGCCAAACACAATTTACCCGTTTAAACGACTTTCGAAATGGCCAAATAATCAATTTTAAAAAAAAAAACTCACTCTCACTTTACAATAATTAAACCCCCTTTTTACAATATTTTCCCTCCATTTACAAATAATTTGGCTCCTTAAAAAAATGCGCTTCACTTTTTTTTTCTAAATATTTTCCTCAAAAAATAATCTCCCTTTAAAAAAATTCTCCAAGCCTCTTGTTGTCACGCAAAGTGGCACCTCTACGAATGGTCATAGACGAACATCAATAGTTTTGGTGAACATGGGTTTGTCTCCAAGTGTGGAACTTGCAAAGTGAGACAAACCTCCATAGAAGGTTGGTTCCTTTTGTCCTAGCTTGTTATAAACTAACCTATAACTTCAAAATACAACTAAAACTAAAACTAACTACAATTTCATAGGGTTTAGAGTTGAGAGAAAGTGAAAAAGCTGGAAAATAAAAGAAGGTGATGCACCAAAACTAAAACATGGTTCAAATCTGACTTGTAAAGACACAAACACAATCACTATGCAAGATTCCAATAAAAACATAGAGTCTTTGCAAGGGACAAGTGAATGGATTCAAAGAAGATAAAAAGGCTAGAGATTCACATCAAATACAAACAATTTGGAGGAAAGGACCACCATTGCGTATCATTAAATGTTCTCACTTGCATTTATAGAACAAAGGTTTGAGAATAACTTGCAAAATGTAGTTACAGAGGTTTGAAGGCATGGAAAATGTGAAACTCTAAGGCAAAGCTCCCAATCCCTGAGAAGAGAACCCCCTTTTTTGTGCAAAAGCACTTACATTTATAGAAGAATGTGAAAGGAAGAGAGAAAGAGTGGGAAAACACGAAGTCAATTGAGAAATGAATGGAATTCGCCCACAAGGACCTTGTGCCATCATTTCTTGCAGGTTTTAAGAATGGACGCCCTTTTGTTTACTCATGCCGTTAAACTTCGTAGACGGAAGGATGGGCACCATTAAACATTAAATCTTGGTTGGTGGGGTGGTTGGATGCTTGGTTTCGGTAGAAAATGCAAACACAAGAATTTTCTCCTTCCATTCTTGTGTTTGCATTTTCCTCCCTCAAATGACATCAAAACTTGTTTGCCAAATGAACCTAGAGATAGTTCGAATGCCATTGGTTTTGTGCAATTTAGACCTTGCTTTAAGAAAGATACGGAACAAAACCATTTTTTGTTTTTGATTTCGCGACTTCCCGACTCATTTGCCTTAAGTCTCGCGAAAATCCCATATGTTTCGTTTTCTTTTTTAGAAGACTTTGAAATACTATTTTTTGAAGTCTCATGGAACCTACAAAGGACTTTAAGGAGTTTTTTTGATTGGCCAAATTCATCCCTTTTAGTCTAAATTTGAGTTCCACAAAATTCCAGGACGGGTTATTTTACATAACAATGACCCCGACTTTTAAATATGAATGTCTCGCATGATTGAGAATGATCGAGACGCCTTTTTCCAATCCATAGGGCATGGAGTCATATCTTCCTCCTTGAACAAGATCATAGAACTTTGAATTTTCACCCTTGAACTTGCATGAATTGTAAAAATGACCCCTATTGTGAGGCGTTTGAAAGACTGGCGCTTTTTAGGATTTATGTTGAAACTTGCAACCTTTAGAAAAGATGGAGCAATTTTGTGGTGAAAACTTGGAGAACTATGAATTCAATTGATTTTGGAGTTCTGAATAATCATCAAGAGTGGCCCAAAATACCTCAAGAACATGAAACCCATGTTTTTGTTTTTGAAATGCAACAACGAGGGGCACTAATTTTTAAGTCAAAAAGAAGTTCATTCCCATATGTCCGAATGGTTTTTGAGAACTGCGGAGGCACTATAGAGGAATCTCAGGAAACTAAAATATAGGTACCAGTTAGAACTTTTTGGCCAAACATACTTTAGATAAGATTGAGTTCATAGGATCAAAAGCTCTTCGGTCAATTTTGGTTATTTTACATAACAATTTGGCGAACTCGATTAAATGAAGGGCAAAAAATCTCGAAAATGTTCTTGAGAATGATCGGTTGCCTTTTTGCAATCCATCGGGCATGGAGTTAGCTCTTAAAACTTGAACATCGATCATAGAACTTTGAATTTTCACCTATAATTGCATGAATTGAAAAATATTGTAGGTGTATACTTATATCTATTTATTTAGGATTTACAAAAAAGATCCAAACTATAATCATATCCCAAATTGATTTTTGGTGAAGAAGGCTTGGCAAAAAGGTACAAAAAGAATTTATGAAAATAAGAAAAATATTTTGCCAGTTGAGTGAATAATCTTGAAGAAAAATATACTCATTTAGAGAACCATGAAACCTGCTCTGAATGAAAAAATGCACATGCAAGGGGCACTAAAATTATGTACAAGATCATACTTTCCAAAAATGGCAAATTTTGTGCACAGGCACTTGGAGGTTGAAAAAAATAAAATATGTAAAAGTTAGAAATTTTTTTGCTGCAAAAAAAGCAATACTTTAGATAGATCCCATTGATCGGGATCATAAGCTCTTCTTCCTGTCCAATTTTGATAGTTGGAAAGCATTGTGTGATTTGCAGTTGGAGATCACATAAGGACCACTCCAAATTGTGTCAAATTTTGAATGCTTACTTGGCTTGGCTCTATCTTGATCCCATTTAAGCACAAGGTCTCCTTCATGAAAATTCCTAGCCACTTTGCTTTTTGTCAAAACATTGTTTAACTTAAGCTGATTCAACAACATTGCTTGCATGGCTTGATCTCTCAATTCTTCAAGCTCCATGAGCTCTGCATATCTGACTTCAGTGCTCCAAACTCAAATATTTCCAGTTGTTTGATGAGCTCTAATGCTGGTTACTCGAGAGACACTTTGGTAACCTTGCTTCCTTACCATAAACCAACTTGTAGGGTGAGCTTCCAGTTGACCTTTTGGGGGTGATCCTATCAGCCCATAAGGCTGATTTCAGTTTGGTGTGCCATGTCCTTTGGTTTTCTTCCAAGGTCCTTATGATTCTTAATGAGTTCTTGTTGTCAAATCATCTTGACCATTGCCTTGGGGATAGTAGTTCGAAGAAGTGCTCAAGTAGATTCCATTCTTGATAGCCCAATCAAAGATCTTTGTGCAAGAAATGCCAAAGCATTATTAGATATGATTGTGGAAGGAACACCAAACCTAGTTACAATGCCTTCATAAAGTCTAGGATATTGGTTTCATTTTCTTCCTTCAATGCAACCGCCTCTGTCCATTTGGTGAAGTAATCTGTGGCCGTCAAAATCCACTTGTGTCCCAAACTAGAATGTGGATTGATCACTCTAATGAAATCCAACCCCCATTGCATGAATGGTTGATCCTTTGAAACGAGATGAAGTGGAAGAATAGTTAGTTTCTTTTTGCTGTGACGGGCACTCTTCTTACATTTCCTAACCCATGCATGGTGTTGTCATGCAAAATGCGACATGAAAAATTGAAGCTTTTGAGCATGACCACTAAGCCCATAATTGAAAATTATGTTTTCTGTCATTGTGAATCCTTCCTCTGGCTAGCCTGCCCTCGGTTCAACTCTCACTTGGCTCAGAGGAATTTGCTAACAAGGTTTTTATGTGTGTTTAGTGTGCAGGGAAGAATGCCTAATGAGATTGATGAACTTATTGAGATTCGATGAAAGACAACTTCCCCCAGAGGCTTAAAAAGGTCATTTTTGGCCATTCTACAAGTGGTAAACACCTTAGGAAGCTTTCGGGGAAAATTTAAATCATCGGGGGTGGCGTCGAGAGAGCATTGAAGATGTTTGAGGCGGTTTAGGAAATTTTGTGAAGAAAATTTGATTCAGGAACAACTTGTGCAAAATCGGGTCATTCTGGGTGCAAGGAATGAATGCTCCAATAGTGAAAGCTGACTTCTCCGGATGATTCTGGGAGTTTCAAAGGGAGTTAGGAGGCAAACAAATAGTCATCAAAAAGCTCTTGGAATCCTCTATAAGATAGAAACATGAACTTTGTTCCAAGACTCAAAGATTGCCTGAGGTGATTTGGAACACAACAGCTGCACCTCTTGGTCAAAGATGAAATATGGTCTAAAATTGAAATTGCAGGCAAAATTAGCTCTTAGTAATGGTTTTAATGATCTCAACAAGTGTTTTGGAGTCAAAATCATATAAGGTTTGACCCAAAACACTTTCCTATGCTCTCAGGGTGAAAATTTCACTCTCGGTGTCCCGATTTGGACACAGTAAGTAATCCCAACTTTCCAAAAGTGGCCAAGTCGCACTTTTTCACCTCAGCTATCCCCATTGTCCCCCAAGGGACAAAGGGGACAAGGGGACACAAAGTGTGACCCCCTTGTCATGCCAACTTTTCGTCACTTACTCCTCACCACTTTTGCCCCTAGGTTGCACAACTTGACTTCTCACTTGCCCCCCTTTCATGATGGCTGACCCTCAAGTCGCACTTTTTCACTCTGATTGTCCCCACTATCCCCCACAGGGAAAGAGGGGACACAGGGACACAAAAGTGCAACCCTCCTCCATACAACCCCTGGTCACCATAGATTCTCATCCATTCCTCCGGTGCTCAATCTCGAGCCCCCTGCTCTCACCCAAGTCACACTTTTTCACTTTGATCGTCCCCACTTTCCCCTAAGAGGACAAAGGGGACAGGGGACACAAAAGTGCGAGCCCCCTTCCTCCACTTAAACCTCCTTCACTCCGGTCAAGCTGCCATGGTTAAATATGAGTCAAAAATATGCATAGAGATTTGGCTAACTTCTCTCATCACAAACTTAACCATTTTAACCTTCAGATTGCTGTTGTTTTCCCCTCCTGACCTCCATTAATGTCCAGACATGCTACAACAACAAATTGCAGCAAGTTGCCTTTTTGATTCTACCGAGATTTGGCGGGTGAAAAACCTCAAAATTTGGAGCAGATAGTCTTGGAGCAAAACAGAAATTTGTGAAAGTGTTTTCGTTGCAAACCTGACACTTGTAAGTGCCCTTTCTAAAAATAGCAGGTCAATAAGGTGGGCATTACTAAAAATAGTAAGTTTTCAAAAAGATGAATTCTTAGCACCACAACATTCCAAACGAGCAAAAAACATTAGAAAGAGAAAATGGTGAAAATTTACTAAAAATAACAGTCCTTGGTAGGACCTACTAAAAATAGAAAATTTTCTAATTGAGTTCAAACAACTTGTGGCAACTCCCATTCGCCTATCTTGTTGCTTTTTGCAACCATTGCAAGGTTGAGAAGTTGTCTCGTGGTTTAGATAGGAAAAAAAAACCCCCATATGAGGCTCCCATAACATCGATTATAGATGATTTCTGCATGACAACTTTGTTTAATGCAAGAAGCTGGATGGTTCAAATCCAAATCATGATAGAAGGAGTCATCATGGTTGAATTCATTCGAGTAGGAGATATCTTGGTCACCAAGGTGAAACAGGAAGCTCGGAACCAAATTCTTGATGGAGTCTTTCAACCTCTGAAGAACTGGTTTGAGCCCCCGAGGTTGATTCCATCCATGAAGAAGACCTCTTTGTCACAAAGGTGTGATTTAAAGACCAAATGAGCCACAAGGAGGAAAGTGAAGTTCTCATTCCTACTCCTACCTTGTGATTAACTCTCTTTTCTATGACAAGGAACAAATCAAAGTGAATCAATGTGTGTGAGAGATAGTCACGGGAACAACGGGTGAAATCATGAACATCATGAGGTATGTGAATAAACTTCATCATCGTGAATAAACTTCATTGAAATTCAAGTCATCAAGGAAATGGTCATCATGAGCATGATAAGAGAAGATCACCATGAGTGATGTTGGCAGTCATTTCAAGCTCACAAACAATGCATATCTCATGAAAGTGTTTTAAACACTTAACCAATGTTTTGTAATGTGCTCACATCTTGTAAGTTAAGGAGGTGGCATTTGCGGTGTTTCAATGCATTTTGGAGGTCAAGAACATGGAACTCATTCTGGACATTCCTTCAAGTTTCATTCAGGATCAATCCTCCTATCTGGAGGAGGAAACCTATTTCCATGAGGAGAAATTGAGAAAAAGGGTGTCAGAGATCCTAAGTATGTTTTGGTGGCATCTTTGTAAAAAGGTGAAATGTGAAGCTCAAGGAGTGAGGTGATGATCATTCATATCCTGACTCTACCATTGTGTTCAAATCTCTTCAAGGAATAAGCCGGGATGAGCTAGTCAAAGAGCTCACCGAGGTACTCAGACCATGTTTGTAGGATCCATAAGTCATCTATTCCCATGAGAAGCATACTAAGCAAGGTGTATGAGCATCCTAAAGTTGATTCCATTCAAGGAGGATTTTTGAGCCAATAAGGGTAAATGGATGACTTCCATGTGAAGTACCATGTTTGCAAGAATGGATAATCATCTCAAATTTCACTTGTTAATTCACTCAGTAGTGTTCTTAAACACTCATTTAACACCTTGTAGTGTGTTCACACCTCAAAGGAGGGAGCATATGTAATCACATCATTTCAGTTCAATAGGTGGTCATAAGACAAGAATTTCATTTAAGGAGCAATCCTTCTATCTGCAAGATGAAGACCTATTTTAGTAAGTGACAAACAAGCATAAAAAGGTTTGAGCATCATGGAGTTGATTTTTGGTCACAAAAGTGAATTGTGAAAGCTAGAGGAGTAAGGAAGTGATCCCAGTAATCCCCACACCCATAACTCCTATCTTGTAATAAGAGAAAATCATCTAGAATGTTTCCATATTAGTGCTTCAAGTCAACAAGTTCTTCATCGACAAAGGCTTCATCTCCATCGAAATTGATTCTTCACGAAAGGAGCTTTCTTGTTTCGGATTCCCTTCTCTCTCTCTTCCTGCGCTCTCTCTCTAACATTCTATTCCTTCATTGAGAGTGTACTTTTTCACTCTTTCGTCTTATTCACTTAAGTGACTTAATGTTGCATTGTAAAAGTCCCTTTTCAAAAATAAGAAAAGGACTTAGTTTCATTCTAGGAATTTGAAAAGTCACATGGTGGTGAGATGAAAAGTCATATGAGGGGAAGAGGAAGAGTCATTTGTAATGTTATAAATTGGAATGGCTTCTCCATTCCAAAGGGGTTTGTAATAATTTTGATTGTTGTATGTTGTTGAGCTTTGTATCACTACTACATCAAGAAATAAAAGCTACATTTCCTATGTCCTTGTCTATGTTCCTCTATCCTCTCTACTCTCCAACTTTGCAAGCATGGTGATCTTGTATAACCAAGAAGGAACTTTGTGTCCTTGATTAATGAATCTGTAGAACTTTGTGTCTCTAGTTTGTTAGTCTTGTTGATTGCTTACATTGTTGTGTTCTTCTAATTGAATGTGGACCTACTCTTAGTTATTGTTGGTGAGAATATGATAGTTCTTACTCACAACATTAACCCTCTCTCCTTATTTCTCCTACTCCCCTTTACCTCCCTTCACAAAAATTCTCCCTTGTACACTATATAAGCATTTTCCATAGGTTTAGTGGAGTATTTTATGTGATCCCCGGCCTAACATCACCCCATAATTTTAGGTAGTTTACATTCAATAATGGGAGCCTCCCCATACCCAAGAAGGAGGGCTTAGCCCCGTGACCATTGGTGAAAACCAATAATTTGCATTGCAACAAATTATTTCACCAATATTTTTGATGAACTCTCTACTAGGAAGATCTTCCCTTTGTGCATCTTAAAAAATATGCTAAAAATAAAAAAAAGATACTTTTCAAATTCATAAAGATGAAAAATACCAAAAATACTATTTGAATGTTTAAGATCCTTGTTGTAATCCTATTGAAAAATCTGCATTTTCTAGTTTCATAATCTTTAATTTGAAAAAAGAGCAACATCAAGCTGATAAATGATTACACTCGAGTTAATCATCAAGTGGCCATTGATTCATTGAATAACAACAAAGGGATTTTAGACTTAGTTTCCAAGTATAAATTCAAGATACTGAAAATTTCCTCTTGAAGGTCACATTGAAGAACTAGTTGTAGAACCACTAGACCTCATTCCAAATGAGAAGAAGAAAGTAAAAGAAAAATGGGAGGAGGAAGAAAGAATGGTTGCACCTGTGCCATGGGGACAAAATACCGGTCATTGGCCTTGACTCCACACTTCATGAATTACCAAAAGATCAAGAAAGAACTTTCCCAAATTCTATGGAGATGGAAAGCAATGTCTAGATGATCATATTACAACTTTTATCACAACATGTGGCATTCTTGGAGTGGGACATGAAGATGTTGTTGTTCGACTATTTGTGGAATCATTACAAGATGTCATTGTGGACTGGTTTTACTACTTTCCATCATGTTCAATTACTGATTGGGATGATATGAAAACCAAGTTTGAAGCAAGATTCAAGACTACAAGATGATTATCATGCTCCCCCTTTGCTCAACTTGCTTAGATGAAGAAAGAACACAAGAGCCCATGAGAGATTTTGTAGAAAAGTTCAATAAGTTGATCAACAAGATTCCTACTAGTGTCTCATCCTACTGTAGATAATAAAAGAGTTCTTTGTGAATGCTCAATTTCCGAAGTGGTTTCATACTATGGAGAGCTCCAAATACTCTAGACAATGCTCAAGAACTTTCCATTGAAGTAGAAGATGATCTTATCATAGGGAAGATCAAGAACCATTCAATGAAGGATAAGGCCAAAGTTTCAAAGATGAAAGAGCTGATCCATTGCTGCAAATATTGGTCAATGATTTGACTTATTGAAGAAGGAAATTCTCAACATGCCTCATACCAAAACCGGAACAAAAATCAGATTGTAGAGAGCACCCAAAGGCTTTCCTTGGAAGCTCCACTAGTTAATGCAATATGTGGAACATATGAAGATGAAGGAGAAGAAATTGCTGAATCAGAAATTGAAGAAGAAGAAGAAGATGAATGTGCTAGGATTGGGTATTTCAAATACTCACCGGATGAAGATTTTGAAGAATCCATGGATACTACTCTTATGCAGTATTCACTTGCTCACAAATGGAAAAAGAAATCCTCTTCTTCCACTTCCCAAGTAAGCATTTGAATCCTCAAATGGCGACTCTACGAAAAACAAAAAAAAGGAGGATCATCATTGTCACTTCCATGGGGTCAACTAAGAAGAATCCCAAGACTACCTCAGTTAAGACTCATGTTTGCCTCTTGAGTAAGTCTCTTTCATCTCCTCTTGACAAATCAGTTTCAACTTTTATTGATCCTAAGAATGCAAATCTTATTCATGTTAAGGTTGCCATAGTTTTGATGTGCTTACCACTTCTTCACCTTTTGACATCATTGACCATTTCAAGAAATCCAAAATTCAGATTTTTGAGTCGAGTACTTGAGAACTCATCCCAAGAAATTTGATAGGCTTGTCCAGTTTATCAAAGAAGTAGTTTCAATTTCATGTTCCAAAAATTTCACTACCAAGAACTACCTCTCTGCTCCTCATACCACTCCTCAGAACCTTCTTTCTTCCACACCCTCCACCTCTTTGGGAAAGTAGAACCTTTCTATCTAGCCTTATTGGTCAATGGATATAAATTAAATAATTACATTATTGACTCTAGTGCTCTCGACAATGTCATGCCTGCAAAAGTTTCTAAAGCTCTTGGTCTCTCTCTCTCACTGCTTACTAGCCATTTTTACTCCATGGAAACCAAAGAAGTACCTCTTGTTGGCTAGGTCAAAGATGCTCAAGTAGCATTTGCAGATTTTCTTGACAAGAAGATCATGATGAAAATACTTGTAGTAGACATGCTAGCCTCATATGGTATGTTGTTAAGCCAAAGATTTTGTAGGGATGTTGGGGAGATATATCAGATGGATTGGTTACATGCCACCATTCGGTCAATGGTAAGATGAAAAGCTCCTTCCCATCAAGGAAAATGAAATACACCGTTCAAATACTAGATGACCCAAGGGTGGATATCCTATTTCAAGATTCAAGGTATTACAACTTTTTCATAGCTTCAAAGGAAGATGTTAAGCTTCCCATGTTGATGGAGGAGTACCAAGTGTGATGAGAGCTGTTGGAAAGCATCATGATGATCTGATGGAACCGAATAACTTGATAGAGGGTTCTTCCCACTAAGTATGGATGCAAATTCTCTTTTTTATAGTGATGGAGGTCATGAAAGTCTTGACTTACAACAAAGCAATCCCGAGGTGATGAGAGAAATGCAAATCAAGAAGAAGAAGTGACATCAAAAACTTCTTGGTAGGTGAGTCCCATGTTTCAATCATGTTCTCAAGGTTCATCATGAAGACCCATTCAATGAGTATGATTGTGAATACAAAGCTTTCTCTTTCCCATTGGGAGAGGATGACTCTTTCAAGAAGGAATGCATGAAATGAAAATATTCTTAGGGCATCTTGAAGTTGAATCTACTCAAGAAGAGGATGAATTCATTATGGAGATGAATTTCCAAGTTCATAATGGTCAAGATTGGGAAAATGATGATCTTGATGTTTCAGCCCCAATCTTGTGCTCATTCTCCTTTCAAGAAGATGAAGACCTTCTCAATGAAGAAAAATTGATGAGATGGTGTTTGAGTCCCCCAAGGTTGATTTCATTCAAAATGAAAACCTTCTCAACAAGGAATGTATGAATAAGAATATGCTTGAATCTTTCAATGTTGACTCCACTCAAGGAAAAGGATTTTCATCATGAAGATGGATTTTGAAGCTCAAAATGGCCAAGATGGAGAAGATGATGTTTTCATTTTTCATGCCCAACCTTGTGCTCATTTTATTTTCAAGATGATGAAAATCAATGTGCACATCACATCATATAGACAACAGATCAAAAAAGAGAGCTATTTGTGTGAAAGAAGATTGTTTGAGAGCAATTGAGAAACATAGAACATCAAGAGGCTTGTGATAGTATTGAAACTCTTAAAACACCTGTAAGAACCAACTCATGGAAACAATGGTCATGAAGAAGATGAAAAGTAAAATTCAAATTCCCATCAAATATCATAAGCCTCAATATGTGAAAATAACAAGCCTAGTATGATCAAGACTCATTCTCATAGTAGTGAAGGAAAATCAATAATTGGAATGAACTTGGGAATAAATGAGAAGATGGAAATAAGATGTCAAAGAAACAAAGGAAATGAACTGACTAAGTGGACCCTCAATTACAAGAAAATCATGAAAATTTTCTCAAGAAATTGAGAAAGGGGTCATATTTCAAGTGATCCCGTCAATGGATTTGTGGAAGAAAGGCATTCGGTGATACCATGTATGGGTAAACATTCAATAAGAATTGGTGCTACAATGAAAGTGGGTTGTCCCCCACATGTAACATAGGTGATTTAGGATTTTTTATCATGTTTTTCCCTTTTTTTTGTTTCCCTTTTATTTTGTGTTTCCTTTCCTATCTTGTGTGTGTTGGTTGTGTTCATTTCTTGGTTGTGTTTGTAGCTTTTCTAGTTTTTCAAGTGTGGTGACTCTATAACCCAATGAACAAAGCATTGGTTCTACTACCCCAAGAGATTTATGAGGTTTCTCCATTTCCCCTTACATTCAATGTCCTTGAGCTAGAGCCAATATTTTCATGCAAAATTTCTAGCATGAAAAATTGAAACTTTTGATCATGACAACTAAGCCCATAATTGAAAATTATGTTTCCAGTCACTGTGAATCCTTCCTTGGCTACCCTTGTCCTTCAATCAACCCTCACTTAGGCTCTTAGAGGAAAGTGCTAACAATATTTTTAAGTGTGTTTTAGTGTGTAGGGAAGAGTGCCTAATGTGATTGATGAACTCATTGAGATTGATGAAAGACAACTTCCTCCGGAGGCCTAAAAAGGTCATTTTTGGCCATTTGCAAGCTAAGTAAACACCCTCTGATAGAAGCCTATAGGAAAATATAAATCATATGAGGGTGATTAGAGAACATTGAAGGTGTCCAAAGTAATTTAGGAAATTTTATGGAAGAAAATTTGATTCAGGAACAATTTGTTCAACATCGGGTAATTTTAGGTGTAAGGAATGAATGCTCCAAATGGTGAAAGTTGACTTCTCTAGATGATTTATGGGAGTTTTAGAAGAGATTTAGGAGGAAAAAAATAGTCATCAAAAAATCTTGGAATCCTCTACAAGATAGAAACATGAACTTTTTTCCAAGACTCAAATATTTTCCTGAGGTGATTCAAAACACTACACAGTTGCTCCTCTTGGTCAAAGATGAAATATGCCCTAAATTTGAAATTTCAAGAAGAATTGGGTCTCAATAATGGTTTCAATGATCTCATAAAGTGTTTTGGAGTCAAAATCATATAAGGTTTGACCCCAAAACACTTTCATATGCTCTCAAGGTGAAAATTTCACTCCCGGTGTCCCGATTTGGACATCACAAGGAAAAATCCCAACTTTCCCAAAAGTGGAAAAGTCACACTTTTTCACTCTTTGTGTCCCCACTATCCCCCAAGGGGACAAAGGGGACAAAAAGGGGACACAAAAGTGTGACCCCCTTGTCATCATTCCAACTTTTCATCACTTACTCCTCACCACTTCTTCCCCTAGGTGTACCACAACTTAGACTTCCCCACTTGCCCCCTTTCATGATGACACCAAAGTGTGACCCTCTAGGTCACAATTTTTCACCTTTTTCCTTATTATCCCTCTTTCCCCGAGGGGATAAAGGGGACACAAAAAGTGTGACCCCCTTTTCCATCAGCTTCTCCCTTGGTCACTTGAAAGTAACTATAAACCTCATCCAGTAGAAAATCCTCAGTGCTCGGTGCTCATAAGCCCCTAAGCCCTTCTCACCTCTCACCCAAGTCACACTTTTTCACCCGATAGTCCCCAATTGTCCCCTAGGGGACAAAGGGGAAAAGAGGGGACAAAAAAGTGACCCACCTTTCTCCACTTCAAAAACCTCCTTCACTCCCTCAAGTTGTCATGGTTAAATATGAGTTAAAAAAATGAAATCATGAAAAATTTGGCTAACTCTCTCTCTCAAAACTTAACCATTTTTTACAAGAAAAGTGTTATTTTTTGAATTATTTTCATTTCCCTCTAAAACCTCCATTAATGTCCATGAACATGCTACAAAAACCTAAAATTTGTACAAGTTGCCTTTTTTATTCTATGAAAATCCGATGGGCAAAAAAACCTTGAAAATTTGGAGCAAAGAGTCTGAGAAAAAGAAAATTTTTTTGAAACTTTTTTTTTTCAATGCAACATGACATGTGTAAGTCACATTTTCTAAAAATAGTAAGTGTAAAAAGGTATGTGCATGTCTAAAAATAGTAAGTTTTCAAAAAATGGTGATTCTCTTCATTCCCCAACATTCAAACAAAAAGAAACATTAAAAAGAGAAAATGGTGAAAATTTACTAAAAATAGCAGTCCTAGATAGGACCTACTAAAAATAGTAAGTCTTGTAATTGAGTTCAAAAAGCTTGTATAAAACTCCCATTTCTACCTATCTCATTTATTTTTTCCACCATTTAAGGCTGGGAAGTTGTCTCGTGGTTTAGACAAAAAAGAAAACCCCCGCAGGCTCCCAAAGCATAGTCTAGAGGTGATTCTGC
Source organism: Taxus wallichiana var. yunnanensis (assembly GCA_018340775.1). Taxonomy (NCBI): domain Eukaryota; kingdom Viridiplantae; phylum Streptophyta; class Pinopsida; order Cupressales; family Taxaceae; genus Taxus; species Taxus wallichiana. The sequence continues at coordinate 365,182,392 of CM031233.1, forward strand.
ATGGCACAGTTTGATGCAAGAATTGGATGGTTCAACTCATCCTAATTGTGGTAGAAGGGATTCATCATGGTTGAATTCATTCAAAAAGGGAATGTATTTTTCACACCGAGGTGAGTGTAAAACAGGAAGCTCTAAAAAAATTCTTGATGGAGTATCTTTCAACCTCGAGAACATGAATTTGAGCCCCAGAGTTGATTCCATCCCATGAAGGAGACCTCTTTTCACAAGGTGTGATTTAAAGATCAAATGAGCCATGAGGAGGAAAGTGAAGTTCTCATTCCAACTCCTACCTTGTGATTAGATCTCATTTTCATCATGAATGATAAAAAAAAATCGTGAGTGAATCAATGTGTGTGAAAGATAGTCACTTGACAAAATGGGTGAAATCAAGAACATCATGAGGTCTGTGAAGGATTTGAAACATCAAGAAATTCATTGAAATTCAAGTCATCAAGGAAATGGTCATCAAGAGCATGATAAGAGAAGATCACCATGAGTGATGTTGACAGTCATCTCAAGCTCAAAAACAATGCATATCTCATGAAAGTGTTTTTAAACACTTAACCAATGCTTTGTAATGTGCTCACATCTTGTAAGTCAAGGAGGTGGCATTATAGTGTTTCAATGCAGTTTGGAGGTCAAGAACATGGAACTCATTCTCAAACATTCCTTCAAGTTTCATTCAAGGATCAATCCTCCTATCGGAGAGAGGAAACCTATTTCCATGAGGAGCAATTGAGAAAAAGGGTGTCCAAATATCCTAAGTATGTTTCCACTTAGGTGACATCTTTGTCACAAAGGTGAAATGTGAAGCTCAAGGAGTGAGGTGATGATCATCATATCTAACTCTGCCATTGTGTTCAAATCTCTTCAAGGAACAAGTCAGGATGAGCTAGTTGAAGTTATCGAGGTACCCAAGACCATCATGTTTATAGGATCAAGAAGTCATCTATTTCCCATGAGAAGCATATGAGCAAGGTGTATGAGCATCCTAAAGATGATTCCATTCAAGGAGGATTTTGGAGCCAAGAAGGGTAAGGATGGATGACTTCATGTGAAGTACCATGTTTGTAAGAATGGGCAATCATCTCAATTTCACATGTTGCAATTCACTTAGTAGTGTTCTTAAACACTCATCTCAACACCTTGTAGTGTGTTCACACCTCAAAAGAGGAAGCATATGCAATCATCATTTTCAGTTCAATGGATGGCCATAGAACAAGAATTTCATTTAGGAGAAATCCTTCATTTGCATGATGAAGACCTATTTCAGTGAGTGATAGACAATCATAAAAGGTTTGAGCATCATGGAGTTGATTTTTAGTCAAAAGTGAATTGTGAAGCCTAGAGGAGTAAGGAAGAAGTAAGAAGAAAATCATCATGTTCCCATATCCTAACTCCTACCTTTTGATCAAAATCATCATCATGTTCCCATCATAATGCAGATCACATAAAAAGTTTTCCATCACTGGAGTTGTTTGAAATGTTTCCATCTTCTGTGAAAGCGAGAGAAGAAGGAATGTTTGAGAAAATCATCATGTTATTCATTTAGTGCTTTAAGTCAGTCAAGTTCTTCATGATCAAAGGCTTCATCTCATCAAAATTGATTCTTCATCTCAAGCTCTTTTTTATCTCCGGATTTTTCACTCTCTCTCTCTTCTCTCTCCTCTCCTCACTCTCTCAAACATTCTATTCTTTCAAGAGTGTACTTTTCACTCTTTTGTCTTATTCACTTAAGTGACTTAATGTTGCATTATAAAAGTCCCTTTTCAAAAATAAGAAAAGGACTTAGTTTCATTCTTAGGAATTTGAAAAGTCACATGGTGGTGAGATGAAAAGTCATATGGGGGAAGAGGAAGAGTCATTTTGTAATGTTATAAATTGGAATGGCTTCTCCATTCCAAAGGGTTAGAAATTGTTGATTATTGTATGTTGTTGAGCTTTGTATCACTACTACATCAAGAAATAAGAGCTACATTTCCTCTATGTCCTTTATCTATTCTCTTATCCTCTCTACTCTCAACTTTGCAAGCATGGTGATCTTGTATAACCAAGAAGGAACTTTGTGTCCTTGATTAATGAATTTGTAGAACTTTGTGTCTCTAGTTTGTTAGTCTTGTTGATTGCTTACATTGTTGTGTTCTTCTAATTGAATGTGGACCTACTCTAGTTATTGTTGGTGAGAATCTGCTAGTTCTACTCATAAACATTAACCCTCTCTCCTTATTTCTCTTACTCCCTTTACCTCCCTTCATAACAAATTCCTCCCTTATACATTGTACAAACATTTTGCCATAGGTTTAGTGGAGTATTCTTGTGTGATCCCTGCCTAACAACCACCCCACAGTTTTAGGTAGTTTACATTCAATAATGGGATCCTCCCCATACCCAAGAAGGAGGGGCTTAGCCCCATGATCGTTGGTGAAAACCAATAATTTGCACTGCGACAAATTATTTCACCAACACATGGCAGTCTTTTAAGAGATTGAGACAATAATCACCCTTCACGATCCTTATTGTTGTTGTCCTTGGACCAAAATGCCCTCATGCTTCTCAATCATGAACTCGTGCAAAACTCTCTCAACCTGATTTACCTTAATGCACCTCAAGAGAACACCATTCACATCCTTTCTAAACAAGATCCCATCAATAAGCACATAAGGGATGGATTGGAGCCTAAAATACCTTTTTTGACTTTTGCACAAGCTTTGAGGACCCGACATGTTTGGAGAAAATGCATTATATCAGCTGGGTGTTGATCATGTTGAAGCATTAAAATTTAAGACAACCTCCTTTTTATTTTGTAGATTTGAAACTAGCTACTCACACAAACCTTTTCCCCTTACTAACTTGGTTATCTTGACATCCACATCATACTCCATCACCTTGGTGATCCAACCAGCCCTTTTCTCATTTAAATCTTTGTTTAAAAGGAAATCTTTCACACCGGAATGTGATACCATTAGGTGGATCTTGTTGTTGGATACCAAATGTCTAAACTTCTTCAAACTCCTTATGATAGCTAGGCATGCTTCTCAACGAATGAGTATCTCACCTCATAATCTTCTAGACCTTGTCTAAAGAATGGTTGGATGTTCTTCATTTAGCTTTGCAGCATGGCGGAGATTGTATCTGTGCCTCCAAAAGCATACAAGGTGAAGTTCTTGTAGAAATCCAGATTAATGAGGGTAGGGGCTTGTGCTATTGCTTGTTTGATGCCCTTAAAACTGTCCTTCCCCTCCGTGATCAATTTGAAAGGCTTGTTTTTCTTTAGCCTAGACATTAATGATTTGACATGGTCAACAAAATCGGGATTGAAACGCCTAACAAAGTTGATCCTTCCTAGGAAACTTTGTAATGCCTTCTTATGACTAGGAAATGACAGTGCCAAAATGGCACTTACCCTCTTTGGATCTATTGCAAGCCCTTGCTTGGAGACAATGTGGCCTAGGAGCTTACCTTCATGTGCTAGGAAGATACATTTCTTGGGATTGAGAGAAACCCCAACTGTCTACACCTTTCAAATACCTGCTTGAGATGAAAAAGGTGGTCATTTGCATCCTTGGAGAATACTTGTGATATCATCAAGATAGACAAGAACAATGCTATTAATCAGCCCTTGAATGCCATATCCATGGCTCTTTGAAATGTTGCTCCTGCATTGGACAAACCAAAAGGCATTTTCTTGTAGGCATAAGTTCCCACTTAGTGGTAAAGGTTATTTTGAATTGATCCTCTTCCTTCACCATAATCTGAATTATATCTGAGTAGCCATCTAATAAGGAAAACCTTTTGACCTTGCTACCATTTGTAAAATCTGCTCCATAGAAGGCAGTGGATAGTGGTCTTTCAAGGATGCCTTGTTTAGATCTTTGAAATCAACACACAATCTGATCTCTCCATTTCTTTTCCGCATTGGGACTATTTGCAACCCATGTCGAATGTTTGATGGGGAAAATGATGTTTTCCTCAATCAACTTGTTCAATTCCTTCTTCATGAGAGGCTCAAAACGATGATTGACATGCCGATATTTTTTCTAATGGGCTTGGCTTTTGGATCTAGCTCAATGGTATGTTGCGCGAATTAGGATCAAAACCCCTAAGGTTCTTCATAGCTCCAAGCAAAATGACATCAACAAATTCTTGACAAAGCTCTACAAAAGCATTTTTTTCTTGGGGGATACACTTTGCCAATCTTGAACAATTTGTCTTTATCAACCGAGATAGATTCATAGTCTTCACCTTTGAGCACCATGCTTGCTTTCTCTCTTCTTAGTTGATCATTTGAATTGAAAATGGACTCCAAAGTAAATAAGCCTTTGGGCAGCTTGTTTGACCTTAGTTGGACTACATGATCCTCATACTATTGTTCCAACTTGTTTTGATTTTTGAAGAGAACTCAACCTCTTCTTGGATGAAGTTGATGATCTATTGATCATTCTCAAACACTTTGCCAATTTGTGTTGTTGTTTGGTACAACATGCCTCACCACTACTTTGATATGCGGCTGTATTTTACTTCTTTTGACATCTTCAATAACATCAAATCTTGCTCCCCAGCTGCGGCTAACATAGCGTGGCTAACCTTTTTGCGATGGGGCTTTTTCTCCCCTTGGTATGGCGTAGATATTGAAAGCTTTAAAATCCTCTAGAAGGTCCCATACTCTATGCTTGTAAGCTCTAAGCAGATCATTCTTAGCCGCATTCAGCCCTTTGACTTGGTTCACAATTAGCTCACTATCCCCAAAGGTCTGCAATTGTTTTTTTTTTTCTTTCTTGCCCATTACATGCCATGTATGAGAGATTCATACTCTGTTGAGTTAGAACAACAAAACTAGAATCTAAAAGTAGAAAAATATTTCACACCAATAGGAGATATAAGCACTACACCCCCTCCTGCTCCTTGTTTGTTTCTTGAACCATCAAAGAACATTTGCCAAATGCCATCATCTTGTTCATCTTTTGATTTCACAATATCAGGCATATGTGAACTTTCTTCATGCAAACAATAAATGCCAATTTCAACTTCTTCAATTTGTTTATATGGATCAAAACCATGACACTCAGTTCCCCATTCATCAAGTAGTAAATTTGGGATACCTTCATTTGAGTATCCGCTTCTTGGACATTTGGGTGGTCTTCTTGATCTGAAAATGGTGCAATTTGCATTGATGGGGTTGGGCGTATAAGGTTCTATGTGATATGTGGCAATAGGCTCGACCTTATAGTAACCTTGGTACCATACCTTGTCCTAAAGAGCATGTGAGACCAATCATGGATAGGTATCCGCTGATCTTAAGGTGAAATCCCATGAGAGACACAAAGCAAAGAATGGGGGGAAGATCAATGATGAACACATCTTGCGGAATTGAGAAGTTGGGACATGCATGTAGTGTGAGACTTAGACCTCTGACAACTCAATGGTTCCTACCGCGGTTCCATCTAATTGCACCACTCCTTTAGAGAGTGACTCATATTCGAGACCGAGCTGATCTGCTATTTGTTTGGGCATCATTGAATTGCTTGCCCCTGAATCGATCATGCAATTATGTACCAGCTGATTACCTATGATGAGAGATACATAGAAAGGTGGTGGCTTCATGATTTTACCTGATTGGTCATCCTTTTGCTGAAGTGCATTGGTGAGCACAACTTTGTCCTTCTCTTTGGGTGCTTCAGTGGCATGGAAGATCGGCCATGATAGCTTGTAGAAGATCTCTCTGTCCAAGAATAGCTAGAGATTCCCACATTGAAATGTTGACATTGGTCTTTTCATTTTGCTAATGTTGAAAGGAGTAGCCATGGGATTATGCAATAGAGGAATGCTACCTTCCTTTCTTGTTTGTTCATTCCGTGAGTTTGCTTTGGATGGCGGAAATTCTTCATTCGCGGATTTCTTTGTTTGGTGGATTTTGTTTGTCTTGTAGACTCTCCTTGTTGCATGGATCCATAATGTTTTGTGGATTACTAGTGCATGGCGAAGGTTTACTACATTCCGCTGATTGCTCTTTGAGGTTTGAATCCTGCCCAAGTCTGCGGGTTGTCTGAGTTGGGGATGCAGATTTGGTGAAATAAATGGTGGAGTGTTTGCTTCCACTTGCCTTCTTTTTGACCTAGTGTTCATGGCCAAACTTGATGAAGGTTCTTGATTACTCTCTGCAGTTGATTGATTCCGCTTAAAACTTCCATTTGCCAATTTACAAGTGAAGTATCACTTGGCAGCATTTCTAGAGTAATTTCTTGTTCCAGACTTTCTTGTGCATGTGCATCTTGAGAGAAAGAAGCATTTGTACAGCTAAAGCTTGGCTTAGAATACCATTGGGCAAGTTGTTTGGTTATGGGGAAGATTGCAAGGGAAACACCACTCATAATCTTGCACAAGATTATTTTGTACTAGAACCAAAGCCTTAGATGAACTAGCCACGTTTGGGTTATAGGATTGAAATGGTTTTGTAGGAGTAACTTGATTTTGAGGAGCCTCTTGGAATGGCGGTTTGTTTGGTGGATAAGGAGGCTTGTTGGGTTGGTATGGGGATTGGTAAGGTCTGAAATTTTGAGCCTGTTGCTCTTCTTAAGGATACCAACTCATTTCCAAAATTTTGCAACTGCTTCATGACCTCTTGCAACTCACTTGAAGGACTTGCAGAGGTAGATGCTTGATTTGAACTTTGGCTTCTTGGGGATGGAATGGGAGCTAATTCATGAGTTTGGTAAGGTGCGGATGTCCCTACCTCTAGAAATATGGGCATTGAAGGTCTAGAGGCAAGTTTCCCAACCTAAATGAGACTATTCTCAGCTCTAATGGCAATATCATAAGCATTTGGTAAAGTTCTACCCCCATGGACTGAATCATGATTGAAATGTCACTATTTAAAGCCCTTAAGTAATAGAGAAATGCATATTGAGGTGTAGGTCTTACCACTTGTGGGATTCTATCCCAAGTCCTTTGAAATTTGATATTAAAATCAAACATTAGCTCATTAGGTGCCCTTTTTGTTGTTGTCAGCTGCTCCACCAAAGATAGATGATCTGATTTATCTTCAAAATAGTTGCAAAGAGCTTCTCCTAACTCATCCCAATTAGAGACAAAGTTAACTCTTAGGTCTCTATACCATTGTAGGGCTTTACCCTTGAAAAGAAGCCGCCAATAAGTTGATTAATACATTGTCTTGTGTTACATGGTATACTGAATAGATATTTGCAACATCTTTAATGTGCTCAATGGGAGTTGTAGTGTTCTCTCCGGTGAAGAAAGGAACACTTTTAGGGTCTGCATTTGGAATGCCATCATATTAAGCTAAAAGCGTAGGACTCCCTCCATTGAACGTGACAAAGGCCTGATTTCTTTGATGAGCCATAAATGTAATGGGCCTTAAAACCCCCGAGGAGAACAAGAAAGGGCTTCGGGGAGGAGTGGAGAGGACTCTGTCTGGAGGTGATGGCGATCTCTATGCGGATCGGCCTCTTCTTCTCCTTAGTGACAACTGCAAGTAGTCAAAAGGATCTCCACTTGCTATCTTTTGTCTTGTTTGAATTTGTCTCATGAGATAGAAACAGTTTTCTGCCTGAACCAGTGGATGAAATGCTTGGAGTTACCAACTGTGTTTGGTAGGGCCTTTGAAGGCTTGATATCACCAAGGTATAGTTGAACTCTCAGTGAAACGACAAGAAAATCCTCAGTTTTGTCCCACCAGGCGTGCCTGAACTGTTATCACGCAAAAGTGGCACCCTCTGAATGGGCATGGACGAACATCAACACTTTTGGTGAACATGGGTTTGTCTCGAAGTGAGGGACTTGCAAAATGAGACAAACCTCCAGAGAAGGCTAGTTCCTTCTGTCCTAGCTTGCTACAAACTAACCTACAACTTCAAAATGCAACTAAAACTAAAACCAACTACAATTTTATAGCAATGGGGTTGCCCACCAAGGACCCCGTGCCATAATTTTTGGTTGAGAGAAAGTGAAAAAGTTGGAAAATAAAAGAAGGTGATGCACCAAAACTAAAACATGGTTCAAATCTGACCTGTAGAGACACAAATACAACCACCATGCAAGAATCTGTTAAAAACACAGTCTTTACAAGGGACAAGTAAACGGATTCAAAGAAGACAAGAGGGCTAGAGATTCACATCAAATACAAAGTATTTAAAGGAAAAGACCACAGTTGCGTATCATTAAACGTTCTCACTTGCATTTACAGAACAGAGGTTTGATTCTTACTTTAACTTGATTTGGTGAACTTCTCCTGCAAGATTTTGCCTAAGTCTCCTCGACTTCAATCCCCTTTGCGTGGGTTTTTTGAGATCTCGCAGTTATTTTGGACAACAAATTGAGTTCATAGGTTGCCAACATAGCTTGGGGGGTTATTTTGGACAACTCTTTTGAATTTTTTTTAACCTCCTTAGATCAGCTTGAAGAGAGACAAGTTGGCATGCGAGCTCGGGGGTTGAGGTGGGAAAGGAACTCGGCAGACTGAGCAAGCTAAAGCTAAAGTGAAGCTTTGATGTCTTGAATCAGCAACTTGAGTGGTCTAAATACATTTCCACCAACCAACTTCCCACACACCACAATGTGAATGCATAGGTAGATTTTGCCTTTTATTGTTTAATTATTGAAGAAGGAAAAAAAAAGAAAGACGATTAAAGATTAAATCCTAAATTGCTCTGTTATGAGTGGGTCACCAAAACATTGCTGCTGCTGCCAAACACACCCTGAAAGGAGGCAAAAAAATGCCGGTGCCCCAACAAGAGCCCTTCAATCTGCGAGCAAAGGTGGCTAGATCCCAAGCTGAGGAAGGCAAGGTCAAGCCAACAACGAATACAAGAAGCAGTGCACTGATTTGGGTGAGGTAAGAGCCTATCCAATAAAAATTTGACATGACCGTATGCCAAACAACAGAGTTGGGTAGGGCAGAACTGCTGCAGAGATCAAGCAGTTTCGAGCTAAGAAAACCAAGATCCAAGAGCACGACAGATCTCCGTAGTGGAGCTCAATTTTATGGTGAGCCAAAGCAAATACAATGAGCTGAGCCAAGGATGAGGTAATGCCAATAGAGTCCATGCTATGAGATCAAACGGGGTTGACTGGAGTAGGGTCGAGCAAGTTCAAGCTCCGAAAGAGGAACACCGAGCCGTGTTGAACCCCATTGCGGCCTGAGTTGGATCGACTGTGTAAGAGTCGAGTTCCACTGGATTGCCTGGGTAATGGATCCACGAGCAAAGTGTTTTAAACCATGAGTCCAATCTGTAGGGGAGGAAGTCGTTCTTGCACTTTGTCGGGCGTCGGGCTAGAATGTTTGGAGCCTAATCTTGAAAGTTGTCCGAGCTGTGGGAGTGCTTTCGCTTGTGAAGAAGGAACCGTTGTTGTAGATGCAAACAGAACTTGAGAACCAGATAAGTGATAAGGTGCACAAGGAGTTCAGGTTTCAAATACCACAATTTGCAAGTCAGAGCTTAGATCAGCTCAAAACTTTCAAAAAAGATCCAAGACCAAATCACAGGGACAAGTTGCTAGGGCTTAGCGGAGTTGGTGCGAGATGTTCAAGCCACTGGGTGAGGAGAATAACACCGAGCTTGAAAATGCCAAATGTGCCAAAACTGTGCCACACTTCCAAAATGATCCAGGAGCAATGAAGTGGGTTGAGCCCGAAACTGTTCCAGCTCACAGAGTCACAGCCCTATAAAATTTTTGTAATGTAAAATATGCAAACTGGTGCAGATCTGAAATAGAAAGTTTTCAGATTCTGAATATAATTTTTTTAATTTGCAAACTAGAACATATCTGCAAAAATAATTACCCTCAGATCTGAACCACAAGCTTTTACCTAAAACAATTTTTTGAGCAAAATGCAGATCCAGTAGAGCAATGGCTGCTAGAAGTTCGCTCTGATACCATATTGGAGTGCACAATGCACTCATACAACCACAGGATCTCTCCTGCACACCATTACCACAGCGAAGCCATCATTACACAAACAATATGCATAATAAAACAGTCTCATATTATTGCCTGATGAATAATACATAAACAGTGATTCTCTCTACATGTCTATAGGAGAATGTAAAGGGAGTGCCTAATAAACAGGCCCAAGAGTTTGTTTTGACAACAATAATTTTGTTGCATGACAACTTATTTGCAATGGGAAAACTGTCTTAGTGATGCAGGAGCATCAAGGGCCAAAGCACAATAAGGTCATATAAGACCATTAGAGCATGTTATCCTAGGTGTTTTAAGGCTAAACATGTTGTAAAAGTGAATATGTGTTTGTAAAAGGTCAATGAGTACTTGTAAAAGCTTGTAGGAGTGAATTTGACCTAGTAAAGGGGTAATGTAGAGTTGTAGACAAATAGAGCCATGTCATCATGTAATAGTTGTCTTGTACGGATTACATGAGTGAATTAAGGTGATATACACCTAATTTCTATGTTGAGAAAGTTGCTGAGTCTTCTTAGGAGTATTGAGTTGGCTTAGGAGTCAGTTTAGGAGGTTGTTAAGACTTTACTTAGCAAATGAACACCTATTCATAGGTGATTCAAGGGAAATGAATGTAGATGGGGTTCAGAGGTTGAATAATGAAGAATAATGCATGTATGAGGATTTGATGTTGTAAGTATACCTCTGTTAGAATGGATTTTGCATGTTTCAATGGACTGTATTGATGGACTGTGACAGGACAGTGTGATGGAAACCCTCAATGCCTCTTAGATAATCAAAGTCTCTTGACTGTTAAGTCGAAGAGCTTCTGCAGGTAACAAGGATCATATTCATGATTGTTGCAAGGTTTGAAAGTGTGTAATTTGAATTTTATTGTAAAATATCCACTCTTGGGCTCAATCTAGGGCAACCGTATATCTTTTGATTGACTGGATGGAATTATCTGCAAAATTCATTTTATCTGTCTTGATGTAATCTAGCAAATCCCAAAATTTCGTGGTGGTTGATTGAGTACAGTGGAAGTTGTCATGAACAGTAGTTTTGAGCTTTAATGGATAATGCACAGTCACAGTTAAGAACAGGCAAAGGACAAAGGTATCATTAATGGTGGAATGTTATGAGTCTAGATTATATATGGAGGTGATATCAGGTATGAGTGACATGTTTGTATGATCTTATGGGCTCACTATCAAGGAAAAATGCCATTAATTCAATGAAGTCAGACTGTACAGAGCCTTCTAGGACTGTATCAAGCCATTTTGGAGACCAATAAAGGGAGTACGAGCAAAATATGATGAAAACCCAATGCATGCAAGTTGAATGACACCTAACCAGGTATGATTGAGGTGTTTGAGTGATTCTATAGTGAGTCCTATAATGGATTTGTTTTCATTTGAATATAGCATGGCTGTATGACTGTGCTAAGTCATTGTGAAAGGCTATGTAAAAAGGAGAATTGGCAAAGTTAGCCCTAGACTAGTGATCGGGGATATTTTTCAGTGTCAAAAGTTCTCTAAACTTCCCTAGACCATTTTAGTGCAGTAGAGCCTTTAGAGAGATTTCCGATGACTGTAAGAACGTGAAAAACGGACACTCTGAGCTCAAGTTATGTCCGGTCAAAGTTCAATCAACATGGAAGTCAACTTTGGTCAACAAGTGGACCAATGACAAGGTGACACGTGGCAATTGGCGACAAGACAAAATTGATGGTCTTGTAATTTTAAAAAATCAGTTCCATGGTATAGAGCTGCCGCCGAAGCTTTCGACGCATTTTGAACGGACCAAATCTGAGTTCGTATGCGAAAGATATGCATAATCAAAGTTGTGGTCAAATGATGACGTGACACATTCTGACGTGGACAAATGATATATTATGGGCGTGACACTTGACATATTTTATTTAATCCATTCCATGGGAATAAGCCTAATCCCATGGGATAAGGAGGATTTTGTGGACAAAAAACTATTTAAAGGCTTATCCTATCCCTTTCCCACCAAATGTGGGGTCAATGGCTAAATTGGGTGCCTAAACCTATGGAAGGGGGATTTGAACCCAACACCTCATCTAAAAAGATAAGCGGCCTTACCAACCCGCCACCCTCTTGTAAGTGGTATAAATAAAGCTCACTTGTATTTGTAATAAACAAGTGTCAGGTCTGTGTCAAGCCAATAAGCAGACAATTTTGGAAAAATGCAATTTTGAGGCACTTCCACTCAAAACCAGATCTCGAGTTATATATGAAAGTTGCTTAGAATTTCAAGACGATCGCGATGGTGTGATCATTTATCCAATTTGGAGCTTTTGTGACAGAGTTATGTGTTGTTAAAGTCACACGAAGGCGTAGAACCAAAGGGAGACACTGCTGCAAGTGGATCAAGAAGGTGAAGGACAGAGGCTGAGCTCCATTAACGTCCTTTGAAGGTCTGAAACACAGTTTTGAAGGTTTTGATTCATTATTGGTTAATGTAAATGTTATTGTATTTACATTTTTAACATTATTAATGGATTGGTTCACCACGAACCCGGGGACGTAGGAATTCGAACCCCGTAAACAATTCGGGTGTTCTGATTTTATTTTCAGTTTATGATATTTGCAAGTAATTTAAATTCAAAATATGAATATGGATGCAACTATAATCAGTAATTAATAAAATTAGAAAATCGATTAAAATCAAGAAACAGTGATTTTTGGGGCTTCAATCAAACAGTGAAATTTTGAGTAAATTACAAACTTAATTTCAGTTTCAATTCAGTCCTAAATCAGATTCTAATCAATTTTTGGAAGTCTAAAATCCTTTTAAGTTGATTAAAATTGAAGATCCTTTGAAACGATTAAAAGTGTTAATTTCAAGCACCCGTTTTCGGATCAACTAGCTTATGAAAGACCTTGGACACTTGAATCATGATTAGAGAGGTAGTAGAACAATTAAGTTGAATATGGAAACCCTCTAATTGCATTGAAGACCTTGATTTGGGCATATATAACCTATATGAACCCTTGGGGCAGAGTTTTGAGGTTGCATAGTTGAAGATCATTGCTTGAACAGTCATAAAGAGTCCTATGTTGCCGCATTCGGCGAACTTCAAGGAAAAAATTCGAAATTCGCCGAATTTTAACAGCGCGTTGAAAATCGCGATTTAATTCGCGTTTTTTTCCTTTTTTGGATTTTTGGTGAAAAAAACACAAGGATAGAATAAAATTTGCCATTTTTGGAAAGGGTCCGGGAAGATGTAGCAGCAAAAACTTGCATGTGCCATAACTTTCATTCTGTGGCTCCGTTTCAGGTGTCGTTTTCTCTAAAAGTGCATATTTTCTCGAGCTCTACGCATTGATGGCAATATTTTTCTTATTTTCATAAAATCCATTTTTGCACCTTTTTCGACCAAGCAACTTCTTGCAATCTTCTGAAATAATCATGAGCTTTGATCACCTGTAGATAGATTAGTAATGAAATCAATGAAATGTGATATTATCTCTCTTTTGAAATGTGAATTTATCTTTTGTTTTTATATATTTAATAAAAATGTATATTTCTCATAGTCGAATTTAATCACGAATTTAATCGCTGATTTTTTTACCGGCGAATTTTTCACGAATTTAATCATCGGCGAATTCGAACACGAATTCGAATGCGGCAACTTAGAAAGAGTCTAAAGCTTTATTTTGATGGTTTGAACATATTCCAACAGGTTGCAGAGATCTTGTGACACCATTTCTCCATGTGAGGTAAGTGCAAGCCAAGAGAGATCAAAAGGTATGCATGCTAGAGACCTTATTAGTGGATTTTGTAGCTTGGGACAGTCATGCAGGTGAATATAGAGGTCTTACACATCTATTAGACACTGGTTCAGTGATCACAAAGTGATCATATCCCTGAGTGGATATCAAGTGAACCTTCTAATAGCTTGTCTCCCATATATATATATGCACTAGGTCTCATTGGACATTAAGGTGATAAGAACATACAAATGGTGCTATATAACCTCCTCAGTTTGTGATCCTCAGAGCAGGGGTTTGGTTGGTTATTTGAGCAAGTTGGAGCTCTTGAGAACCTTACAAACAAACATGGTGAATGTCAAACCTTCAAGACAAAACAAATAAAGTACAAGTACAAGCAAGTTAAGTGTAGACCCCTGCATCACTTAGTTCTGTTTGAGTGATTTTCTGTTTTGTTTTGAGTAGTCAGCATCTCAAGGAGTTCCCCATGGTTTCTTCTTCTCCTGATACATATACTTATGTGAATTCATTTTCTGCCTTTAATGCATTCGCTTTCTTGCATTCCTGTGATTGTTCTTCTGGCTGACATTATTTCACTCTTTTTTTTTTGTTTTTGCAGTTAGGGAATCCTTAGTTTTACTTATATGTACATGTTAAAGGTTGAGGAATGGCTGAAGATGGCCATTAGTTAGATTATTCTATCTTTCAATTCAATATAGATGCATAATATTTTGTTATTGCAGATTTTTGGTGCCAGCATATCTTAGTGTGGGGCAGTTTGTATATGTGATTCGGAAGAGGATAAAGTTGAGTGCAGAGAAAGCAATATTTGTTTTTGTGAACAATGTGCTGCCACCGACTGGTAAGAAAAATTGAATCGATTCCATCTGAATTTGAATTCTTATAGCAATCAATTCTTTTTGCCAGTGCATGGTTCTTTACTGTCCGGTCAAGTTCATTCTCCTTTATGCAAAGGAAGAATAATGTAAACACCGCTACTCTCCAAAGCATCTGCAAAACAGTGGTGGCTAAGCAAACTTTCTTATTGGATTTTAAATCTTGTTATTGACAAGGACTGTTTGGGTCAATGCAAAATTCATTAGCTTTAGTTGCTATTGCTGTTATTGTGTATTAATTTCTGTGCAGGGTCTATGATGTCAACCATTTATGAGGAGCATAAAGATGAAGACAGATTTCTTTATTTTACATACAGTGGTGAAAATACATTTGGTAGAGACCATGGGGCTTTATAGAGCCTTTGATGACGATATCTAGATGACCTATAGTGTTCTGTTGTATATATAGAGGTCACGTGAGCAAGCAATGCCTTTCTATAAACCATTTAGCATATAGTTGCAGGTACATGGCAGCAAAGGGTCAAACATTAAGTATTAGATGTTATAATTTAATGTAAAAATGTAAAAATGCAATATGCCATAAAATCTGGGTTATCCCACCCAAACAATACTTAGGTGCTTATCGTCTGTTTCCATAAAATCTGGGTTATCGCACCCAAACAAACGTTTGCTGCTCATCATCTGTTTCCATATTTATTTTTGCTGCTGATTGTATATGGCTACATATGAATGACACATGGATTATATCTGGTGTAAAGAAAACCTTTTGAGCAATTAAGTAAACTTTTGCTAGAACAAAATATTATGAGGACTGTTGCGCTGGAAATCATAAAAATCCTTTTATGAGTTGTAATATTCAATCTAATGGACTTGAAGTACTCTCTCTTATAACGTAGAAACTATTATTATACTCTTTTTATGGTGAATGTTTCCTTTTTAATATTCTTGCGAGGCCTCTATGCTTAATCATCCATTTTATAGATTCGATCTTGTATGCCTTGCATTCAAGAATGTTCCCTCATGTGCCATCTACTGTCATAAATAACAAAAGTATCGTAGTAATGAAAATTTAATATATGCCATACACAGAAAATGTTGTGGTTAATTCTATATATTGGATATATCTATATCATGATCAACCGCAAAGGTCAGAGATGCATCAAACTGAGATTACATGTTGACCATAACAATCTTGGATCAACTAACATTGATTGCTGCATATTTCAATTACAAATACATATTTTGGTCTAATATAAAATAGATTAATTTTTGCAAAACAACTTGCCAATCACTCGCACCACTAGAGGCTTGTTTCATGTCATTGGAAATACTTGTTAAATTATTAAATTTATATATTTGATGATAATAAATGTGCCTTATGCCAAATTAATGTTTGTGTAATGTTCCATATGTGATTGAAAAAATTGTCCCTTGAGATGTTAGTTAATTGTGTAAGCACAACATAAACCAAAACTTTGGAGAAGTGTTAGTCCCTAAGATTTGGTACTAAGGCACTTGGCAATAACCATTGAATATTTATGTCATTAATGTATTTCTTGATTAAATTTAAAGATATTATGCTCAATCTCCACGTTATGAGCCTACTAGATTATGACTTGCTTTTAGTGTAACACCTCTGGAGCCAATGCATTTTATATAGAACACATTTTCAGGCTCTCAACAATCTGTGTCATGGCTTTGATTAGGTTCTTTAGTGTAATGCCCATAACATTTCCACCCAAGACAACCTGTCAATAAACCCAATATCCTATAAAAATTAGAGGCAATTTTTTTGAGTAACAAGTTAATCATAGCATTGATTTCGCTATCCAGGATATTAGTTCCATCGTGTTTGATTAATTTCAAGATCTTGCTATTGCGGTACAATAACATTCTTCAAATGGTATAATACACCCCCATAGTTATATTTGTACTATTTACAATTTGCTGAAGTTTATTATATCTTCACTAGGCCAAAGTTTACTTAATGAGACCCAAATTAAACTAATTGGGCACTTATGGATTAACTGACACATATCACCAAGCCACCATTTTTAATTTTAATTCAAATAAAATGATATTCATCCCAGGAAGAAAGAAAAAGACCACTTGTCATGGGTAGAAAAAGCTAGGTTAAATTAAGGCCTTAGGATCCATTGATCATAGACCCCGTTGATTTTAAGAAAGTGTGAGAAAACCCTAGATCTCTTATTCCATACTATTCTTTCATTTCCCTTTCCTACTACTCATTTCCTTCCATATTCTTCGAGGTATTGAGGCGTTGTGATGAAGAATGATGTTTATTTTGAGGAGGTTTTACACTATTTCCATGCCCTATTCAAATAAATAGTTTTTAGGGCAGGAGTGCCCATGTGTTTTCTTGAAATGCAAGGTTTCCTTTCAAATCTCGTCTCATATCGAGGATCTAGTTGTATAGATTGGTATATAAATATGCAATATTTTTTTCTTGGGTTTCTTTTCTATACACAATGTGTTTTAAGTTCTAACTAGGGTGGTTGCACCAATTCAACAATGTATCTAGGCGTGCGTGCGTGCGCAGCGTATCGACCAACATGTTTGAGAGCGTTACAAGAAATGGCAAGATCATGCACACGCACATGCACATGCACACGTATTTATATGCTATCGACCCCCTAGTGCAAGGCACTAAAATCAGAATGCACTTGAGAGTTTGTGGCTTCGTTTTAATGTGGACAGAGGCCCCAAGCAAAGGGGGATGTGGTTACAACCTTGCCAGGACCTCACAGTGTATATATATCAATATCACAAGTCTCTATCAAGATAAAAGAAAAAAAACTCATTTTATTTAAATTTCTATTTAGTCCATTTGATAGAAAACAAGACATTAACTCCAAAATATTGTAATCTATATACTGAGATGCCTATATGCAACTTTTATCCCCATGCAAAATAGCTTTTTACTTAAATAGGTATAACTATATTTGAATCATTACAAGGGATGGAGAGGGCTATTTAGTGGTCTATGATGATATATGTTTTTCAACTTAGAAATAAATGGGATGAGAAGGAAGGATACTAACTTGATAAATTTAGAGATTTTCATTTGGAAAAAAATGAAACCGAGTTCGTATATTTAAACCTTTTGCAATATGAGTTGTCAAAGAGAGAACTGAAATAGAAATTCCATAAATTGATTTCGTAAGTATTACTAGAGATGATGATCATATGTAATTTTGGTAAACTTATAACCACTATAGTGTAAAACAATAAAGACACTACCACTCAATACATTTTTTTCTCTCTTTTTGCAATTCATTTCAACCAACACAAATATGCATAAGAATGGTGAAGTTATACCAATTTCAAATACTACAAGAAACTCTTCTCCACATTGAAATGCAAATTTGCAAATTAATACAACTTCCTTAAGTCCACTTATTTATATATTCTCAAAACAAAACTTACAAATGTAGGTTCAACCCTTCCCAACAAACATACAAATATCTAAAATTGGGATAGCAAGGAAGTTCAAGATTTTCTTGTTTAACAAGTATTCACAATATCTTCTTCTCAAGGCCAAGGTAATACTAGTAATAGTCATGAGATTTATCCTCCTATTACAATTTTTTCACATTTCTTTGTTCCTTGTAAATTTACAAGTATCCATAACAACACCAATATGTAAGAAAACTAACTAGGTTGCACTTTACATTGAAACTCAAGAATATAGTATACATGTTAAAATTCAAGAGGAGAAGCCTCCCAAAAAGGGGAACAACATGTCAAAATTTATAAGAAATTACACTTTTTTCTCCATAAAAGAAATGTTCCATCCAAGACTTTAGTATTATGCTCCTCCTTTGAACAAGATTCCTTCAACACAAGAGTGGTGGCTTGGTTGTCCACCCAACCTATTGACATCATTACATGCCATCTCCACAAGTGGAGGACATGCTAGCCTCCCTCTAAGCCCATAGAGAGAGAGGTTGCATGCCTCCAAGTGCACAAGAAGGAAAAAATGACCATATGGTTTGAACACACATCCACAACTCCAACAACCACCAAATGCCAAACAAAATGAAGAAACTCCAAGTTTCTTCAAGGAGGGGAAGAGGGGAAAGAATTCCCATTGCAACCAATTGATATTCCATACATTATAATTTGTCAACAAGAACACCATACTCCCAAACTTCTCATAACCTCCAAATCCCAACTCCAAGCCTCCTCCTTGCCAAGGTTTTTCAAACCTTGGAAGATTTCCTTGGCAAGGAAGGGAGATGAGTTTTCAACCCATATGAAATCTCATCTCCCTCATCAACCATATGAGGGAGGAAGAAAATAAAAGACAATCCCCATCATGGCTTGCCCATCAAGCCATGTGGGTGCAAGAGGGGTTTACACCCTCTTCCCCAACATTTCAATTCCATCTCAAGTGAGATGGATGGAAAACAAACAAGAACAACTACATACATTACACATTACAATCAACACAAATACTCACAACTACAAAGAAATCCATTTCAAACATTTCTACATGATTAAAATATAAAACAAGAGGATGAAAGGTCTACCTCTCAACCAAACAAGCGAACTCCCAAGCTCTCTAAGCTCTAACTCGTTTCCAAGCTCTCCTCCAAACTCCCAAGTGTAAAAATGAAGCAAGAAGTCCTTACCCCCTCTAAAGTGGAGGAATAAGAAGAGGAATCTCAAGGATTCTCACCAATGAGAGGGTGACATGTGTCCCCCTCTTTCTCACAAGCCCAAGATTCTCCTTAAGTCTCCATCAACCATAAGACACATGGTCTTAATGAGAAGAATCTCAAAAAAATTCAACAAAATAAAAAATAAAATATATTCCAAAATCCTAAGTCTCACAAAACAAGTTAGCTAAGAGATGGGGAAAAGTGAGGCTCAAATGGGAGGGAAAACCCCATTTTAACCTAGAAAAGAGTTCCCCTACCCATAGGTAGGATCCAAGGGGTCCATTTTCATGTAAATAAGACCCCAAAGTGAAAAACAACCCTTCCAATTTCCACTTTTATCCCAAATTCGAGTTTGGGAAAAGTGACACACAAAGAGAGGTGGGGGGCCCACCCAACTCATGTTTAAGTGGTCCCACACCTCTTAAAACAAGGTTAACAATTTAAAACACCATTAACACAAGTAGGGACCATTAGGCCCCTAAAATAACTCTAAATAAGGGTTAGATAAATTAATACAAAAAGGGTCAAGAAGGAAACAACTAAAGGTGCCCGAAATAATCACGACACATACACAAGGAGAGTAATTTATTCAAAACCACTTGAAACCAAAAACAAACAAGGCTAGTTGATCAACAAGTGGATGTGAGGTTTCACCACCGACCAATTGTGCAAACTTGGAGGTGCAAACTCGAGTCCCACATTCTCCTGTATGAACTTGTAACCTGCACACTCGATTCACACATCATCATACCCACTCAATACAATAAAACAAGTGAAACAATACCACATACATTAATAATTATATCACATATGACTAATAAACCAAATTAAGGAAGCAATTAGTACCCGAATGAGATAATTATCCAAAACGACATACATCCATAGTAGGTCAAAAATAGATTCTATCTAAGTTATTCCACGATAACATCCAAAGTATCGTCATCATATATAGTAATCAAAATATTCAACCGAAATGACATACATCCATCATACATCAAGTAAAATCTAAGTCCCATCCTGCTAGTATCCATAACAACATAAGTACAAGAAAAATAGTAATATAAATCACAACACTAGATTGCACTGGTGCCTCAAACACCACCCGTGTGACAAAAGTAATCCATGACAAAACCACATAATATCCAAATAGTAATGCATCAATGTCTATAGTCAGTAAATGAGATGAGTCAACAATAAAATGATGTAGGTTCTTTGTGGGCACTACATATCCTAAGTATGGATGGATTCATCATCCCAATGCATGTTAAGATGATAATTTTTTTCATTACACTTCAGAATAAATTACCTTTTCATTGCACATGTTACTTTAGTTAGCTTAGGGCCGATTGAGTGGAAAATCATTCGCCACAAGTGCGTATATAAACACATGCATCCAAAATTATCTAACACATCTAAGGGTCCCATATCCAAGCACACTCTAAGAAGGCCTTAAAGCCCATTCATTGAAGCATTTTTACCTTGGAGCACATTATGAGTTATGCAAATCTAAATACACCATTATCATGTGCTAAGATTGAAGTCAACTGTTGTCAAGTGTTGAAAAATTAATTAGGTTACCCTATATCCTTTGCACATATGTGTTGGATATCACAAGCACTGAGAGGGAGGGTGAATTTCTAAAACTTTTTGAATAGAATTAGTAATCAAACCATGAACACAAATTAAGGTGCATGCAAGTAGATAAGTATACATGACACCAAATTTATAGTGGGAAACCCTTAGAGGGAGAAAACCCACTTGAAATCAAGGCCTTTTATTAAGAACACCCATTCTTAACATACAATGATTTCATTGGTTGAGCACCCACTCAACTTGAGAAGCACCTACTTCACAATCCTTCTAGCACCCACTGGAAGGTTGTCAAGCACCCACTAGGCTAGTTTAACAAGTTATAACTTACAAGGAGCTCCTACTCCCGTAACCTAAACACCCACCTAGGAAAAATACAATGACAAATTTACAATTTGATCATTTAGTTCCTTTTTGCTTCATCAAGATAATGATCTCCTTACAGATCTTTATTCAAGAAATCACAATTCACATGTTTATCTAGTTTTGTAACACTTTTCTTGAGCAATTTGATCCCTGTTTTGTATCATAGTCCTCTTGTGTTCATAGTGTCTTCAAATCTGCACTTTGATGACAGTTCTCAAACATACATTTGTCCATTTTTTTCTTTGTCAAGCAATACATATCACCATATTCATTGTCTTTCTCATTATTACAGTCATTTGCCTTCTATGTTCACTCTATCTTCATTTCATGTCACTGTGTATTCTCCTTCTTGTTCACTGTATCATCATTGTTTTACTTCTTTCCATAGTTTTGTAAGTCTCACCAACTCATTATCTTTTAATCACACACTTTACAAACTAAACAATATCTGTTTTCTCTCTATATTTTTGTTATCTCTGTTTTAGTTCTTTCATCACAGTCATGTCTATATCTCCACCTTCTATTTCATACTTTAGTATTCACTTCAATTCATTTATCTACCCCTTGATCATAAAAACACCCTGCTCTCTCACATGTCAAGTATTATACATTCATGAGTGCTACTATTTTTCATTCTCCTTTCATACAAATCACTCATCATCTCTCTCTCAAATTCGAAAGCCATTCTCACTACTTTTATTTTTCCACCTCTTCAACTTCGGCCTTGAGTTCTAACCCTTGACCTTTCATTTTTTAAAAGTTTTAAGAGACACCACTTTGAATGAATGAGACAAACTTTGTCTCCATCCACATTCCAAGTTGGGCCAAGGAGTTGTTTCATACATACAAGATTGAGTTGATCTCTTCATATACTTGAAAGTATCTTTGACTTCCATGCATTAGGTCTTCATAGTGTAATCAAGTAGGAATTATTGATTTTTTGACGGATACAAGGCATGATGACAAATAACTCAAACGTATAGCACTTGAGATACCGTAATCACAAGCTATTTGGGCTCAACATTTTGTTATCCCTCCTATCAAATCAAGTAAACTTGAATTAAGCCTAAACCAAAGCACAATATTTTCCCACCGATATTCACCATGATGTAGCTACTCCTATGGATTCTAACTGTTTCATAAATATGTTTGAAGTGTGAAGTTCCCATGCTATCCACTTAGAAGATTCATATACCTTTTGGAGAAAGCTAACTTCAATTTCCAAAGCAAACTTTCAATAGAACTTTTTTACAGCTTAAGTGTGCATGAATGACACCGTAATCTGGAACAATAATGATTCAACCTCAAACAAGTTCCCAAAAATTAATACAACCCTAACACACAAGAATCAACTATAAAACATACTTTATTTCACGAAATTCCATTGAAAGAATCTCAAATAGTTGTTTCCCTGTCAAAGGCCTGATTGTGCACGTTTTGGGAAATTTATGCTAGGTCATTCTTTGTCCATACACGACAAATTCATGAAATTATTTTTGCATCTTATTTTTAATCCACCCACAAAGATATGTATGAAATTTCAAGCAATTTGGTTGGTTCAAACAAAATATTTGATCAAAAAGCTTCGAGAAAACCCTAGTTCAGGGTTATAGGACAATGGAAGACCTTAGAGCAATCAAGAACTAATTTTTACCTCATAATGATTGGAATTCAAAGATTCGAATTACTAAGAGTAGATGTACATGCCACCCTTAATCTCTAATGATTTTATTAGTTTGAAACTCACCAAATTTTCCTCAGACACCACCGATACAATGTACGGTTGAGGAAGATACATGTACATTAACTTGTTGAGCAATAAGGAAAATGATATATCCTAAATAGTTCTTCCAACTCGCATTCAAAGGGCAACAATAGACAATGCCAACAATTTTGTGAACCCAAATGATATGCATCCTTACAAAGTTCTCCTCAAACAATGATTTAACAACACTAAACTGACTAGATGCTTCAACATGCATTATTAGTTGCTTCAGAAAATTTGAAGGACTAAATGTAAACATTTAACCTCTTAAAATCTATAAATTGTATTAAAATATTGATGGAGTGACTTTGAGTAACCATGTCTTTATCCTACAAGTCTATAGATCATTGTTGTTATACTAAAAACATGCTACAAACCTTTGAGGTTTGAATGGCTCCAGGCACTATAGAGCACTTAAGTTTACACCTTGACCTTCAACTAAAGACCATTCTCACGACAAAACATCTTGTGAATGACCTTTGAAGAGAGTCATAACACTTAGAGATTGATTAATGAACACAAACACTAACCTTGATCTTGAAGAGTCAAAACACACAATAAGAAGGAGAATAAGCCTGTTTGAAGAATGTTCATAACTTTTCCAAAAATGTCCAATTGATCTGAATTTTTTTGTATTATCTCAGCTCTGAGTCCGATAAAAATATACTTATATGATTTATCCAAAGGATTATGTCATCTAAAATGAGCCCTCGCTATTTTGGCTAACTTGCCTTCATTCTTTCCTTCCTTGTGCTTCAACTTCAATTTTCAAATATTCAAGCACTCAAAAGATTCTGGAAATGGCTTCATCAGATAGGATTTTTCCTTCCCTTTCCAAAAAGGTAAAGAAGTCCTCCTAACTCCTTGTATTTTTTGAGTTATGGCTCGACGGAGTTTGGAGGAATTTTTCCTAAGGTGGGCTGCGGAGCTTGGGAGAGTTTTGTGCCAAAGAGGCTTGGGCTAGCGGAGCGGAGGAAGAAATTGAGAACTTAGCGCTTTTTGGGCTAAAAGCGCAAAATTCATTTACACTCTCGTGAGCCCGCAAAGGAAACAAAATTGCTTAAGGCCCGTAACCAATGAAATGATGCCATGTGTCAAGGCGGAGCGGTGGGCGTCGGAGGGACTTCTAGTTTTTGGCATTTGGTCAAAATGTGTCAAAGGAAAAAATGGAACCGCATCCCTGCAGCCAATCAAAAGGATGCCACGTGTCCACATCAGCGAGGATCGGGGCATCGGAAGGATTTTTAGTTTTTGCCAAAACCATAAAAGTGCAAAGGTGAAAAGTTGGACCGCATCTCCGCGACCAATCAGAAGGTGCCACGTGTCCATGTCAGCAGTGGAGGTCGGGCCGGCGGGGACCTTGGGAAAATTTTCCCTTTGTGGGCAAAAGGGGCAAAATGTTATTTTGAAGGCCGCAGACCAATCAGGAAGTGCCACGTGTCATTAGAGTAGTGGGACCATGGAGATTTTGGAAAAATTTCCCAATTTGAAAAAAGGGGAAAAAGGTCAAATTTTGGCCCGTGAACATGAATTTTGCCTAATTTTGCCATTTTCCCCCTAAATCTTCAGAAGGGCATATCTTTCGCACCAGAGCTCAGATTTTCACGATTTTGGTGTCATTGGAAAGATGTTGAAATCCTCTACATGATGGAAAATTCAATTTTAAATTTTGATGGAGTTTTATGGGATAAAAATGAGAAAACGTCTCTGGCATGGGAAAAATGTAGAACCGACCCCCAACCACCAAAATTGATGAAGTATGGCGTCCGTTTCTTCTCCAACATGGCCAAATGCATTGAAAAATGGATTTTTGAGGGTGCCCTTACTTTTTTAATGAATATTTTTGGTGGTTGGAGATGTCAAATCGATTTTCCCATGTTTTCTCATTTCCTTCATTCTATTCTAGTGATAAAAGCCAATTTTGGCTCATTTTGTAAAAGATTGTTCATCCTTCTTCTCTGCCTCTCCCTTATTTTCTTCCCTAGGGTCAAAAATGGAGTTTGAACCTCCTCCCTTGCTCTGTAATGGCATTTTTCCTCTTACCCGTGAAATGATGCACTGTGTAAATTCTGAGCAATAAAAACGTGTTTTGTGATGCATTTGTCCATCCTTGGCTCGTTTTCTTTGTTGTTTTTCCTTACCTCTCTTCATTACATGGTATTTGTGCATGTTTGGATGTTCATTGCAGGTTTTGGAGCTGTGTTCATGGAGTTTTGGAACATTTTCTATGTGAAATCCATCTTTGGTCTATGATGCACTTGTCCATCCTTTCCATTGCTCACCTCTTCTTGTTCCATGGTAGTTTTGATAGATGATCAACATTTTCCTTCTCTGGTGTATCACCGTTTTAGTGTAGGCTTTGTTTTTTCTAGTTTTCTTTCTCTCCTGTCTCCTTGGAAGTTAGATTAGGATTAGATTAGCTTGCTTGCACTGGAATAACTTGTGGCAGGTAGTTTAGGAAGAGGAACCAACCTTCTCTAGAGAGCTTTCCCCATTTGCAAAGGTCCCACACTTTGGGAAAGCTCAATGTTGTGCAATCACACCAAATGAATTTTCCTTAGAAAAGTAGATCCATAACTCATTTGGGGGTGCTTTGTGATTTTACACTAATAGTTTTGGCATCCGGTGGGACATTGGGGTTAGATATTTCATCTTCTCTTAGTGTCTCATGTAAAAACAACATATCTTACACCACCGTGCGCCACTAACAGTTTTAGCATGCCGGTGGGACCCAAGAGGTCTTCCACTTCATCTTTTACAGGTTGGTGTGTTCCTATGAATATTTTAGCCTTTGGAGGCACTTCTGCAAACACATCTGGCGACTCCATCTGGTCAACAACCCATCTCTGAAGTTGCAGACCCTCTTTCCATTCATTTTCATTCATTTTTCATCCATTCTTCCTTCCATATCTTCCATCTTCTTCCATTCCATGAAGTTGTGCAATCATGACTTCATTTCCATCATGGAATTCACATTTACAACGACAATATATTCCACCTCCAACATGTTTTACAACTCCTTCAAATCAACATTTTGAACAAATTCAAAATCATCATGCTTACCCATATGAGCAATACCAAAATCAGTTTGGTTATGAAACATATCAAGAGAAAGGGTATGCATGCAATGAAGACAATCAAATGTAAGATGTTGGTCTATTGGAGAAGATCCAAAAAATGGAGATTGACATGGTGCAATCAAGAGCAACAACTCAAATGAAGGCTTTCAGAATTGGTTGTAGGGCACCTTGTCCATGGGTTGGCCCTTTTCCAAGACACTTCAGCCCTCAAGAGAAGCTGGACTTCATGGTGGAGATGCTGCCCCAACTTGCACAATGGACAGTGAAGAGATAGGGCCTATGAATTTGGTGTTGAGAAACCTTGTCAATGGGTAAGTTCTACACCATCATCTGGTTTTTCTCTTTCCATTCCTCAAGAAACACCATCTCATTTTGAATGCCAAATTCCAAATCTAGCCAATGCTACCCCAAGTGTTGATTCCATTTCTCCATTCCCTAGTCTTCCACCTCATCTCAATTCTTCTGTCCTTTTCCCTTCCAAATAGCCATCCCCTCCAAAGAAACAAGAGGTTCTACCTCCTCCACCACCACAAATAATTGAAAAATCTAGTTGAGTTACAACCCACACCTCCTCTTGCATTCCTAAATCCATGTTGGGAAGATAAAAATCAGAATTCCAGTCAAGGAAAACAACAAAGAAGAAGAAGAGCCAAACAAGGATGAAAAGATCAAAATTTTGGTGAGCTTGGCTCTAAAATTTGGGATTACAAAGATCCCCTTGATGTTTAAGCCAAAGGAGGAGGTGGAAGTTGAAGAAGTGGTGGCCAAGGATGATTTTATAGCAGCAGTGGGGCAAGAAGACCAGCATTTGTTTTGAGTGTAGTGTCCATGTTGGCACTTTATTTGAAGAAAATGTTGATCTAATCCAAGCTACACAACCAGTCAACAAGGAGGAAGAACAATCAGCTCCAAGTCCCATTGAAGAGGAGAAACTGGAAGAAATCAAATCAGAATTGGAACTAGATGAAGGAAGCATTATTGAAGATTTTTTTCTTTCATTTGAAGGGCCTGATTTGATTGATGAATCCATTATGGAGGTGACCAAAACAAATTCAGAGGCATTGAATCATGAGCAAGGTTGCACAAGAAGTTACAGATTTCTCTCCCACTTCATCTCTCCAAAAATATGATTTTTTGGATGAGTTCGAGTTGACAAGCTTCATGTTTGAAGATGAAGCTCCACATGGTGAAAAAAATGTAGATTTGAAGGTCACCATACAAAAGGGAGAGACCTTGCTACAATAGGACATTGAAGAGTTTGATTTTCCTATCAGACTTAGAAGAATGTTTTGATGAGAAGGAGCCTGTAGAAATTGTAACTTTTCCTTCTTCATCATTCATTCTTCAACCACAAGAACCTGCTTCCATGGAAGAGAACATGCAAGCACCACCTGTAGTTTGCAACATGCCTCTTGAATCAAAGTTGGAAGAATTTGATCTTCCAAAAGCTACAATGGAGGAACTCCAAAGCCAACAATGTATTGCAGCAGGTTACAATAATGCAAAAGCAACTTCATTGGATGTTGCAATCAATAATGATGAGCTGCATATTATAGAAGAGTTCCATACTGCCATGAAGGAAGGAAAAGAGCACGAGGGTTTCACCACTTCTTCCACATCATCCACCCAAGAAGGTCTGCAAGAAGACTCCATTTTTGGAGTTAAAATTCAAAGAAATGGGCACATTCAAAGGATCAGACCTTGCCCAATCAGGTACTTGGCTTCATTGGAGCCAAGGGGAAGCCAAAACAGTCATGCTTACTCCTGAGCATGAGGATGATATGAAAAGTACCAAGGATCAGTTGCAATACCTCTACAATCCAAATGTAGAGCAACTAAAAGAGGTATTCAATTTGTTTTCAGTTGACACCTTGATGATTTGGGTGGAGGACCGGATTCTTCTTAGTTTTCCACTCATACTAATAACCATAATCAGCTCTAAATCATTTGCATGGCTGCCATTTTGAGGAAGGAAGCTATTTCTCACCGCCTTGATTGCAGGCTTTGTTTGAGCTCCCTTTGCTCTTGGTTAGAGTAGTGTAGGTAGGTTTGTTTTCAAGAAAAGTGCTTTTGCACACTCTGCATGTTCCATTTGGAGCATGTATGATTTTCAATTTTGTACATAGTTTTTGGTGTTGTTTTGGTTGCTCTTGCACAGTCCATTTCAGTGGCATTTTGGTGAAGATCAATTTCAAGTTTTAGTGGGTTTCAAGTGGCTAGAGGTCAATTTTCATATTTAGATCGAGTTGGTTATCAGGCTTGACTCTATGCCCAATGGATGCAAAAAAACCGATCATTCATCTAGCAGGCAGATGACCCTTTGAGTCACCAAAATTGTTATCCAAAATGAAGCCCTGCTTATTTTGGCTAACTTGCCTTCATTCTTTCTTTCCTTGTGCTTCAAATTCAATTTTCACACATTGCAAACACTCAAAAGATTCTAAAAATGGCTTCATCGGATATGATTTTTCTTCCCCTTTCCAGAAAGGTAAAGAAGTCCTCCTAACTCCTTGTATTTTTTGAGTTATGGCTCGACGAAGTTTGGAGGGAAAATTTTCTTAAGGTGGGCCCGCGAGGTAAGCTTGGGAGAGTTTTGTGCCAAAGAGGCTCTGGGCCAAGGTGGAGCAGAGGAAGAATTTGAGAACTTAGCGCTTTTTGGGATAAAAGTGCAAAAGTCATTTGTGCTCCCGCAAGCCCACAAAGGAAACGAAATTGCTTAAGGCCCGCAACTAATGAAATGATGCCATGTGTCAAGGCGGAGCGGCAGGCCAAAGGGACTTCTAGTTTTTTGGGGTTTGGTCAAAATGTGTCAAAGGAAAAAATGGAACCGCATCCCCGCGACCAATCATAGGATTCCACGTGTCCACATCATCAAGCAGGGAATGGGGGCTTCGGAAGGATTTTTGGTTTTTTACCAAAACCATAAAAGCGCAAAGGTGAAAAGTTGGACCGCATCTCCGCAACCAATCAGAAGGTGCCACATGTCCATCGAGCAGCAGGAGGTCGGGCTGGCGGGGACCTTGGGAAATTTTTTCCAATTTTGCGGGCAAAATGGGCAGAATGTTATTTTGAAGGCCACGGATCAATCAAGAAGCGCCACGTGTCATCGGAGGAGTGGGGCCATAGAGATTTTTGGAAAAATTTCCCAATTTGAAAAAAGAGGGAAAAAGGTCAAATTTTGGCCTGCGAACCCGAATTTTGCCCTAATTTTTCCATTTTGCCCTAAATCTTCAAAGGGGCATATCTTTCGCACAGAGCTCAGATTTTCATGATTTTGGTATCATTGGAAAGATGTTGAAATCCTCTACATGATGGAAACTTCAATTTTAAATTTTGATGGATTTTTGTGGGAGAAAAATGGGAAAACGTCTTGACACGGGAAAAAATGTAGAACCGACCCCAACCACCAAAATTGATGAAGTATGGCCTTTTTTCTTCTCAAAGATGGCAATGCATCAAAAATGGATTTTTGAGGGTGTCCATCATTTTTGCTATTTTAATGAATCTTATCGGTGGTTGGAGATGTCAAATGATTTGCTCACATTTTCTCATTTCCTTCATTATTCAAGTGATAAAAGCCAGTTTTGGCTCATTTTGTAAAAGTTGTTCATCCTTCTTCTCTGCCTCTCCCTTCTTTTCTTCCCAAGGTCAAAAATGGAGTTTGAACCTCCTCCCCTTGCTCTGTAATGGCATTTTTCCTCTTACCCGTGAAATGATGTTCGTGTAAATTCTGAGCAATAAAAACATGTTTTGTGATGCATTTGTCCATCCTTGGCTCATTTTTCTTTGTTGTTTTCCTTACCTCTCTTCATTACATGGTATTTGTGCATGTTTGGATGTTCATTGCAGGTTTTGGAGTTGTGTTCATGGAGTTTTGGAACATTTTTGTGTGAAATCCATCTTTGGTCTGTGATGCACTTATCCATCCTTTCCATTGCTCACCTCTTCTTGTTTCATGACAGTTTTGATAGATGATCAACATTTTCCTTCTCTGGTGTATCACCGTTTTAGTGTAGGCTCTGTTTTTTCTAGTTTTCTTTCTCTCCCTGTCTCCTTGGAAGTTATATTAGGATTAGATTAGCTTGCCTGCATTGGAATAGCTTGTGGCAGGTAGTTTAGGAAGAGGAACCAACCTTCTCTGGAGAGCTTTCCCCACTTGCAAAGGTCCCACACTTTGGGAAAGCTCAATGTTGTGCAATCACACCAAATGACTTTAGAAGCCAAGTAGCTCAAAATGCATATTTCAAGAAGATTATTTTAGAAAACTTGAATAACTCAAAACCACATTACCGAAAAAAAATTATTAAATTGGACATGGAGCATTACAAGACATCCCTATACACATTACATGTGTTGGTTGGTGTAACGCACCAAAAATACCAACACAAGGACAACACAATGAAATACAGGATAATTTTTTTTTCTTTGACTTGCTTGAAGATAATGCGACACTACACAAGTTCTCTAGGGAATACAACCAACCAAAGACATGCTTTCCACAACACGGACCCACACTAGTGACAGATAGACATGAGGCACACACTAAGGACACAATGGTTCATCTAAAGTATGCAGTCTTACAACAAAGGCTTCCCACAGAAGGTCTCTTTAGATTCATGTTTTAGCTGTAAGTGTTTTTACATTCTTTACTTTTCGCAGGGAAATCACGATAGGAGAATCTGAAAGTCATGTCTCCTTTGAAGAATTTTCCCCTACCTTGATAATGTTAAAATACAGTGTACACCAATTATAGAATAGCAAGAGGTTACTTCATTTACTTGATTAACTTATTCATTTGTGAGGAGGCAGTTAATTTCTCAAGGCTATTAACTTTATCATTCTGTTTTCGACGCTGAGCTTTTGAACATATATGTTTTACCTTTTCAAGCGGTCAATTTTATTTTATTTTATTTTATTCCAGTACATGACTGTCAACTCTTGGATTCATCATTAAGATCTTATTAGTTATTAATAAGATTTCATTGGGGTCAAGAGTCTAATCGAAAAATTAAAGGTTTCACTTGGGCTTCACTGAAGAGATAGAAATAAGTATACCTGTTTACATTTTCAACGGGTAAGACAGATCGCAGAGTTTCTTAAGCAAGTTCCTTCTATTTATTGTAATCTTGTTATCTTCCAAGAATTTAATCATTGATTTCACCTTAAGACCGTTCTAAGGACTCACCACAATAAGAGATTGTTGATTTGTTTACGCGGGGTCACAAGGTATATTTGTTTCTCTCTTTTTTTTTTCTTTTTGCTAGGTTCAAAAACATAGTCCTCTACCAAGAGACACAAGACCAAGGTAACTAGAGCGATGCAAGAGGATTCAAGTTTGGATAATTAGAATTAGGTTTGACAATTCAAGGATAAACCATATTCTGAAGAGTGAAAATTCAACAAAGGATACACATGTCAAAACAAGTTCATTTAATCTTATTGACGATAATATTTCTCAAATTGACTTTCAAACGATAACAACCTACATGAGAACAATACAAAATTATAACACAATGCCTTCTAGATAGTCTCCACAATTTCCATACCAATGCTGTAGGGCAAAAGAAAAACATTCGTACAACAGCAGTTCCTAAGAAGGATGGAATCCACTTTCTACACGTGTTTCTTTTTCTCTCTCTCTTTTTTTTTTTTCTTTTCTACTCAGGAAATCCTCCTGCACATTTGTTAGCACATATCAGTTCGCAAGAACTGAGCACGATAAAAGCTATAACATTAAGACAATATGTTGTTATCTAACTGTTTCAAGGAGGAAGAAAAACACCGTTGATGAAGAAAACGATAATTCAAGAGTCTAAACAAGAGCAATTAAAGAGCTGTCCAAAAGCATAAAATGTCTAAATAAAAGGAATGGCACTAACTCTATTCAATTATCATTTTCACATAGGAGCAGTTAATAAACATCATAGTGAATTTCACCCATATCACAATAATGACCGTCATTAACAAGATAACATTTCGAAACAAAAACAATTACAGGAAGAGAATTAATTTCAAACGTGATCTATCCCTATTTGTTTAAGTTAGTTCACCAAACCAAGGATTCACTATGCCACTGGAAGATCCCAAACAATCAATCGACATGAGAATATCTAAACCAACATGACTTATTAATATTAAGATGATGTGCCTATAACAGTTAATTTTATGTCAATACAGAATAAATAAAAATGGAAAGAAAAGGGGATGAAACGCACAAATGACCTCGCATGGGTCACATCCTATCCTAACAATCCTTCTATTAGTCTTTCTTCTAATCAAGAGAATGTCTTAAGAAAAAAAAAGGACAAATTTGACAAGACCAAATATATCCATTATAAATCTTACAAGAGGGTTACTCAATCATTCACAAGAACACAACACAAGATACATAGCTTCCAAAGGATCTGTCGTCAACAACAAGTTGACTTAAACCTTTCTGGTCAATACATAACCATTCTACTACAATGACAGCAAGGAGGTCGTATCACAACGATCATCGCAAAAACCAGTCAACCAAAGAGTTTCCAAACACACCAACCTATGAGTCACAGGAGAATGAAACTTAAGCATCTTTACGGAGCAAAACGTAGAGTAATTTCTTACACATAAAACCCACATCCCAATTTTAAGATTTGAAAACTTCCTCACTAATGTTCAAGTAGCTCTCGTATCCTCCAACATGTGTGAAACAAAATCAAGGTAAGAAAGAGTATTTCCTCTGACATTTTAAGCTATCCAAAAGAAATGTGAGTATCGTCAAAAGAAGACATTCCATAGGATCAGCTACATTCCTCAAAACATGCAACAGTTACCAAGGGAGATAAGGTGATTCCAAAGACGACAATCTCCAAACGGTGAACATGAATTGATATCAAATTATGACGGTCAACCATGACACTCGAAGAATAAAAGTATTTCTTTGAGTGATTCAAACAAGTAACAAAAGCAACTAACCTAGTTGAGAGTAATATCAACTTGGCTCAAATCGATAATCAGTCAAGCTAAGCACACACCAAGCCAACCGGGAAGGGTTACTAGAACTAAAAGAAAAGAAAAGAGACAGGAAAAGCATCATTCACCTATACACAATGCACTTGCAGTACTCAATCCCTAATTCGCAAATACTCGACATAACCCAGAACTAAAGATCTCGAACCGAAACAAGAATAAGAACAAAACAGGAACTGTAAGGTTGAGTCCAACAACAATGTTTGATAAAAACATTCAAATCGTGAGACCAGCATAAGGAACTAGGGGTGTTCATTACAGGACCCCCACCTCTCTTGTTTTATTAGTCTTAAGAACAAAGTTCACCCAAATAATATTTATTAAAACCCAGAAAACAATAAAAGGGCTTCAACCAACGCAATCATTTCTAACGCCAAAACAAATACAAACGAGCCAGGAAAGTGGAAACCAAATAGCATACCATCACACGAGTCATTTATATGAAGAGTAGAGTTATTTAATGATTCAATTAAATAACAGCATAAGAATTAATGGTATAGAGAATATCGTGCCTGATTAAGCTCCCGCAGTCGATCACAAGATGGACGGGGCCTGCAACAGCAACCGAAGCCTAACTCCATTTTCTTCAAGCTCGTTGGGCACCCAAACATCGAACATCTTCATGTTGGCACAGGTAAGAGCTCACAGCCAGGGTGGGTGGTCTAAAATGCTTGCCATCATTCTCCCAACACCGCTCCAAGATCAGCCCTAGAACTACTGTAGGTCCCATTTTGGCAATTGAACTTAATCCTTCGTCATTCATCCAAACACCTCCACCATCTCCATATGCATCTGATTGATTCTAATTTGGACCTCCTAACCTTGGTGCTCTCATATTAGGAGCAGCGCTAGTTTGAGACAAAGCAAAAGAAGATGGCTTTATAACCAAAAACAATCTCTTGGTACAGACTCCATATCCATAAAACAGTCCCTAGACTTAGCATCCTCAACTATTTCTTGCATCCCATAACCTGCAATCATTGAAATCCATGACACTACTGTTTTCTCAGTGCATGTTCTGAATCTGAACAATATCCTGCTACCTTCATCTCCCAAGACATATTCTCCAACATTGCATAGATCTCCTGAAAGTTTTCTTGCAAGGCAAACTGTGCTTCATGAATATTCTGATATGAAACAAATCCACCTCTATGAGATCCTCTTCCATGAGTTACATCGAACAGCAAGTAAGGTCTCAACAGAGAATCTATGCAAATAAATTTCATCAGGTCTGCTGGAACACTCTCACAGCCACAAGGTCGATTTAACAGCAATATCATGATGGAGAATCCCGAATTCGAGGATGCGTTCAATACTGAACAGGTAACAACATTATTGGACGGCCTGCTGGTTAGAAGCGCTCAAAGAGGCGCCTACTGTACCGCGCGCGCCTGCTGCCTGGCTGGAGCTGTTGTTGTTGTATGTTCTTTGTGTGCTGCGGATTCCCAACAAGAACACACTCGCAGCACCCAAAGAAAGTGGAGTAACACGCCTGCTGTACCAGCTGGAAGCTGTGCGCGGCCAGCACAAGAAAACCGCGCTCCTCCTTCCCCCAAAACGCATCAGGCAAAAACAAAAACAAACCCATGTCCACACGACCACAAAAACGAAGTAATCCTTCCCCCCACAGACCCACGCGGCCAGGGCAAGGGGAAAAATGGAGGCGTCCAAGATTTGCGCACCCGCAAGGCGTGAGGAGGGTTTCATTGCGGCCAAGGAAGACACAAAAGGACGCGCCCAGGACCTGCGCACCAGAAAACGACCACACAGCAAGGAAACTTGCAATCATCTTACAAATGTGAGATTTTCATTTGGGCGCGCGACCCCTAATCCACTGAGCACGCAGATCCCCAAACAACTGAGCACGCAAATCCCCAAAACAAAGAAAACGTGGCTAGCAAGCCAAAACGAATCACGAGGTCAAAACGCAGGCCAAAACCCAATACGATTGCAAACACGTTTCCCCAAATCCCAGGGAAGGTCCAACACGGTTTACAAGAAAAGACGTCTATTTTGGAGAGAGATCTGTGTGATACACAAATCCTAAATTCTCCCCATTCGAGCACGCCTTAGAAGATTTTACAAACCTAAACCATATTTAATTTGTTCGCCTTACATGCCGAGCAGAATGGAGCTTCATCCTCATTTCCCCGCATTTATTTATGTAATCGCTTATCAAAATTTAACAACAGGGTTGGTATCAAATCGACGCTCAGAAGGCGAGGTTAACGTCGACCGATAAATAAAATTATTATTATTATTATTATTATTATTATTACCACTTATTAATACTTATTAATCGAAAAACAAGAGCCAACGAAAGGTCAACATAAGCTCCACAATGTTAAAAGCTTAGCGACATGGGCGTTGGAGAACGGGGCATTACATTGGTCATAGGTTTTCCTTTGAATCTCTGACCAATATCATTTGCATGCAAGAACATTACCAGTTCTCAGAGACACTTTCTGTGCATTCTTGAATTTTGACTCCAGAAGATAAACTGAGATTTTTTTAGCTTACACATGCTATAGAAAGTATTCCTAGGCTTCTCCCATGCTTACATGACCTTGCCATAACCTGTACCATCCTGTCACATCTCAACAGGCACCAGAAACTATCCTGAAAAGACACTACCAATCAACCTTCATGTCCCTGACTTCTTCACTTCACCAATCAACCCTTTTTTCCATCAACACCACTTGACATTAATGAAACACTACTGAAAATGACTAGAGTCCATAGTTTGCACACATCTATTGGGAGGGATATTTACATGGGTCTAGGGCCTCTCCAAAGTAGTGTTATGTAGGGAACACTCAACATCACGAGGGTTTGAGGAAGCTCAACTCAATTATGGACTAACCATTTTTAGGTCATAAGAAGACACCGAGGATTTCAACAAAAAGAAGAGGATATTTTTAGGTACACAAGTGTGACCATGCGAAGGTAAGCACAAATCCCAAATCTAGAGATGTGTTATATTAGGTCCTAAAATTAAATGCAAGTAACAATAGTAGAGGTTGAATTCAACAACCCTAGGACACATGTACACTCCATTTCAGACTCTCAAATTATAGAGACATCCTTTTCACACTCTTCACAACATCCTTGCCCCATTTCATATCATTGTCACACATCTAGAGCCTTTCTTGGGTTAATGTATTACAAACCCTAATCCTAATTATTGCCACCACTTTTTAAAAAAGTGGTTTTAAAAAGTTTTGGTTAAGTGTAAAATCATCCTTTCATAATATATGATTGTTGTATGTACTATATTTGCTATATTTATTGTTATGGGTTATCTTCTACATTTTTTGGAAAATCTAAATTATATTAATATAATTTTAATATTATAAGTTTATAATAGATATGCTTCATTAAAGACAAACAATATAAAGTGCACTTGTCTAGTTATCAAATTGAATCATAATTATTGTGATTGGGAAAGTCTATAGTTGACTTTGAGTTGATGTTATATATTGTACTTCATGATTTCTAATGCAAGTAATTTATGAAGGGTGGAAGTAATGTTTTACATAATTCTATTTGACAAAATACGATTTTTCAAGAAACAATTTTTATAACCGAAATAGTGTACAATACCTTTGTAGGAGACTCTGCTTTAGTAGATCGATGTTGATATTACTAGATAATGGGCATACCAAGTTTTCGATTCTTATAAACTTTTCTTGTTGATTTTGTTGGCATTTATTAAACGCTAGAAATGGCTAAAGATATTGTAAAAGTGTTGCATTTGATGTCTTTTGATTGTTTAGGGCTTAAGAAATGTTGGTATTTAAGACAAGAATTGTTGAAGTTCATGGTTTTTAATTGTTTATGGATTACGAGATGATTTTGGAAAAATAATTATTGAACTAGAAGGTTTTTGATTGTTTTTATTTTTGGTAATATATTATGTAGAATTGTTGGTAGAACTTTTGTACTTGATGCCTAAGTAATTTGCAATGTGAGAGATTTCATGAAATGTATTTGCCTATCCATATATATATAACCCTTAATGCAATGCATACTACTCTATCTTTAGTCTCTTTTGTTAGGTACTTATGTTGCATCATGCCCTTAATAAATGATTGTTTTTGAAAAACAAAATTGTTGAACTTGACGAAATTTGATTGTTTTGTTTATGGTAACATAAAATGTGAGATTCTTGGTAGAATTTTTGCACTTGATGCCTATATAATTTGTAACATTAAGAGATTTCATTAAATGTAGTCTCCTATTCACATTTATGCAAAGTGCATACTTAAATATTTTGGACTTTCTTGAGTACTTAGTCACTTTTGTTGGATACTTGTGTTGCATCAAACCCTTAATGATGCATTTTTGCAAGGACATATATGACGAAAGCCAATGACTATCTTTCAACAATACAAATGTTTGAAAACAAATGTATAATGTGCATTATGTAGTTGGTGGCGTAAGAGCTCCAATCCAATATAAGCTTTTCAAATGTAAATATAACCTACATTTTAGTTTTGGTCTATATTCTAGGATATAGCTCTAATATGTTGTCAAATTTTTTTAAAGTACATTTAGGAATACAAGAAAGCCCAACCTCAAAAACACTCTTTAATCAAGGGGAAATATTTTTATTTTTATCATGGGTAAATGTCCATCTTTAACAATACAAATGATTTACAAAAATGTATAATGTGCATTACGTAGTTGGTGACATGAGAGCTCCAATCCAATATAAGCTTTGACATCTCTAAATATAACCTATATTTTACTTTTGGTCCATTCCACAAGTATTTGGCTCAGTAACATCAATTATATGGATTTATACATTGTTGAAGGGGCTTTTGGTATATTTTGGAAGAAAGTAAAGCCCAATCTTAAAATAACTCCAAGATCAAGAGGCAATCTTTTGATAGATTATTAACAAACTAGCATGTAACAAACTATTATATTGCCTTTTATTGGAAAACTTAAGAGCGTATAACATCGAAAAGGGGTTCTAGACTCTACATTCAAAATCCACCCTAAAGTGCTCCAAAATTGCAGATTACAAAAATTAGAAATGAAATTGATAAAAAACTGATTTATTCATATTTTTATGGGAAGTAGTCACAACAAAACCTCTTTACTTGGTGGATGCTCGTCACACAAATTCTCATATTACAATTTGAATTACTTCATATTTTATTTGTACGCTTTGTTTCCTTTAAAAAATAGATATAAAGGAATTGTTATTCAAATAATAAAAAAATGAGAAGAAGAGAACATGGAGGAAGACTAGGAGAAATAATAGTGTTGTATCTTCTCATCTCTTCACCTGGGATCATTGTCATTTATGATATGTAGGTCGAGAGTGATAACTTTACATTTTTTTCGAGATCACTACGTTCCATTCGTAATATTGTGAGAGGTATAACTTTTATTTATAATTTGTTCTATTTGTATATATTTTTATTACAATTCAATATTGATTCATTTTTCTACAAATCTCCAATTATCTTTTTTGGTAAAATATTTGTAATTAAATAATTTTCATCTACAACACTTCAAGTTTTTGTAATTTAACATACTATCCACTTGAATTTATGATCCCATCTAGATTAGTTGTATCAAATATTGAAAACATATTTCATATGTTTCACATGAATTTTGCAAGTCACAAGAGATGTAAAAGGAAACATGAAAAGAAAAACAAATCTAAGATGATACATTTTTACACTACAATTTTAACATAAGTAATTTCTTAATGAAAATTAGTAATCAAAGGATGAAAACAATAGTTGCGAGACCAATCTTAGCCTCATAATGGAGTAGATAAAATACATGTAGACAATTCAATTCAAAAACCTCGTTGTGGGATGATTACTAAGAGTAGAGTAAAGGTATCATGAAGCCATGCAAAAATTCAACAAGTTGTTTTATGAAAAGAAGTGTTTTGTGAAATAATTTCCAAATAAAAATCATTCAACAAGATGAAATCAAAGATAAAAGAGAGAAGAAAACACGTGTTATACATGCTTGAAAAGAAACAAAGGAAAACATAGAATGCTACTATGATTTATCACAATTTGATCATGTGAAAATTTGAAAATACACTAAAGGAATTAGAAACTTGGTGAAGTTGAAATGAGAATAAAGAATTTTGATCTTAGGTACACGGGTGAGTTTTCTCAAACTATCACATATACTACTTTTACTAAGTACACGTGTATGTAGAACATATTAGACAATTACACAATCATTCTACACACACGTAAAATATATATTTTATCATATTATTTGATAAAATATTTTTCATACAAAAGGTCAAGTCATCCTTGTGGATTATGTGGGAAGAGAAACAAAAGTAGTTTTACATGTTTTGTTGACATCCTTGCACGGAGGTCTTAAAAATAGGTAAAATAAATTTTTGGTGTTCCACCCCATTCAAGTTGAAGAAGATCACTTATGCAATATAAATTTCTTGTCCATAAAAATGAAACTAAGAGGAATGGGGTTCATTATTCTCAAGAAAGGTTGAATGATATATGTGATAGTTTGGGGTAATATTCAGATTACTGAAAAACTAGTATGCCACATAGATAGAGTCATAATTTTGAAGCCATAGTTTGAAACACATATGTTAAAAATGCATTGTAAATATTAGAATGTGTAAAACACAATAAATGAGTGCAAGGATATGTGATATACATAATTTGAATTAAAAATCCAATCCAGAGGACATCAAAATCGCAATACTAATATGTAGAAAACAATTTTTTTAAAACAATTTTTCTAACATTTTTATGAGTTTTAAGTCATAGAAAACCTCTCAACTTCTTGAGTGAGCACTTGCCACATGAATTTTCATATTATAGGTTGAATAATCCATATTCCATTTTTAGATTGTTCATTTCAACTAAAATATAGGTATAATTGAATTGTCATTCAAATTGTGAAAACGAAGGAAAAAGCAATATGGAATGAAGATTGAGAGTATAAATATAAAATTCATTGAGAACCCGTGACAAGTCACTAACCTCAAGATTCAAATTGCACCTCGAGTAATTCACTGCAACTCATGTGGTGAATTTTTACAGAGTATCCACGAGGTAAAAATTGTAAGTACTCATGAGTCCATGCCTAAAAATTTGTAGTCAACAACTATTTTTGAATGTCAAAGAAGTTTTGGGTAAAAATCATGTGAAATATTTTTGCTCTATGTTTTGAGTCACCTGTGAATCATTATCGAAGAAATTCAAGAGTAAGATGAGAAAACAACATACCAAGACTTAATAGCAAGAGAGAACCATGTGAAGAGGCAAGGAGAGTCGTTATAATTATTTTCCGTCGGAAACAAGAAACAAAAATATTTTGACAAAGAAGACTTTATAGTGATTATTATATTAGTTATTAATTGCTAAATAAACGTTTAACCTCTAGTATGTTGTTATGTGTATGTTTATATTTTCGATTCTATACAATTTTTTTTTAATTTAATAAAAGTTAACTCACATCGAGGAATTATAATTCCTTATTATTATTGTTAATTTTAATTTTTTTTTTTTTATGATATTTATATTTTGAATTCTTGCTTGTAACATAAGTACTTAATTATAGACTCTTTTAATTTAATTTTTTTTCTTCGAAAATTGAATTAATTTTCATTTGCAAATAATTAAAACTCATAGGCAAGAAGGAAACACAACAAAGGGGGCCCAACACCACGACGCCCCAAGTAACAAGATTAATTTTATGGGGGATAAATGGAAGAAGTCATTCACCCATAAAGGATGAGTATCCAAGCATGGTTGATCCCCATTTCATCATCCATGTTAAGGTTGAGAGAACACCTATTACATTTTAAGAAGCGATCCTCCAAAGAAAGAACTTCAATATGCCCAATGTTCATGGTGTGTTTCATTTTTCTAGAGTTCTCTCTGCCAACACCGACTTCTCGTTCTTTTCAAGATAGATGTCAACAACATGTTCTTTGATCCTGAAATACGTATGGATCTCATGTTTCACCAACGCATTTGAGATCCCACAAGAACATTCAATTTTGTAAATCCCACTCCTCATTAAAGGGTCAACTTTGTCTTTCAATAGATTATGAAGGTTTCTCAACTTGTTTTTGGGAGAAAAGTATAACTAATATTACGGCGTTTCGTGATCTTGGCAATCTTATTAGAAACCTATTCAATGTAGGGAAAGAAAACGACATGGTTGGGAGATGAGGAGTTCCTAGTTTATTGTTTTTCAAGACAATATTTATCTTGTTTAAAGAACCTATAAATTTGTTTTTACCTGTTATAACCATTTAACTTGAAGACCTTCCTTAAATGTTGAAGTTCAAGATATAACTTCTCCTCATCGCAACTCTTGTGCACTCTAATGGCTAGGGTTATTAATACCCATGATTTTTCATTGGGTGATGATGGGACATGGCATGGAGATAAAGTTCATTGTGGGTCCCTTTCATATGAACCTTTTGAGCCAAGGATATGTCTTCTTTTCATGAAATAAGTACATCTAAGAAAGGTAAACTACCCTCTTCTTCAACATCTATAGGAAATTCATGCTTGGAACTAAATTGTTGATATGGTTAAGGAAATCTTGAAGGTTTTTCATCCCATGTTGCCAACACACATTAGTTCCATTGACATATCTCTTCCACCATTTTGGTTTAAGATGGTAGGAATGGAGAACCTTCTCTAAAAAATTTTGCATGTAGAAATATTTTTTTGAAATAAGGAATTATTATTCCTCAATTTAGGTTAAATTTTATTAAATGGTAAAACATTTAAAATAAACATACACAACAACTTGTAAGAAGTGAAAGGTTTATTTAACAATTAATAACTAATATAATAATCACTCTAAAGGCTTATTTGCCAAAATATTTTTAGTTTATTTTTTCCTAACAAGATTTTTTTTTTTGTAATGACTCTCCTCGCCTCTTCACATGGTTCTCTCTTGCTTTTTAATCTTGGTATTCTGCTTCTCATCTCACTCTTGAAGTTCTCTTGATGATGGTTCACAGAAGGTGACCCGAAATGTAGAGCAAAAATATTTCACACAATCTTTTCACAAAAACTTCTCTAACATTGATTTATGGAGTGTGAAAACGTAAAATCTCTTAATTTTTGAATATTGTTTGTTTTTTTACCATGACTATATGAAGGATTTTTTAAATTCATTTATTATGTTTTTAAACAACATTAATCATAATTTTTTTGATTTGTAAAATGAAGGATACTATTGTGAAACTTACCCATTTTAAAAAACATAAATATACAAACAATAAAAATTATTTTGCCTCCGCCTCCTTGAAAAAGGTGGAAGAAATTATAATTTGGGATAAGAAAAAATGTGTCCGAGATACAAAGTAAAAATATAATGAGAGAGAGAGAGAGAGAGAGAGAGAGAGAGAGAGAGAGAGAGAGAGAGAGAGAGAGAGAGAGAGAGAGAGAGAGAGAGAGAGAGAGAGAGAGAGAGAGAGAGAGAGAGAGAGAGAGAGAGAGAGAGAGAGAGAGAGAGAGAGAGAGAGAGAGAGAGAGAGAGAGAGAGAGAGAGAGAGAGAGAGAGAGAGAGAGAGAGAGAGAGAGAGAGAGAGAGAGAGAGAGAGAGAGAGAGAGAGAGAGAGAGAGAGAGAGAGAGAGAGAGAGAGAGAGAGAGAGAGAGAGAGAGAGAGAGAGAGAGAGAGAGAGAGAGAGAGAGAGAGAGAGAGAGAGAGAGAGAGAGAGAGAGAGAGAGAGAGAGAGAGAGAGAGAGAGAGAGAGAGAGAGAGAGAGAGAGAGAGAGAGAGAGAGAGAGAGAGAGAGAGAGAGAGAGAGAGAGAGAGAGAGAGAGAGAGAGAGAGAGAGAGAGAGAGAGAGAGAGAGAGAGAGAGAGAGAGAGAGAGAGAGAGAGAGAGAGAGAGAGAGAGAGAGAGAGAGAGAGAGAGAGAGAGAGAGAGAGAGAGAGAGAGAGAGAGAGAGAGAGAGAGAGAGAGAGAGAGAGAGAGAGAGAGAGAGAGAGAGAGAGAGAGAGAGAGAGAGAGAGAGAGAGAGAGAGAGAGAGAGAGAGAGAGAGAGAGAGAGAGAGAGAGAGAGAGAGAGAGAGAGAGAGAGAGAGAGAGAGAGAGAGAGAGAGAGAGAGAGAGAGAGAGAGAGAGAGAGAGAGAGAGAGAGAGAGAGAGAGAGAGAGAGAGAGAGAGAGAGAGAGAGAGAGAGAGAGAGAGAGAGAGAGAGAGAGAGAGAGAGAGAGAGAGAGAGAGAGAGAGAGAGAGAGAGAGAGAGAGAGAGAGAGAGAGAGAGAGAGAGAGAGAGAGAGAGAGAGAGAGAGAGAGAGAGAGAGAGAGAGAGAGAGAATTGTAGCTTCCACCTTGAAAAATGACAAAGCAAGAAGGAACACACAAATTATCCTAACAATAAAAACATCCAATAGAAAAATTCCTCAAAGACACAAATAAGATCAAACAACCACCTTATATTTTCCATTTTTAGAAGAGGGGAGAATAATGAAATCAATTAGAGAGATCATCTTATCTTTAAAGGAAGAAATAATTCTTTTTCACCAGTTTATCATCTCTAGCCAATTACCTTTAGTAGAGAGGATGAAAGAGACCACAACAACAAAAGAGGGGCACATCTCCATGTCATACAATTAAGAAGATGTGTAGGAAGGACTTTCCATGATTTTTTTGATGTGAAAAAGGCCCTTTTCAAAGCATACTCCCTCCTAGACCAATGCTCCACCATTTTTTAAAGCACACTTTCCCCTTTTAACAAATGACGATGGGTCAAAGGTAGGAGATAGAGGATCCCAAGGTAGATCGGTTGCATGGCAATAAAAAAGAAGCATGCCATAGAAAATTAAATTTGTAAACATCAACCTAGGATAAGTTGATTACTAAGGAACTTTCCAAATACTTCTATCCTTTTAGACATGGCTAAAAGTTGTTTTTCCAATCAACAACATTAGGGGACATCATGACCAAATGGTGAAAGGGGGTGCTAATACAAGAATGCTTATACGAGAGTTTAAAGCTTCAAATAGAGAAAA
The DNA here is from genome assembly GCA_018340775.1 of Taxus wallichiana var. yunnanensis. Lineage (NCBI taxonomy): Eukaryota > Viridiplantae > Streptophyta > Pinopsida > Cupressales > Taxaceae > Taxus > Taxus wallichiana. The sequence goes on from CM031233.1 coordinate 365,226,399, forward strand.
TCATTGTACTACACTCCTCAGAACAAGGTTTTGTATATTTCCTAGTTGAATTTCAATTCTATAACTTAAGAAAGAGCCTTTAATGGAATTAATGATTGATAAACATAGAAAGTAGCTGCAATAATTGATAGTTGACAATTTTTTTATTCAAATAGTGTTAGGAGTTTTTTTTTTAACAAGTAGACACCTAATTATTTTATTAGACACTTGCTAACATCAATTTTGGAAATATTTGACATGATACTCGAACTATTGACACACATACTAATATTTTATCACACATTTCACCATAAACATCCCCTCTACCCCTCACAAGAGGAAGAGACATCATAATATGAGCTAACAAGGCCTTCCTACTCAATTCTAGGGAGATCTAAGGATGACACACTATATTGCACCCCCTATGCCTTTCCCACATGAGCCTTTCCCACATGAGCCTCTCATATATGAAGAATGGATATATCCTCAACATCATGTTGCTACCTATCAACAATTGCATAAGCGTTTGCTTATCTCATGACCTGATTTATAGCTAGTTATCTCGAGTATCCCTTATCTATGAAACCTAAATTTGGTAATTTATCACTTGATAATGTTGGTATTGACTTGATCCATTGAGTCATCACTTGTACGCCTATTTTGAACTTATTTTATATATCCTAGTCCATCCTTAGCCCTATTGCAAGACATTCTCTCGTCATTACAATGCTCAATCAATTTAATAAATTCTCATATCAATCACATGCAATCGATTAATCCTAATTATCATGCACAATTATTCACAACTCCATTCTTCACTTTTGAACGAAACTGTTCAACAATTTGGTCTTGTGAAAAACATATCATACTCATAGTCTTTGTTCCAATTTGGTCCCAATAATGTTAGTATCATAGACATGAAGAACAATCTCAACATCTTGTAATGGATGCAATTTTTAAAAATATGAGATAAAATAGATGAAAGAAGTGTGTGTAGAGTGAGTGTATGTAAGTTTTGTGCCCATAAAATTCATGAACTAAAACTCATCTAAATACCCCATAAAAATTAGGACAATTTTTTTGGTTAAAATAATTGATCCAAAGATTAAACGTGATTTAGCCATTACTAAGACAACTTGTTTTACTAATAACATGTGTCAATAAGTACTCCAAATACCGAATAGGAATCGATGAAGGGTTATACAAATAAATACAAAAGTTTATGCTCGTAACAAAAGAAACGAAACATAACATAATCCATAGCCTCATTACGCCGGAGGCGTTCTTGTAGTGAACATCGACCTATTGATTCTGACAATCGTCAGAAATCTGACGGACTGCATTCAATCTTACCTGAGGCGTTGAAATCCAACGATCACCATATTTCAAGCATTTTAATGGTATTTTCTATTTTTGCGGCTGCATGGTAGAGACAAATGGCTGGTTGCATGCGGTTTCTTCTCCAAGCTTCTGCCACCACTCCCAGGTCTCACGCCTCCTGACTGTCCTCGCATGCAGTATAGAGTTTGTGCATGGATTGCGCAAGGCGGGCATCGAGGTTCTGCAGCAGCAAGAATGCGGGGCTCTTTCGTGGAATACAAGGCAAACAACACGGAGAACACAATCTTGGTGTGAGGAATACATTTGCCTTCACTTGACGGCCTCAAATTTTCGTCCACAATAGAGCCAAACATACTTCGATTGAATACGAAGTATCCAAATGATTCAAGTAAAGAATGGCAAGCACCGTGAGCGACGTGCAAGTGCCCGGCTCTGTCACGAGTATTTAGCGGGTGGGTTTTTGACGCGTCCGTATCTTCAGCCTGACGAGTACAGAATGTGTTGGGGTTATGAATCCCGCCCACGAGAGTCGTCTGGGGTTGTCCAGGGCCATAGCAGGAATCGTTATGTTCGATGACAAAGTTGTTTTCGCGTCATTTGACGGGAGTGTCTTTGTTGGGAGTGTATTGCGCGGGCACGTCCGGTGCGCGCATGTAGGTAACATGGTGAACGACGGCACGCTGGTAGACTTCACCGGCTGTGAGAGGTTTCTGGGTGGGCTTGTATGCCGGTATCCCCGGGCATGCCTGTCACATTTGGGACGCTGTGACGGAGCAATTGGTGTTTAATGCGGGAGATATAACAGACCCGGAGGCGTTAAGAGGTTGGCGTCTTTTGACTCAGCAATTCGAGCGCATTGGCCGGGTTAAGCTTAACGGTGACGGAATTCTTCTGACGGCAACGCGATTGAAAGTGGCTGCATTCGATTTAGAGACCTACGGAATGTGTTTCAGCATGGAGGAAAGTACCGTTGATGGACAAGAGTTTATAGTTGAATGCGTGGAGACAAACGAGAACCGGTTCTTGACGGCGTTAGATAACGGCACCGCAAGAATACGTCGAGTTACAGACTTCGAAGACGTTTGCAGCTTTTCCTTTGACGAAGCAGCGGATAATAACTCGACAAGCAGCAGCGGTAGTACTAATAACAGGAAGGAGTATGGAAGTTTAAACACGTGGCAGGCGTTTATATGTATTGACGGCGTGGTGCACGTGTGGGATGCTAACAGTGGCGTGCGTCTCCACCGCCTGGATGAGCAGATGGGTGAGGTGTTTGATTTGGTGGCGGATGATGAACACGTGGCATGTTGTGCAGTTGACACAGGGATACATCTGTGGAGTTTCAGATCCTGACATCAACGCCTTCTAACTTAGACCGGGAAGATTCTGATCAAGCATTCCGTCATATCGTCCTCAAAGCTGTCAAAAGATTCTTTTATTGATTTCAACTGTGTAATGGGGTTAGACAATGAATTTGGAGCATAGAAGTTTCCTCCCCATTCGATGTCTTGGTTATCATAAATTTCATTTTTGAAAATCTTGTTTAAGCTTGAATCTGTTTCACATGGATTTTGGAGGATATAAGTTTTCTCCCCGATTTGGGTGCCTAAATTTGCCTTAGAATTTACTTTCAAAAAAGTTGTTAGAAGCTTGAATCCGATTTTAGAGGATACAAGTTTTCTTCCCCATTTGGATGTCCCGATTATCTTAGATTTTATTTTTGTAAGGCCCGTTTTAAAGCTTGACTTACAGGTGTTCGATTTCCTAAAGAGCGTGGAGAAAAAGGAGGTTCCTACTTACTTAGGCATCCTTGTCATTTTCATAGATTTGGGAAAAAGGATTTGTTTTGAGCTTGGGTATCGATGACATAATGAGTTTGGAAACCCTTATGAATGCCCCGGTTATCATAAATTTAACTTCAAAAATGCTTTTGTTTAAAGCTCGGGTATCTCGATTTCACAATAACTTCAAGAATGAGAGATTTCTCTATAGTAAGGTGTCCTGTTTATCATTGGTTTTGCAAGAAAAATTGAAGCTTGGGTTTGTTTCAAGCTTGGGTATCTAAATTCTCACCGAGATTAAGAAAAAACAAGAATGAGATTTCTCTATAGTAAGGTGCTGATTTTTCTTGAATTGATGTTTGCTTGAATGAATCAATGTCAAGGTCTGCTTTTCCTTCTTGGATTTTGATTTTTAATAAGGCGTTGAGAGTATAAATTTTAGCTTGGGTATCCGAGATTAAGAAAAACGGGCCTGATTTCTTGAATCGATGTTTGCAGATCAATGTCAAGGTCTGCTTTTTCCTTCTTTTTGATTTTTAATAAGGCGTTGTATAAATTTTAGCCTGGCGAGACCCAAAACTTGAAGACATCAACCATCCTCCAACAGAGCAACTTCAAGGCCTTGATTATGCATTGACTCCAATCCACCTTGGTGTAAGTTTCTTCTTTGATCTTCACTTTCTTTAGCGTTCTTGTATCTTATCCTCTCTTGATGTTTACACATTAAGATATGCTTTCCTTTCGGGATAAATTTCTATTGTTTCTAGCCTCGTAGGCCTCTCACTTTTCGAGCTCTGTTATGAAATGCTTAGACTTTTCCAGCTTTTGTAAATAGCCTAAATTGTGTGCGCCGCTAATCTTATTCTATCATAATGCTTTGATGTATCGGGAAGCAATTATCTTGGCATTTCAACATTATATTCTTATAACCTATTCTAAAATATATATTAAAAGCTGCAGTTCTTTGAGTCATTGGGACATATTATTTTGGGGTTGAAAACTATGAAAACAAATAATACAGATCTGGGTAAATCAGCTCTTCAAACATAGCATGGTTTTGAACAGTCTTTCTTACAAAGCAAGCTTTAGATCATGTGCGGACTTTGAGCAATAGTTAAACTAAATACAATTAGTTTTATGCATTTCTTGTCAAATGGTTGATCATTGATGTGCGATTATAATTACCATATGTTCGAGAAAGTAGTAATTGTACATCTTATGTAGATCTCGCAACATGTTGTGCAAATGTACATATTGAGAAGGACCTCAATGGTAGCCATCAGAGCTACTTTAAATTTGCAAAGCACGAGGGAGTGAGAGATTTCTACATAGGCTCCCTCGCATCAAGGTTAATAATTCTCTAATACCTATAATTATGATTGAAAATATTATTGGCCGCCGATTTCTACAACTTTTTCATATGGTTTTTTCAACATTGTATGTCATTGGGCTTGCCTATGCCAAATTTGGGTGCATAAAACTTATTGCAAACACTGGGTAATCTGAAGTTTTTGGGGGAAAAAAACGTGTTTGTAAAAATTATTGTATTGGACTATTTTCTTTATAGTAGAATTGTCCATTTCCATATTTCAATTATCAACATTGAGTGATTTGGTTTTTATTCATGTCCAATTGTCCAATTGATTGCATGAGGAAAAGTGGTGAAATTGGTTCTTGAGGCTATAATTGGGGTTTTTAGCACTACGTGTGCTTGGTTATGCCTCTTCTAAAATTGGTTGTGTTAAATTCATTGCATTGGAGCAAGTGATTTTTTTGGTTTTCATAAGTAGGGACATGCACTCTAACTGGATGTTGAGGTTTATCTAGTGAAGAGACAAGAACAAACCAATCAATAGAAGGAAAAAACCTTGTTAAAGAAATAACGAGTTAGGGTCACAGATCTTAGTATTTATATTTTCAGCATATTGCACTCTGCTTGCGATTCCATTTCCAATTTTGAATAAACGGGTTTTCCAATTTTTTGAATTAGGGTTAATGCTCTCTTCGGTTTTTTAAGGTAAAACTCCCTGTTTTCATATTTATGGTATTTAAAGTTTACTTGCTTTAAATTATATAAGGGGGGATGAAGGCCTTGTTTCTAGCACGCTGTACCGTCACAAAATCGTCACATATTATCCGGATTACCGAAATTTATAGCGGGGGAAAATCCGGAAAAAAAAACTTTTTAACATGTCCTAAAAGAGTGATATAAGGTTGTCAAAGTATCGTCTTCAAAATGCCTTCCATTTTTATGGGGCCATCGGTAATGCTTTATGTGCCTGTTGGGAACCCCTTCAAAATCAGCTATGACATCTCCATCGATTCGATTAGGTCCAAGCAAAAAACGGACACCATCTACGATCCCAACACCTTTTCACTTGCAAAGACATCCGCTAGCAACGAAACGAATATAGTGCATTCCGAGAGTTTGACTATAAATAAGGACTCAATTCTTCCATGGCGTCGACGTCGTGACTGCCCCTGGTTGTGTTGAACGGATCTAATTTGGAAGCAATCATGAACATGACGGTTCTTTTCATGGATAATTGTAGAATCAAATAAAAATGATAAAAAAATTCAAGGCAAAATTCATCTCATAGAGCCCTTACTACTACAAAACGAAATAATAACAAGCTTGATTAATGAATAAAATATATCTTTTGCTATTCGAAAACCTTGATACCATTGAACAAAAATATAACATAGCTTCATTCAAGATATAATTTACTTGTGATTTTTACTTTGACATATTTATCGTATTGTTGTTGGATGATAAAGTTTTAAATTATTTCACCTTTAGATTTTTCTACCCCGCTTCTTCACCCTATAACCTGTTCTTTTCCACCCTTTTTCCTCCGCTACTATTTCTCTCCCTCAAATATGACTCCTTCAAATGATTCCTTCGGTGTTTCTATCGTACATTTCACGAACGATTGCTAGTTTTACTCCTACTAACCAACCAAAGGACCCACGCTTCGATCATAACAGAAAAGAAAAATGCAAGTTATTTGCCGTCCCTTATTATGAGGAGGAAATAAGTATTGGCATTATATTTGGTTCAAAAGCAATTTCATGAAAGATAACCGTGTTTCCGTTATAGGGTATCCCTAGGAAAGAGAGGAATTATTTTCATTTTTAATGATATGCTTGGTTTAGTAAGGTGATAATATTAAACTCCCAAGTATTTTAAACTCAAATCACAACAAAACCATATAAAATCATTGACATAACAAGACCCTAGCATTATAACCCAAATTTAATGTTAGTTTGATTATTTTAACTTATTTTATGTAAAAATAAATTTAAAAACTCCATTAGCAAATAAAAGAGTCTATTATGGAGCCCACTTTCCAAGTGGCTCTTCTAAATCAAATGTGATCCCTAGGATTAGAGATTATTTTCACCATTGATATTTAGTAACCCTAAATTTCTTTATGATATTCCACGAACTCTTTGCTTTCATATATCTTATACATTTATTTTCTATTGTTCTTGCAGTATTCCAGTGTCTTCATGGAGGAGTAACATATGAGGATTTTTCACCATTATTTCTCCCACACTTCTATCAAAGATGTAGAGCATGGATTCTTTGCTTACATTCATGTATTTATGTTACCTTTCAAGATTCTTTGCTTACATTCATGTATTTATGTTTCTTTGTCGCAAATCACTGCACCCTCCGAATGGCCAGGATGTGAATAGGACGTTCGGTGCGATTGGGACACATGGGATCACCTCTCAAGCTGTGGGACTTGGGCTCGAGGTGAACCTCCGGAGAAGGCCAGCTTCCTCTTCCTAAACTAAGTGCTGTACTACTCCTAGTGTAACAAAAATGATTATCTAATCCTACGCTAACATTTTCATGGGGTTTTAGGGAAAGAGATTTACAGAAATGAAACTATACTAGGGATGGTGATGCACCGAATAAAGGGTGTCTTCAAATTCAGGAAGGGTTAATTTGAAGAGGGTGTGTGCACCACAGGTCAACTTCACCTACTGCAACTTAGAGAGGGTACAGGATACCACAGACTAAGAGACACGCGTTCCCTTTGTTAAACTTTATCAGACCGAGAAATATACCAGTTTCCCAGTGAAGAAGGATGAACTCAAGAAGGGTGAACAGACACCACAACTCAACTGCATGCAATACTCCACCACTCGATAAGCACAGAACTCCAAGAACCTGCAATAGAAACTTAAACGCACAAAGGTGCCCGCAAGTATGAGAAAGGCACAAAGAAGCATAAAAGGATGAAAGGACCGAGATTAGTCACAAAACACACTTTTATTGCTTCAATAACATGCACAATGCATCATACATTCAGAAGAGGCAATAGTTGCCATTACAGTCTTGAAGAGGAGGCTTGAAAGTTCTCTCAACACACAAGAACAACTTGCAGAAGAGAGAGGATTCTTGAAAAGTATACACTCCCCTGAGATATCTAACTGTCCAACTTGTTTGAACTGTTGGAACCCTTTGAAATGAGCTTCCAACTTACATTTATAGAAGAATATGTGAGAAAGAAGAGGAAATGGTCATAATTACATTCCTAAAATGAAGGCCCATGATGTATTTATTACAGTTAGTTGAACTACCTGAGAAGGTTCCATCATGGGTCATTAATTCCCGATGACCTAGTCTTCTCAATTAATTAAAAGAATATTTAAATAAAATATTTAAATAATAATAATAAATATTATTATTAAAATATTTAAATAAAAATATTAATTTAATTAACATAATGTTGGGACCCCCCCGTTGACCCGTTTGACTTGAAGAGGAGGGGGGTCCATGTGGATAGAGTCTGCACAAATCTCAACTCGGTGAGCTTCGAATCCTCTAACTCGGTGTTGCAATCGATTTTGAACCCCACACCAACTCTTTCCTCGTCTTGGCAATCGGGCTCTTTTGCATTGAGTCCTCCGAATGGTGGGCTATCAAACTTGATTCTTATCGTTTTGCTCTGTTAACTCGAAGCCATTTATGCATTCCACGTTCAAACTTCATGAAACATCACCACGAGCTCCCTGCGAAGTCACCGAGCTCTTCATCCAGCAAACGATCTTGCCTTTCCTGGGCTCAAACTCACTTGAATACCGAGCTTAACCCGATATTTCTAAAAAGAATGGTTTTACCACAATGCTCAGGATTCTTCCTCATCATATAACACTTGTAGTAAGAATGTTTTAGCTTTGCCATAATAAGCACAATTGTACCCTCCAAACGATGAGAAAATGCCATTAACAATAAAGACCTAATGCTGCCATGATGATGACCTAGGCTTATGCCCATAACATGTCGATAGACACCCTTGAGACTGATTTTTTGGCCAAAGAGCCCTTCGGTATTTTGGCAGTGCACTCGGCAATCTCGGCTCCAATCAACAATTATGCCACTATTGGGATCTTAGTATGGCATAGGTAGCTGTGAGCTACACAATATACTCATTTTTAGAAACTAAAAAGATCCTTTATGTTACAATCTGCAACACATAAAATAAGCCCTTCAAAAAATACATTGAACAACTGGGGCAGCCAAGAGGACCTTGGAAAAAATGTACAGTAACAACCATATGAATTCTTCCTTAGTCGTGGATCAAAGCTAATAGAAATAAAGCTAGATAAAATTAGCTTGAAACTGCAGTATAATCGTCCATTTGTTAAAACAAGTTTCTCTGAACCTGGTAAAAGAATATTTTTATTGTCTGATTGGACGTACATAATGGAAGGGTATAAATATTGCTTCTGCCCTCAGAGTTTCTCAAAGAGACCATTTACGAGTAACAAGGATGTAACAAAACGGCCGACCAGGTATTTCAGAGTTGACCTTCACATTCAATTCGTTTCTAGGAGAAGGAATGCTGAGCAATATGAATCGTTTCATTCTGCACCGTTTTAAACCTTCATCTCCTGGTTCGGGCAAATTTTATGAAGCCTTGAACAGCGTGACTCCAATCCATCGTACACGGCAGTGAATGTTTGTTTCCTGCAGTTGTTTGAAGCGCTAAAAACGGCTTCTATTATACGGCAACATGCCTGTGCATCGAATGCGTGGGAGCTTTGAGCGTAGAACTCAACGTATGTCCATACCCTGTTCCAAAGCTCTTATCGTGGCACAGGCTAGAAGTATGCTGGCAAAGGTGAACTGATCAGGTCGGACATCTGTTTGCTGCATTCGGTGAAACAGTATGAACGCCTCGTGAGGAAAACCGTGTCTGTTGGAAGCGCTCAAAAGAAGGCTTCTACTGTATTGCAACACGCCTGCTGCCTGTGCGTGGGAGTTTCTGTCTCGCGACCAGAATGTTATGCGTGGTAAGCAGAATGTGTAGAGCCTCCTTCGCCCATCTCTGTGTCATACTCGACTTTGGCCAGGCTAGACAACCACGTCCAATCCGATTAAACACTTCAACTGCCTCATTCCCACGTTCTCCGACTTACCTTCCGTGTGACTCGCCCAAAGACTCGGACCACTCCAAGCTGCGCGGGGTTTTGTTTACATGGCCCATGCGGAAGTCTCATGATGGATTGCCATCGTCAAATCTCCATGCTTGGCAGTTCAACCGGATTTCTCCCCACGCGGAGTGAACAACATGGTTTTCCATCTTAAAATTTCCACTTGGCGGTGCTGCTCCAAATCTCCCCCGCGTGGAATTTCGGTCATGGTTTGCCAAACCAATATCTCCACGCCTGGCATAATAGCTCCAAATCTCCCCGTAACGGCTCGGCCACACCAATCCACGGGCCCCGGCCTTAGCTTTGCCCGCACAACCTTGGCAAGATAGTGAAATTTTTCCCATTCGCGGGATTTTCATGACCCATTCGAGCTTCAAGCTTCTGCAAACATGGATATTGCAGACGAGTCCATCTAAGTGATCCCTCGAACTCATGGCTATAAAAATATCATTTTATCTGTCGGGCTGAGTTCAGCCATATCCTATTTTCTCATGTCATCTTATCATATCTACAACATGTCTCTAAGAACCGCTATGCCGTAAGTGATTTCACTCAAGATATCAGTAAACTCGACCATCAATTCCTTTGGGTCTAACTAGGATCAATATTTTAACTGAACTTCAGTCTGAGCTATAAGCTTGATCTCTCAGTGAGCTCAAATGTTTCAACGCTGAGCTATTTCCTTTCTCCCAAAAAACATGCTCGACTTTCTGAGTGACTCGTTGAAGATGCTCATATAATTGCAAAGCAAATTATGCTCCATGAATATTCTGATATGAAACAGTTCCACCTCTATGAGATCCGTTTCCATGAGTTGCATCGTAAAATAAATTTAATCAAGTCTCCCGGTAACACCCTTACTGTCACTTAATCGATTTTTATAAAAATATCTTGAAGGAAAAATCCCGAATTTGAGGATGCATTCGATGCTGAACAGATAAAAACATAGTTGGGCGACCTGCTTGCTGGAAGTGCTAAAAAAGGCTTCTGCCATACCGCAACATGTCAACTGCCTGTGCACCAAATGCTCGGCCGAGGAAGGTCTGAACAACGCCAGCGAAAATATATATACTGTATTCACTAATACCCTGGCCCGGCATTCTTGCTGTCTCTGCGAGCTTACCATTGAAAAATTATCTCGAGTAGGCCTCCCAGTTTTGCATTAATCAATGAGCCCTGGAATTGTATCCTAGAAACCATCTTTAATGCATCCACACGAAACGAGTTGCCTTGAATTATCCATCATGCTCGATGAGTCCCATTGATAGGGCTCCATCACGTATCTCTATTTACGCAACGATCTCCATTCATTTTATGGCACTCTTGATGCCTTGGCTTGCGTTTGAATCACCCTAGCTCTGCAGAATGTGTCCTAAAAGAAGCTCACCACATGATCTCCAAAATGAACGAGTCACGAAGATGAGTCGAACTCCTTATCTCTGCCTTCGCTTCCGCCTGTGGCTTGAACCTTTCCAATTCATTGAGACTTTATTGATAGCTCAAACTTTGACTCTCCCTGACTTGGCCTTCACTTCCGCATGCATCGATCTCTACCGAGATCCTTATAGAGTTCCCTTCATTCGTCAATTTTCAACGAGCTATATTTTGCATTAACAAGACCTTGTTGAGCTCTTACAACTGAGAGTCTCCACTGAGATGATTTTTGAGATGATTATCAATTTGACACCGGGTTCTTTATCAACTCGACCCTGAACTCTCCACTGAGTTGAGATCAACTGGGTGCCTTTCGATGCTAGGTGATCTCTTCATATGTAATTTAGGAATTATTTTTAATTATTGCATCTTGATAATAACCGAAGGTGGGTTCCTGGGACTATTATTTCATTTTGAACATGACAGGACCCCCTTGTCCAATCTTGCCAGGTGTGCAAAATTGGATAACATTACCTTTCAAGTTTTCGCACAAGTGTATTTCATTAAAAACCCAATTTTATGGGTATATGTATTAATATATACATATATAATTCATTTGTTTCTTTTTTTAATTTTTGATTAAAAATTCCAAGTCCTAATATAGGAAGTCTGTGAACCACATACTATGTGTGTGTGTGTAGGAATCTAGATAAAAATGTGGCCGGCAGATTATAAGGCCGTAAGGGGCTATGAGGTTGACTATAATGCAAGGACACTTGCACCTTTAGGGTTACACAAAGGGCTACGCCATACCACCAAGTCATAGAACCATTAAATCCACAATGGGAGTTGCGTCTCAGACACAACCCCCAATATACATTTTGTTTAATTTAATTTTTAATATAAAATGTGTGTGTGTGTGTGTGTGTGTGTGTGTGTGTGTGTGTGTGTGTGTGTGTGTGTGTGTGTGTGTGTGTGTGTGTGTGTGTGTGTGTGTGTGTGTGTGTGTGTGTGTGTGTGTGTGTGTGCGTGTGTGCACGTGTGCGCGCGTGTGTGTTTGAATCGGATTTGTTTTACATAGATTTTCACTTGTATAGATTTTCCCCAAAAACAATAATAATAAACCTTATTACAACTTTCAATAATTTGTATTATTTCTACAATTATATGCAAATGGGTTTTATAATGCGGGAGAATATATTGATTCGCTTTTTGTGTGTGTGTGTGTGTGTGTGTGTGTGTGTGTGTGTGTGTGTGTGTGTGTGTGTGTAAATGAAAATAAAACTTTTTGAATCGGATTTGTTTTACATAGATTTTCATTGTATAGATTTTTCCCCAAAAACAATAATAATAAACCTTATTATAACTTTCATAATTTGTATTATTTCTACAATTATATGCAAATGGGTTTTATAATCCGGGAGAATATATTGATTCATTTTTCTTATATGTAAGAGTGATAATATTCAAGATAGTTAACAAAAGGCGTGCAAGGTGGTAGTTGTTTCAATAAACTTCTAAACTAACAAGAGTCAAAATTCCTCCTAATGCTTCAAGATTTTTCTACCTTCCTTTACAATAAGAGAAAATAGTATCATTTTTATATGCACCATTAATAAATTTTACATTTCCAAATACAAAGTATACAACTTCATCTAGGAAATTTTTAAGGAACTTGTCTGAAAAAAACTTATAGAAATCATGGCGAATATGGTCGGAACTAGATTCGTTGGGTTGGAAAATTATCTAAAATCAACGTTCATGGAACTTGACGAAATAGAATATATTTTTTGAAGGAAATTGTAGATGGAGTGGCAAATGAAGGATAATTCATTGACATGAAGGATATTTCTTGCACAAAATGCATTTTAAGTCCAAATGGAGGTCTACAACTCAAAACTATTTAAGAAACCATCTCCTTTTAAGTCCAAATTGATCATCAAAAAGAGGGCACAATTTTTTTCCTTCAACCACTAAAAATCATGCATTGAATCACTGAAAACAAGTATGGGCACCTTTGCAATAACATTCCATGTCCTTTGGCTTACAAGAGAATATAAGAGTGCCATACTTCATCAATTATGGTGATTGAGCTACATGTATCTTCACATTTAATGTCATATAACCTCACACAAATATGATTTTTATAATTCAAAAATGAAGAGCATGAGGATACCTTTCCAACGAGACCAATTTTGTGCAATTTGGAGCTCTCTGGAGGAAGTTATGGCCATTTGAAGTTTTGTAGGTTAGGATGAATAGGAATTTGACATATGGTAGCTTCTGGTTGGTCACGGGGATTTCCTTTCCTATATATTTATTTCCTTAGAATACCCATGTGTCAACCTTTTATTAGTTGTAGGTCGGGCCACGCCGATCACAGGAGGAGGGGTGGCGGAACTCGAAACTTTATCAAATGTGACATATTCTCGTGGGATGGAGTCTACTAGATCCCATCACTTTGAGGTTCATCGAATGGAAACATGTGTCCAACTCGGATGCTTGAGATTGTGCCACATGTTCTCCATTTTCTCCACTATGTGTCTTCTTGCCGAGCCGTTGACCTTTCAACCTCGCCATCCCGGCGCTCGAGACTCCAAAAGTTCATTTACTACGGTTTATTCAATGATTTGAGTCCACTAGAGCCCAAAAGCCATAAAAATTGCTAGAATCGCGCCACATGTTTGATCCCTTCCGCCACATTTTAAATGGTTTGAACAATTAGGTGTTGGTATTAGGTTGTGGAGCCCGTTTGCATGTTTGGAAGTGTTGAAGATTGTACACTAAAAGTGCTGTAAACTTTCCACAGTTGTCTCGCCTGTGGTTCGGGGTGTAGACCTCGAGAAAATTTTTGCCTCGAAAAATGTGCCCAATATTTCGGGAAACATGCTCTTCTCATATGGGTGGGATTTTTGACCCATAGGTTTATGGGTTAGTTTTGGCCCATGGTTTTGGTACCCACGGTATTGTAAATTTGCTTAAGTAGTTGCCTATTTATGTGGTTTTGTGTATATGGTAGGGTTGATGTAACATTGCAGATGTGTTTGAATTCAGTGTGAATTCAGAGAGTTTGTTGAGCATAGCTCAAACAAACCTGGGTATTGTATTGAGAGAAGAGGTAACTTGTAATAAAATTTGAGCAAGTGATTCTTGGTGGACGTACCCAAATTGGGTGAATCATGTTAAATCGTTGTCTCTTTGTGTTGTGTTTTTTTATTCTACACTTTTATTTCAGATCCGTTATAATTTATGCATATTAGTTTTATATTGTTGTGACTCGTGAGGGATTGTTTCGCGTATTTTATCCCTTACTTCCTAACAGCTTGGTGTATTTTTTAAATTTTTTTGATAGTTAAATTTGACGGGCATTTGAGCATCTTATGCCATTTCAAATGGCTAAGTCCATTTTAAATGGATTATCTAAATTAATCCCGAGGGGGTTAATTTGGGATAACAAGACCCATATTTGTAATAAGTACAATACAGAAATATTCCTCCTCCATAGCATCCTCATCTACATCTACCATAGTCATCCTCCATTGCATTCTTCTTAATCATTACCCACCATTACATATCTCAACCCAATAACATGTACGTCATAAATTTAATCAATGACATGACAATTGTCAATATTGTGCATATGCACATCATATATTTTTAGTATAGGGATACCTTTTTCGAGTGTTGTGCTAATGAAAAGGATAATTCTAGACATCATCGTCCTCTCAAAAAATATCATAGGCTTCAAACAAGGTGCACACACTTCATTAGGGTTATTTTGTCTTGGTATGCCCCTTGACTTCTTAATAAATACACAAAATCCTACTACGTGTATCATGTGCACTATTGGTAGTCATTATTTCCAGCTAAATATCCATTTTTGTGATTTATGCTTCAATAAAATGGTTTACTATAGTGTTGATGTTGTTAATGTATTTTATACAAAGTGTAGCGTCCATAGCTTCTCTAGGATATGTGAAGGTCTTATGTGAAATTGTGCATCCAAAAGGTAGAGATAGACCTCCTATGATTCACTACACATGTTGAATAAGATTAATCTCATATGAAATCTTGGATATCAAATTCTTGAACATCATGTCATACACATGCACACTCCTTAAAAAAACTTGTCGATGTCCTTTAATGCACAATGATTTGTTTTAAGGATTATTTTAACCAATTCTAATCCACCATATCTTGTTTTAGGTCATACTTTCGATACCAATTATGCACCAATTCTAAAAGTGTTATGGAGAAATTGACCTAATTATGTTTAAGGGAAGTGATCCATTTCACACACCAAATTAACTCACACTTGTGAACATGATCAGATACATTTTCCACCCCATGATACTTTAGGAGATGTAAAACCATCTCATAAATTATCTAGGTTATAGGATCTCCAAATGCTTGTGTGAAATAACGCTACCTTACTAGTGTACCCACTATTAGGCATGTCCCTAATGCTCCCTCTCTACCACCATTTATATATGTGATGGGTGAAAAAATGTTTTCATGACATTTGACATAGTTTTATGGTCCCAATTGCATGGGATATCACTCGGTTCACTCCTTACTACATTGTAGTAATTTTCTTGGTCCCTTGATACATCGTATCATTAGGGACCTAATTAAGAGGGCCATTATTCATCATCACAAACTTACATGCACTACTTAGTGGTCTAAAGAGTAAAACTTGTAAAAATAGGTGATGTCACATCTAAGACTTTCTTATCTTTCCTCTCATCTACTTTATCAAAATAATAACTTACACCATCAGTTTCAGTTGCAATACCCACGATGCCCTCTATATAACACAATCTATTCATATGAGCACATGTAATGGGTTGAGAAGTGAATCCATCCAAAGTGTATTGATTTTAAATAGGTATTAGATATTTTTTCCCAAAACATGCATTCATTCTCTCTCGATACCTTCTCCTTTGTAGTGGTCATCCTCATGCCATTCCCATTCACCCTAGGTATTTGTGGTACTTCCAAATTTTATCTCCCCCTTAATTATAACACCTCTCTCAACTATCTCCTTCTGTCATGCTTGATAATATCATCTTTTCCTAAGCTCTTACTTTCCTGAAGCATCCATGTTGAACTCCTAATTAATCAATCCCCTCCTTTTCCCTCCCTTTCATGATTTTCATGCACATAGGAATTTATCCCTCCATAGGAATATTTTCACTTCCAAGACACACTATTAGCTTATTTATTTTGAGTGTATAATGTTTCAAACAAGTTCTACGTGGCTCAAAGAGAAATTAGAATCTCACTTCCTCAAGGAAAGAGTTTTTAGACACAATATACTCAAATACATAACTACAAAGTGCTCCACTCCACCAAATGTCACCTACACAAGTCCTTGTGGTGTCTATCTATGCGAGTCTCTAGAGGTGTTCTTCCACCCAAGGGTACTTTCATCCCAATTTCAAATCTCATCATGTATCATAGGAAACAAAAAAATGTAAGTTTTCATGGATTTCACTAAATAATGTCTCATACTAAGCATCATATAAGTGTCTCTCCACCCATTCGGTGGTGAATAGTTCTTGTGAGTCGGGTATCTAAGTGAAAACTCCTCTTATACCACTCCAAAAAGTGCTTAATATTATCTTCAATCTTAAATAAAATGAAACATTTTCCTCCATCACCATCATTGCAACATAATGTAATGGGTCCTAACAATGGAACCAAAATGAAGTTATAATTTTCCAAAACCATAAGCAATCTATGCAAAATAAAACAACATATAATGCACTATTACATGCAATTCCCCCATTCTGTCATATCACACAACTTGACCACCTTGTGTGGTCACTTGAGGCATATGAGAAGACCAATTCCCATTGGTTTTGGATATATCATGATGGTTAATAGGACACTCATGCATATACTTAATGAGTGATAATAGTATGATCATTATAGAAGATAAAAGCATTCATTAATATTCATATACTCAATCTAATCAATCACCCATATGTAAAAGGATATAAATGGATGAATGATTTAGAAATTAATAGTATTTTATTCACAATACTTAATTACAACCATAATCACCATATAATTATAATCAACTCACAAACCAATGCAAGGAAATGTTTTTAGTGATGGGGAAATTTCCACGTGTGAATTTACCATGTATAAATACATGATGCAAAGTATGTTTTTATTAAATTATTTAAAATATTCTACCTCATTCGATATATTAAGACTAATGAAATAGGCTCTATTCTAGGATGAAGGCTTAACACACCGACATTCCAAATAAAAGTTCCTGGAATAGGCATAAAGAAGTGATAATTGTCAACCACTGAATGGAATGTGAAAAGAGACTAAATTTGATGTCTACAATGAAAGACATAATCATTTATAATGATGTGCTATTGTTTGTGAGGTGATATTTAATGTCCATTGCATTCTAGAAGGCATACTGCAACTAAAGGCTAAATAGATTCATAGAAGTTGCAGGCGTGTAAGACTCAAAATATTCATTTTTTTGAGTAAATGTCATCCTGGATTTGATTCTTTAAATATTTTTATAACTAGAACTATATAAGCCTTCACTTTGAAATATTTCAATATAAGGGTTTACAAATTAGGGCTGAGGTTTTCTAGAATCCAACATTGCAAGCATGTCTAACTCTATTTCCACAAGAGCCCAAAATATAAACCCAATCACATATGCCAAACTACTTTAAACCCATGGTTTTACTAATGAATATCATTAAATTTATGATCCTACAATTGGCACACAAACCTAACAACTTAGATACTCATATCAGAATAAGGAAAATAATGATTTGATTTCCTTAGATTTCCATTGGAAAACATGGTGGGTTGGATTACACGCATGATTCTCCATAAGGTCTACCCTAAATTTATCATGCTCTGTGCCCATAATTACAATGGGAAAAGCAATTGTTACAAATGAAACCGAAGAAGAATCGATGTCCATTATGGAGGAAAATATTGGCCATGCGTTGGGGTTTGAAAGTAAAGAATTATTAACCTTGAGAAAAAACCTAGAAACAATTACTAATGATTATCATTCCACCACTCAAAATGCCAAAGATGCTTTTTGTGAAAAATAACACTTGATGGAATGGTACCAAAAGGGAGGCCTCCTTATATAATTGAGAAGTTTAAACCATGGGTTAAGGATACCATTTCTATGCTATGATTTTACCTTGGATTAGATATCGATGAATAAGAGGATGTAACCCTCCTCAAAATAGTATACAATATTCAAGTATAAGGGGGAGTGTTCTTGGTGGAAACCAAGGCACATGAAAATAAGTGGCTATGATACAAGTGTTACTACAAAAACATGCATGTAAAATGTAAGATAACAAACAAGCAAACAATGTGTAATCTAAGATGCAAGAAGACAAAGCATGCAAGAAGAAAATGTAGACCGCAAAAAGTGGGTTTCAAACACGGAAACCACTCACGATGTTATAAAACAATCAAGGATGACTAGGCCAAAAGCAGGTAAGTGTGCACACAAGACAAAGGACAAATCCTGCAAATATTGGTAAACAATGATAAACAATGTACATACAACCATGGTGGAAAATAGGTCTGCAAGGAAAATGATGGATATGAAACACCCGTTAGCATATTAGAAAGATAAAAAATATGTCAAAGCATGTATAATATGATATAGTAATGTGTTATGAAACAAAATGAAACAATAACACTTGTGATGTACGAAAGTGGATGCCCTTAGGAGCCTCTGTGAGACTGGTAATATGTACTACACCAAGCATCGTGTTACGTGTATGGATCTTTATAATATGTGATCACAACTAGAAAGAAAGTGAATGCTCATGTGTGTATGATAAAGATAATGACATACAAGATATCTATCTATCATGTGTAATAAGATGTACAAGTAAATGTAAGCAAGACTAAGTGTGACAAAGATATGCGATATGCTATGTATGAGACATAATGGAATGCAGTGTGAATGATGGGAGTAATGTGACCCCTCGAGTGGATGTGTATGTATGAGATGAGGGTCCTTTATTTATGCCTCCTCAGCAGACAAGAATGAAGCGTAAACGAGAGTGCGTCATCAAGAAATGGTCTGAAATGTGTGTACTAGAAAGATGTGATAGTCAAAGCATAAAACATAGAGTGTGAACACATGAATGAATGAGTGAGTGGTTAAATGCATGAGTGTGATGAGGTCCATTTGAGATGTAGACCCTCAATATTTGAGTATGGACCGTGGAACTAGAGTGTGTCATAGGGTAGAGTGCCGTGTTGTATATGTTGGAGAGATATGTTGAATGTGTGGTGTATCTTGTTGATTGTTTGTGAAATATATTGAGTGTAGACATGTTGCGTGTGTGATGTGTATGGTGTGTTATGTTGAATGTATAGGAGAGAGATGTGTCTTGTAAGTGCTATATGTGTAATGTGTTGTGTAGATCACATACAAGGAGAAAGGTGTTATGAATGTATTGCTTGTGTAGGATATTGATTGTGTAGTTGTTTATTGTATTGCATATTGAAAAATATGTCAAGTGTGTAGTAAGTTGTGTCGCATGTGAAAGTATCGAGTAGGTAGTGCATTATGGATATGTAGATCATGCAAGAGGTGTGTGTTGATTGTATGTAAGAGAGATGTGTCATATGATGTAGGGGATGCATGTTGTGTGATTTATGAGAGATATGTCATGAAATCACTAAGTGTGAAACACGTTGTAAATGTGTCAAGTGTGTGGTATGTTGTGTTGCAGATACAAGGAGAGTATGTTTTGTTTGTCATTGTGTTGAGTTTTAGTATATAATGTTGCATGTGTTGTAGAAGGTGTCGTATGTGCGTTGATTGTGATGAATATGTGTGAGAAATAATATGATGTGTAATGCAGCATGTAGTGTGATGTGTAACATGTTGTATGTGATTTTTATGTATATAGGATGCCCTCAGCATCAAGTGTGAATCTGTAACATGAGAGCGTGTCATCAGAAATGACGATACAAGATTGTGTATCAAGATGTATGTTAAAGTCTATATGAAGTGGTGAAAGAATAAAACACGTGTTGATCTTTGGGGGAGAAATAGGTGTGATGTCCCCAAGTATGTGATGGTGAGGATGATCAAGTAACATAATCTAAAAGGTTTTCATTGTCATGGTCAAATGCAAATGGTGAAGCATTTGAAACTTGATAAGCGATAGTATCAGGTTGGTCGAGTAAAGCACCATTTAGGCATAAGTTGTACATGCCCATAGCATATTCCTCATCAGTGAATGGAGGTAGTGGAAAACCATGTGCATACCAATGAGTATGATTTGGAGAATAACCAAGAAATGAGTCATTAAAAATGAAAATATGATCGAATGGCATGGGGAATGATATATCAGTATGGTCGGGGTATAATGTGCCCCCAATGTAATCAAGCCAATATTTCCCTAATGTAAGTGGAGAAGAATGAGGAACTTGTGAAAGAAATACTTGTGAGATGAAAGATATACAGATCATAAGCAATAGTAATAGTGATGAAGCCATGATATAGATGAGGATCATGAGGTGGAGGATATTGATCCTCAAAATCAAAACCTAGTTAAGTCAAGACATCATCTATACATATAATGTCATCACAAGTATGATCAAATTGAATACACATCCAATAAGGATCATGTATGAAAAGTGTACATGTAAAGGGAGGATGTGCTAATTGTGGATACATGTGTGAAAGTGAAGTAGGTGGAACAATGTCGACATGTGGATAGGCCCATGATAAATTACCATAAAATTTTTTGTAGAGGAATGGGGTGATGACGTGGATGGAATATAATCTAACATGGAAGCAATAGTTTTTAAGTTAGGAGGAGAATCCATAGGCGCGGTTCATTAGTAGTAATAGAATGTGGAGTAGGAATTGTAGTTTTGGGATCACGGTCACAATATTTAAATGGTTCAAGGTCAATAGAAATGGTGTATTCAATACCCTCATGTAAGAATTTAACACATCGATGTACTATGGAAGGTACAACTTGCATTACATGAATCCATGGTGTACTAAGTAATAAATTATACAAAAGCTGGGAAGTCCATGAAAATAAGACCATATTAAGGGTTTTGGCCGATAAGAGTGGGGCTTATGCACGGAAAAATGGAACCATCGTATGCATGAATAGAAATAGATGAAGGAATGCTATTAGAAGTTGAAAGTCCTAAAGCCTTACGGAAGGTTAGAGTGTATAATTTAAGTTCAGATCCATTATCAACTATACCTCGCTTGACACCAATATTATGGATGCACATCATGATGTATAAAGAACGATCATTATAAAAATTAGTACGATCATTATTAGGATTATATTGAAAAGCAATGTGACGAGAAAATGCATGTACAAATGTGTTATAAATTAAGGCTAAATGAGTGTCAAAAGGAATGTGATTAGTAGTCAAGAGAGTGATGATTTTAGCCCTTAGCTCGGGATGGAGAAACAATAAATCATGAATATAAATATTCATGATGAGAGGATCTTAGAAAGATACAAGAAGCGATAAAAGAAACATCCCGAGCATATTTGAATAGGTCGAGTTCACCAAAATGATTAAGAGAAATGTGAATGATATGCCTAAAATGATTGCTACATCTGTAGTAGTAAATAGATGCAACAATTAAGTACAAAAATTAACTCAAGCGAAATAAGAAATAAAATGTGAAACCCTAATTGCAAGGAGGAGAAAGAGATACTTAGCTGATTCATAGTGGAAACTGGACTATGCCAAATTATTGACCCGGTGAATAAGAAGGTAGGAGCGTCCGAGAAAGACCCCGTAAAATGCGAGATATGGAGGAACAAACTGGACATGGGTGTGCATAAAGAGGCATGGGCACATGTGGGTGCCACAAATAAGAAATAAGAACCTCGTGGTTGCGAAAAAGGTCGAAAATCATATTTTCCAAGTCACAAGTTAATCGATGTCCTTTGCTTTTGTTTGCTATGAGGTCACACAATGATCACCGAGGTCATTGGAAACTTGCAATGAAATAATGACCTGCAAAACCCTCAAAGAGACATCAAATCCTAAAAAAATATGCAAAATGAGGGGTCAGACTGTCCTCAACTATCACAATGGTGATCTTACGAATGAGTGTTGCACTACATCTTAGACCCAATGTAGTTCTATGTGTGTGTGTGGAATCGTGCCCTAGGTGGCTCTTGTGCATGTCGCACTTAATAGTAAAAAAGTAGCTAGATGTAAATAAATGTAATAGATGTGTGCATGGAATAGAATAGACTCCCCTCCTATGAAGTGTATACAAAATAATGCAGTCCCTTTCCCTTGAATGGATGTTAGAATGGATGTTTTGATGCTCTTGAATAACCTTTGAATGCAACCTTAGGTGGTGATAGCTAATGCTTAGTGCTTGGTTGCTTATTATGATCTCATAAATTTATATTTATATGATTCACTTGCTTGAATTTCATAATTAACCCGAAAAGGCTGACTACCAAAAAGATAAGATGCTCAAACATCTAGAAAGGAATCAAAACATGTGATTAATGTACAAAGAGGTTAGGGACACTATAGGGGATGGAGGTTCCTAACGATGACATCCTATCTAGGCGCTGGTGTCCAGACTCAAAGAAATTGAAGGGTCGGAGGTCAAATTGAGAAAGGTGTGCAAGACCAAAAGTGGTAGTAGAAAGAAAGAAAAGATGGCCAAAGACATGGGTTGATTAGTAATTTTCTTACTTAGGAATCATATGAATAGTAGTATGTAATCAAGACTAGATAATTACCCAAAGTGTGTGATTTTGTGTCTACACCTACAATGATGTTGAGAGCCACCAAAAGTGTTACTTCTATTAACTAAGTGTAACCACAAGATAAGTATGCTTGATAGATGAAGGGACTCCAATCAATTTTTGGACTACTTTTTGACTCCAATTTATCAAGAAATTTCAAAAAGTACAATGCCTATATTGTAGTGCCCATTTAAACAACCTAGGGTTAGCTAGAAAATTATGGGATATTTTTTTTTTGATATGAAGTGTCTACAAATAAGTTACAAGACATCGAGTTTTCACTAATAGGTTAGGAACAAATACTATTTACCAAAACATAAGTTTCCTTTATTAACTTATAACAAGTTTACAAGGTTCAAATTTTAGGGTTACATGTTTTAGTTAGGTTCAAAGAGTAATCTTACCCCTATGCCTGCTCTCAAAGAGGAGGAGGAATGCGCCTAGGGCGGGTTGGCGGGTCGCGGGGTGGCATTGGGAAATTTTCCCAACGCATGGCTCAAAGGAAAAAAACACTCCGCACCCCGCAGTCCCTAGGGGACACGTGTCAAGTCCTGGTGCCGAGTAGAGAAGGGAGAAGGGAAGGGCGGGGCGGCAGTGGATTTAGTGCTTTGCGCCATGAAGGGGAAAAAGGGAGAAAGAAGTGCGCGGGTCCGCATGCCCGCTAAGGGACAGAGTCCGAGAGGAAGGTGGAGAAGCAGGCCGTGGGAGAAAATTGAGAATTTTTCCCCAAAGGCCAAAAAAAAAAAAACAAAAGTCAAGGGTCTTCCGCCCTACCCGCCGCCACCCCAGAGTGCCATGTGGCATGCTTTCATTGGTCAGTGGGCCGACAGGGTCAAAATGGGAATTTTTCCCAAAATTTTAAAAAAATTTAAGTCCAAAAGGAAATGCATGCCCCCGCCGTAGCCACAAGGGGACACGTGGTGCCCTCTGGTTGGTCTTGGTGCAGGCAGGCGGAGGTAAAAGTGAAAATTTTCCAAATTTTTTCAAAAGGTTTAAGGGTGAAGAAAATCCACGCCTTTGCCTCGGCGCTGGAGGACACGAGGTAGCCTCTCGATTGGTCATGGGTCGAGTGGAGGAAAATATGAAATTTTCCTAAGTTGAAATTTTCAAAATATTTTCTAAGGCAATTCAACGGGAAATTTTTGGGTTACGGGCCTGCCAGGGAAAATTTTCCTGCCAAGGCACAAAAACTTCAAAGTGCCATAACTTGAACCTAGAAAGCTCGGTTTTGGGAAAACAAGGAATTTTTGGAAAGATCTCGATGCCCTCTTTGCACAAGAAGCATAAATTTTACTTTTTGATAAGTTTTAAAGGGTCAATTTTACAAAAATTATCTGCAGGATTTAATTGGCAAATTGGCAATTTTCAACTTTTCAATTTGACTAAATTAGATCTCCTCCATCACTCAACATGCCAAAAACATGGAGAATTGATCTAGGGAGGGTTTAAAGTGTTTTAGAGAAGTTGATTTGTTCAATTGATTCAAAATTGAATTGCTCAACAAAAGATAGAAAACGGTTGAGGAAGAGATTGAGCTCAATTTTGTAATGTTTTAATTGTTTCCCTAAGTGTTTCCTTTATCAGATTGAGTTACTTGATGTCTTAGCATGCTAGATTATATCATTTTCTAGTGGATTATCAAGTACAGGTCTGAACTGTGTATTTTAAATGAATTATTGCAGTTTTAAATTTAAGGTAGAGGTCAATTTCTTGAGGGATTTAATTGCCATTTCTTCCTTTCAACCAGAGATTTAATTATCTCATTTTTCCATACAAAGAAACATTGAATTCAATCCATGGTAGACTTAAGTGTTTATCCTTTTTCCATTTTCCAAACAACAAGGATTCCAATCACAATTTGATACTCCAATTTCATCACAGTTTGATGTTCCAATACAATAACAACAATGTAATGAGAGATGAATTTGCAATCCTCTATTGACTTCAATTAT
This sequence comes from Taxus wallichiana var. yunnanensis, assembly GCA_018340775.1. Lineage (NCBI taxonomy): Eukaryota > Viridiplantae > Streptophyta > Pinopsida > Cupressales > Taxaceae > Taxus > Taxus wallichiana. The sequence continues at coordinate 365,251,068 of CM031233.1, forward strand.
ACAACTTACATCTTTCAATGTTGGAAAAAAATAACAGAATTCTCTTTCTTTCTCAATGTACAGAACAAAATGCAAGTGTCTTTCACATTTCAAATATATAACTTCATAATCAATTACAACATCATTTCTCCATAACATAACTATTACAATTTCATCCACATCATGTGGGAAAGGATTACAAAGGAATGGGTTTCCACAAGGGATTGTCAAATTGTACATTTCTCTTCTTGCAAAAATAGTAGCATGCAACTTCCATTTTCTTCCAATTTGATCACAACAAAAGAAGGGGAAAGGAAACGCTCTCCACCCAACCAAGATATCCAATGAAAGGAGAAGTCTTCCTTCATCATTGGCCCTTAAGCCCCAACCAAGATACAATAGAAGGTGCAATTCAACCATGGCAAAAAACTGACTCCCACACACATCATTCTTTCACATACACATTTCCTTTAAAAAAACACAATTCAACACAAAAACAGAGTTCACAACTACATTTAAAATCATTTCAAAACAGAACTCAGCTTGATCTTGCAAGCCAAAGGAGAAAGGACTATGGGGGAAGCTACTTATGCCTCCCAATTGGGAATTGGGCATCCACCTATAATCATACCGCCAATATAACATATCATACCCCATAAACCTTATATCTCCCAACCCCTCCTTATGCCCCCAAAGTTTATCCCTTATGCCCCAAGAGTAAGAAATGCAAGCTATTTCTTTTCCATGGTGGATCCCAAACCCAAAACTCCCTCCACAAAATTTCTGATGCCAATGGCATTCCCTTATGCCCCCACATGGATTCCCCATAGCCTTCTCCTACACCATTCCTATGGCAGTCTACCCAAACAACCCATAAAACATGCAAAACATTCACCATTCACAACAACACAAGAAAGAAATGACAACAATAAAAGAAGGAATAAACTCCTACCTCCCCATGGAAGGATTTACTCCACACAACAAGCTTTGAATGTCAAAAATACAGTCCAAAACAACAACTCACAAGCATGCAAAGCTTTCTCCAAAACTTCCTCCAAAAACAAGAGCTCCAACAAGAAAATGCACCCCAAGGAAGAATGCAAAAAGGTTCAACAACCAAGCAAAAAATTCACCCAAGCTGCTCCAAGGTAAGAGCTCCAAACACAAGAAAAAAATGCGCCCCAAGCTTACATACAAAATGCTTCAACCCCCAAAAACAAGCCAAGAGTTTTCATTATATAGAAAAGAGAAGAGAAGGGGATGATGTGGATCCATGTAGGATGCCACATCACACATCCTCAATTCCAACACTAAAGTCAAATTCCAAACTCCAATGCACAATAAAGAGGTGGGTCAAAATATGACAATCTACTTGCACACTCCAAAAAGCCCACACCCCAAAGGACTGAAAATTAAATAAAATGTAAGAGAGTGCAATCAAAACAATGCAACATGATTAATAAAATACATTAAAAATGTCTAAAATCAGTCCTCCAACCATAGGCATAGTTGGTAAATTAAATTGAGAGGTATGGGACAAGTTTTACTTGTCCCACAAGCCTCCAAAAACAGCCCCAAGGACAAATTCGAATTTCCATGGAGGTGGAGTGTTTCATACTCCAAAATCAGACTTACACAAGCTCTTACACAACTTACACATCACTTACAAATTTATTACAAAGACAACAACTTCTATAATTATTTTCCCATATCCCAATTTGATTTATTTATCTTTTAACCATATGTTTTCTCACATTAATTTTCCACAACATAATTAAATAAAGAAAGGAAACACATCACTAATAAAACACATACAACAATAATAAAAAGTAACCACATTAATAAAATATACAAACCCATGGTCACATTTAAAGGTGATTCCCCCCATGGAAATCCCTAACAAAACAACACACACAAAACACGTTGCCATGGTGACCGTGTTGAATTCACCTAGAATTCCATTTTGGTTGGTCTCCGATCCCCCGATGTTTTGTTGTGATATATTTAACCTGCAAAATACAAATACCTCCTTTGGCCTCATGGCCATATCAGAACGTCCAAAATGAATATATAAAATAATCACAAAATCATCTAAGTATGTGAATCACAACAACATCAAGGAAATTTAACAAAATCACTCACAATATGTATCAACAACATCAAAGTAACAACTATATCATTTGTAAATTTATTCAACAATTATATCATCATCAAATAATTTCCCTTTCTAGGTTTACTCATAATCTCCAAAAATCACCTGTCCAAATAACTTCCATTAAACATCCATGTCAATAGTATATCATCATCCACATATGAGTGTCTCTAATAATCACCATGCATTATATATAATCAGATTCAACAATAATCCAGATCGACATATAACACCATATTAAATCAAAACTATTAAAATGTTCGTCATATAGTCTACAATATCATGATCGGTAATAAAAGGTGCCAAAGGGAAGTGGTCACTACATATATTGCTTTGATGACATGTAGATATTGCATTTAGTGGGATCGAAAATAAAGTTGGTTGAACGCAGATTTAATGGAGGAATATAATGTGCTAAGGTTTTATGGATCAAGAGTATAAACTTACAAATTTATAATAATCATGCTAAAAGTGTTGTTTCCATTAACTAAGTGGAACCACAAGACAATTATGTTTGATAATTGAAGGGAAAAGGTAAGTATGTTTAATAATTGAAGGGACCTATTTTTGTCGCTAAATTGAAATTGAGGCCTATAATGATGTTGAGAGCCAACCAAAAGTGTTGCTTCCATTAACTAAGTGGAACCATAAGATAAGTATGTTTGATAATCGAAGGGACTACAATCAACTTGTGGACTACTTTTAAACTCTAATTTATCAAGCAATTTCAGAAAGTATAATGCCTATACCGCTTATGACCTATAGAGATTACATTAAACTAGGATCATAAATATAGTTGGCTAACCGTTACTTCATGGAGGAATATACTGTGCTAAGGTTGTATGGATCAGGAGTACATCCTTACAAATTTATAATACACGTGATGAGAGGGATTTTGCCTTGGAATATATACAAAAGATGGAAAGAATAGATAAACTGTATTTTGTTACTCAACAAAAGAGGAGCATATTTCCTTCCTTGCCATTTTCATGCGGAGGGTCCACATTTGAGAGAAAAGTATTCAATGTGGCACATGAAATTCTACAAATTTTTAAATTTTGATATTGAATATCACTGGCCGTATGACCCATGTGAGGTGATTAAATAAAGGGTCATGTGAACAAGAACTCTTCCAAAAAAATTGAACATGAAAGTAAACCCTTGCAAGAAAAAAATGAAAAATAAGAACTCTTGGGAGGAGGTAAAAAAGTAATGGATGAAAGCTCTATTGAGAAAGGAATTAATTTTCAAGATTTTTCAACACAAATTTTGGGATTGCATCCTTTGAAAAAGACATAGAAAGTTAAATATCATAATTTTTATGCAAAAGATGATAATAGGTCCCTTCGATTATCAAACATACTTATCTTGTAGACTACTTTTGGACTCCAATTTATCAAGGAATTTCAAAATGTACAATACCTATATTACCTATGATCTATAGGGATTGCATTCAAATGGGATAAAAAATATAGTTGGTTGACTGGTACTTCATGGAGGAATATACTATGCGAAGGTTTTATGGATCAGGAGTACAACCTTACAAGTTTACAATACACGTGATAGAGAGGGTTTTTTCCTTAGAATATATACAGAAGATGGAAATCATAGATAAACTATATTTTGTACTCAACAAAAGAGGAGCATATTTCCTTACCATTTTCATGCGGATGGTTCACATTTGAGAGAAAAACATTCAATGTGGCACATGGAATTCTACAATTTTTTAAATTTTTATGTTGACTCTCATTGGTCATATGACCCATGTGAGGTGATTAAAGTAAGGTTTGTGGTGAATAAAAACTCTACAATAAAAAAACAACATGAAAGTAAACTCCTGCTAGAAAAATTGAAAAATAAAAACTCTTGGGACGAGGTAAAAAAGTAATAGATGGAATTTCTATTGAGAAAGGAATTAATTTTCAAGAGTTATCAACAAAAATTTTAGGATTACATCCATAGAAAGAGGTAGATAAAGTTAAATATCACAATTTTATGCAAAAAATGATAATAGGTACCTTCAATTATCAAACATACCGAGTGGAACCATAAGATAAGTATGCTTGATTTTGAGTTGTGAGATAAAAATTGGGCAAGGTAAAAAATAACTACCTTTTAGTCTATGAGGATGGACCTAGGTGATCCAAACATTGTTTCAAAGTACAATTCTATTCCAGAAGATGCATTTTTTAACAGATTATGGAATGAAACACATCCCATAAAGGTAAGTAGTGATGATCAATTTGACTATGAGGAGGAATTACACACTCCCCCTACTGGGGGAGATAACTCATATAAACCAAGTCTGAATGAAAGCATGAAATAAACATATACTATAGGGGTAGTTATAGCCAAAAAGATGGGTTTTACTGGTAATGGTTTGGGTTCAAAAAGAAAAGGAATTTGGATACCACTAGAGGTACATCCTAGATAAGGTTCTGATAGGTTAGGCCTTGGAGCTTTGGAGAAAGGATCACTGCATACAACAAGTGGTAGTCCAATGAATTTTCTCTAGAGTTAAATCCTTAGTATACTTTTCAACCACATGTTGAAAATTAAAGAGGAGTTGGAAGTGAATATGTTAGTATTGCTAATGTTAGTGGTTGTAATGATGACAATATTAGTGGTCGTGAAGTGTCACACAACCAAATTATTCTAAAGAGGCCAATATAGACAGTTCTTATTGGACAATAAGGACCCGAGAAGAGGTAAAAGAAAGGGAAAGATACTGATTACTCTTGTGCAAAGTAGCATTGCCTCAAGGTAATTAACTATAGAAGGCAATACCACCCCTAAAAAAATTACTAATCCACAGGGAAAGTAGCCCAATAATTCAATTACTTCTCTATCCAAGTAGTTCATTCCTTTTAAATCCTTAGGTTTTGATTACGAAGTTGAGTTTTCCCACAAAATCAGAAAGAGATAAAACAAATAATAAGCAAATGCTACATGCTATTATAAATTTAGATCATGCCATAATTAGGTATTGCCTACATATAACCCAAACACGTATACAATGGAATACATGTATACTATGCCCAAAGTTGAAAAAGTAGAGGATCAAATGGTTTACAATGAATACAAAGTAACCACCCTTCAAATGGATTTTACTAGAATAAAACCTTGTGACAAAATAAATATATCAAAAAGGAAAAATTATGTGGTATACGAAACATTGCTAAATGTAGACAAAAAGAAAAATAAGTTGAAAAATAAAATTAAAAAAGCTAGAGGCAAACCTGGAAAATGAGAATGAGAACAAAAAAAGTGACAGTTAATAAGACCGATGAGTTGGATAAAAGGATAAAATCATCTACCTCTATGACTGCAGCTTGTTGTGAATGAACAAACACGAGTACAAATAGAAGAAGTGAAGAATAAGTTATAGGAAATGATAAGTATAATAGATTAGAATAAAGGCTAGGATAATTGTAAGAGGTTTTGAAGGAAGAGAAAGAAAAGTCCAAAACATGGGAACATAGCTTAGAGGAAGAGAGAAAACTCAAGGAAAAATTGCAGAAGGAAGATAGAAAATAAAATGAAATATTCAAAAGGAGTCAACAAAAGCACAAAAGGAAATACAATCTTTTAACACCAAACTATCTAAATTTTATAAAAAGGCAAAATTGATTGATATAATGGATAATGTTTGGGGAAATAAACCAAAAATTGATGATTTGATTAGATTTTTGAACTCATGGATAATTTAAAATGAATATTTGACAAGCTCCACAAATATGTAATCGATAAAGCAGTAAAAGTGATGGCTTCGAGAGAGAAAACAAGAAGGAAAATTTTGGAAGCTATCCACAAATTTAGTGACACAAAGATGACATCTAGAAGAATTCAAAATTGGATTGATGCCTCAATAAAGGAATCATATATCATTCGGAAGTGTATGATGCTAGGTGTCAAACAATGTTACAATATTTGCATGGAAAGGTACAAGATTTCGCAAAGCTTGGTTTCTAATGCATTTTGAAAAAACACGCCAATTCATTAAGAATGATGCATTCTAGAAGAACATGAAGGAAAACATGATGCAAGAGAATAACCAAATTCCTGAGAAGGCATATGAGACTATTTTTTTGGCTTCGTTAAACCATTGATAACCTTTTCAATAAGTTTACATACAACCATAAAGGAAATCTCCACTCTCAGTTATGAATTTCTAAGAAATTTACACATGCGCTTACTTGGATTTACAACAAATTGTAATTCCAATGATGAAGAGTGGAACATGTTGCAGAGGATGAGATAATTAAGCGTAATTTAATTGTGAAATTTTTTCCATTTATTATGCTTTTAATTTTTTTCATACAAGGCATGTCTCAAATAATTTGAATGAGGAATAGTGTTAATTTTCATTTTAATACATAGTGGTTCAAAAAACGAAAAATATTTTATGTTAATGCTTTACAGTGTATGAGAAACTTAAGTGTTTTTAAACAATGTTTTTATATTGTAAAGACTACAAACCAATGAAATGTATTTCAAGTTTCATTCCAAAGACTAAAAATCAATACCGTGTTTTAAAAAATACAAATAAGGAAAAATATATTATCTAACAATGTACTGAATATTTGAATATACTATATGAACATCTATATCACATATCCATGAATGGAAGCTTCCAATGTATTGATGTTGGATCATATATATCATTTTCTTGACCAATTCTCGACTCTCACTTTGTTGACAATTAACTGGTGTAATAGGGTCCTCTTCCGTATTTGTGGCGTTGTTATCACCCCCTCTAATTTCATTAATATACTTCCATATTACCAAAGCCACGTCATAGGAAAGGTATTCACTTCGTATGGTGATGTGTAAATTATCAAAAAGTTTTCCAAATTTTTGTCAAGTTTGTTTGTAGCTTTGACTTTATAAAGGTCAAGGCACCGGAAATTATCTAATCTTCAATCGAACCCAAAATCATTGTTTGAAATAGCCTAGCCAATGAGCAAAACTTTGACATGGTTTCTTACAAAATAGTACTCAACCCAATTATTTTTTATCATATCCGGGTTATTTTTGCAAACTCTAAGGGATTATCCAAACATTTGAATTTATTAGTCATTGTAGAGGTGAATTCATGGGATTGATCAATAAAACTGTCTTTTCTTAAAATACCTCGGATATTCATTCAATTGATATTAACAAGATTACATAAATGTTGAATCAATGTTATCAATCTCTTTTAGTAGTTTTCCTGCAAAAATATTTCATTTTGGACACTATTCCAATAGGTGGGATTTAATAAAGTCATTGATTCTAGTAAAGCATCTTGATAAAATGTTCCCTTATTTCTTCTAGTAGGAAACTATAATTTCTCTTAACCTTACCCTTTTTATGATACAATTTTATCAAAGAGCATCCCTGTGACATTTACCTTCTCAACCTTACCGACTACTATTTGAAATAGGTGCATTGGTATCTCATATCCACGTATAGAAGCACATAATTCTCCAAACAAGTTGAACCTTAGAAAGCTACTTGCATTTCCAATATTTATCAAATTATTCTAACCATCAAACTTTGGACGCAAAAAGCAAAGTCTCATTGATAAACAAATATTCTATTTCCAGAAAAACATGTTTCCTCAAACTAGAAAAATCAGCAATATATAAATTTATTTCTTGGGATTGTTTAATTAAATGATGAATTTCATACAACATGGGAAGGAGACCACACAACATCAAAAATGTCTCTAAATCAGTCAAATGATGTATCAAATCTTAAGCCTTGTCCACTTTCATGTGATTTTGCCACATTACTCCCAATAAGGATTGATACTCATCGTACACCATATAAACCGGTTAATACAATGAGATCCACCTAGTGTAGCATGATGAGTGGGTTGTAGACGGAGAAATGAAGCGGGGGTGTTGGTAGTATCTTTAGATGTTACTAGCCAATAACACTCAAAATTCTACCTTGGCCGGTACTGATAAAGTGGTAGTTTTAAAGAGTTTAAAAGCCACTCGGGTCGATAAATTTTTTATCGCTACCAACCGATTGCATGAAGGAGATAAAGAGGAGCGGTCGGGCGATAGCAAGGGCACCGATAGAATTTGTATGAATGCTACCAGTTGATAGCTGATTTTAAGCTACCGACCAAGAGAAGCGGTGAAAGCATGTTATCGGCTGGTTGTATTTATGTAACCAACCGACATCAGGGAAAATTTTGTAACCGACCAAATGTAGGAAAAACAAGGCATTAATGAAAGTGGTACAAAGTTTTTCCAATACCGTTTTAATGAGGTATAAATGCCCGTGTTAGAAAATTACCAAATTTGTATGGTCTCCCATACTTCTTTAATGAAATATGTCGGTTGGTGACGCAATTTAGAGGATCTTCATCTATATATTGTAAAATTCACCTCATTTTGAGGAGAGACATTTTGTAATGTAAATGAACTTTGCCAAAATTGTTCTAGAATTTTTGCAAGCCGCAGGCCTCAAATTTGGGATTTTTGTAAACGATTCTTGCCTTGTACCTATATTATAATGGAATGTGCATCATTTTGAGTAGTAAAATTGGTTTCTTGTGGCTTTTGTTTCCTAACTCGAGTTGTATTGCTTCTCTTTCCTTCCAATGTATTTATAGGTATATTGTGTGTGTTTTGTCTCTTTGTAGGACCCGAATTCATCATGTGCTCCACAAGAATGGAGATGTAAATGATGTTTCAAACTCAGCAGATTTTTTGTGTGCCCTCTCCCACTCTATTTACTCTCCATTTTCACTCGCTTGTTCTTGGTGCTATCACCTCCCTTAGTTTAGGACTTTATTTTATGTATCTTTCTCTTCCATGGTCCCTTGGAAATCTAGGTTAGTGATAGAATAGTTGCATTTCCCTTTCTAGGAGTAGTTTTAGCATTAGAATAGGTAGAGGAACCAACCTTCTCTAGAGGTTTATCTCAATTACGAGGGTCCCACACCTTGAGACAATCCCATGTTAGAAAATTGCACCGATTGCCCGAAAAATCACTTTCTAACATTCAAAGGGCACTGTAATTTTGCACTAATGGTTTTGGCATGCCTAGTGGGAGAAGAAGTCAATACTTCCATTTTATCAATATTGGGTGTGTGTCTTGGTGAATGTCCAACCTTTGGAGGCTTTGAAACAACACATATGGTGACTCCAATTAGAAAATCATCTGGTTTCAATAGTGCTGGTGGTTTAAGTTCATGAGTAGAATTCAAAGAAGGTCAAGAACAATAGAGGAGGGAGTTTTGAGTACTGCATCTATCTCCTAGATGGAGAAGAAGAGGAAGATCCGTTTAAAGGTCACCTTCACCACCAAACAAGACTCTTTCCACTCCTCCTCCTAGTAGGCCTTTCTTGTAGTCTACTAGGGTTCTCATACCTATTACAATGACAATGTTGATCGGTTAGACTCGGTCCTTAGTGAAGAAAATATTGAAGGTTTGTGCGGGAAATTAGAGTGCATTCAACGGTGTGGAAGTATCGAAAGGATCACACACAAAGAATATAAACAGTTCAGACTTAGCCATTTTCATGACAAGGATCTATTTTTGGAGATAGCGTATGGAGCACTCAAACCAACTAAAGACTTGCACGTCACGCATTGGGTATTTTGGAGGATCAACTACGGCGATTTTCATGGACACAGTGGAAATAGATCAACTACTATCGATTAGCTAACAATAGTCGATTATTAGCAATGTTGCATGTAAGCCTATTTGTGTAACAACGTGTGGCTAATAATATCATTCGACCTATTTTGGGATTAGATAAGCGGTGAAGGGAAATTCCCACCCTTATAAATATGTAGTGAAATCCGTAGTAGAACGAACAATATATTATTATTATGGGATGAGTAGAGAGACAAATATATGTATGTGTGCAAGACTGGACTACTGTATCAGATCTGTATGCGTGTATGGGTATAGAATGCCATTATTGTAAGAAGCTTCTATGTATTTGTCATATTTAATATAATGGAGGATATTGGCTGAATCTAAGTGTTAGTTCTCAGGTGTATCCGGATCTCTTATGTTCTTGATTTCATCATGGTTAATACTTAATTCTATTCTCCCTTAGATATAGATCCGACATGCTCAGTAAAGTGATGTATTAATAATGGAACTACATGTGTTAAGTCTCCATCATGCTAACATCCTGCAACAACAATCCTAAAGGGGGACATGGTACCTTTACGCGCTTGTGTGAAAAATCAAAGTAAAGGCCGAGTGATGTGCTAGCGTGCCTTGGGTCTTATTGGGCTTCAGAATCTGAATTCTAGGCTGCATCATTAGTTTCATTCATCGGGACCTCTTTTTCAGTTGTTTTCAAGATTGTTCATGATGAAGACATACTGGTTGACCTTAGCAAGTGTTGAAGAGTGGATATATGATTTGGAAGAAGAATACACACGATGGTTCAACACTGGATCTGATTTTAATGCGCGAGTGTGGGTGGAACAGTAACTCGTATGAAAGTCTATATGAGATATTCTTCACTATGTTACCAGTAGAATTATACGAGTGGCTGATTGCGTATGCATCTAAGCAGAATTGGAGATACTGCGCACTTGTTTGGACACATGAAGAATTTCAGGCCCTTTATGATGCTGATCTAATTTGGACTAGATCTATGGATATATGGTTTTGTGGTGTTTTAAACAGTTATATCTTAGAGTACTCAATTTCCACTTATTCATGCCCAGAGGTAGCTGAATTCCAATTTTTACGATATCCAAGGGGAACTTACCTACAAGGCATTCCACTGGAAATCAAGATCCTGATGGTAACTTTGAATTTGGAGAGTAAACCAATGGCTAAATAAACCCCACCACGTGTGGGGGTAGGAGTAGGGTTGGTGAAGGATGGGAGACCTAACTGAAGAAAGGCATAGAGAGGAAATGTGACTTAAGTATAATGAGGTGCGTGAGAGGGAGGTAGAGAAGTAGTGAGACATTACAGAGTGGATGGAATTGAGGAGAGAAATGACTCATGAAGGATTTAGAGCTCACATAGAAGACGTGGAACTAAAGCATCAAGAAATCCCCCATCTAAGAAAGAATGACAAGGATCCCCCCTCAGTCTCATGTATAAGCACGCCAAAAGAGACGACTGGGCCGTGGGCACACATCTGAATCCACCTGGAAACCTTGCCCTTGCACTTGGTTTTCTAGCATCTAGTATAACAAACAATCAACAAGCTAATTCAAGTAATGGGAGAGTAGGAGTGATTCTTATAAGAGGCATAACGATGACAACATAAATAAATTCGTTGTTATATGGGAGTACCTTTTTGGGTGTATCATTAGCACATAATACAAGTGCACCAATTTTTAGACTAACTTCTGGGAGTAGTAACGCTCACAGATTGTCAGTGGTACAATTCAGTTCTACTATTAGGACACAAGGAAGCACATCTTCTGGTCCAACCCCAACTACATGTTCGGGATCAGGAGGCATAGGTAGCTCTAGTTCAGGTGGATCTGGTGGTTCTAGAGGTAGGGGAAACATAGGAGGTTTTGGATCAAGTGGGCAAGGTCCGCACCAACCCTAGAATATTTACATGGAAATGTCTCTTTGTCTTCTAGAGTATAGGGGTATAGAAGATGTTGCTGAACATGTGCATATGTGTGAAATAATATGGCACGCAAAAGGAATCATAGCTTTCGAGTGTAGGGAAAGATAATTTTCTACTACGTTACAAGGGTGAACACACAGTTGATACAAAATTTTTGACACTCATCAGACTTGCATCGACTATCCAGCCTTAAAAGATGCATTCCTTAAAGAGTTTCACATCCCCGAGTTTGAGCGAGTAAGAGTATAAGTGCATTCAAGGATATTAAGCAAGGCACTACCGAGAGTGTTAGAGAGTATGATGCCCATTTTAAAATGCTTTTATCTAAGCTATCTTATGATATACATGCAATCCATCATGCATAATGGTTCGTTGGGGTTTTATTACCCCTTTTAAAAGGGCACTATCACATAAGACATACACCGACCCGCACAAGGCATTGGAGGTAGCCCGTGTGATGAGGCAAAGTTGGGAGTATCTTGATAATCGGCATTAGAATATTCATAGAGGAACAAATTTCAGCTATGGCAAAGTAGTTAGAGAAACTATCAGAAAATTCAGCCCACGAAACACACTTGGGCATTTGGTGTATAGATAGTGAAGTAGAAGGTCACACCAAGGATAGCTTCCCCCATAGATCCATACGTTCATTATTGTTAGAATGTGAGATATATCATTTAAATCATGATGCTAGCCATGGCCTCTTTGTCTACATAAAGGCGTGATAAGGAAGAATGTATCATACTATTGTAAAATTTTCTAGTCCTCGACCCATGATACGAAGATCGTAGATTGATCGGTCAGATCCATGATGCCATAGAAATTGGTGTACGAAAAACAAGTGTAATTGATAATTCTAACAAAAAGAATGAGCACCAGGATCATGATCACATTCAAGCATGCTATGATAGGAATGAGGGGAGTTTTGAAGGAGGTTGTGGAAGAGGACACAATTATCGAGGTGGATATGGAGGATGAGGCCGTGGAGGAGGAAGAGGTGAGTTTCCTCAAAGAACATGTTATACATGCAGATCTCCTAACCACTATAGGTGTGAATGTCCCTAGAATATTACATGTTCTTTCTATGGAAAGAACCATAGCTATGAGGAGTTCCCAGACTTATATGAGCATCTGAGTAAGCAACATAAATAAGAAAAAAAAGGTGTAGGGATGGTTAAGATACACCACGCTGTTGAAAATCAATGGATGCCTAAGTTAGAAGCAAATTTCAAGGCATTGAAAGTAAAGATCATGACCCGCACCGAGGTGGCATGCGCTAGAGAAGCATTACAACGAAGCCTCCCATCACTAAAGAGGAAGTTCTCCATGCATGATACCCAAATCCCGCCCATCGAAGGAGGTTTACTAGGAAACTAAGGAAGTTCTCATGAATCTTCAGGTGAGATACAATAATTAAAAGAGCAATCTCATAAGATGGAGCAAAATAAAGTATCGAGATAGTCTAAATTGATATATATATGACTTAAGGGAAGTGTGTAAAATGTTGCGCTAGGAAAATATTATTCCACTGTTAGGGAGTTGGTTAAAAGGAAACACTCCGCGTGCAAGTGTTGAGACTAGACGATAGATTTTGCATGTGAATCTTCCCCTCATAGCCTAGATTATGACAAGGAAATAACTTTGAATGCTGTTGTAGATGGGTGGTTATTGAGTAATATACTAATTGATACAAGAGAGGAAGTCAATGTTCTTATCTTAGATGCATGGGTACAAATGGGAAGACCCCCATTGCAGCCATCCTCTAATATATTGTTCATGGCTAATCAAACAAAGGCCACTCCCATGGAGTCTTGAAAGATGCATCCATTACCATACAAGGAGCCAAGTTCACTGGAGAATTTGAAGTTTTAGCGCTGACAAAGTCAGATAGCTTCCCAGCTTTATTGGGGCATCCTTGGTGTTATACAAATAATGCTGATCTTTAATTCAACAAGGGCTATATCTGTTTTGAAAAAAGAGGTAAGAGTTGTTATACCTTTAACATGATGGAAAATCAGTGCCTTTGTTGATCCCTTAAGTGAAGACTATCGAATAGGACTTATGTACGCACCATCCGATATCTAGAGATAAGTGAGCCAACCAAAGAAGGACTAATTCAATGGGAGGATCCACAATCTATTAGCGATACTACAAGTGTTGCTTGTGATAATTGGGATCACAACACTTATGAGTTGGTAGGGTGCGAAGTAAAGAGCATATTTCCTAGAGGCACAAAACTGCGTTATGTCAAGAGGATAAGCAACAACTTGGTATCTTGTTACATAGGAGAAGGAGATCCCATGGTATTCCTGTGTGCCATGGAAGAACAATGGATAGACCCACTGGAAAGAAGAAATATGCTAGCATATACACTATGTGGGACAACAACACATTGGTGGGTGGCCCACAGGGATAATCTTGTAGGATGGAATGAAATTGGGATTGCTCTTACTACTAGGTTCTTCAGGGGTAATGAACCTACTCAAATTTGTACTTATCACGGTAACCAACTTGTTCAAAACCACATTAAAAAGTGTGAGAGACTCTATATAGAAGGGTATGAAGGTTTACCACCTTCGCTATGGGTGCACATGTTTTATTCCACTTTACAAGGCTGCGTGCGTGCTTGGTATGTATATGCGAGAACTCCATAGAGAAACCGACAATTGGGAAGAATTTAATGCAAGGCATTTTACTTCTTCTCTACAAAGCCTCCAATGGAAGAAGCATTGAAATTTATCAAGTGCTTAAATATGGGGATAGCACTAAGGTGAAGAACTCCTTTAGGAGTTATTAGATAAAGAAGACTTAGGAGTGCATCTTGATGAATAACCAAAGGCCAATACAACATTACTTCAACGTGATTTCCTTGAGAAAGAGAAAGGAAAAATGGTCTACTTGGTGGATGATGAAGAAGTATAAAATCTAGATGTAAACCATTCAATAGGGAGGCCTGAGGTATTGGACAATGTGGATAAGACCACATGCGCCTATCATGAACCTATGAAGACAAAGAGGGTGAACATTGGATCAGAGGATGAGCCTAAGGAAGCCATAATTGGAGACTGTTGGTTAGAATTTGAAGTGGCAAAAATCATAGAGTTACTAAGGGATTACTGGACCTATTCCCTAGGGGGTACCATTAACTTAAAGGCGTGCATGAATCATTAGGTGAGATGAAGATAAAGCTTAAAGAGGGTGCATGCCTAGTAAGAAAGAGACCTTACAGGATGAACCCCAACTTATGCGAAAAGGTCAAAGAAGAGATTGATAAAATGTTGAAGTCTAGGATTATCAAGCCCCTTGATGAGTCAGAATGGGTTAGTCCAATGGTGATCAATATCAAGAAAGATGGATGGATTAGGATATGCGTGGACTATAAGGAGCTAAATATTGCATGTGTAACTGATCCATTTCCTATGCCATTCACTAAGGAAATACTAGAAGGCGTTGCAGGTGTGAAATCTATTCATTTACTAGATGGGTTCTCTAGGTATCATCAAGTTAGGATTTCCCAAGAGGATCAGGAAAAGACTACATTTACTATTGAATGGGGTAGCTTCACCTATAATGTAATGCCTTTTGGTTTGAAAAACACACCTACTATATTTTCGCACATAGTTGTTCAAGCCTTCAAAAATTTATTCACAACATCTTACAGGTCTATTTAGATGATTGGACGGTGTATGGATTGGTTAAGTATCATTGTGACAATCTGCACTTAATGTGTGAAAGATGTAGACAGTTGAGTATCTATTTGAATATCAAGAAGTGCATATTTACTACGCCATTTGTAATAATTTTAGGACACATAATCTTAGAGGAGGGTTTATTGGTTGATCCAGCCAAGGTTGCAGTCATTATAGGCCTAAGAGAGCCTACTAGTTAGAGTGAGGTGAGTGGATTTTTGGGTCATACAGGATATTACAGAAAGTTTATTAATGGATATGCCAAAGTTGCCGCACCATTGGAAGAGTTATTGAAAGGGAAAGGTACATTCTCTCGGGAAGAACCGCAACAACATGCATTCAAGAAATTGAAGGAAAAACTTACTACCGCACCTATTCTGTGTTTTACTTCATGGGACTAACCATTTCATGTACATATTGACACCTTTGGCATGACCATTGGCACGGTGTTGGATTAACCTAGAGAAGGTATTGTAGATCATCCTATCTATTTTTCTAGTAGAAAGCTGACTCCTGTAGAACAAAATTACACAACTATAGAGTGCGAATATTTGTCAATGATCTATGTGCTACATAAATTCTACCAGTACCTACTAGCTACACCATTTTTTTATACAGATCACATGACATTGAAGTATTTGGTAAATAAACCTATTTTACAAGGGCGCATATGTCGATGGGTGCTCTTATTTCAAGAATTTGATTTCACAGTTGTGGTAAAACTAGGGAAAAGTAATTTTGGACCAGACCATCTATAAAGAATATAGTCAGGAGAAGAAGTACAGGAAATTGAGGATACCATGCCCAATGCACAATTATACAGGTTACAACGAGCACCATCGGAACTAGAGGACATTGCTATCTTTCTATGAACAAGGATGACACGAGAATGAACAAAATCCTTGGAGAAGAAACAATTTCTATAAGCACCACACCCTATATGTTAATTAGTGGTGACCTGTAAAAATTAGCTCGGGATGAGGTACTATTCCGTTGTGTATTGGAACATGAGCACACATATATTATGGAAGAGGCTCATGGTGGTATTGTAAGTGGCCACTGTGCAGGTGATGCTACTGCGCACAAGATTCTTCTCGCTGGATTATGGTGGGAGACCCTACATAAAGATTTTAAGGAATTTCATAAGGCATGTGATCATTGTTAACGTCTTAGAAAACCAAGTCAATGAGATGAAATTACTTTTATACCTATTACTAGTGTAGGCCATTTGAGAAATGGGCTATAGATTTTGTGGGTCCTATTTCACCAGCTACACGCAGACTGGATCGTACTACATCATAACTTGCACAGACTATCTAACAAGGTGAAAATAAGCAACACCTACAAAGGACTATACAAAGCTACAAAGAACCAGGTTTCTATGGGAAAATATTATTACAAGGTATGGATGTCCTTTCATTTGATTCAAGTGATAGGGGCACACATTTTCTTAATGAGACAATTCACATTTTATTAGATGAATTCATGATTACACACCATAAGACTACACCCTATCATCCTTAGGAAAATGGAACTGCCGAGGCTTTCAACAAGATCTTGAGCCAGACCTTGACAAAAATTTGTGATGTTGGAAGAAAGGATTGGGATGATAAAGTGTCTACTATACTTTGGGCATATCACACAACTTATAAGAGATTGACCAAAGCCACACCATTTTAGTTAGTGTTTGGTACAGAAGCCATTCTTCCTATGGAATTTATGTTACCCTCTTTGAGTATTGCACACATTAGAGGTCTAGCTGATGAGAAAGCTTTAGAAGAATAGATTGAAAATATAATCAAGATGGATGAGAAACAAGCCATAACAAGTTGGAGTCAGAAGCAAGAAAAATCCAGGAAGAAAGCATGGCATGAAATAAACATAAGGGATAAGAAGTTTGATATTGGACAAATGGTGCTTCCTATGACTCTAAGTTCTTCCGCCATCTAGTCAAACTTAAGGTACATTAGTTGGGGCTGTATGTTATCACTTACATCCTTGAAATAGGCGCATGCTAGTTAGAAGCACTTAATGGAACACGGCTACCCAATTAGTTTAACGGGAGAAGGTGAAGCCCTATTACAAATAAGTCTTATTGGTGTTTGTAATAAGGCGTATTTCCATTTAGATCAGGTTTTCAAATTATGCATTCCCTTAATGTGTTCATTCTTTGTTCTATGCTTTTTCAATTTAGTTGGTGTGTTGTGTAATAAGCACGTTTAAGCGCTAGAAGCTAATTAATATTTAAAGAATTTTTATGCACATAGGACTACACATACTTTTAGTGTGGGGTGGTGGTTGATATCTAGCTTCAAGATGGCTGGAAATGAACAATGAAAGGAATAAGATGCTACAGGTGCTATTCAAGTCAAAGGATTACTTCTAAAAATTGACCAAAAATGGAGATATATAATGCGAGGTAAGCGGATGCCATAACAACTACTAGTGGAAGGTGCAATGACAAGGTACTTAGGCGTAAGGAAGCATGCTGGAGTGAAGTTTGTGACTAGAGGGTAGGAAGGTGTGCTAAGAGGTTATAGTTGGGGCGCAAAGATGTACCTTGTGGAATGAACAAAATTGGTCAACAAATGAGTGAACATTGCGTAGGTAAAGGAGCAATAAATGCTTCAAAAATTTGAAAATTTATAGAAGGATGGGATGTGAGTTCATTCTTACCATTGCGATTAAGAGAATTTGAAAAGAGCTAAGTGCAAAGATCCAAACAATCATATTGAGGTGTGAAGAGTGTGAAACCGGACGTGGAAAGGAGGTTTGTGCGAGGGAAAATCTTACGTTCCCACAAGAGAAGGGTTTGAGTGAAAGAAGACGAGTTACAAATGAGCTAGGGCATGCGATTTCCACTAGGGCATGAATATTTGAGCTAGGGTTTGAGTTACACATTGCGAAGTCAAAAGAGTAGTATTTTCGAGGATTCGGGGTAAAAATGGCACCAAAGAAGGCAAGTTCCAACGGGAGTTAAAGGAAAGAATAAGGTGGTCATGGAGGAAGAAGAAATGAACCCTGAGAGAAATTTTTCAAAGATGCAATATCTAGATGGGGTTATAGTAGGCTAGGAGTGGGATTCCTAAATTCAGAGAAGCAAGATAAGTGAGTACAACTATCGTACCACAAAAAAACAAGAAGGAGATGGATGCAATGTTGAATGCAAAGACAAATAAGCACATGATGAAGGACATGCCTATCTATGATGATGCTAGGGAGAAGTTATTGAAAAAGATTGGAGTATATCAGTTATACGAGCTCCCCTACTTCATAAAATATGAGCCCTTGTACCAATGGCTCATGAGAAGAGTACACAAAGACTTCTTCTACTTTGCAGGACGTAGAGTAAGGATTTTAGCCACGCTGATCTCCACAAAGTGATGTGGTTGAAAGATACAAGTGAAGAACTCAAGGAGGACTTAATAAACAAGGCCAAAATTTTGGAGACTAAGAGGGCGCTAGGGTACACCAAGGGCATGTGATATGGACATAGACAAGCTAAAAAAGTACCTAGTTGTGCAGGCGGTTGTGCACCTTGTGAAAAATTAAATGACCAAGAGAGGTGGTCACAAGTGAATACGATGTGGTTTCACATTACTAGAAGGATGTTTGAAGGAGTGATCTAAAAAATTGTAGGTTACATTGCATAAAATATCGTTGAAGAAGTGCGTTCAGAAGGAATGATCAGTTTTGGGGCTGTTATGTTGTCTCTGATATTCATGAGAGATCAAGGTGCTAGATGGACCTAAGGATAAGGTCTGGGAGTATCACATGGAGAAAAAGTCACCTTCATAACAATTCAAAAGTACTTGTGTGAAGGATCGATGATTGAACAAGTCAAGTAGAGAGCCAAGAAGTGCTACGATAGGCTCCACACAACATTTAGAGAAGAGAAGAGTAGTGCATACCAAAGGATTTACTATCGGTGGTGGGTAAGGAAGTTCAGCTTTTCCATATACCAACATTTTTGCATCACGGGATTTGTGACGAAGGACTAGGCTTAGAGCCCATGGTGCAAACTACTTGTATGCCTTCACAAAGTGAGGTATTTTAGCACTTGGTTCATAGGTTCTTAGACACACACTACCTAACATTTAATGCATATAAGGTAGACAAACAACTACCACACACTGAGGAAGAAGTATGTATATCCAGGATGCAATGCATATATTGAAAGGCTCATCTCAATTTGTGTTGAGCATAAAGCTAGTAAGTTTGGCTATTGGAGACACAAGAACAACACTTGTGTACCCAACTAAAGCCCAAGATGGAAAAAAACATGTATGTGGAATATGAGTTAATGCTCCCAAGGTGCTGAAGGGAAAGCATACCATGGAGAAAATTCCAATGCCCAAGCCCAAAGAGACAATCAAAGTAGATGATGAGGAGGATGAGTGTGAGGAAAATGGTGGTTTGTAACATAGAGGTAGAGAGACAACCTCCAAATAAGGATGAATTTGAGCATGCAACTACACCACCTCAGCCACAAGAGGGGGATGATGAGGAATTAGATGCAGTCCAAGGAGAGCACCGATTCAAGAGAGTGCTCGGGAGAACAAGGACCCAAGGTGATACTCGTAAATAGTCTACAAATCACCCCGAATCTCTCCATGAAGGAGACAATTGAGAAAAGGAGAAGGAAATTAAAATTGAATGAGGAAGTGGAAGAGTCATAGGAAAGTGTGCCCAATTTTCCTTCACCTCTAGAGAATGTAGAGGAAAAGAAGAAGAAGAAATGAAGGATGGTGAAGAGGAAAAAAGCGAATGAGATGAGGCAACAACCGAGACTACTTAGGAAGTATAAGCACAAGTCCCAAATATGGAATCCCATGTTCCTAAGCGGCCTAGGTCAAGAAGAACAAGTGGGGAATACATTCCACTAGAGATGGGCTATGTTGAGGACACAGATAAAATTTTCCTCACCCGTTTCAAGAGCACACTGACACAAAAGGAGTTATATGGTCTGGGAGTTAATGGATGCGAGACATGGTAACAATGCACACAAGAAAACAATTGTCATATGGTCGGACACACATGGATGAACTGGATTTTGATCTGTGTGAGGAGTCATGCATGTCGAGGAGGTTGAAAAAGAAACCTCGGCTAGATGCATAGTAGTAAAGCCTACTGTTATGTCGATGAACAGGTGAGCAATGCAATGGTAAAAGTATCAACAGAGGTTGTACATTGGAATATGGATAAAGCTGCCATAATTAGGGTGCTAAGGGAAGAGATCAAGACTAAGGATGAGGAGATAACATGCATAAAGAAAGAAATAGACTTGGTGCAAAAGAAGAATGCTATGTTTATCAACATCACAGAGGAGATTGGGAACAATGTCATGAAGGCTAGGCCACACTTAGAGACAAAGGTACCAAAGACGTTTCCTTTGGCAATAAATTATATAAGTACATTGGTGGACTTAGTGCTTGAAGATGAACCTCTATGCATGCTAGTGCCAAAGGATCCAGCACAAGATGCATAGTGAGAAAATGCTTGATGATGAGGAAGATTGCATCATATGACATAATTCTACAAGCACCTTTGTGGGAAAACTAAAGAAGGAGACCAAACCTTGAACATCAGTCATACAACGCCATAGGTGCTCATCAAAATAAACCATGGAGAAGGAAAATGAGGTCTAGAAAGTGATGAAGGATGACACATTGGGCAGCGCATAAATATTAGCACTGGTTAAACAGAAGTGCAAGGCCCAAGCAGCAGCCTAAGAACCACATTAGGATCCGCTAGAGGAGCTTGGGAGACTCATCGCACAGAAAATGGATTTGCTAGAGGGAAGGATGAATGCAATGTCCAACATTGTGTTGGTCTTGTAGAATGAGAAAGGAGAGATTTCTCATGATTAAATGGAGTCCATTGCTGTGGAAATTCTAGAAAAAGTAGTGGAAGCACTCATTGAGTGGTAGACCTTGGAGGCTGAGATAAAGGAGGAATATCCCGAATTGATTATTCTAGTTGCAGAAGAAGATACGAAAAGTTGAAGGCATTATTTCATTCATCCAAATTCTTTCTATTCTTCTATTCATATTCTTTGATTAGTTTTGGAGAGAACCCTTGTCGAGGTGGAAGTGAAACTAATGTTGATCAAGAAGACTTTGGAATTTAGTGAAGAAAATATAGAAGGTTTGTGCATGAAAGCAGAGCACATTCAAAGGCACAAAAGTATTGGAAAGTATCATGTGTGAAGAACATAAACATGTTCAAGACTTATCCATTTTCATGACAAGGATATATTTTTGGAGATAGCGTGTGGAGAACTTAAATTGACTAAAGACTTACGCATCACACATTTTCTATTTTTGTAGGATTAGCTACAAATCGCTTTGCATAGACATAGGCTAGAAATAGATCAACTACTATCAGTTAACTAACAATAGTCTATTTTTAGCACTATTGCATGTAAGCCTATTTGTGTAATGACATGTGGATAATAATAAATGTGACCTATTTTGGGATTAGATAAGTGGTGAAGGCCAAGTCCCCACCCTTATAAATATGTAGTGAAATGCGTAGGTGAATGGAAAAAATATTATTATTATGGGATGAGTAAAGAGATAAATATATGTATGTGTGCAAGATTGGAATATCTTGTATTAGATTTGTGTGCGTATGGGCATAAAATGCCATTACTGTAAGAAGCTTCTGTGTAATTTTCATATTTAATATAATGGAGGATATTGGATAAATCTAAGTGTTAGTTTTGTGTGTATCTGGATCTAGTATGTTCTTGATTTCATCATGGTTAATACTTAATTCTGTTCTCCCTTAGATATAGACCTAGCATGATCTCGTAGAGTGATGTATTAATAATGGAACTACATGTGTTAAGTCTCCATCATGCTCACATCCTGCAACAAAGAACCCTAAAGGGGGACTTGATACCTTTGCGTGCTTCGGGTGAGAATTCAACCTAGGTTGAGTGATGTGTCAGCGTGCTTAGGGTCTTATTGGGCTTGTAATATTGAATTCTATGCTGCATTAGACAACACAACAAAATGGGATTTGTAAATTTTATTGGAAGTAGTCCTCTTGCCCTCAATGCCAACAAGCCCATTCCAACGTCTACTCTTAAGAGCATCCCCTTCTTCATTTGGGATAATCAAACTACTCTAGCTGACCACATTCAAGATATTGCTAATGTTTGTGCTATCCATTAGATCGTTGAGCAAGATGTGGCTATTAGGCTACTAGCTTCTTCATTCAAAGGAAAAGCTTTGCAATGGTTCAAGAGTTTGACAGCAAGGTCAATTACAAATTGGAATGCATTGTGCACAACTCTCTGCAATCAATTTGGAGAGAAGGCAGATAACCTTTCCTTGATTGAACAACTGACCACCATTAAGAGAGCACCAAAGGAGCATATGGATGACTTCAATTTCAGATTTCAAAGAACATAGGACAAGATCCCAATTTCTGTAAGTCAAGTCGCGGAAGGTTAAAGTTTTAAATTCTCGATATATGTGTTATGATACAATATATGGGATGGATAACCTTACCAAGAGATTATTCCATGGCCATTAGAGTGAGAATTTCCTAGTTCAAGCTGGTAAACTTGCACCTAGGCCACCTATGCCTATTTATCTAAAAATGGGGAATCATAGTTCTAGTCAAGCTCCTACATTAGCCCATATTCCACTTCTTATTCTAGAACCTCATATGAACTCCAAGAGGTTATGAAGCAATTACAAAATCTAGGGAATGAATTAGTAACCCTCAAGAGGTAGTAAACCCAAAATTTTAGACCTTATTAGCCTCAATCCCAACACAATAGGTGCTCATATAAGCCTAATAGACCTCCTGCCCAAGCCATAAAAAAATCAAGATCAACCCCTAGCGGCTAGACCATTTCAGCCATACAATCCTAATACACCTTTAACACCCCAAGCCGTGGTTCTGGTCCAAAAAAACATGGCACAAGAGTATGAATAGTGCTTCCCATGTAATCAGCCTCACAATCAAGAAACATGTTTCAATGGTGCTTTAAACTAGTAATTGATAGTACAAACCGCTTGTGCATTTCAAGAAACAAACCAAGAAGAAAATCATCAACAAACAACTACTCAAGAGGCAATATGAAGTGAAACCACACTTGTGAACTAGCAAGCATGAGATTTTTGTGGTATAAATCAATATCCATCTCAAGGGGTATCAGCTAGCACAAGTTCTAAGAAAAGAAATATAGAGGGAGGAAAATCATCAAATGCAGGTGTTGCTCAACCTTCTATCACACCCCAAGGAGTTGGTAGTTCAAATCTAGTCCCAAGCTCACAAAATCAGCCTAGAGTACCTGTTGTAGCAACTCATGTGCAAGAGAAGGTAATGCCAAACAAAGGGCAGCAGAAGGACAACCCACCTTCATTCAATATCATTGACCACATGAAGAAAACAAATGTAAGCATCTCTATGTGGGAATATTTGAAAATTCGGGACAAAGGACCTTTTGCAAGCAACCATAGCTAACTTTCCTATCTTAAATGAGTCACCCAAGGATCAAGATAAGGTGCTCACTAATGTAGTTCCACAAGAAGGCAATCAAGGATGCCAACAAAGTAAAAACATAAAAACCCCTCCTTTATATATATCTCTAATCATTGGGAACAACGTTGTGCATAATTACATGATTGATTTAGGAGCAAGTAGCTCAGTGATGCCCAAGCAAATAGCTAACCAGCTAGGACTAAATTATGAACTTGTGTCAAGAGGGGTAGTGAAACTTAACGGAACAATAATGGGAACAATTGGAGTAATCAAAGGGTTAAGACTTACACTACATGTGTGTCTCAATGTCACAATCTTGCAAGACGTGTCGGTTATTGACTTGCCACCACTCTTTGCATTATGTTTGTTTCGAGACTTCATGGCTAAAATTGGAGGCTATTTATCTACCGATTGGTCACATATGCCATTCGAGAATGAGGTATGGGGATAAATCTACAATAAGATTAGAACTACTTGTAAACTTCCATATTAAAGCTCATGTGCCAAATCCAATCAACATCAATTACTCGGCCTTTAACAAGGAAGATTTCCCAAGCATTCCAGAGATAGGTACTAAAATTGAGGGTATTATGGATTTGACATTAGATGAATGGGAAAACAAAAGGCATGATTTTTATCCCTATAGAGATATGGAGGAATATGAGTTGGGAGTTTATTTTTTGCATGAAGAGAACCCACCTCTCCCTAGCATCTTTGGATGAGAAAGATGATAATAGAGTATGGTAGTATTTCTTTGATGGATTAAGGAGTAGACAAGCTAATGGATTAGGAGAAATTCTTGTGTCACCTCAAGGTATGAAATATTACTCAATTTTTTTGATTTGAATTCAGTTTTTCAAACAACACAACAAAGTATGAAGCATTGATCCACATATTTCATTGGGAAAAGAAAAGAGGTATCAAAAATTACAGTGTATTCAAAGATAGTGAACTAATTGTCAATCAATTCAAAGGGTAGAATTCTCCTAAAAATGATCTCCTCAAGAGATACACGAACCGACTATGGGATATAATTGAGGAATTTGAGGTCTTTAATATCATTTCCATACCAAGAAAGAAAAATGAGTTTGTGGATAGGCTAGCATCGGTTGGAGCAGAATTTGATGTGGTTGAAAGTATCAAGAAAGACCATGCTCAGCCTCATATTAGAGTGATTATAAGGCCAACAGTTCCAAAAACAACACAAGTTGGTAAGTGTTTGAGAGTGACCAAAAAATCATCAATTTCTTGCAAGAGGAAGCTGAATTCTCCTTGAGAAATCAAGATAGATTGGAGAAGCAAGATGGCGATCAAGTTATACACCGTGGATAAACAAGTTGCCTGAAGGGCTAGTGACTATAGAGTCATTATTCAACCCAAATGATCAGTTCAGAAAATAAAAGGAAAAAATTCAAGTTAGGGGTGAAGATTTGGAGCCCATTTCGGTTGGAGAGGGTAAAGTACTCCAAATTGGAAAGGTGAGTACTGATCAAGAAAAATATGATTTCATACAACTTTTCCAAAAATTCCCTAATGTCTTTACTTTGAGCTATGAATATTTGAGGGGATCTAACCCAAAGCCTGCACAACACACCATTGAACTGGATCCGGAAGCTAAGCCTATTAGGTAGAAGAAAAGGCCAATAAACCCCAATATAGAGCCTCTCATGAAGAAACAATTGAACAAGACTATCGAGGCAAGCATTTTTTCTAATCAAACGCTCTTCATGGGTAGCATATAAAAGTCTTGGTTAGGAAAAGAAACAAGGAAATCAGATTGTGTGTAGATTTTGAGACTTGAATAGAGCTTCTCTCAAGGATCATTATCCACTTCCCTCAATGGAGTAGATTTTATAGGTAGTAGCTAGATCAGAAAGGTTCTCACTCCTAGATGGATACTCGGGATATAACCAGATCATGGTGAAAGAGGAAGACCAATTCAAAACAACCTTCACCACAAAATGGGGCACATACGCTTATGTGAAGATGCCATTCAAATTATCAAATGTGAAAGAAAATTTCCAAAGGGATATGGACATGGCATTCAAGGGGCTAAAAACAAGATAGTGTTTGTTTATCTTGATGATATTATGTTTTTTTCTAAGAACGCAACATGTCACCTCCACCATCTCAGATAAGTGTTCCAAATATGTAGGAGATTTGGAGTGTCTTTGAATATGAAGAAGTGCATCTTCCTATCTCATGAAGGAAATCTCTTAGGCCACATTATGTCTAAAGAGGGGTTAAAAATTGATCTAGAGAGGGTATAAGCTATTTGTGCATTGCCATTACCAAGTCACAAGAAGGCTCTAAAGGTTTTTGGGAAAATCAATTTTGTTAGGAGGTTTGTTCCTAACTTTTCTAATATTGTCAAGCCACTAACATTAATGCTGAAGAAGAACATGTATTTCAAATGGACTGTTGAAGGAAAAGAAAGATTTGAAGCTATAAAGTAGGCCATTGCACAAGCTCCAACCCTCATAAATCCATATTTCTCAAAGGACTTTAATCTATATGATTTTGGTGGCACAGATGCAATATCTGCAATACTAATATAACTAAATCAAGAAGGATTGGAGTAGCCTATTACATTCTTTAGCTAGGGCCTTGAGGATTATGAGGTAAGATATTCATTCATTGAGAAACATGTCTTTTTGTGATTAGAAGTTTAAATAAATTCAAGCATCTAGTGTCAAATAATAGGATTCATCTACTAGTTTCACATGTGGGTGTGAAAGATTTTCTTTTAAACAAGGATCTCAATGAGAAAAGGGCTAGTTGGATAACCAAGGTCATAGAGTATGAAATTAATATTAGGGTGACCAGGGGAAAAGGGTTGTGTGAACAACTAGTTTCAAGTCAACATGCAAATGAAGAAGGGTCTGTTTTGGTGTTACAAGATGATCAAGAACAAGTAGCATATGCCTCATCCGATCCTTGTTGAACCCAAGATATAGTCCACTTCCTACAAATAGGTCAATGTCCTCAAGGTTTGAGTAAATCCAAGAGAAGGTATTTCAAGCTACAAACTATACCATTTGTGCTTGTAGAGAATATTTTGTTCAAAAGGGATATGAATGGTGTCCTCCTAAGATGTATTAAGACAGATAAGATAGAAAATGTATTAGATGAGTTCCATGATGGAGAGATAAGTGCCTATTTCTCCCCAAGGATAACAACTATCAAAATTATGAAGGCAGGGTATTATTGACATAACCTCTTTAATGATTGTTATGCATGGATCAAGAAATGTAAGAAGTGTGCCTTCTTCACAGGTAAAGAGAAGTTAACAGCCCTTCCACTCCACCCCATTTCTGTAAATGAGCCATTCATGCAATGGGGGATGGATTTTATTAGAGTGATTAATCCAAACTCTAGCTTGGGTCACAAATGGATCCTTATAGCCACAAATTACTTCACCAAGTGGATAGAGGCAGTTGCACTCAAGGAAGAAAATGAGGCTAACATCCTAGATTTTTATGAGGGTATTGTGGCAAGATTTGGTGTTCATTAGATAATTCCTTGGATTTTATTGGGATAAATATATTTGAATGGGAAGTAAAAATGGCATCTATTTGAGCACTTCCTCAAATTATTACCCTTAGGGTAATGGTCAAGCTGAATCTACCAACAAAAACCTATTGAAAATCATAAAGAGGACTCTAGATGAGAACTAGAGAACATGGCATACCAAGTTGAAATCAGCCTTGTGGGATGATAAGATTACTCCCAAGAGGTCAACATACAACTCCCCTTATAGATTGTTTTATGGAAGGGAAACAAGGCTGCCAATATCACTAGAATTACCATCTTTGGAGCTTATCAAGAAGCTAGAGTTGTTTGAATTTGATGCCATGGAAGTCAGGTATGTATAACTCATGGAGTTGGAGGAGCTGAGGGACAAAGTGGTGCAAATCATGGAGAAGGATCAAGATTTGATCAAGAGGTGCTTTGATAAGAAGGCCAGAAATAGAAACTTCCAAGAGGGAGACTTGGTCCTGAAATGGGATGTAGATAGAGCCAAACCAAGAAGACACTCCAAGTTTGATGTAATATGGAGTGACCCTTACATGATTTTAGGATGCAAGAGTAACAATGCTTTCCAACTATCCAAGTTGGATGGAGAAGAATTATAGATTCCAGTCAATGGAATCTACCTAAAGCATTGTTACTAAAGTAAAGTATCTTCCTTATACATATTAGATTAGATTTATAATTCCTCTAAGTGCTTGTAGCACATTTCTCTGTTGTAGTTTAGGGTTTCTTTTGTAATAAGTGCTTGTGCACTCTCTACATGTTCCATTTGGGATGTGTATGACTTTGTTGTTTGTACATAGTTGTGCTTTCTTTGTTGAAATTTCTAATTTTAGGAAGGCTTTGGTGATAGAACAATGGCCCAACAAAGTGTTTTAGAGGTCTAAGGGAGGGAAAATCTTAGGTGTCGAGATCATTTTTAGTAATAAGAATTACTTCATGCCCAATGGATCCTCCGAGGTCACTCATCTTTTAGATCTAGTAGGCTGATCACCCTGCAAGTCACCAATTATTATCCATTTTTGCACCCCTATAAAATGGATAACTTAATAACTCGAGTGTTGGCGGTTGATGGGTGCAACACTTTGAAATTTAACAGGGTTTCTCATGAGCTCACCATGGCTAAGGTCCAAGCTGAAAAGGGGGAAAAATGGTGGTTAAAGGCCGCCAATATCATTTTTTAAAGATGATACCTACTTTGGTAGCATGTAATATGTTACCGATGGTAGAAGGCACATATGCTACCGACCAGGTAGCATATTTTATGCTATTAGAAAGATAACATGATTAGAGGGTTACAGAGACAGAGAAATGGAGCAGGGGGTCTTTGGTAGCACTCAAAATTCTCTACCGATTGGTAACATGTATGATACTACCGGCAGTAGAGATAAAGTGATGCTTTGAAAATAGTTTAAATGCTACGGGCCGGTAGCATTTTTAGTGCTACCACTGACATGTTGCATGAAGGAGATAAAGATGAGAGGTCAGGTGATAACAAGGGAACCGATAGAATTTTTATGGATACTACCAGATGAAAACAAATTTTAAGCTACCGGTTAGTAATAGGAAAACATGTTACCAATCGGTTGCATTTATGCAACTGGTTGACACCAAAGAAAACTATGCAACTGCAGACGAACACAGGAATGAACGACATTAATGGAAGTGGTACAAGGTTGTTCAACTACCAATTTAATGAGGTATGGTGCCCATGACTACTTGTGTAAGAAAATTACCAAATTTGTATGGCCTCCCATACCTCTTTAATGAAATATGTCGAGTTGGTGAGGCAATTTCGAGGATCTTCATCTATATATTGTAAAATTTGCCTCATTTTTAGGAGAGACATTATGTAATGTAAAGGAACTCTTTCAAAATTGTTCCAAAACTTTTGTGATTTGCAGCCCTCAAATTGGGCTTTTTTAAAGGATGCTTTCCTTGTGCCTATATTGTAATGGATTGTGCATCATTTTGAGAAATAAAATTGGTGTCTTGTGGCATTTCTTGCCCTAACTCAAGTTGTATTTCATCTCTTTCCTTCCATTGTATTTGCAAGTATCTTGTGTGTGTTTCTATCTCTTTGTAGGACCTAAATTCATTGTGCTCCATGAGGATGGAGATGTAAATGCTATTTTGGATTGTGGAAATTTTGTATGCCCTCTCCCATTCTATTTTCTCTCCATTTTCACTCGCTTATAATCTCTCCACCCCTTGTTCTTGGTGCTATCGTCTCACTTAGTTTAGGAATTTATTTGATGCATTTTCTCTTCCTTGGTCCTTGGAAATATAGGTTAATGATAGAATAGTTGTGTTACCTTTCTAGGAGTAGTTTTAGCATTACAATAGGTAGAGGAACCAACCTTGTCTAGAGATTTGTATCAATTGTGAGGGTCTCACACCTTGAGACAATCCCATGTTAGAAAATTGCATTGATTACCTAGACAAATCACTTGCAATCATTCAGAGGGTGCTTTAATTTTACAATAATAAGTTTATGCCCACATATCAGTCCTTCTAAAAAGATTTGGAATTCCATGAAAATTTTAGGACTGCGACGGAAATAAGAATGCACCTATTGAACAAGTTCTTCAACTTTTTCTATAGGTTTAAATTTACTTAATATTTTATATGCTAGATTCATTCTATGAGCCATATAATGAGTGTAAATAATATACATGAAATAATATGATTTGAGTCTTACACACCTTGAGACCATTACGATGAACTTACGTTATAGATGCCCCATCTCGCCCCAACACATACCAAATTTGATGTAATTGTAGAATCATCTATGACATCGATATCCCTCAAACTTCTTATCTCTAATTTATAAAGGTTTTGAGCATTATATTTCTCTCATCTTGTGAATAACAAGTGAGGTTGTCTCACATGATTCTCAATAGTATAAAAATGCATAAAGACCAAAGCAAGATTATCTACTACTATAACCTCATCAATATATATATATATATATATATATATATATATATATATATAAGTTTCTCTTTTAATTCTTCTTTCTCAACCATACCAGACACCAAATTTTTGTATCACTACCCTTCACCCCATGTTCACTCTCTGTCATATTTTTCTACATACATACCTCTCTTCCCTTTCAAATTTCATTCTTCCTCCTAAATCAAATTTATCCTACCTATAATTGTTTTCTACCTTATTCATCCATTAATCATCCCTAATCATGTTTAGTTACTTATAAACTCCCATTTAATTTATTTCCTCTTCTTAAATATTCTATTTTATCCTTTCTAGGCCATCATTTAATGATTTCACCTCTCCATGGCCTTTATTTAATAATTTCCACCCTCCACCTACCCATTTACTCATCCTAAACAACCATAATTTGTCCTAATTCTTCAAAACCCTAATCTCACCTCTTATGGGATCTTTGTCTTGAGCTCACCACATTTCCACCACCCAAATGGATGGATCCCCGTAATCAAGTGACCCATCCGGGTCACCATCGACCCTATAAAGCCACCCTTACCCCTCCTTTTCATAGGATGTAATTTTGAATATTTCTAGAGATTTGTCGATCTTACTTTCTTTTTGTGTCCTTCGCACTAACAACAAAGTATATTGGAGTCATCTTTGAAGATATTGTGCCTAATATTGGAGATTGGAGGTATTATTGCATCATTGCATGTTTGGATCTTCCTTTATAGTTATCATAATAAGATTTTGTGTAGGTTCAACTGCATCGGGATCTCTCGGTCTTAACCATCCCAAACCTTCATTTCTCATCCTGTAAGTCTTCATTTCAGTCCATCCATTTTCATCCAAGCCTAGATCAATCCTAGTCTCCGTCAACCCTGTTTGGTCACTATCGACCCAACCTCCATTTTGTTTCCTTTTCTAAGTCATCATATTTTTATTTCCACATCATCTTATCCCTCATATCCTATCATTCTTCCCTTTTTGTCACTTGCGATATATTTTTCCAATCCCCAGTCACCACCAAATTGGCTCGGTCGCCATCGATAGGATTTTTCTTTATTGCTTTCATCGTTAGTTTTCATAATTTTCTTACATCCTTTTGAATAGATATAAATCTAGGATATTTTGTAGTGTTCTACCTTTAGCTCATATCCACTTTCAGACCCAGATTAGCTTCATAACTAGCTACAAGAGGTCTTGCAAGCCTATTTTTTCACATCTTCTTCTCATCCTACCCTAGTTTCCTTCGACCATACTCTGACCTCGAGTCATCGTCAACCTACTCAGGTTTGATTTAGTTTGTATGCATTTAGATTGTATTTTCATCTCTATCTTATAACTAACATTTCATCTTCTTTTTGGTTCATACCCCACTACATCTAATTTATCAATATTTGATTTTACTTATCTTTATCGAAACGTGGGTTGACATCCATCCCTAAATCAAATTTATCCTACCTATAATTGTTTTCTACCTTATTCATCCATTAGTCATCCCTAATCATGTTTAGTTACTTATAAACTCCTTTTAATTTATTTCCTCTTCTTAAATATTCTATTTTATCCTTTCTAGGACATCATTTAATGATTTAACCTCTCCATGGCCTTTATTTAATAATTTCCACCCACCATCTATCCATTTAATCATCCTAAGCAACCCCAATTTGTCCTAATCCTTAGAAACCATAATCACACCTCTTATGAGATCTTTGTCTTGAGCTCACCACATTTCCACCACCCAAATGGATAGACCCCGGAATCGGAAGTGACCCATCCGGTCACCATCGACCCTATAAAGCCACCCTTACCCCTCCTTTTCATAGGATGTAATTTTGAATATTTCTAGAGATTTGTCGATCTTACTTTCTTTTTGTGTCCTCGCAACTAACAACGGTATATTGGAGTCATCTTTGAAGATATTGTGCCTAATATTGGAGATTGGAGGTATTATTGCATCATTGCATGTTTGGATCTTCCTTTATAGTTATCATAATAAGATTTTGTGTAGGTTCAATTTGTAGGTCTATATCTAAGGGAGAATAGAATTAAGTATTAACCATGATGAAATCAAGAACATACTAGATCCGAGATACACACAAAACTAACACTTAGATTTATCCAATATCCTCCATTATATTAAATATGAAAATTACAAGCTTCTTACAAGAATGGCATTTTATGCCCATACGCACACAAATCTAATACTGTATTCCAATCTTGCACACATACATATATTTATCTCTTTACTCATCCCATAATAATAATATTTTTTCCATTCACCTACGCATTTCACTACATATTTATAAGGGTGGGGACTTGGCCTTCACCACTTATCTAATCCCAAAATAGGTCACATTTATTATTATCCACATGTCATTACACAAATAGGCTTACATGCAATAGTGCTAAAAATAGACTATTGTTAGTTAAGCGATAGTAGTTGATCTATTTCTAGCCTATGTCTATGCAAAGCGATTTGTAGCTAATCCTACAAAAATAGAAAATGTGTGATGCGTAAGTCTTTAGTCGATTTAAGTATTGTAGGTCTATATCTAGGTATTGGAGATTGGAGGTATTATTGCATCATTGCATGTTTGGATCTTCCTTTATAGTTATCATAATAGGATTTTGTGTAGGTTCAACCTGTCATCGGGATCTCTCGGTCTTAACCATCCCAAACCTTCATTTCTCATCCGTAAGTCTTCATTTCAGTCCATCCATTTTTCATCCAAGCCTAGATCAATCCTAGTCTCCACAACCCTGTTTGGTCACTATCGACCCAACCTCCATTTTGTTTCCTTTTCTAAGTCATCATATTTTTATTTCCACATCATCTTATCCCTCATATCCTATCATTCTTCCCTTTTTGTCACTTGCGATATATTTTTCCAATCCCAATACCACCAAATTGGCTCAAATGGCCGCCATCGATAGGATTTTTCTTTATTGCTTTCATCGTTAGTTTTCATAATTTTCTTACATCCTTTTGAATAGATATAAATCTAGGATATTTTGTAGTGTTCTACCTTTAGCTCATATCCACTTTTGGACCAGATTAGCTTGAGAACTAGCTACAAGAGGTCTTGCAAGCCTATTTTTCACATCTTCTTCTCATCCTACCCTAGTTTCCGTCGACCATACTCTACTGACCTCGAGTCATCGTCAACCTACTCAGTTTGATTTAGTTTGTATGCATTTAGATTGTATTTTCATCTCTATCTTATAACTAACATTTCATCTTCTTTTTTGGTTCATACCCCACTACATCTAATTTATCAATATTTGATTTTACTTATCTTTATCAAACGTGGGTTGACATCCATCCTAGGAAGTTTTCACTTCTGGGGGTTGACTTCATCAGTAACCCACCCATCAATCTAGTAATCCACCTTCTTTTGAGTTTCTCTTGATTTGAAAGTCAGTTAGCTCATTGTGAAGAAGTATCTTTCATTTGAACCCGTATCCATTGTCATTTCATCTCAAGGTACTTTATAACCTTATGTATTTGGAATTAATTAGTTTCTTTGGTACTAGTTCACTAATCTGAGTAGGAATGAGGGAATTTGGTCAACATTATGGCATGACTAGAGGGACCCACACTTCTTCGGCGAGTCTTTTAATGTGTTTTTCATTTTCATTTTCTTTATCCATCTTCTAATAACCTCATATAAAGGAGAAATGCTTTGCTTTCTTGCATTGGATTGCATTTCATGGATTGGATTTTGCTTTCTTGTTTAAAAATTAAAAATGTAGATAAAAAGGAAAAGTTTTATCAAGGTATTCCTATTTTTAATTCCCCATATCTTTATTTTATTGCATTACATCCTTTTTCTACTGATTTCATCGAATATCACATTTCATTTTGGATCTAAAAAAACCCTTCATATTTTCTTAGAAATCTAGTTTAACTAGGGGGTTTAACTTGTTACATACACTTCATCACACACATCCAAACACACAAACCAATTTACACATCTAAACATCTCCTACTAGGTGAAACTATTGGGATTTCATCACCCAATAGGAAAGACATTGTGGTGTTCTAGTCATGTTAAAATTTTTGTCTCTTGGTATATTGGATAAACACTTGACTCCTTATTATCACCTGTGAGACCATGAAGTGAGGGGGTAGACCCCAATACCAAGCACCGTACCAGTAGTCATCACATATTTTTACCTCATATACCTTTGGGTATATTAAGGAATATAACTAAAAATACTTGAAACCATATATATATTTCCATTTCCTAGGTTCCCTTTGAGCCCATTTTTCATTTCTTTTTCACATTTCTAATAATCAAGATAATCAAAATCTTCTTTGCATGACTTGCTTGTAATAATTAAAAAATCAGCATAAATTTTTGTAATCTTGCTTGTTTCATGCCCATCATTACATGACCCCAAGCAAAGAAAATGGAACAAAACATGTTTTCTAACAACATTGCTACATCTACCATGGTTTCTTGACAAGTCTCCCCCTTTCTATCACTTTATCCACCCCTTTGGTTACTTCCTCTACAGTTATCCAACCAATAGTTCCAATTTTCTCTTTTCAAGAGTCTCACACCATCCAATCTAACACCTATGTAAAAACTAATCCCTTTCTTAATCATCATTATATTCTATCTATACCAACAACACTCACATCTTCTACCTCTATCAAAGATTTAGGACCTCCTATCATCCCTCATGGGCGTGTGAAATTACAAGAGATTCTCAATGCTAACCTTGCTTTCTCTTCATGAATATCTCCTTCATAATACTACCAACGTACATGTTGATAAACCTAATTTGTAAACAATATACGCTTACCATTCCAATCCTAACTCTACACAAGCCCTCACATCAAAACTTTTTTATATTCTCTCCTAGAGCTATGAATGAGCTTGCTATGGCACATTGCGAGCTTGATCCTCACCCATCTCCTTTCAAAATCCATCACGATCAAAAATAAATAAATTGGTGCTCTTAATCCCCCTTAGTTTACCTCAAGTCAGCACTACTATCACCTCTTCTATCCCCATCACCTCATCATCTACTACTAGTCACTTGTGCCCCTATTCAATCATCTCAAGAATCTCACTTGCTTCCTCCTATATCTGAACAACATAATACAACTCTACCCCTTATCTCCACTTCCCATATCCATGCCAATGTGATCACTTCACAACCCCATCCATCTAAATCAACACAAACCCATCAACCACCTCCTTAAGGTGCTTATCACTACATACTTCCCACTCAACCAAATCAAATATCCCAACCACCCATTACTTAGATTCCAAAGAATTCCATAGAAAACCAATCAAATGCCCCCATATCTCAAAAACCAACTCAATATAACTAATCTTATCACATCCTCATTTCTCAAAAACAACCTTTATCTCAACCCATTCAATCACAACCCTTCAATTACATCCCCCTTATCAACCGCTTCCACAAACACCCACACATCCTCAAACATATCAACAACATAACCCATCCACCTCTTATGCATCACAATCTCATCCTTTAACTTCACAACCCCATCCATCTAATGATCCCTTGCAAGCATTATTGAGTAGAATGGATAATCTTGAAGCCACTACCTTGGGGTCCAAAACTACATTATCATATGAAAAAATCTATAATGAACCTATCAATCCATCCGTCCCCATAAATCCTTATCCTCCTCATTGGGAATTACCAAAATATCCATTTCAATAGCAAAGAGGACCCTCAATAACACCTTCACACTTTTAGACATGCATGCTACCTTATCTCCCATGATCAAGACCTTATGCTTCACACATTCCCCATGCCATTGGCTAGACCCACATTGGAATGGTACAATGACATCCCAAAACATTCATTATTTTCCTTCACCCAAATCACACAATTATTTTTAGAACATTTCTCGATTAAAATTACGTGTAAGTTTACTATCACAAACTTCTATGCCATTAGACAAAGTATGATGATGAATCTATCAAGATTTTATTGCATAATAATGTGGCATAATTAACCACATATCATTTTCCATTTTACATATTGAATCAATTGAATTTTTCTCAAAATCTTGTATGAAGCACATCCCCCCACTCTTCAAATGCAATTATTTCAAACCTTTGAAGTTACATTTACTATGTCTCACAAACTTGAAATCTGCACCCTTGAGCAAGGCCATCTTAAAATCTGTTCAAAAAAGCCTAAATATGAGTTCACTAAGCCCTCCACATATGATGAAAAACCTAACAAACACCACTAATGCCATCATGGTTAAATATTATTCCACATCCACCTCTCACACAGAGCCTCCACAAAGAGCTCCTAAACCGCTTCCTAACTCTGTACCCCTCTTGAGGAATCCTATAGTTCAATATTTGAAAAGTTAATGTTGTTCGATATCATTCATTTTCATCCCTTTGGACCTTTTAAGAATCACGACCCAAACCAATATGGTATTTTGAGAAACATTACTACAAATATAATCAAGTTCAAGGCCATGACATTGAGAAGTTTCACTCTTTTAAAGATCTCATTACTACAAATATAATCAAGTTCACGGCCATGAAATTGAGAAGTTCCACTCTTTTAAAGATGTCATCCAAAAATCATAAGACTCTAGTGACCTCTAAGTAGACAATCCTAATGCACCTCCCAATCAACCCTTAGACATTTTTAAACAAACCTTTCCTAATCATCCACCCAATAATAAAAATCAACCCCACACATCACAATACATAATTCCCATAAAATTAATACCATAGAAAGAAATACAACACCATCACCTACACCCATCACCTCATCATCCATTGCATCCAAACCTATTTCAGATTATTTCCCTATAGTCACAACGTCATCAACTTCTATGCCTAACATATCAACATCAACTGTGATTACAACCACTACATCCCCATCAAATTTAATCACATCCACTTCTCCATCCATATCATCTACATCCTCATCCATTACATCTCATCCTTCATCAAGAACTACCTCAATGCTTTCATCTCACACATCTACACCTACTCCCATATCAAACACATCTACTACTATGACTATACCCACATCAACATCTAAATCTATGACCACATCAACACTACCACCTCTTGAATCCTCCACTATGCAAACACCCATACTCAATACATCTACAAATGAAACTCTCACCACATCTATAACTCCAATCATCCCTGCATCCACCAATCCTACACCTACACAATCTACAACCCCTTTAGATCTTGTTAAGTGCATCATACAAAATCCACTTCCTCCGATGATATGTACAACACAATCTACATTGCAGCTCGCCACCACAAAGTACTTGGTTGAAATCATCATCATCCCTGCAAAAGCTAAATCCTCACAATTAAAGTCTAAAAACCTTGAAATGGCTATCCAAAAGTCCCTCACACATCCACATAAAAATTTGGAGCTCCCTTCTCTCAATACTAACCCTCCTAAGAAATATAATGCCACATCATCACTCTTAAGAGCATCACCATCCATCCCGGGAGTGTCCCTTCATCTAAGTGCCCCATTATTATAAGATAGAAAAAATTGGCTTCCTCTTCAAAACCATCCACCACCAAAATTGTCAAATCAGATTGTAAACCATCTAAGTTGCCACCAATCAACACCAAAATCAAGACGTAACTAACTTCCTTTTCTAGGAATAAGATAGAATTCAAGGATCCTAAAATTCCCCATCAAAGTAAACCTTCACGCTTACCCTCATCCACAAAAACCACCTCATATATAAATTCTTCTCCAAACACCCCGATTTGATCTTACATGGAAATATTTCAACGTCTACTCTAAGCATCTGTAATAAATCTTACACCAATCAAACCGCGTTTTATCCACGGGGTTCATGACCTTCATGGTTTGATTCTAATCTTATTTATGCATACCATTCTACATAGGGACATGATATTGAACATTGTAGGGCCCTCCAAAATATCATCCATAATATTATCAACGAGGATGAAATTATTATTGAAGGGGACCACATGATCCATAGGGATCCAAAATGACTCTACTTTATCAAATCAACCAACACGAAGAAGAAAAATGATACACGGAGGTTCTATATTTTAAGTAATAGGACCGCCGCCCTATGCATGCAGGAAGCGGTTACAAAACCACTATCCAACCAGAGCGGCGGTCCTAGAACCAGCAATCTACACAGGGCGGCAGTCTTGGCTCTCTTGGATAGAAAAAAAAATGCAAAAATGATCAACCTTAGAATTTGAAAGGTTGTTCGTTTCCTTTCTCCTCCATGACCTTTCCCATTCTCTAGTGCACGGGAGGACATGAGAAAGGCTATAAATGCATGTTATGGAAGAGAACAAAGATCATCGAAGAATGAAGCAAGTGAGTAAGAAGCTCTTAGTGTTGGAATTGTGATTTTTAGAAGCAAGGAGTAATTGAGTCAGAGCAAGCAAGTAACTAGGAGGAAGTGTGAGATATTATCTACTTCTCTTTCATACTTATTGTAATTTCTATACTTATTATTGAATTGGAAAATAAAAGTGGGAAGAAAGAGCAATTTCCCTTCCCGACTAGTTTTTCCTCCTCTGGAGATTTTCTAGGATAAAATTTTTGGTGTATGAGTCTATATTCTTTCCCTTTTTGCAAATTGTTGATTCTAAGCATAAGTATAATTCACTCACTAGCTATCTCTGTTATTTTCTAATAGAAATTAGAACATCAGCGATTAATTGTGATTCTATGGATAATTCCAAAGTTGAAGAGTTTACAAATCATTTTGGTATCAGAGCTAAAAATTATCTAGGACTGTGGTATTCGTTCTTGGATTTGTATGACAATGACGAGATCTAAAGGTGAAGAGGATTTACCTTACGATCCATAAATTTCTACAAAGAAGTGGAAATAGAGAATTGGGGAAAAATGGAGGAAGAGAACTTGGTCCGTAGAATCAAGATGCTGGAGACCATGATGGATAGGATGTTTAGAAGGCAAGAAGAGCTTGCTGATTTATAGAAGACAACTTTTGTCAAACAAGACTCCATGGACTTAGTGGTTCGGGGCTTAGCTGAAAATTTTGGCATAGGAAGGAGCCACCATGAGGAAAGTTATGGGGAAGATCATGAAGAATATACTTCTAACACAAGAGAAAAGGTAAAATCCAATCATACTCCTTTTAAATTTGAAACGAAAGTTGATTTTAAAAGCTTTGAAGGACAAGTCGATGAAGAGTTGCTTGATAAATGGTTAAAATAGTTAGAAGTCTACTTTAGTGTCTATAATGTCACCGAGGCACAAATGCTCACCTTTGCACATCTCAAAATGGAAGGACATGCTGCGGTTTGATGGGAAACCCATCTCGGCCACTTGTGTGAAAAGAAAAAGCGTCCTATTGTGAAATCTTGGCAAGAATTTAAAGAACTACTTAGAGATAAATTCTATCCTATTGGCCATAAGACTAACGAAATGATTAAATGGTAGTATTTTAGACAAGGCAGTGGTCAAAGTGTGTAGGACTATACTACGGAGTTTCGGTGGCAAGCCATGTTGCTTAACATGGACTTGGAGGATGAAGATATTTTGACCAAGTACTTGGGAGGACTTCACACTCACCTTCGAAGAAAAGTCATCTCCACAAAACCCAAAGATATCAACGAAGAATGCGTACAAGTGTACTACATAGATGATGAAAAGAAGTAAGGAGAAGCATAACCAAGGGTAAAACAGTCACCAAATCAGCAGAAGAAAGAGTTTGGGCAAACAAGTAACAAGGGTAAGTGGAAAGGGAAAGGTAAACAAGCTGCCACTACTTTGAATACTTGTAAATATCCCAAAAAGTTTTGCAATAACTGTGATATCAATGGTCATACTGACGTTGCATGTTGGAATTTACATCTGGAGTTACATTTGAAGAACCAAACTAAGGACTTGAAGAAGTCCATGATATATGTGAAAACAGAAGGGTAGGTGGAAATCAAAGATGACTCGATGTAGATGAGAGGCTTGAATGCATGGTCACCAACATGGATGGCGAGGAAGAGGAGATGAGTAGACTATTCCAGATCAAAATCAAAATCAAGAGAACTAAGGTAAATGCTTTGGTTGATAACGGTTCTCAGCCTAACTTGATTTCTCAAGCAAGCGGTTGTAAAGAAGCTTTGTCTTGAGACTTACGAGCATCCACACCCTTATCCTTTGGGTTAGGTGAAGAAGGGTGTTGAAATTCAGGTAACAAGAAGATGTAAGGTCAATTTTGGGATAAATTCCCAAGTATATTGATGTTTTTGAAGCTGATAGTATTCCACTTGATGCTTTTGATGTTGTATTCAGGAGTCCTTACTTGTATGTTAGGGATGTTATATTTATGATGAGGGAGAACCGGTATAGATGGGTCAAGGATGGGATCAACTACAACATTCGGGCACACCAGTGTAAGACATAAGTTACTATGGTAAGTGCTAACCAAGCAAAATGACTTATTCAAGAAAATCATAATCATTTTTGTTTACTTTTATTAAAGGATAAACAATATGGGGTAGAAGTTACGGAGGTTTCTAACCAAGGAAAGAATGATTTGGATAGTATTATTCAGTCTTTTTAGGAATTTTTTCAGGATGCTAGTGGATTACCACCAAAACAGGAAGTAGAGCATGAGATTCAACTATTGCCAAAGTCCCCTCTACCAAACACTTGGTTGTATAGGCAATCCTTTCTTGAGAGTACTGAAGTAAAGAAAGAATTTCAAGAACTACTAGACCAAGGGGTGATACGTCCGAGCACCTCACCATGTGGTTCACCTATTGTGATGGTGCCAAAGAAGGATGGTTCTTGGATAATGTGCATCGACTATTGTGCTTTGAACAAGATCACCATAAAGAAAATATATCCACTTCCCCACATAGATGATCTCTTGGACCAGCTTCAACATGAAAAATTCTTCACAAAGTTGGATCTCAAGTCAGGTTATCACAAAGTTAGGATGAAGGAGGAGGATATATGGAAGACTGCCTTCAAAACAAAACAAGGTTTGTATGAATGGTTAGTACTTCCTTTTGGATTATGCAATGCACCCGCTACATTTATGAGATTGATGAATGATGTATTGTGGGATTTCATAGATTCATGTGTCATTGTATATCTAGATGATATCTTGATTTTTAGTACCACATGGGAAGAACATCTAACACATTTGCAACAAGTCTTGTAAGTTCTAAGGGAGAAAAAAATACTTTATAATATGAAGAAATGTGAATTTTCCAAACAACCACTTGTCTATCTTAGGCACGTGGTTGGAGGAGGAGAGATACAAGTGGATCCAAAGAAGGTGGAAGCCATCACTAATTGGCCAACACCAACAAGAGCCACAAAGACTAGGAGTTTTGTGGGAGCAATACAATATATGAGGAAGTTCATTCCGGGCTTCTCGCGATTGCAACACCTCTACACACAGTGTCCACAAAGAGTAAGGGTTTTGAATGGGTTAAGGAACAAGAAAAATCCTTTGAATTATTGAAATAAAATATTAGTCATGCTCCAATAATTTCTCTTCCTAATTTGTAGAAGCCTTTTGAAGTAGAGACAGATGCTGTGATTACACCACGGGTGCAGTGTTGCTTCAAGGAGGTAAAACTGTATGTTATCATTATGAAACTTTCACTTTAGTAGTTAAAGGATATTCAGTATATGATAAGGAAATGTATGCACTAGTTCAAGTAATTAAGAAATGGAAGAATT
Source organism: Taxus wallichiana var. yunnanensis (assembly GCA_018340775.1). NCBI lineage: Eukaryota > Viridiplantae > Streptophyta > Pinopsida > Cupressales > Taxaceae > Taxus > Taxus wallichiana. The sequence goes on from CM031233.1 coordinate 365,293,148, forward strand.
ATTTGTTGGGTAAAGAAACTATTATGCACACTAACCACAAACCTCTCCAATATTTATAAGAACAAGTCTAAATTACAATAGGCAAGGCACTAAAAATGGATGGGGTTCCTTCAGCAGTTCCATCTGGTGATTAAATACAAGAAGGGTAGTACAAACTTGGTGGTAGAAATGTTGTCTAGGCCACCCACATAGGAGAAGTTTTCCTATTTGACCACTATCTCTCAGATTGATCCCTTCACAAAGGAATCTTACGGAGAGGCATATGCCTAGGACAAATAATTTGGGGTGATATTTCAGTAGTTGCAGTCCCAAGGGGCTGAAAGGACAGGATTGAAGATTGTTATCTCAAAGACGGGATGCTCTACCAATGGGGGAAGCTTTGCGTGCCAAAAGAAGAGCAAATTCTATTGATGAGGGAAGCACATACCTCGAAAGTAATGGGACACTCCGGTGTTGGTAAGACCCTAGCCCACTTGCAAAGGTACGTGTATTGGCCCAATATGCAAGAAGAAGTATAAAAATTTATATGGGGATTTAAATGTTGTTGTACTAGCAAGCCTAAGACTAGGAAGGAAGGTTTGTATATGTCGTTTCTAGTACCTACTTGTCTATGGGAGGACATTTCTATGGATTTTGTAGGAGGATTACCTATGTCTAAACATGGTCATGACTATCTCTATGTTGTTGTTGATAGATTTAGTAAGAGGTGTATTCTTATGGCATGTAAAAAGACAATAAAAGCACATGAGGTGGAAGATATTTTATTTGCTAATGTATGGGTGAATTTTGGTTTGCCAAATTCTATTGTTTTTGACAGGATTCCAGGTTCTTGGGGAAGTTTTGGACTACTTTGTGGGACAAGATGGATACTAGGTTACAAAGGAGCACAACTTTCCATCCACAGATAGATGGATAAACAAAGGTGGTAAACAGGACTTTGGTATAATTGATCAGAGGGTATAACAACAAATACCCAAGGACTTGGGATGAGTCCTTAGCCTACATTCAACATTCCTATAACCGGGTAGTACACACATCCACTATGAAGTCACCGTTTGAAGCATGCTTGGGATATCTACCTACAAATACACTAGACATAGCATTTGGATAGTAGGATGAGAAGGATACATGAGACACAGAGGTGACTAGAGCAAACAAATTCATTGAGAGGATCTGGAAAATCCATCTCAAAGTCAAGGAATAACTAGAGAAATCTCAAGCCAAGTACAAAGCTAGACATGATCAACATAGAAGGGAACATAAGCTTCATGTTGGAGATAGAAATTAGATTTACTTGAGAAAGGAGAGACTACAAGGTCAAGCACAAAAGCTTAAGCCACTACGAGATGGACCCTTCACCACATTGGAGCAGTTAGAGAAAATGCCTTTCAACTTGATTTACCGTCATTCATGAGGATATAATCTGTAGTAAAACTTCACTCTTACCCTCATCCACCAAAACCACCTCATCTATAATTTCTTCTCCAAACACCCCCATTGAATCTTACATGGAAATCTTTCAACGTATACTCTAAGCATCGTAATCAATCTTACACCAATCAAACCATTTTATCCACGAGGTTCACGACTTCATGGTTTGATTCTAATATTATTTATGCATACCATTGTGCATAGGGACATGATACTGAACATTTTAGGGCCCTCCAAAATATCATCCATAATATTATCAATGAGGATGCAATTATTATTGAAGGGTACCACATGATCCATAGGGATCCAAAATGACTCTACTTTATCAAATCAGCCAACACGAAGAAGAAAAAATGATACACGAAGGTTGTTAAGTAACATGACCACCGCCCCTATGTAGGGTGGCGATTGAATTGCCGCCCAACCACGGTGGCGGTGTTAGGACTACCGGTCTACACAAGGTGGTGGTTACGGATCTCTCGGGACAGAAAACAAAATCAAAAAATAAATAGCTCGAGAATTTGAAAGGTTGTTTGTTTCCTTTCTCCTCCACGACCTTTCCCATTCTCTAGTGCATGGGAGGACATGAGAAAGGCTATAAATGCTTGTTATGGAAGAGAACAAAGATCATTGAAGAATGAAGCAAGTGAGTAAGAAGCTCTTAGTGTTGGAATTGTGATTTGTAGAAGTAAGGATTAATTGAGTCGAGTAAACAAGTAACTGGGAGGAAGTGTGAGATATTATCTACTTCTCTTTCATACTTATTGTAATTTCTATACTTATTATTGAATTGGAAAATAAAAGTGGGAAGAAATAGCAATTTCCCTTCCCGACTTGTTTTTCCTCCTCTGGAAGTTTTCCATTATAAAATTTTTGGTGTATGAGTCTATATTCTTTCCCTTTCTACAAATTGTTGATTCTAAGAACAAATATAATTCATTCACTAGCTATCTCTATTATTTTCTAATAGAAAGTAGAACAACTGCGATTAATTGTTATTTCGTGGATAATTCCAAAATTGAAGAGTTTGAGATCACCACACTCCTCTATTGACCAATCTCACTCCATATTCATCCACCAAGACATCTAAATCTCCTCATTCATCTAATAATTATGTTTCCATCCCTCCTCTAACTTCAAATAATCCTAAAGAGGATCCACCTCTCTTTATTAATGTTATTCGACTCATGATCCGTTCTCATCCCCATGGTTACCAACCACCCACTCAATCCAAATCCAAATTAATTATAAATTCTCCTCCTAGTGATTCTACTCTTCTTCATAAAAACCTAAGGTGTTTATCTTAGCTGCCCCTCGTCCTGCTATTATTGAGAAGAGTGTTATGAAACAACTTCATCAGGCCCCAGTAAATATGCCACTCTATGAGCTCATCCAAAGCTCTCTGAACCATAAGAAAGCCTTCATGTAATCTCTAAAGTATATCCCCACTATTAACAATGAGGCTCAACACTTTGCATTTCTTGTTGGTGCACTCGTTGTTTCGCTTCCACATCCTTTGACGATATTGAAATACCTAACATAAATTATGAAGAGCAAGACCTTCCCTATCTATCACTATGCATATCAAAGACTCTTTTATTTGTTGTTCTATGATAGACAATTAAGCTATCATAAATATTATCTTGTCTCATCCTTTTGATTGACTTAATATCCCTAACTCCATTGTCGCTTGGTACCCTATGGTTCTTCACACATTCAATAATGTTTTTGCCCCGCTTTAGGCATAATTATTCTTCCCATCCATGTTGGTGAAAAAATCCTCCATGAGGTATTCTATATCGTAGAAGGGAGTTTCAATACAATATCCTTGTTGGACGATCATGGATTTATGTCATGCATTGCATTCCTTCCACCCTTCATCGATGCATCAAGTATGGGCACAAGGGGAAAATCTTAACTCTCCCGTAAAAACTCCCCATTAAAGGAATGTAAAACAATTTATCAGCTTAATGACGTGTTCATTCTCATACATGATCCTTCTAAGGAATCCACTAGCTCATCTGTCTCTAGTTCCAAGCTTCCCAATGATGAATCCTTAGAAAAAATGATGGATTAGCTCATGTTGGGGGAGTATTGTCTTCTCACACTTAATACTCTTCCTACACCTCATAGGCTCGATAGACCCGAAAAAGATGTAATGTATCAACTTTGGCATTGGGGATATCATTCATTTTGGTCCACCTCATCTTCATACCAACCTCATATATGGTGGCATCAATTTCCCTTCTTCACACATTGACACAAGAAATTTGCATGATCTATCAAATTTTTCCTCAGCAAAATACTAAGAATGTTCCAGGTAAGAAATCTATCCTACACAAACTTCTTCCACATGATTGTATCTTAAAATCTATAAGTAGTAGCATATTCTCCATGACTGATCTTTCAAAACAAGTGGATATTACACCTGGAAATCGACTCAATGTGAACAAGAAATTAAGCATACAACATGAGTAGCTGTTAGTTACACTTCTCAAAAACACAAGACAACATTTACATGGGATTATGGAGATATGCATGGAATCCATCCTAAAATTTTTACTCATAAGATATACATTAAGGAAAATTGCAAGCCAATAAGGTAGCCACAAAGAAGAATGAACCCAACAATAAGAGACATAGTGAAGGAGGAATTAAAGAAACTATTGGACATTGGATTCATATATCCAATTTTAGATAGTCAATGGGTGTCACCACTTGTTATTGTACCCAAAAAGAATGGAAAATAGAGGATTTGCATGGACTATAGGGACATAAACACAACAACAAAAATGATCATTTCCCACTTCCTTTTATTGATCAAGTACTTGACACTCTTGCTGGAAAAAATACTTTTATTTCTGGATGGTTACATGGCTACAATCAAATTCAGATTACACTAGAGGATCAGGACAAGACAACATTCACATGCCCATGGGGAACTTTTGCATACTTTGTTCTTCCCTTTGGTTTGTGCAATGCACCTACCACATTTCAGAGGGTAGTACTTAGCATCTTCTTAGATTTAACCAATGACTATATGGAGGTATACATGGATGATTTTACAGTCCATGAAAACACTTTTGATGAAGCAATGAAGAACTTAGACAAAGTTCTCAAAATATGTAAGGAGCATAACTTTGTCCTTAAGCAATAAAAATGCTATATGATGATGTTTGAAGGGATTGTGTTAGGTCATTACCGTCATCCGATGGGATCTAAGTACATCCAATAAAAATATCAATGATTATAAATTTTCTAACACCCAAAAAGTAGAAGGATATAAGGAGTTTCTTGGGCCATGTTGGGTATTACCGAATATTCATCCAATATTTTAGCAAAATTGCAGTACCATTGTTTGGTTTACTAGGAAAGGGTGTTGAATTTGTATGGATAGAAAAATGTGAAGTTGTGTTCCAAGTGTTGAAAAAAAATTTGACCTCTACATCTCGTCTGCTAAGAGGGCCATCTTTGGAGTTTTCCATTTTATATACATACAGATGCTTTTGATCAGGCAATTAGAGTTGTTCTAGGCCGAAGGATGGGATACTCAATTATGCCATCTATTATATGAGTAAGAACTTGTAGCATGCTGAGATTAATTACACAGTCACCAAGAAGGAATTCTTATCTGTTGTATATGCCATCAACAATTTCAGACACTATATCACGGGATATCCAGTTTTTATCCATATAGATTATGCTGCCATTAAATATTTGATCAACAAACCAATTGTAAGAAACAAGATAATTGGATGGTTGCTGATCTTACAAGAGTTTGATGTAACAATTGTCAATAAGCCCAGGAAATACAATGTTGTATTAGACTTTCTCTCAAGAATGTAAAACAATAATGAAGAAATAGTAGTGGATGATTCTTTTCCAGATGAGCACTTGTTTTCCATTTCCACCAAGACACCCTGGTATGTTGATATAGCCAACTATTTGGTTTCAGGTAAGACACCTCCACACTATCTATATTCTGAAAAGAAATATATTGTAGAGAAAAGTGTGAATTTCTCTTGGATAGCTAGTTTTCTATTCCACACAGGGTAGGATAATGTTATGAGAAGATGTATTGATGATGAGGAAATTTATGATGTCCTCAAATCCTGCCATAGTGAGCCATGTGGAGGACACTTTTCTGTAAAAATAACAACACAAAAGGTATTAAAAATAGGGTATTATTGGCCTACATTGCATAAGGATGCAACATTGTATGCAATAAGATGTGATAAGTGTCAAAGAATGGGAAGGCCTACCAAATAAGATGAAATATCATTGCATCCTCAGATAGTATTACAACCATTTGATAAATGGGGATTAGAATTTATTGGTCACATTGATCATAAATCTTAAAAAAAGAATACATCCTAGTATGCATAGACTACCTCACCAAATGGACAGAAGTGAAGGCATTACCAAATCAAAAGAGTGAAAGAGTTGTAAAATTCCTATATGACCATATCTTTACAAGATATGGAGTGCCAAGAGAGATTGTCACAATTCACGATTCAAGGCACCCACTTCATTGCTGAAATTATTGTTGATTTAGCTACATAATATAAAATTAGGAATAAGAAGTCCACACCTTATCACCCACAATCCAATGGACAAGTTTAAGTAACAAATAAAGAAATTGTGGCCATCTTGACAGAGACTATGCATTGCATAGAAAGGATTGGTCAGAAAGACTTCCCGAGGAAATTTGGACATTCAATACCATATGAAAGATAAAAAAATGGATTCACACCTTTTCATCTATTGTATGGTAAGAATGCTATCCTCCCTATTGACATTGATCACAATACATTAATAACTGCATTGGAATTAGGCATAGATTTGTCTAAAGCAAAAAGACAAAGGGTTCTTCAACTCAATGAATTGGATGAAATGAGGAGGCAAGTTGTCCATAATATAAAGGTGGTACAAAAGAAAAGGATCAAGTGGCATAACAGGTTCATCAAAACAAGGAAATTCCAAGAAGGTGATTGGGCACTTCTCTTTGACTCCAAATATAAGAACTAGATGGGCAAACTCAGGACAAGGTGGTTAGTTCCATATGAAATTGAGAAGATATTTTCCAATGGGAATGTGAAACTCACCACCATTGATCCTATAAGATTCAAACTATTGGTAAATGGTCATAGATTGAGGTTGTACAAGAAGCCAACTGATAAAAGTATCTTCATCCAATAGTTTAGAGGAGGCCAAAAAGGATGGAAATGAGAACATCATAATTAAGGACGGAGGTTGAACCCTCTTGGTTCATCTTCTGATATTTTGGAAGGATGATATTTTTAGTGGCCTTAGTTTATCCAACTTGTTGGATATCCAAGGAGGAATAAAAGTGATGTGATTAGCCCTCATGGTGATCATCACCATTCATTAACAAGTTTTATTTTATTAGCATTTCTGTTTTGCAGGATTTGGAGTATTTTCCGCAAGGACTGCATAACCTCTCGATGAAAGGAGGTGGTGCAAATATTAAAATGTCCACTTACGACAAAGACATGTAGCTAAAGCCTTGTTTTGATTTATTTTTAATAGAACTTGATTATATGAATATTCAAGAATCCAATTGTATGAACACTAAATATATGAAGATAATCAACACCAAAATAATTCAATCTTCCTCTCTCGAGAATTAGTTGGATTAATTATGGAGCTCATTCTATACAACATCACCTACAACAACACTACTTGCAGCCATGCGGTACCTCAACATGCAACCTCATGCATGCATCCATAGGTGTGAAATCCAAACATGACACATGTCACCATCATTCGGCATACATATCGAGTTAAGTGCACTCAATTTCCTTTAATTAAGTATTGATAGAAAAATTATATTTAATTAAGGTACTTGCCTTGTTGTTCATTAAAAGTTATTGTCAATAATGTCTTACCGTCTTTTTATTCCGACTTGTCTCCCACGTCATCCAATAACCATCACTTCACATGAGCATACTTCAATCAAATGAATGATTCCACTTTCAAGTTGTGTGTGTAATTAGAATCAAGTTTTGAAAACACAAGAGCACTTCGTACTTGTTCATTTGCATTTCACATTCTTAGTGCCAAAAGAAAAAATATCCTTCTTCGTAGAGTTCACATAGTTACAAAAATTTACAATGGGGGAGATTTGATAAGGAATGATCTAACAGATCATTTACAATTGTAGACTTAGTGAAAAATCCTTCAATATTTTCACGATAATGGCTGGATGGATTATATCAATAAGTTTCAAGGTTTTAATGAGTCAATAGTTATAGAATTTTCCACTACATTCAGGGATGGTCAGGAAATAGTGAAGGGATTGCAAGTTAAGGTTGATGACAAGATACTAGCTACGAATCTGGTTTTCCAGTAGAAGGTGAAATGTATCCTGTGAAATCTAATCCTGAAGAAGCTCGAGAAAAATTTGTAGATGAAGATGAAAACTTCATGGCGGATAGACAAGGTACACTACATACTTCTCTAAAACCTTTCTGGGAAGATGTTTCTAATTATATCATCAAATATTTCACCTGTGAGGGTAGATATTCCCAATTGAACATTGTCCATTTTAAATTGTTAAATCATTTGAAGAAAGGTAGACATGTGAATGTACCAAATTTCTTGCATGAGGGGTTAAAGAAGATGAGTAGAGAGTCACAGAGGGGAAGGTCTACCCTTTCTCATCACTATCTTGTCACTCTAGTTGTAAAGCATGCATTGGAAATAAAACATCCTACATTGAATTGGGAGATTTCACACGAGGATAACACATTGATGAATTGTTATGGAAGGGTAAGAGGAAGAGAAAGAGTTTGGCTAGTTCCTCTATACCTCCATCAAAACCCATAGTTTCATAAAACACTACTCCTACGAAACCCTAATTCCTCTCAAAGTTTCCTATCTTCTCAAACACATGTCAATGAAGAAACACCGATTCCGTAAAAGGGTCCCAGGCCTATATCTCTTGAAAGAGTTCTTGTTATAGAAACATTGTTAAATATTTGAAACCTAGAATCTTCCTGTTCCAAGGGAAAAAGGAAATCTTCCTCAAATCCTCTGAGCCATGAAGAAGATCCCATAGACTCAAAACCAAAAATCCAAAACCTTCAAAGTCTAGGAAAAATATTCCAATAGCACTAGATAGTGATGAGGAGAGGATAGGTAGGAATGATGAAGCCATTCCAATGGAAGTTGAACAAGAAGTTCCCATAGTAACAGATGCAGACATAGTTATGGAGGAACAACCCAGGGAATTAAAAAGACAAAGGGAAAGGGATTAGATGCACAACATAATTCACAGAGCCCTACTATATCCATTGACTCAAACATATGCCATTCATTCAGGGGTAACCTAAAAATGCATGAAGGAAAAGTATTGCTTGAAGAAACTGAAATTTTAACCAATGTTCATGGAAACCTTGAGGAAACAGAGATTGTTCATGTGTTGCATGAAGAGGATTTGGTAACTAAGGAAAGTAAGGAAGCAACAACTGTAGTTGCAGATGATGAGAAGCAAACTAAGGAAGTGTCATTAGAAACAATACCCACAACTCAACCTAGTGCCATTGGTACTAAACCTAGTTTACCACTTGATGTAGAGGATATAATTGACAACCTTTTCCATAACCTTGAAGTAGAGATTGCCCAAGAATCTATTCAGCCAATGCAGATAGATGACCCCCAATTACTTATATGTCCTTAGAACTCGTGTCTTAAACATCTAACTTGCAGCCACATGTTATTATATAAGAAGTCTTCGAGAGAGCACCCTAGGACAACTTGTAACAATATGGCAACATAGATTAGTTCAGAGTATTGGGTGAAGAAATTTGAGAACTTTTGTAATAAATTGTCGAAAAGATTGGAAAGAGAAAAATAAAGAATTACTCTTCCAAAGACCAACAATATTCGATTTAACATAAGTGGAGCAAGGCCATTTTTTAGAATATATCTAAAGATGCCCCATGAAATACAATTGCTTCTTTGTGAGTTGTATATGTTCAATTATGCCTTAGAATTTGATAGAGATTGGATCCATGTTCTGTACATTGGGGATGTGCAAGTCTGGGCACTATGCTCTTATTTCAATAATGAGCTATACAGGGAAAAATAGATGGTTGAATACAAGAAATTGTGCAAAGAGAAACCCTTAATGATTAGGGTAGAGGCAAACAATACAAAGGCTATGATTGAAGAATATGCCAAATTCATGAAGGAACAAAAATCAAGCAGAGAGTGTACAAGATGCAAGAAGAAGCCCATGATGAGGTCAAAGATCACATTACGTACAATGCAATGAGAGATAATACAAGCATTTAGGAGGAGATGGGAGGAGATGTCAACAAAGTTAAAGAGGAAGGAAATGCATTCTTATCCAAACATTATCCCAACTCTCCAAAGTGAGTCAACCCATATATTCAGGTAGTAAAGGGATGTGGACCAACTTGGTTCCCGATTGGATACTATCCACCTATTTTACACTATCCAATCCCTCATTGGTCTGGGGATAGAGAACTCAACGAGGAATTGAAAGAAAGGATAATGGAGTGCTACAGGAGGAATGCAGGTTACTTCTTTACTGAACCTGAGGGAACATCCATGCCAACTGATTTTAGACAACTCTGTAGCATCATCTAGAAGATCCCAAGAAAGAAAAATATAAACCAAAAAAATATTTAATGTGGTCATTTAAGAGACTAAGTCTAGGGGTGTGATGAGACCCTTTTATTACTATTTTTGTCTCATCTGTTGTGTATCTTTTCTACCCATGCACTGTTATCTCTATGATTCAATCAGACATTTCCAGTTGAACCTAAAACTTATGGCACATATATATTAATTAGTATAATTATTACTAAGTTACTTTATTTCATGGATTTTGAATGTGCATTTTAATCTCTTTGATGCAATGAATGATTATTAGTGCTTTATCTGAATGCCATACTTGTTTTGCAAGAAGATGTTATATGTTATCTCTAACATGTAGCCAAAGAAACTCTATCACAATACAAGGGGACTCATCCACAACAACTAACATGCAACAAATGGGACTCATCCATGGCAAAGCACCTACAGCCAAAGAAGAACACGCATATACAAAACCATGATTATGGGAAATGTAATCATCAAGGATTCTTCACGTAAGTTCATAAATTCTAGTAGAGAAGTATTCATGTCACGAAGAGCAGATCTCACACCAATGTCTAACTATTATGTATAACTACAACTTGGAACTAGCTGATTTACTTTCACAACTGGTTGTTTGAATGAACAGTTAATTATGTTGATGTATTAGAACACTTTTCTTCAGTTCTAATTGCATGCATAAGAATCTAAATATTTCTTGGGAATGATTTGATGCTTAATCAAAATGTAACTACTAGTTGAACGAGTCTCCTCATGTCTCTGTTGAATATAAAGAGAATGATAATACTTTAGTATATATTGATACATATGAAGGAAATTTATATAAGTTGTATTATGTAATCTTTATGTTGGTGAATAAAAATCTGGGTTCCATCATTTTTTTGTAGACACAAGACTTAGGAAGGAATAACACCCAAGGCAGGGCCCACTTTTAGTTTGTTAAACCCATTTCCTTGTTCCTTACTATTTTAAGTTCTGTGCATGAGTATATTATAGTTGTAGCAAATCATTTCCTTACTTATGAGTTGTTTTTCCTGTTTTATTAAATAATTGTAGTATCTATTTTTATCTATAACCTAGTTTAGTTCCATCATTAAATTTTTAGTTATTGTGACAAAAAAATAATTTAGTTGTATCTCTTGAACACTTCAGAATCGTGTATACAACACTGACAGTTTCTAAATTCTACATCCCTAGGTTTGACCAATAGATGACTATGGATTAGTGAAAAACATACTAAGCTATGCTACAAGTTAATTTGCACCACCACCATTCGGCCTATAAAATTTTGGAGAAATGTTCCAAAGGTCCATGGACATGGAATTCCAAGGGCTAATTAACAAGATTTTTCTTGTCTATCTTGATGAAATCACGGTGTTCTCCAAGGATATGACCTGACCATCTCCTACACCTCAGACAAGTCTTTAAAGCAATTCAAATTCTCTCTTAATCCCAAGAAGTGCATCTTCTTGGCTCATGAAGGTAAACTCTAGGGCACATTTTTTTAAGGAATGGTTAAGAATGGATATGGAGAGGATTATGCGATTCTTGCACTACCATTTCCTAGTCATAAAAAGGACCTTCAAATATTCTTAGGAAGGATCAACTTTGTTAGGAGATTTTTCCTAAAAAAAATTAACCTTGTCAAGCCACTAGCATTAATGATAAAGAAGAACATGGATTTCAAGTGGAATTCCGAGGGAAAAGGAAGATTTGAAGTTATAAAGCACGCTATTGGATAGGCTCGACTCTTGTTGATCTAGATTTCTCAAATGATTTGTTCTTGTATGCCTTGAGGTGCTTGAGAAAATTTCAGCAATATTAATGCATTTGAATTAAGAGGGGTGGAGAAACATATTGCGTTCTTCAACTAGTGCCTTGAGGATTATGAGGTAAGATATTCATTCATTGAGAAACATGTCCTTTCCGTGATAAGAAGTTTAAATAAATTCATACATCTAGTGTCAAATAATAAAATTCATCTACTAGTTTCACATATTGGTGTAAAAGATTTTCTTTTAAACAAGGACCTTAATGAGAAAAGAGCCAATTGCATTACCAAGGCCATGGAATATGACATTGATATCAAATTGTAAAATTTGGTTAGAGGTAAAGGTCTATGTGAACATTTGGATTCAAACCAAAAATTAAGCGTAAAGCTGCTTTAGTATTTCAAGATGACCAGACATAATTAGCCAATTCCTTACCCAAATCTTGTTGGACTTAAGATATAGTACACTTCCTCCAAACAGTCAATGCCCTCCAAGATTGATTAAGGGAAAGATAAGGTACTTCAGGCTTCATTTTATTCCATATTTGTTGGTTGATAATAATTTGGTCAAGAAATATGTAAATGGATTCCTTCCAAGGTGCATCAAAACACGCCAAACAGAGATATCTTGTTAAATGAGTTTCATGATGGAGAAGTAGGTGGTTACTTTTCCCCAAAATTAACAACTCTCAAAATCATGAAAGGTTATTATTATTGGCCTTATATTTTCAATGACTGCTATGCATGGATTAGGAAATGTAGTAAATTGTTATTCTTTAAGGGAAATGAAAAAATAACAGCTCTTCCTCTCCATCCTATCTCATTGGAATGACCATTCATGCAATGGGGACTGGATTTTATTGGGGTGATTAATCCAAATTCAATCTTGGGCCATAAGTGGATCCTCACATCCACATACTACTTCACCAAGTAGATGGAAACAATTACACTCAAGGAGGAAAATGATTTTAGCATTCTAGATTTTTATGAAGGTATTGTGGTAATCTTTGGTATCCCTTCCACAATTATTTCTTATAATTCTATGGATTTTCTTGGATTGAAGATGTCTAATTGGGCTATGAATAACAATATATATTTGAGAACATATCCAAACTATTACCCCTAAGGTAATGGGAACGTTGAACCCACCAATAAAAATTTGTTGAAGATCATAAGGAGGACTCGAATGAAAACTAGAGAACATGGCACACAAAACTAAAATCAGCCTTGTGGGCCAATAGGATTACACCCAAGAGGTTAACCAGTAGCTCTCCCTATAAATTGGTCTATGTAAAATAAGCAAGGCTATCGGTATCTATGGAATTTACAACACTAGAACCTATCAAGCGAGTTGGAGTTATTTGAATTTGAGAACATGGAAGTGGGATATACGAACTTATAGAGTGGAAGATCTTAGAAGTCAAACTATGCAAGAAATGGAGAAAGACCAGGCCCAAATTAAGATGATATTTGATAAAAGGGAAAAAGATAGGAGCTTAAAAGAAGGATACATAGTCATGAAATGGGATGCGAGATAGGGCCAAATGAGGTAGAAACTCCAATTTTGATGCAATATGGAATGAACCTTACATAATTTCCGGATGCAAGACAAACAATGATTTTTCAAAGTGTCAAAGATGGAGAAGAGTTATAGATCTCGGTCAATGGGATCCATCTAAAGCATTGCTAATTAATTAAAGTTCCTCTCTTGTACATAGTACTTTAGTTTTCAAATTCCTCTAGGTGCTTGTAGCACATTGTTCTATTGGTATTTTAGGTTGTATTTTGTATAAGTTCTTTTACACACTCTGCATGATCCATTTTGAACATGTATGCTTTTCATGTTTGTACATAGTTGTGTCTTTTTTTTGTTACACTCTCCAGTTTTTAGGCAAGGTTTCATGGTGGAATCATGTCTTTGGGACATACTCAAAATTTATTCATGTAGCCCCAATAGATCATTTTACAAGGAGTTGTGGTAGAAAATTGAGTTTAAAACAATTTCACCCTCTAATTAAATCAAAATTTTGAACAACTCTTATGATAGGAACAACCAACAACTCAAGTAGCCAAGTCCATACATTGTTTCATATGGATTCAAAGGGGCGAGTTTTCAAAGTTGAGATGGCCATCATCTTGTTAGTGTTATCCAAAATGAGATCCTTGCTCATTTTGTGGCTAACTCCCTTCATTCTTCCCTCTCTTGTGCCTCAGTCATATTTTTTTTCTTTTCAGGCACTCAAGACTTTCTAGAAATGGCACCATTGGATAGATCTTTTTCTTAGATTTCCAGAAAGGTAAAGTTTTCCTCCTAACTCCATGTATTTTTGAAGTTATGGCTCGGTGGAGTTTTTGTGGGAAATTTTCCCCTGAAAGGTCCTGCAGCTAGTAATATACTACCACATGTCCTTGGGAGTGGCAGAGGGCGGAGGTAAACTTGGGATTTTACCAAGTGATTCGGAAAGTTTTCAAAAGGAACATTTCACCCCGAAGGCCCACCTACGAATGACATGCCGCCACATGTCCAAGGGGGAGAAAATAGAAAATTTGACTAAGTGTTGGCACAACTAAAAATTTTGGGCCCAAGGCCCGCACCCAACCACACTGCGCCACGTGTCCCATGGCCGGGCATGCGGACCATGGAGATGAAGTTAGAATTTTGGTGAAATGTTTGGTGAGGGCACAAAGTCAAATTTTGCCCACAGGGTCCGCATCTAATGGCTTCATGCCACGTGTCTCAAGAGCCGCAGACCACGGAGGGATTTTTAATTTTTTTGGCAAAGTGTTTTAGTTAGGTCAAAGGAAAATTATTGGCCCACTGTGCCTGCCGCCGACTAGTTGAATCGTGCCACATGTCAGGGGCGCGTGAGTTTGATCGTCTAGGAAAGATTGGGAGTTTTTCCCAAAAGGTTAGCGCAAGGAGGAAGGTTCACCCCAATGACCCACATCCAATGGGAGCTTAACACGTGGTGCGAGCTTGAGAATGTGGGGGAAAATTGGAAATTTTCCCAAAGCAAAACAAAGGAAATTTTAGATGGAAAAGGCCACCCCCAAATGCGAGCAAATGGAATCTTGCCACGTGTCCGGTGGCGGAAAAATTGTAGAATAGGCCCGTAGGGAAAAAGAGAAGTGGAAAACCCAGATCCAATGGGTTTCGCCACATGTCCAAGTCAGAAAAATGGTCAAACAGTGACGGAAAATTTAAAAGGAAATGCCCGCGGTGAATCACGTTATGCCACGTGTCCCAGGTCATCACCAAGTGAGAATTTTTGGAAAATCTTCCAATGGCCAAAACAGTGGAAAATGAAGTGCAGAAGGCTCACGTCCAATCAGAACATTCCATGTGGCACTAGGAGTGGCGGAGCATGGGGATTTTTGGGAAATTTTCCCAAATGCAAAAAGTGGAAAATTTCAAATTTTTCGCCCGTTAATCCGTTTTGGCCTTGTTTTGCCCTAAAATTTCAAATGGCCATAACTTTCGATCCAGAGCTCGGTTTTCACGTTCTTTATATCAACGGAAAGCTGGTGAAATTATCTACAAGATTATGGGGCCAATTTTGTATTTTGATGGATTTTGGAGAGAGAAAATTTAAAAATGCCTCTAGCACGTGGTCATGAGCAGAAATGATGTTTCAACCACCATTTTTAATGAAGAATGGCTCGTATTCTCTCCCAGCATGGTGAAAAATGTCAGGGAATGGACTTGTAAGGATGCCCATGTTATTTTATTGCATTTTTGGTTAGTGGTTGAATCTCTCCCATGTTTTCCTACGTTTCTCTCTCCTGGGGTCGTTTCTTGCATGGTAAAAGCCAGATTTGGCTCATTTTTGAAGGGTTGAACATTTTTCATGTATTGCAGGCTCCCTCTTTCACCTTGAAAATGAATTTTTGGAATATCAAACCTCTTCTAAGACTACAACCTATTTTTTTCCTCTCGATGTTGTAATGCAAGTGTTTTTGATGTTGAAATGACAATGCAGGCTCTGTGAATGAGTTTTAATCCTTTGTTTGTGTTGTTTGATTCATTTCTGACCTTCCATTACAGTTTATTAGTTTGTGCATGAAGTTTTGTTGCATTTCCATGATTTGTGTCAATCTGCAAAAGTAAAAAATGCTCACCACTCCTTTGGTGCATCACCTTATTAGCACTAGTTTAAGTTTTTTTGCATTCTCTATCTCTGTCCCCTTTGGAATTTAGAGTAGGATTTTGAGTTCAAAACATCTCGTATAACTTGTAAGTAATACACTGATCAGAGGAGTTGAGGAACCAGCCTCTAAACTAGAAGTTTGATCAATAGCCGAGAAGTCTGCCGCTGATTTGCACCAATAGTTTTGGCACACCCGGTGGGACCTTAGAGGTATTCATCTTCATTGCAACAAAATTGATGTGAATTTGTTGCAAGTTTCTTGCTTAAAAGAGCCCTAAATTACACATCTGGCGACTCCAAGGAAGAAGAATCAGCTGGTTTTAGTAGTGCAGACCTGAAAACTCATGAGAAGAATCACCATAAGGTCAAGAGTTGGAGAAGAAGAGGTGTTGTTTGAGTATCTACAGTTATCTCCAAGAAGAAGGCAAAGAGGGAGGAGAATTCAGAGGTCTCCATCTC
Organism: Taxus wallichiana var. yunnanensis; assembly: GCA_018340775.1. NCBI lineage: Eukaryota > Viridiplantae > Streptophyta > Pinopsida > Cupressales > Taxaceae > Taxus > Taxus wallichiana. The sequence continues at coordinate 365,309,603 of CM031233.1, forward strand.
CACCAAATAGAACTCTATCAACTCCTCCACCTGGTAGGCCTTTCATTCAATCAACAAGGGTTCTAAGGCCAATCAGAATGGCACAACACAACCCCTATGTCAATTTCATTGGTAGCAGCCCACTTGCTCTCAATGCACAAAATCTAATCCCAGTTGTAGCATTGAAGAACATTCCATACTTTCTTGGAGAGAATTAGACCACTCCACGGTGATCATGTTAAGGATATTGCTAATATTTGTGCAATCCATGAGATCAATGAGATGCAATTCTTTGTCACAAACCTGTTGGAATCTTCATTCAAAGGGAAAGCTTTGCAATGGTTCAGGATTCTTGCCTCAGGTTCTATTCAAAATTGGAACCAGCTATGTATAGCCCTCCATGAGTAGTTTGGAGAAAAGGGAGATAACTTGTCCCTTTTGGAACAGCTGACAACCATCAAGAGAGCTCCCAATGAGCAGCTGACTGACTTCAACTTCAGGTTTCAAATGACTTGGGAGAGAATTCTAGTGGCAGTAAGGCTAGCAGCAGAAGGTGCTTTTCTATATTACCTTAAAGCTTTAAATTCTGATATTTCTATGTTGATTCAATCCATGGGAGGCACAACTATCCCTGTTGCTTATAGCATTGCCATTAGAGCTGAAAATTGTTTGATTCAAGCTGGCAAGCTAGCTCCTAGGCCTCCAATGCCATTGTTTCCAAGTTTAGAGAGCCCAAGTACTAGTCAAGTGCCTATTTTAGCTCCTATTCCCACTCCTAGAAATCAGAATTCAAGTGAAGCTTCTACTTCATCTTCTAGTGCCTCAAATGAACTTCAAGAAGTCATGAAGCAATTACAAAATTTAGGTAATGAGCTGGTTACACTCAAGAGGCAGCAAGCCCAAGGTTTTAGACCTTCTTTCCAGCCTCAAGCTCAACCTAATAGGCAGCCATACCAACCTCAAAGACCACCCAATCCAGCTGCAAATTTAAATCAAGCAAGACCTCCTGCCAATAGACCATTTCAGCCCTATAATCCCAATGTTACATCTGCCTCTAAAGCCATAGTGCCAGTGCAAAACAACATAGCTCAAGAGTATGATTGGTGTTTCCCATGCAATGAACCTCACAACCAATCTATGTGTTTCAATGGTGCCTTAAATCAAGCATTAATGGTGACTACAACTGGTGTGGAGGGTGAAGGGAGTTAAGGAAATAACTAACAACTAGAAAGATTCCAGCATCAATCAGCTCCAAATGATGCCACACTTGTAAACTGGCAGGCAGAAGATTTTTGTGGCATGAATCAAATGATTCCCCAAAGTGTTGCAGCCAACACAAGGTCAAAAGGAGAAATTTGGGTGAAGAACAACCATTGGCTCCAAGTAATCCACAATCTTCTATCACTCCACAAATTATTGGCAAACAAAATGCAGTTCCAAACACGCAAGGACTACCTAAAACAGCTCCTAGGCCAACTCAAATGCCAGTTATTGCTGCCCATGTGCAAGGAATGAATGTGTAGGCCAAGGGACAGCAGAGAGATGCTTCATCTCCATTCAACATCATTGATCAGATGAAGAAGACAAATGTAAACATATCAATGTGGGAATCACTATCCATCCTAGGCCAAAGAGATTTGCTACAATCTACCATGAAGGACTGGTCAACTTCAAATCAGCAAGTCCAAATGCGGGACAAGGTGCTCACAAATGCTTCCCGGCATGAGAGGAATCATGGAGGACAGCAAGTAAAAATGTTGAAGCCCCTCCATTCTATGTTTCATTGATCATTGGAAACCAATTAGTACACAACTACATGATTGATTCTGAGCAAGTAGTTCAAGAATGCCCAAGCAAATAGTTGATCGCTTAGGGCTTCAATATGAAGTCATATCCAAAGGGTAGTGCAATTGGATGGGACAGCGGTAAATAACACTTGATTGGAGTGATCAAAAACTTGAGTCTTACTTTGCATGCATGCCCCAACGTTGTTATTTTGTAAGATGTCTTAGTAATAGATCTTCCACCACTCTTTGCCCTATGTTTGTCAAGGGATTTCACACCAAGTTTGGAGGTTATTTATCTACCGATTGGTCACACATGTTGTTTAGAGCAAGATATGGAACTAAAACCACAATCAAATCTGAGCCTATTGCAAACATTCACATTGAGCCTCACACTCCAACCCAAATAAATACCAATTGTTCAAAGCGTTTGATCAAGAGGATTATCCAAGCACTAATGAAGATGACACCAAGGTTAGAAGCATCCCGATTTAGCTCTTGATGAATGGGCAAGCAAGGTGCATACTTTTGATCCTTATCAAGAAATAGAAGAATCGAGTTAGGAGTCTATTGCACGCATGAAGAAAATCAGCCTATCCCTAACATCACCAAGCCGGACCACAAGGATGACAATGAGGTATGGCGGTTGTTTTTGATGGATCAAGGAGTAGACAACGTGCGGGAGGGGGAGCTATGCTTTTTCACCTCAAGGAGTTAAGTATTATTCAACTTTTGGATTTTGGTTTGCATGCTCTAATAACACTACTGAATATGAAGCTTTGATACAAGGATTGCATTGGTCAATCAAGAGAGGAATAAAGAACTTGCAAGTCTTTGGTGATAGTGAGTTTATTGTCAACCAAGTTAAGGGGCAGCATGTTGTCAAGAATGATCTACTCAAGTGCTACAAAAACAGGGTGTGGGACCTCATTGAAGATTTTGAGGGCTTTGGCATCAAATCCATTCCTAGAAAAGAGAACCAAGCTGCTGACAGGCTTGTAGTAGTTGGGGCAGCCTTTGACGTTGTTGAAAGCATTCAAAAAGACAAGGTACAACCAAACATCCATGTGATTGTAAGGCCTTTAGTGCCAGACAACAATGTAAGTTGGCAAGTGTTTGAAAATGATCAACAAATCATCCATTTCTTGCAAGAAGAGGCTGAGTTCTCAACTAAAAATCAGGAAAAGTTGGAGCAGCAATATGGTGACCAAGTGGTACAGCTGAGAACCAACAAACTACCAAAGGGACTTATTACTTTGGAGTCCATTTTCAATCCTAATGATCAGTTTAGGAAGGAGAAAGAAAACATCCAAGTCAAGGGAGAAGATTCAGTATCCATCTCGGTGGAAGAAGGAAAATCACTCCAAATTGGTAAGAGGACAATGAACAAGAAAGGTATGAGTTCATACAGACTTTGTCAATAATTCTCGATGTGTTTGCTTGGAGCTATGAAGATTTGAAATGTTTCAATCCCGAGCTAGCTCAACACACCATTGAATTGGATCCAAGTACTAAACCCATCAGGCAAAAATAAAGGCCAGCCAATCCACACATGGAGCCTCTTATGAGAAATGAATTGAATAAGTTGATAGAGTCAAGAATCATATTCCCTATCAAGCATTCTAGTTGGGTGGCCAACTTAGTTCCGATTAGAAAGAAGAGTGGGGAAATCAGATTGTGTGTTGACTTTAGAGATTTGAATATAGCATCTCTCAAGGATCATTATCCACTTCTTCCATGAAGCAGATTTTACAAGTTGTTGCTTTGGCTCGAGAGGTTTTCATTACTTGATGGCTATTCGTGGTACAATCGGATCATGGTGAAAGAAGGGGATCAGTTCAAGACAGCCTTTACAACCAAATGGGGAACTTATGCATACAGAAAATGCCATTTGGGCTGTCCAACACTGGAGCTACTTTCCAAAGAGCAATAGACATGGCATTCAAGGATTTGATTAACAACATGGTGCTGATATATCTTGATGATATCATTTGTTTTTCAAAAATTCAAGAGACCATCTCTTTCATTTGAGCAAGTGTTCCAAAGGTGCAAAAGATTTGGAGTATCCTTGAACCCTAAAAAGTGTATTTTTCTATCCCATGAAGGAAAATCCTTGGCCACATTGTCTCCAAAGAAGGATTAGCAATTGATCCAGAAAGAGTTGAAGCCATAAGAGCACTACCATTGCTAAGTCACAAGAAGGCCCTTCAAAGTTTCTTGGGGAGAATAAATTTTGTTCGTAGGTTTGTCCCAATTTTTGCATCCCTAGTCAAGCCTATCATCAAGATGTTAAAGAAAAACATAGCTTTTAAATGGACAGTAGAAGACAAAGAAAGTTTTGAAGCAATCAAAGAAGCCATCTCTCAAGCCCCAACTCTCATTAACCTGGATTTCTCCAAGGATTTCATCCTCTATGCATTTGGGGGTGATGATACTATTTCTGCAATTTTGGTACAGCAGAACAAAGACAATGATGAGCAACCAATTGCTTTCTTTAGCCAAATCCTAGAGGACTATGAGGTGAGATATTCTTTCATTGAGAAGCATGTTCTTGTAGTAATCAGAGCTTGAAGAAATTCAAGCATCTAGTTTCAAACAACAAGGTTTAGTTGCTGGTTTCTCATGTGGGAGTTAAAGACTTCCTCCTCAACAGAGACCTGAATGAAAAGAGAGCAGGCTGGATTACTCATGTCATGGAGTATGACATTGAGATCAAAGTCACCAAGTTGGTTAGAGGAAAAGGATTGTGTGAGCAGCTGGTCTTGAACAAACACAAGGAAGCATGCAATGAGAAGGAGGTTGTTTTGGCGTTGCAAGACAGCCATGAGAAAGGAAGCACTCAAAAGGAAAATGATGATGTCCTCACTCCTTGCTGGACCCAAGACATAATGCACTTCCTAAGCATAGGTCTATGCCCTCTAGAGATGAACAAGACCAAAAGAAGACACTTTATATTGCAGGCTATCCCATATACCCTTGTTGATGGTGTTTTGTTCAGAAAGGATGTGAATGGAGTGTTGTTGAGATGCATTGGTACAAATCATATTCATAAGGTGTTGGAAGAGTTCCATGGTGGATTAGCTGGTGGTCATTTTGCACCAAGAGTGACAGCTCTAAAGATCATGAGGGCTGGCTATTATTGGCCCAATATTTTCAGTGATTGTTATGCATGGATCAAGAGGTGCAAGAATTGTGCATTCTTCACAGGTAAAGAGAGGCTAGCTGCCCTTCCATTGCATCCAATTTCAGTTGACCAGCCATTCATGCAATGGGGTTTGGACTTCATTGGATTCATTAATCCCAATTCAAGCCAAGGGCACAAATGGATTTTAATAGCAACAGATTACTTCACCAAGTGGACTGAAGCAAGTAAGCACTCAAGGAAGCAAATGAATCTAGCATCCTAGATTTCTATGAGGGAATAGCAACTAGATTTGGCATACCTGCTACAATAATATCAGATAATGCATTGGCATTCATTGGGTCCAAGGTAACTAAATGGGCTATCAAGAATGGGATCTACCTAAGTACTTCATCAAACTATTACCCTTAGGGTAATGGCCAGGCTAAATCTACAAACAAGAACTTGTTAAGGATCATTAGGAGGACTCTTGATGAAAATCAGAGATCTTGGCATACTAATTTGAAATCAGCCTTATGGGTTGATAGGATAACTCCTAAACGATCTACAAGTAACTCCCCATTCAATCTTGTTTATGGAAGAGAGGAAATTTTTCCCATGTCACTTGAGTTGCCAATGTTAGAACTCATAAAACAGTTGGAGTTGTTGGAGTTTGAGCCCATGGAGGTTAGATATGCAGAATTGATGGAGCTCCAAGAAATCAGAAATCAAGCATCCCGAGCAATGGAGAAGGATCAAGCTTTGATCAAGAAGACCTTTGATAGGAAGGCCAAGGATAGATCTTTCCAAGTTGGAGATCTAGTGTTAAAATGGGATGCAGACAGAGAAAAACCGGGAAGGCATTCAAAATTTGATGCCATTTGGAGTGGCCCATACATGGTCACAAAGTGTAAGGACAGCAATGCTTTCCAATTGTCTTCATTGGATGGCAAAGAATTGCAGATTCCAGTCAATGGAATCCATCTAAAGCATTTCTACTGAAGGGAATTCTCCACCTTGTACATATTAGCTTAGGTTTTCATTCCTCCAAGTGCTTGTGCACATTATTTTGTTGTAGATTAGCTTTTCTTTCCCTAAGTGCTTTGGCACAAGCTTGCTGTTCCAAGAAATGTGTTTTGCAGGCCTTGCTCCAATCAGATGGTGTTCTACCCTCCATCTTCCTCCTTACAGTGTTCTAATCAGTTGGGGTACCAAGCAGAGAATTTGATGACTCCATGCCCAATGGATTGTTTCAGGAAACTGGTAACTTCATCCAGCAGGCAGATGACCCCTCTGAGTCACCAAAATTGTTATCCAAAATGAGCCCCTTGCTCATTTTGTGGCTAACTCCCTTCATTCTTCCCTCTCTTGTGCCTCAGTCATAATTTTTTTACTTTTCAGCACTCAAGACTTTTTGGAAATGGCACCATTGGATAGATCTTTTCTCATCTTTCCAGAAAGGTAAAGTTTTCCTCCTAACTCCATGTATTTTTGAAGTTATGGCTCGACAGAGTTTTTATGGGAAAATTTCCCTTAAAAGTTCCATGCACTGTAATATGTTGCCATGTGTCCTCGGAAGTGGCAGAGGGTGGAGGTAAACTTGGGATTTTACCAAGTGATTCAGCAAGTTTTCAAAAGGAACATTTCGCCCCGAAGGCCCACCTACGAATGACATACCGCCATGTGTCCAAGGGGGAGAAAATAGAAAATTTGACTAAGTGTTGGCACAACTAAAAATTTTCGGCCCCAAGGCCTGCACCCAACCACACTGCACCACGTGTCCCATGGACGGAACGGTAGACCATGGAGATGAAGTTAGAATTTTGGCAAAATGTTTGGTGAGGTCGCAAAGACAAATTTTGCCCGCAGGGTCCGCATCCAATGGCTTCATGCTAGGTGTCTCAAGAGCTTGCAAGACCGTAGAGGGATTTTAAATTTTTTGGCAAAGTGTTTTGGTTAGGTCAAAGGAAAATTATTGGCCCACAGCCGCGGCGGTCGACCAAATCGTGCCACGAGTTTAGGGGCGTCGGAGTTTTGGTTGCCGGGGAAAGATTGGGAGTTTTTCCCAAAAGGTTAGCGCAAGGAGGAAGGTTCGCCCCAATGACCCGCATCTAATGGGAGCTTGCCACATGGCGCCAGAGCTTTGGAATAAGGGGGAAAATTGGAAATTTTCCCAAAGAAAAATGAAGGAAATTTCAGACGGAAAAGGCCGCCCCCCAAATGGGAGCCAATGGAATCTTGCCACATGTCCGGTGGCGGAAAAAATTACAAAAGCAGGCCCACAGGAAAAAGAGAAGTGGAAAACCGCATCCAATGGGGTTCGCCACATGTCCAAGTCGAAAAATGGTCAAACAACAATGGAAAATTTAAAAGGAAATGCCCGCGGTGAATCACGTTATGCCACGTGTCCCCAGGTCATCGGCCCACTGAGAATTTTTGGAAAATTTTCCAATGGCCAAAACAGTGGAAAATGAAGCGCAGAAGGCCCATGTCCAATCAGAACATGCCACGTGGCACTAGGAGTGGTGGAGCATGGGGATTTTTGGGAAATTTTCCCGAATGCAAAAAGTGGGAAATTTCAAATTTTTCGCCCGCCAATCCGTTTTGGCCCTGTTTTGCCCTAAAATTTCAAATGGCCATAACTTTTGATCCAGAGCTCGGTTTTTCACGTTCTTTATATCAACGGAAATCTGGTGAAATTATCTACAAGATTCTGGGGTCAATTTTTTATTTTGATGGAGTTTAGAGAGATAAAATTGAAAAATGCCTCTGGCATGTGGTCATGAGCAGAAATGACGTTTCAACCACCATTTTTAATGAAGAATGGCTCACATTCTCTCCCAGCATGGTGAAAAATGTTAGGGAATGGACTTGTAAGGATGCCCATGCTATTTTATTGCATTTTTGGTTGGTGGTTGAAGCTCTCCCATGTTTTCCCACATTTCTCTCTCCTGGGGTCATTTCTTGCATTGTAAAAGCCAGATTTGGCTCATTTTTGAAGGGTTGAACATTTTTCATGTATTATAGGCTCCCTCTTTCACCTTAAAAGTGATTTTGTGGAATATCAGACCTCTTCCAAGACTGCAACCTATTTTTACCTCTCAGATGTTGTAATGCAAGTGTTTTTGATGTTGAAATGACAATGCAGGCTCTGTGAATGAGTTTTAATCCTCTGTTTGTGTTGTTTGATTCATTTCTAACCTTCCATTACATTTTATCAGTTTGTGCATGAAGTTTTGTTGCATTTCCATGATTTGTGTCAATCTACAGAAGTAAAAAATGCTCACCACTCCTTTGGTGCATCACCTTATTAGCACTAGTTCAAGTTTTTTTGCATTCTCTATCTCTGTCCCCTTTGGAATTTACAGTAGGATTTTGAGTTTGAAACCTCTGTATAAATTACAAGTAATACACCTGATCGGAGGAGTTGAGGAACCAACCTCTAAACTAGAGATTCTTTTCCCATTTTACAAGTCCCACACTGGGAAAGATTCAATCTTTGTGCAATCACACTTTGGATGTCCAAAAGGTCAAACTAGAAGTCGATCAACATCCGGGGTGCTACTTGATTTGCACCAACATTAGGATGACTCCATGTCCAATGGATACTTTAAGGCCATTAACATTTTCAATCTAGTGGGAAAATTATCTTGTGAGTCACCAAATTGTTATCCATTTTTTCACCCATGCAAAATGGATGACTCGAGTCTTGGGAGTTGGCAGTATAATGGAGTGCGGTGTATTGCAAAATAGGTATCTCGTGACCAAGCCGGGAGTGGGTGAGTCATAAGCGAGCTCAACATTTGAAGCAATAAGTTAGGCTAGTTAGTCCGGGGAATGTACGTGAGCGAGTATACTACCGATTGGTATCATATAAATGCTACCATATGACAACATTATAGCTTGTTACCTATCGATAATAGGAGAAGGAACATAGTGGAGGTTGGCAAGGTCATAGGAACAAAGTGCCCTACTACCTACTAGTAGTAGGGACAAAATAATGCAGCTTCCTCGCGAGTGAACATGTCATCGGTAATAAGTACAAATGCTATCGATCGACAACATAAAGTGTTGCTACCGCTCGGTAGCATATAGAGGAGATGGATGAGTCATAGGATGAAATGGAAAATGTAACATATCAAGAAGCATGTATGGATGCTATCATTTGACCCTATGAAATTTTTTTCAGGGAACACATGTGTCAAGGCGCTAGGAGTACGAGACGCCTACCGGCTAGTTGAAGGAAACAAACAACCAAATGACATCATGATTTTACCAACAACCAGATCCATGGAAAAATGCAATGATCGATCGCATAATTGATGTTGTCAACCACCAATAGGAACATCAATTGTGGAATGAGCATTAATGGTGGTAGTTTTGGTAGCTCAACTATCTATAAGGAATTTAATGTATGGTACATGAGGTGAATTATCTATATATATGTAAAATCCCCTCATTTTTCAGGGATATCGTAAAAACATAGAGGAAATCTACTTAAATTGTTCCATAATACCTTTTGTGAGTTCTAGGCATCGATTTATGACTCAAAGAAGAGATTCTTGCTTTATATCTTCTTTGTAATAGATTGTGCATGATTTTAAGCAATAAAATTTGTGTTTTGTGGATGTTTTTGCCATAGCTTATGTTTTATTGCATTTTTTCCTTTCATTTCGATTATAAATATATTGTGCATATTTTGTTCTTCTTGTAGGGATTATATTTGTTATGCTCCATGGAAATGGAGATTTGAATGTTGTGTTGGATTGTGGCACTTATGTTTGCCCTTTCCTACTTCATTTTCTTCCCATTTTCACTCACCTAAATATCTACACTCTCCGTTCTTGGTATAACCACATCCCCTAGTTTAGGAATTTCATTTCATACATCTCTCTCCCTAGCCCATTAGATTTTCGGAGTTAGTTTTAGGTAGTTGCATTTCCCTTTTAGGAGTATTTTAGCATTATATTAGGTAGAGGAACCAACCTTATTTGGAGGGTTGTATCATTTACGGGGATCCCACACCTTGAGACAACCCCTTGTTACCCTAGAAACATTGTCAGATGCTCATCCCGATAATGGGAACCAAGATTGACGCAATAAGAATGATATTCAATATTACATTGTTGGGTATTATTCAATATCCAATGTAAAAATTTATAGGCTATGCAAGCTCCTATTAAGGTGGAGTCAAGCCTAACCAAATTCATACCTAAAATACTCTACAACCAAAACTATCACAAACAATAATATACTAAACAACTCATAATACGAGTTGTTATTACAACCACATTGATTATACACACATTAATAATGTTAACACTATTAATTCCTAACATTCACCCCCTTAGTGTGAACATTATTAATCTCTGACATTCACCCCCTTAATGTGAACATGGTGAAGAACCATATTTTGAAGAAGTTGAACCACCTCCTGAAAGCACTACTTAGACTAGGTACAAACTCCATAGATTATCTATTTACCCTCGTAAAGGTGTAGTGTTGAGCCAAATTATATAAGAATGCTCCCTTCCTCTTTGGGTTCTTGTGGGACTTTCCCTTTCTATTTGGGTGCCTGAATTTTGAATCTCTAAGATTCATAAGCTTCGCAACTAATCGGATAACCATCCCTTGAGTCTACCTTCAAATCTTCTCTTGCTCCTCAAAAGAGAGTTTTTCAATATATGAATCTTCCCCAAAATTCTAGAAAGGGGTTTATTCAGCACACTGACACACTAGAAAAATAGAAAATCTGAAAACATAAACTGAAACACACACAATTGAAAAAAAATGCCACCAAATCATATGTGCGGCCCCATCATTGGAGAATGACGAGAGGTCACTGATTGACCTCCAACCTCCATTTTCCTCCATCCTCTGATGTCATATTGCTAGCTCATCTGGATTTGATCATGAAGCATAATTACAAATCGATGTTGGGTTACACCGAAAATACATCCATGAGGTAAATTTTATTTTTATAGTTTTGACAACTTGACTTTTTTGACCAGACAATAAAAAATCCTAAAATCACCTATTTAATTAACTTGACACTTTGATGGACACAAAAAAATGACTAAATGACATGATGATTATATAACCTAGATGTAACAATGACACTTAAATGATCTTTTTTTTTAATATAGACTTTAACTCACAATGATGACAATTGATTAAATATTTGACTACGACTCTTAATGAGATAGAAGACAACGCTTTAGAAATGACTCTTAATATAAAAAAATGACTCATTTATATAAATAGACAAATTCATGACACAAAGACATGGAAACTTTTAATGATGACAATAAAACAAGAGGACACATGATTATTTATAAACTTGGAAAATATATTAGACTAAAAGACTACTAAAGTGGAAAAACAAAAATGGCACATTGACAACTAAAAATTTAGGATAAATAATCGACTTATGGACGTAAAACAAATATGGATTGCAATAGACTTTTTACTATCAAATAATACACACTATAAAACTATCCACTGACAAATTTGTCACCTTCAAGAAAAAAACGTGGATCCCATTCACTATTCCATATACGCGTGGATACTCCAAATTCCGCTTTTGTAGGTGTTTAACCCGCAACAATGGAGAATTGTGGATATTGAAATCATGTCATTCTACTACGTAGACACATGAAGACTGGAATTTACATTCCATGCACAATGTTGATGGGATTAGATGCGCATAGTCCTTGTGAACAACAGCCACATAGCACAATGACTGTACATTTGTCCTTGATTCGAATAGCATTGATAGGTTGGAGCTCATGTGATGCACAGACTGTCACAACAGATCTCATCGTTATCTCCAACGCAACGAAGTCTTTGAAAACTTCAATGGTAGATGCATGTAAAGTGGAAGAAATAAGTCAATTGACCATTAATGGAGCTGAATCCAAAATCAACATAGGTCTGTGACCACTCTTAGATGCAAAATGTCAATATGAACTGCACCGTCCAATGCACCAGCTACAGGTCGGGCGAAGATAGAATCTATACACAAAGTCTGATGCAAAAATGATGTTTGGTTCAATGTTGAGTCGACGGTGGAAGAGTGCATCTGATTCAGCAGGCGTCACAAGCTAAACATGTTATCAAGATCTGCAATATTACGGTAGACAAAATCTCCAAACACATATACAGAAGTTGGGCAATCTAATGAGGAGAGAGTCGTTTCAAATAGTAGATGCGCATGAAAAACATCAAGAGCCCAATATAGAATGACGATTTCAAGGATCCAACAAATAAATTAATATGATCAAACCATGTAGCTGTAGGTACACGCGATCCAAATTAGAGTTGGACATTTTAAATAAAGATCTGCGTCATATCCATAAGCGTCTTTGTATACAGTCCGTCTAAGAACTGTTGAAGCAGATCAAGAGATTACTACAAGCTATTAACTATTCTCAACAATATTTTTATCTCATCACTTAGGGAAATATAAAGTGAGATGCCTTCACAAGATAAATCATGCTTCCATTGCAGTAGCCTCTCTCTCATAAACCTTGGCTTTGATACTAGATAATGGGAACCAAGATTGTACGCACAAAGAATGATATTTAATATTACACTGCTGTGTATTATTCAATATGCAATATACAAATTTATAGGCTATGCAAGCTCCTATTAAGGTGGAGTCAAGCCTAACCAAATTCATACCTAAAATACTCTACAACCTATTTACGTGAGTTTGGTTTAACAACCAAAACTCACACAAACAATAATATACTAAACAACTCATAATATGAGTTGTTATTATAACCACATTGATTATACACACATTAATAATGTGAACACTATTAATTCCTAACATTCACATTTCAATACATATCGAGAGGGTGTTGTTATTTAGTGATAACAATTCCTAAATATGATTCGTCCATATCTAATGAACATCATGCCATCATTTCTAAGGTTCCTTCTACAAATACTCAAGAACCGCCTAAGCAATCGCCTCTCAAAATCAATATATCACCCCCTTTTAAGTCATCTACGACATTACCAAGTCAAAATACACAACTGCCTCTCAAAATCATTCCACCTTCTTCTACTATCAAGTCTTCTGCAACATCATCAATCCCACCTAAATTACCACCATTCAAGATTCCTCCCCATCTTGCTCCACTTCCATTTCCAATTCATTTTTTCAAAGAAACTACCCCTTCTACTGATGATCAGGACACATTTCAAAATTTTCCACCATCACATGGTCCTATTGTTGCTTCTACCACACATGATTCCACCGCTTCACACTAACTTGGTCTTTGGTAGTTTACTCTTGTCACCTTACCCCCTGATGACACACTCATATTATTATGGTTCTTATACGACTGTTGAGTGATCTCTTACAATAATAACACCATTTCATTGCCGCATTACATGCTTCATTAACATATCTATCTATTACATAATCACTCATACATACATACATCTACAACCATCTATCACTCATGATGCATACAATACAATCTCTCATCATTTATCCCATCACTCAATCAATATTACAATATCTATGATACTTCACCACCTTCATACATCACTTTTGTATTTGTTTCCAAACATCATTCATTGAATAACACACTCATCACCATACACTTAGGGGGCATCGTACTTACTCCCTCCACTTCCTAAAGCATCTTCATATTTCTCACACACATCACATATAGTCTTTTAAATTCATCATACAAATTTCGATACATTAACATTGTCATTACCCTGTGATATACTCTTGTGCTATGGTTCACACTTGACTGTTGAGGGAATATTATACACATGAACCTCACACACTACACAATAGACACTACACATTACACATCTTCACACATCATGCACTTTTGTACATATAAATTATCCTCATCTTCCATCTACCAAGCATCATCCTAACTATGTGCTTTGTGAACCCATATATTTCACGCATTATGCACACTACATTACTATACATTTACATGATCTACACATCTTGTATTACACATTGCACATTCTTCATCACACATTACACACTTCACATATTGCACACTTATGACATCTTCTTATAATTACATCTACTACACATTACAAATTTTACTCATCCACTTATACATGTTGTGCTCACTACCCGATGATGAAATCTAGTCCAACGGTTTATACTTGATTGACGAGGGTCCAAATCAAAATTGAACCACACCTCATCACACCTACATCATTCTACACTTTAATCTTTACAATCAATCAATCAACATTTTTTTATCACACTATGCGACATTTTTAGCCATCACCTTCTTCACACATATTGTGATATACGCTCTTAGGATAAATCATCACCCCTTTCTAGCATCTTATTCATACATCTCGTGATATACGCCTTGTGTTACACCATCATGCATACTAGCATCTTACTCACCCATCTAGTGATATACACTTTAGGCTAAATCATCACACATTAAAAATCCTCATTCCCTATGTTGCATACAATATCATCAACACATTACCATTCCACAATCATCACTCTATTCATCAACCCCTTTCTACATACAACACATCACTCAAACCATTTATGGATGACACACTCTCATTTATGGTTCATTCTTGACTGATGAGGGGGCATAAAAAATGAACCTCATTTTAAATATACACATCCACTCAGGGGGCATGCTACCCCTATCATTCATAATGTATTTCATTCTATCTCCTCCACAACATACCGCATATCTTGGTTACATTTACTCTTACTTAAATTTACTTATTACATATTCACTTTATTACACATGCTAGATAGATATCTTTAATGTCATTATATTTATTATACACACATGTGTGTTCAATTTCCTTTCTAGTTGTGATCGTAGATTTTATAAGTCCATTATACGTAGCATGGATTCTTGGCAAAGTACCTAGTACTAGTCCTACAATGGCTCATGGGGCATCCATTTTTGTACACTACAGGTGCTATTGTTTAATTTTGTTTCATAACACAATCCTTTATCATATTATACATGACTTGACATATTTTTTTATCTTTTCTAACATGTTAACGGGTGCTTCATGTGCAACATTTGTTTTACAGGCCTACTTTCTTCCATAATTGTTTGATACATTGTTTGCTTTTTATTTTAATTGCTTGTGGGATTTTCCCTATGTCTTGTTTGTTCTCTGATTGCTTACTTCCAATACGACCTTGATTGTCTTGCGACATTATGAGTGATGTCCCATGTTTGCAACCCACTTTTCATGGTCTACATTATCTTCTTCTTGCATCTTAGCTTATACATTGTCTGCTTAGATTACATTTCATCTTTTACATGAGTGTTTGTCTTTTATTGTACTAACACTTATTTTCCTAGCCACTTGTTTGTGTGTTCCTTGGTTTCTACCAAGCACATTCCCTTCCCCTTGCAGGCATAATTCAATATAGCAGTTGGTCCTCTTTGGACCACATACTCCTTTCGTGGCATCACATGCACCCCAAACGAGGGGGAATCATTTGGGTGAATCAATCACCCCGTAACAAGCGTTATAGAAATCACAATACTAGTACAATTCAATTTACATGGCTCAAAAGTAGACTTGGGTCCTTAACAAAATGACCTTTCTTAGATGCCTGAGACCAGGGGAAATACAACCGTCTTTCCTGGATTCCCGATACCAGGGGACATAGTCTACATAACTCCATACAAAATGGATTTTACAGGGAAGACAATCCTTAATAGGAGCACACCATCCACAATGGTGGTTTACATAGTGGGAAGCCATTAAAGGTTGGCATACGACACCAAACAATTATCCCTACACTTCTTCTACATTGGTGTGAGATTGCCCAAAAAAATTACCCATCAACATCATCTATAGGATCCTTTCTACACCCTTTTCTCATCAGTGATCGGGTGCACATTTTCCTTTTTCATTTTCATCATTTTACATACTTTACTTACACACTTTTTACATATTTTGATCATATACATGCGTATTTGACTACTTGTTGGATTCTCTTTTGTAGGTCCGTCTCGTATGGGAAGTGGTAGTCAACAACACCAACAACAACATCACACACATTGACATTGACAACAAGTATATCATGAAATTTATACATGCATATCCACTCTGGGTTCATTTTCAACATCACTTTTTTGTACTTCCTTATCCTTAACATCCATACTTCAGATTTTTATCACTCCATGCTTTATCTAGTCCCTCAACACATTTTCTACATTGATGTACATGGATTATCAGGTACACATCTCTATCTACTTTATGTTACCAAGCTTTCCACTCACCAACATAAAGTGGGGGAAAATGTAGACACACAATCATGCACTTTAAGTAATTATCTAGTCTTGATTACATACTACTATTCATGTGATTCATAAGTAATAAAATTACTAATTAACCCATGTCTTTGGCCACCTTTATTTTCTTTATGTTGCTACTTTCACTCTTACAATTTTACCCGCTTATTATTCCTTTTTACTCTTCATAATTTGTCATCCTGGACACCAAAGTGCCCAATTAGGATTCTAGCGCTAGGAACCCTTGTCCCCATATGGGTGCTCCTATCCCAAATTTTACTTTATGCTCACTTTTTAGGTCCTTTCTAGCCGTTTGAGCATATTATCTTTTTTGTAGTTGACCTTTTCAGGGTTAATTATGAAATTCAAGTTAACGAATCATATAAATATAAATTTATGTGATCATAATAAACACTAAGCACTATCTATCACCACCTAAGGTTGCATCCATCAAGGCATCTAAGATCTCCATTGCATCCATCTAGCTCCATCACAAGGGACACAAGGGATGGTTTTCTACATCACACTTCATAAGAGGGAATTTCATTCTATTCCATGCACACATTTACTACATTCTACATCTAGCTACTTTCTCACTATCCACATGCAACTAGCACACGAACAACCTAGGAACAATTCTAAACACACACACACACACACACACACAAAACTACATTGGGTCTAAGATGTAGTGCAACACTTATAAGTCCATCATTATGGTAGATGAGGATAGTCTGAATCCTCATTTTCATCTTTCTTTTATAGGATTTGATGTCTATTTGAGGGTTTTGTAGGTCTATATTTCATTGCAAATTTGGTGACTCGGTGATCACTAAGAGAATTCATAGAGATAAAAGACAAGCATCAATGGACATCATGTAACCCTAAGAATTTAGGTTTCTAAGCATTTTTGTAGACCAAGACGCCAAAAATATGCCTGCCTATGGCGCCCACGGATTCCCCCTGTCCTCTCCCGGGTGCCCTAGTTTGCCTCCTCTATATCTGTAATTTTTGAGCTCTAGTGCAATGGTCAATGCTTCACATTTCTCTGTTTATTCAGCTTTGTGAATTTTCCGAACTCGGTAAATTAGCTAAGGAACCTTACCCTTCTTTACACACCGGGTTTCATTATTTATTGCTTATTTTACTTGAGTGTAGTTGCTATACTTAATTTATCATTTATTTACTACAATCTTGCATTCATATTAGGCTACATATTACATTTTAGCTTAATCAATTTTTAATCTGGGATAAATCCTCATACCCAATGTAACATAAGTAACATATGAGGTCATGTAGAATTTTCATGTAGTCAACACTTATTTTAACTCAATATAGATTGTATTAGCAATGAACTCACCCGATCAAAGAATTGCTCATTTTTGTGTATGATGGTGATGAATTGGCACATCTACCCTTAGAAATATCTAGCCTTAGGGAGAACAAAGACTCTACTCAATAGTGTGATGATATCATTGATTTTAAGGATGAAATCACTTTGAGGTAAGTTCTTAGCGAACCTTGTGAGTGAAGGCTTTAGATTTACATGATACTTCTTATTGACATGCTTGATACAATCAATCGCATTGTCATCCAAATATTGCTAGGAATTCTTAAGATCCATATCGATATATGTAGTAAATTTGGGAATCTTGAGGAGATAATCAAAATAATCAAGATCTAATTGAATCACCACCTCACCATTTTCATTCTTAATGACACGGATTGATTCATAGTGATTGGAAATAATAAGGATGAATTTTGGGAATTAAGTAGAAATAGGGAAAATAACAAGGGGTAATCCATTATTTTATATACATTGGATCCATGTGGTCTAAGAGGAGCCCTTGAGCATATTCCAAAATCATCCATGTTGATGTGCCCAACTTGGTGTCTTTGATATAAACATTGAAATCTATAGTAGAGGGCATAACCCCTTGATATTTATACTCCATCTCCTTATAGGATTATAACTTTCCCTTTCCTTTCCTTGAATCAGATATGAGGAATTTGATCAAAGTAAATTATCAAGGAACTTCTTGAATACTCAAGAATGAAAATATGATTTTACCTCCTATAAAATAATCTAAACATCCCAATAAACTAGCGAGAAAAATGACCACCTTTGCGATGATGATGAAAGTATGATAGATTGTGAAGACTATAACCTTGCTTTATAACCTAGAGAACCTAACACACTATTAGTACTATGATCTTGTTTTTCAACCTAGATATTTTGGTACAATAGAAGAGACGTCGATGTTTTTTACAACTTGAGAATCATGAAATACTATCTAGATTTGAGTCTTGTTGTTCACCTTGAAAACTCGACACACTCTTAGAAATGCGAACCTATTTTGCAATGAAAAATCTTGAAACACTTAGAGTTATTCCATAAATGTTTTTCTTCTTGTTAATTCCATATTTCAATCATGATGAACAAGTTAAGTTTCCTAAAAGTACATGTTAGGTTTTTGACACGTTTATCATGATAGAAATAAAAACTAAAGGAAAAGACCATGTTTCTTCATTTTGGAAGATAAAAACCAAATAGAGGAGAAACGAAAAATAAGAAACCGAGCATAAATACCCTGTTAATGAATATGAATTAGAAAACACATAAAAATCCCCACAAAAGAAGGGAAAACTTACAAGGAGGAAAACACTTACTGTGGGAAAAAAACTAGGAGTTGAAAATATAAGAAAACTGTTCAAAAATACCAAGAAAATGCCAATCAAGTTTTAGGGATGTGAAAGCGTAGTAAAATTTTGAATTCAAAAATTGTACTGAGTATGAATGACAGGAAAATATTCTTATTTATAAACTAAAATTAATTACACATAGGATGACATGTGTGGGCCAACAACCGCACCCTTTCATTAATTGCATTGACTCGGGGGTGGAATTTTGACTGCACGAAACATGTCATGCGAACGTGAAATTAGGTCTCAAAACCTGATATAAAGGAAAAAAAATACTTATCGGGGTTAGGAAATGGAAAAATGATGAAAAAACATGTAATTTCATTCCCATGTTCCACTATTAAAAAAATATGAAAATCGATACACTATAGTGTTTTGAGGTTGGGTTCGTAAAACATATGACATAAAGCATATGTTTTTTTGACTTCAATGTCCCAATTCTTTTCAAGCCCGAAACTTGAAAGCCTAATGTGTGTTGGGTTTTGGTGTCAGGAAACATTTTGCAAAAGACATACAAAATGTAAATTATGAAAACCCAAAACCAAAAAAAGTCATGAAAAAAGCACTTTCAAGGAAAAGATTTGGAAATTTGTTAGATTTCAATAGGTCTAAATAATGAAAATTGATTTGTTATCCCAAATTTATAAATGAAATTAAAAATTGAACTAACAGTTGGCTCTAATGAGGGTCTTTCTTTGATAACTCAAAGTCCAAGAGAACTTTCCAGATCTCATAAGTGGTCTATCCATTGGGCCCACGAGTTAAAGGAAAATAATTAACAGATGCAAACTAAAAAAACACACAACAACTAAAACATATACTAAAAGAAAACAAACCAAATGGGAAGGGAAAAACACAACTTGAAGGGAAACTAATGATACATGCAAGATAAAAATCTCTCTACTACCAAAACAACTTGAGATATTACCTGTCATTGTGGTGGTAGCGGGAGTTAAGTTCCATTAATGTATGATAGGTAGAAGATATTCTCCCCACATGGAAGGTGAATCTTGAAGGAACACGTACGTACCAAAATTGTAGGGTAATGCACCATAGGAACAACGTAACATGTACCCCAATGATGATACAAGTCTCCTCGCAAGGTGTTTGGGATCCGGAAAAGCTCCCCAAGTGTGTGTTAACATCCCGCATGCCCCGCTTAGCCCCCACGTGCTTTTTTTTTCTCTTTTTCCTCTTTTCTTGGCCTTTTGCTCTTCAGTTATGAAACCACTGCCCTGCCTGGGCGGCGGTCTCGTGACCGCCGCCCTAAGCAGGGCGGTGGTCTTGTAACCACCACCCGCTCGGGGCGGCGCAGTCCTTTACACGTTTTCCAGAATGCTCTTTTAACACGACTCACGTAAATTTCAACATTTACCAGCTTTTTTCACCGCCATGAGCTTGCATTAATGATTCTAGTTCCCTGAAATAGTGTTTTTCCATTGTTTATAGTTTAAGAGTTCTATTTGGTTTTTACCTTGGGTAAATGCAAATGCTATAAATAGTTGGCTTGTGCTCAAGTAAATGGCCCCTCAAAATTTTCCTCTGAATTTCTCATTGCAATAGATTAGTCTTTCATTTATTTAGAATTCTTAGTTTCTTTCATTGCATGCCTAGTTAGTGTTGTTTTGTTGTTAGGAAGCCACATATCCATCTTGTGCAAATGCTGTTGATATTTCATCCAATCCATTGGAGTAGCATATTTTGTTTTCAATAGGAAGCCTTTAAAGTTACAGATTTTGTTCTTCAAATAGGATAGTTTCAGGTTCTGGACGTTTTGTGTTGCATGACTCGCAATAAATCCTGCTAGGAATTACATAAGCCAAGCTCTGTACTCTTGTGCTATCTCTCTCCTACTCACATTGTATTCAGTATGTATCCTAAGCTGCCTTTGTCCCAATATCTACTTCTGTTGATGCTAGCATTACATGCTTTTCTGGATCCAAGTGAACACGAAGGAACGAGGAGATCACACTGAGGGGACATAGCCACACACACCATTGGATTCGCCACTATTCTGCAGTAATCCAGGTTCTAGCTTTCAAAGTTCTAATTAGAAACATATCAAATAGAGTAGCCAATCACTTTATTTCAGTCAATTTTACTTTCGATATTGCAGGGAAGCTATGGGGATTGATAGTTTCTGAGAAACTATGATTCATTTCTCACTTCTGAGGTAGGATCGAGAGTCTTGCAAATAGACTAGATCAATTGTTTCATTATTTAGAATAGGTTCACAGTTGCACAGACAAATAGCTATACTCGGTTATCTTGTTTGTTTTAATTTGTTATTCTAAACTGTCAATTCTAGATATATTAGATAGTTGTTCTTTAAATTCTTTGTAGATAGATATATCAGATTTAGGAATATACATAGACATATCTTTCACAATTAGTTTATTCTGTCATTAGTTAGATTTATATAACTTTCTTTTGTATGAAAATCATGGGACCTAGAGAGCCCAGAGAATACGTATTCGAGCCAATCGTGCCCCAACCCAATCTCATCACAAAGAATAATTGATATAGATCAGAATCTTAGGATCCAAGTCTTCCAAACAATGGTAAACCTACAACAAATCAGTTTCTAGTTAAGTGGGTTAAACATAGAAGCTGAGAAAGCATATGATTACTGGATACTAGGGATTAGGGACTGATTCTGCACATGACCATAGTAGGACCACAACAACCACGAATCTACGGTTGTGACCCACAAATCCCTCAACCCAATGAATCTACTGGTCAGTCTGACATTGACGCTGGCTTACGTACACTAGTATTCAGATCTACTCCACTTCCACCTATCATTATTGAACAGTTATCCTTGTTAGACATAGCAGCTAACGAAGCTAGGGAATTCTGGACTAAGCCAGAGAATCGCCCATAGAGTCAGATATAGTTACCATCCACCCTATGACCTTATCTGGAAACATACACGAAACTATCCCAGGTCATTTTCCACGTATTCCACAACCCATAGACTGAATCACGCCAGAGCTCGATATTGATTGGAGCCTTCGAGAAGTCATCCTTGTTGATCGATCTATCACACCAGTTTAGGTTAGAAGGGCCTTCTTTGCCTTAGATTCACAATTTCCACTAGTGCGTGTCGAAGACATCTAATAGTTTTCTCGCATCTCATGCATATTCAATCCCCACCGGCTGTCTCGGCATGACCTCGGGAGGTCGGGTGCGAGGAAGAGTTGCTTGTAGATTCCCATGCTCGCTTGTCACTTTTCCATCGTACAAAACCCCCTCCATAAGGAATTAATTTTTCTATGAATTCCCTTCGGCTCTCTTGTTTTATCCCATAAATAGACTAAGTCTCTAACATGAAAATATCACTGTTTATACTTCTTGAAGAAAATTTTCTTGAATTTTCCTTGGTGTTCCATGATTCTACCAACTACCTTGGACCTTTCTTCTTCTATCTCTATCAGGTACATGATTATCTTCTCCGTAGAGTCTTGAAAAGTATCATCCTCAATCATCTTGGAAAACTTTAAAGCTAGTAATCCCAAGGAGATAGGAATCTCAACATCAATACCATATAAAACCTAAAAAGAGGACATACCGATAACATGTTTAGGGGGTGATATGATTTACATAGAGTGCATCATACAAGGCCTTGTGCCATGTTCATTGATTATCATCAACCAAGTTTGTCATTATGGTCACTAAGTTCTTATTACTTTATTCTTCCGACCATTCCCTAAGTGTAATAATATGAGGATGGAGCTAGAGTGATCCCGTAGCCATAGTAAAATGTTGGAAACACAATGGAATAAGGGTGGTGGGAGGTGAATAGTCCTTGCAAAATTAATTCAATTTCAGATTGATTTCTTAAACCATAAACCAATTAACCATCCATTAATGTGTGCACAATATCAAATAACATGCATTCAAATAACCATGAACAAGAGAAAAAACACCATAACACAAGATATAAGTGAGAAACCCTCAAGGGGAATACAACCCACAAAAACTTCTGATTTTATTAATCAAATCAAAAGCATTTAGTGAAGCACAAACTTCATAAGGAGCACCAAACCTTAATTTAGTAGAGCACCAACCCTACAAGGAGCACCAACTCCAAAAGGAAGATACAACCCCAAGATGATCAAGAACCAACTCAATAAACTTTTAATGAAGATATATGATATATTGTTACTATCACAATTAATTGATATCACTTATTCAGATTGCTATTCTTCAAACCCTAGCTTCTCAAAATTACACAATACTTCACTTTATTCACTTCTCAATTCTTAAAACCCTTAAACACACTCTTGAAGACATTCCTAAACTTGTCATGCACTCTTTCAGATCTCAACACATGCCTTTTACCGCAATTAACTCACACATAGATCACACTTTTCACATATGAAAAATAGTGCCAAAAAACACCCAAAACATTACTCTTATACCTTCTTCTTGATTAAAATTTTCACATCTAACCCATGTAGTTCGGCCATGATGAAAACTTATCATCTTGCACCAAAACACATAAAAACCCCATCAAAAGGATGAGCTAAAACCACAAATCACAAAAACATACTTATTAAAGCTCAAAAAATCACCATACATGTGTAATATAACATATAATACCCCCTTTCAATACCATATAACATATAACATATAATAGTTGTAGGAGATTTCAATACCCCCTTTCCCTTGGTGAAAAGAGAGGAGGTTTGATCTCTTATTCTAAAAGTATATAAGATTTAGCTGAATTCCTTGCTAGTAATAGTCTGTTTGAATTAAATTTTGAGGGATCCAAGTTCGGGTAAATAGAAGGACAGGATCTGAGATCATTTAGATAAGATTGGACAGATTTGTGGTAAGTAGTCTTTGTATGATCAATCAAATTTATTATCTAAAAACTCTTCCTGGAATTGGCTCAGATTGTTAGAGTAGGTATTTACCTTAGCTCATGTTCACCTAGGTACATTATTTACCTTTATTGTATTTATCCTCACCCACTTATGTGTGTGGATATTTCTTTTATCTTATTTAGATATTAGGAGACATTATCTAGTTGTTAGGTATAGTTATTTCCTTGATCTATGGTATTGACTAGTTCTTTCCTAGATCTATGGTATTGACTAGATCCTTGATGTCTAGTTCTCTCCTAAATCGATGGTCTTGACTAGTTCTTTGATGACTAGTTATTTCCTTGATTTATGGCTTGATCTACGACCTTGACTGGTTCTTAGATTGTTATTCCTTGTTTATTTAAGCAAGGCCCATTCTCAATGTATTGCATTGAGTTCCATAATAATATATGATATTGTTTCTCATTTGTTTGCAAAGGTTTTATGTAAAGTTATTTTGGTGAATTGCTTTCATCTTATTGATTGTGGTGTTTGATTAGCATCTGTCTCACCATTAAAATCCTTAGCCCTTGGTCATATGGTATGGTCATATGAGGGCTTAAAGCTTGTGATTCCTACTAGTAGGTGCTTAGCTTCAGCCCCCTTTAATTTTATTTGTGTGGTGAAGGCAATAACAATTTATTTTGTTTTAGTGGCAACTAAAATAAATAATAGAGCATAATATTAAAAACCTTGTATCTTTTGATCGGTAACTCGGTTTTGAGTGCGGTTTTTGTAAAAATGCTTGTTTTTTCATGCTCTTTCCATTGGAGTTATTTATTTTGAGACTTGCACTATAATTATAAAGTGCCAAACATGGAGGAGTGTTGTAATCAATTATGGATGCAATTTCAGTTGAGCCCGACATCCTAAATTTTTGGGAGTTGCAGTTTGTACCTATCATGGATTCTGAGAATGATATGCTTTTCTCTGAAGTATGTGGACTTCAAGAGAATATTGTAAAATTTGTGGAAGAAAATAGATCGCTAAAGAAGCGAAATTCTCTTCTACAATCACTCATTCACGATAAGGATACAATAATACACTCACTACAGAACAAACTTGCTAGCGTACAACATCACCATCATATTGTGGACAACCATATCCATGCTCTTAGTCCACTTACAACTGTTACTCTTGTACCCACTGACATTGATATGCCAGTCTTTGAGCCTAGACCTAATTTTGATGCTTCTAAACCTATGAGGCTTATTCGCATGCTCTTCCACATTTGTGCCTATTATAGTACCACATGTTGTGTATCTACTATCGCTTTCGCCGCATGGCTTTTTAAGAAGCATACCACTGCATTCAGTTCTCACATGCTCCGTTTTATAGGTCTCACTAGCGGAGTCATTGACATACATTCACAGGGTATTGTTTCCTCTATTCCACATGTTAAGTGGAATTCTCGTCATGACATTGGTTTTCGATCGAGATACTTCATTAGGATCATAAATTGTAACTCCTTTTTGTTCGCTCGACTCTTTCTGAGGATCATGAGCAACACATGAGTTCTGCACCTTCACTCGAGCTTGAGAAACTTGAGATTTCAGTTGTTAGACATGATCAACCTAACACACATTCTGATGTTCTTTTGCATGCACCCATTGTGCATTTTGCACCAAGTCATATATGCATCTTCTTCATCCATCCGTGTTGATTTGGGGTGGATATCTGATCACTCCTGGTGGTGACATAAGCATTCGTTGAGAGGACTCTACAGGCGTGGCTCCTCCACCATTTGGCTTCTTGCTCCACTTTCTATACCTTCTACATTGTGATGCTTCTTGTTTTGAGCATTTTTCTTTAGCAGGTGTAGTGTATCTCTCTTATTTTTTGAGAGATTTTGTATCTATATTTTCAAAACTTTTGACATGTTGATAGTATCTCTTGTGGGGGATCTATTCTGGTGAAGTCCAGTATTATTTTGTTAGTGTTCGAGTAGTTGATTTTTGGCAACTCATATAGTATTATAACGTCACTCCACCCATTCAACAGTATGGGAGGGTGTGGTGCTGATCCTGCTTCTTCGGGTTTCCTGTCCTTGCCTTGTTACCTTGGCTTTTCTTGGATCGTGACACTCTAGAGTTTGTATCCTTACCTTGTTGCTTTGGTTATTGTTCTTGGATCATGGCACACCTTTTTGTAGCAGTTGATCGAATTATGTTTGGTGTTTTTTTACACTTTTGACATCACTCCGTTGATAGTCTCTTTGTATGGAGCTATTCTAGTGAAACCCAATGTTAGTTGTTTTTGAGTTTTGTGATCAAGTAGTGAATTGGACACACGGTGTACACCAAACTTCTTCAGCATTGTATGAGTTTTTTGAGCCGAGCTTCTTGGGATTCCTTTGAGAGGGTTTTTACTCTCTTTAATTTGTTGTTATTGGTTTTGGTACCTTGCGCAAAGTGTTCCTTTTTTCCCAATTATTGTACATGAGTACCTCATCGGCCTAGTTGTTGGGACTCTACCGTGGACATGCCACTTCTATTTTCGCCCCTAGTTTCACTTGAGGGGGTGTTAGAGTAGGTATTTACCTTAGCTCATGTTCACCTAGGTACATTATTTACCTTTATTGTATTTATCCTCACCCACTTATGTGTGTGGATATTTCTTTTATCTTATTTATATATAAGGAGATATTATCTAGTTGTTAGGTATAGTTATTTCCTTGATCTATGGTATTGACTAGTTTTTCCTAGATATATGGTATTGACTAGATCCTTGATGTCTAGTTCTCTCCTAAATCGATGGTCTTGACTAGTTCTTTGATGACTAGTTATTTCCTTGATTTATAGCTTGATCTACGACCTTGACTAGTTCTTAGATTGTTATTCCTTGCTTATTTAAGCAAGGCCCATTCTCAATGTATTGCATTGAGTTCCATAATAATATATGATATTGTTTCTCATTTGTTTGCAAAGGTTTTATGTAAAGTTATTCTAGCGAATTAATTTCATCTTATTGATTGTGGTGTTTGATTAGCATCTATGTTCTTGGCTTGGTACGATCTGGTTATCATTCATTTCATGGTATCAGAGCTGGAGATTGCTTGTTGACATCCATCTATAAGTTTTATTTTGTAAATAAATTATTTATGTATTCATATATTTGGGATTTGGTCGTATTTTGTTGTTGCATGTATTTTTATGCAAAATAGAGGCTTCCATTGGATCCGGAAGGTGTGAAAACCCTAAGATCAACTATAAACTTGGCCAATTCTGGAGGCAGTTATTTTTTGTGGTTTTTTTATTTTTACGAGAGAATTTAGTGGCAACTACAATAAATAACAGAGCAAAATAGTAAAAAGCTTATAACTATTGATCAAGTAACTCGGTTTTGATTGCTTTTTTTTCATGCTCTTTCCATTGGAGTTATTTATTTTTAGACTTGCACTATAATTATAAAGTTCCAAATATGGAGGAGTGTTGTAATCAATTGTGGATGTAATTTTGGCTGAGCCCAATGTCCTAAAATTTTGGGAGTTATAGTTTGTACCTATCATGGATTCTGAGAATGATATGCTTTTCTTTGAAGTGTGTGGACTTCAAGAGGATATTATAAAATTTGTGGAAGAAAATAGATCACTCAAGAAGTGAAATTCTCTTCTACAATCACTCATTCACGATAAGGATACAATAATACACTCCCTACAAAACAAACTTGCTAGCCTATAACATCACCATCATATTGTGGACAACCATATCCATGCTTCTAGTCCACTTGCAGTTGTTGCTCTTGTACCCACTGACATTGATCTGCCAGTCTTTGAGCTTGAACCCGCTTTTGATGCTTCTAAACCTGTGAGGCTTGTTACTGCATGCTCTTCCACATCTGTGCCTATTACAATACCACATGTTGTGTATCCTATTTATGCTCAATTGCATGGATTTTTTGAGAAGCATACCACTGCATTCAATTCTTGCATACTCCATTCTATGGGTCTCACTAGCAGAGTCATTGACAAACATTCACAAGGTATTGTTTCCTCTATTCCACATGTTAAGTGGAATTCTCACCATGACATTGGTTTTTGTGTAGATACTTCATTGGGATCACACATGTGAGCTCCTTTTTTATTCGCTCAACTCTTTCTAAGGATCATGAGCAACATATGAGTTATGTACCTTCACTCGGACTTGAGAAACCTAAGATTTTAGTTGTTAGACATGATCAACCTGACACACATTCTGATGTTCTTTTGTATGCACCCATTGTGCATTTTACACTAAGTCATATGTAGGCATCTTCTTCATCTATCCTTGCTGATTTGGGGTGGATATTTGATCACTCATGGTGGTGACATAGGCATTCAATGAGAGGAATCTACAGGTGTGGCTCCTCCACCATTCGGCCTCTTGCTCCACTTTCTATACCTTGTGCATTGTGATGCTTCTTGTTTTGAGCATTTTTCTTTAGTAGGTGTAGTGTATCTCTCTTGTTTGTTGAGAGATTTTGTATCTGTATTTTCGACACTTTTGACATGTTGACAGTATCTCTTATGGGGGATCTATTCTAGTGCATTCCAGTGTTAGTTTTTCAGTGTTCGAGTAGTTGTTTTGACAACTCATATAGATTTGTAGCATCAATCCACCCATTCAATAGTATGGGAGGGTGTGGTGTTGATCCTGCTTCTTCGGGTTTCTGTCCTTGCCTTGTTACCTTGGATTTTCTTGGATTGTGACAATATGGAGTTTGTTTCCTTGCCTTGTTGCTTTGGTTATTGTTCTTAGATTGTGGCACACCTATTTTCAGCAGTTGATCAAATTATTTTTGGTGTTTTTTTTGCACTTTCGACATCACTCCATTGATGAGTCTCCTTGTATGGAGCTATTAAGTGAAACCAAAGTGTTAGTTGTTTTTGAGTTTTGTGATCGAGCAATGGATTCAGACACAAAGTGCACACCATACTTTTCAACATTGTATAAGTTTTTTTGAGATGAGATTCTTGGGATGCCTTGGAGCGGGTCTTTAATCTCTTTACTTTGTTGTTGGTTTTGGGTACTTGCGGTGTCCCTTTTTTCCCAGTTATTGTACATGAGTACCTCATCAGGCCTAGTTTCTAGGACTCATATTGTGGACATACCTCTTCTATTTTTGCCCCTAGCTTCACTTGAGGGGGGTGTTAGAGTAGGTATTTACCTTATCTCATGTTCACTTAGGTACTTTATTTACCTTTATTGTATTTATCCTCACCCACTTATGTGTGTGGATATTTCTTTTATCTTATTTAGATATTAGGAGATATTATCTAGTTGTAGATGTAGTTCTTTCTTTGAT
Organism: Taxus wallichiana var. yunnanensis; assembly: GCA_018340775.1. NCBI lineage: Eukaryota > Viridiplantae > Streptophyta > Pinopsida > Cupressales > Taxaceae > Taxus > Taxus wallichiana. The sequence goes on from CM031233.1 coordinate 365,338,629, forward strand.
CTATGGTATTGACTAGTTCTTTCCTAGATCTATGGTATTGACTAGATCCTTGATGTCTAGTTCTCTCCTAAATCTATGGTCTTGACTAGTTCTTTGATGACTAGTTATTTCCTTGATTTATGCCTTGATCTACAACTTTAACTGGTTCTTAGATTGTTATTCCTTTACTATTCAAGCAAGGCCCATTCTCAATGTATTGCATTGAGTTCCATAATAATATATGATATTGTTTCTCATTTGTTTACAAAGGTTTTATGTGAAGCTATTATGGAAAATTGCTTTCATCTTATTGATCGTGATGTTTGATTAGCATCTGTGTTCTTGGCTTGGTATGATCTGGTTATCGTTCCCTTCATAGATCATAATCTCATTCATCTCGATTTGGGAATGAATCATCTAAAAAAAGCTAGGCCTTTCAGATTTGAAAAGATGTGGCTAGACCACCCGGATATTTACAAAAAGATTCCTGAATGGTGGGATATCTAGGTTCGTGGGGTTGCTAGCTTCAGACTATTTTTAAAACTGAAGCATAAAAAAATTAATCTTAAAAGATGGAACAAGGAGACTTTTGGGAATATTTTCTAGGAAAAAAGTAGAATTGCTGAAGATCTCAGAAATATTGAGGAACTTATGGAGAATGTTGGTCTTAATCCGGTTCTCAAGGATCAAGAACAAAAACTCCTGGCTGATTACCATGGAATTTTGGCTAAAGAAGAGGTGTATTGGAGACAAAAATCTAGGGTCAAATGGCTCAAGGAAGGGGATAGGAATACTAAATTATTCCATTTCTCTACTACTTCTAGAGCCAATATCCTAAAGATTAATGAAATAAGAGGTGAAAATGGGGAGTCATTTATGGATAGCAGGGACATCAATGCCTCTATAATAAATTACTTCAAGGAGCTCTTCAAATAGGGGCAGAGGTCGGAGGAGTTGGTTTAGAACAAAGTCTTGGATCTTTTCAAGAAGTTATCACCCCTCTTGAGAATAGAGATATTTTAAGAAACCCCTCAGAGGAGGAAATCCATTTCGCGATCTTTGATATGGAACCTGATAAATCTCTAGGGATGGATGGCTTCCCTTCCTTTTTCTTTCAAAAATTCTGGGAGGTGATTAAATACGAGGTCATTGATATGGTCCAAGAGTTTTTCAACAATGGTCATCTCTTGAGGCAAATGAATAACACTTTTATTGTCCTGGTGCCAAAAATTGTTGGAGCCAAGGAGGTTAAGGATTTCAGACCTATAAGCCTGTGCAACACCAGTTATAAGATTCTGACTAAAATCATAGCAGGAGGATTTAGATGGTTCTCCCCAACTTCATCTCTGGGAATTAGGGGGCTTTTGTTCTAGAAGGAAAATTACTGATAGCATTATTGTGATTCAAGAAGCCATCCACTCCATTGAAAGCTCTAGAAGATTAGCTATGTTTCTTAAGTTGGATATGCATAAAGCCTTTGATAGGATAAATTGGTCTTTCCTCTAGGCCATCCTGCTAAAGGTGGGTTTTGATAACTTTTTGGTTAATATGATTATGACATGCATTTCCATTGCTATTTTCTCGGTATTGGTCAATGGAAAATCGGAAGGTTTTTTCCAAGCTAGTAGAGGGCTGAGACAAGGTGATCCTCTCTCACCTTTTCTCTATGTCATAATGGCTAAATCCCTGAGTAGAATCTGTCAACTTGCCATGGCTTCCAATTGTATCCAGGGTGTTAAAATCTCAAATGGTCTTCCCTCTATCTGTCTCAATCAGTTTGTGGATGATAATTTTATGATGGGTAAGGCCTCTGTCCATGAGGCCTCAAATTTTAAGGAGGTTCTTAATGATTATGAAAAGGTTTATGGATAAATTGTTAACTTCCATAAAAATTTTATCTTTTTCATAAATGTGAAGAATCAAGTTCAAGCCAGATTAGCTCGCATCTTGGGTTGCAAAATTAAAATTTTTCTAGATTCTTATCTGGGTATGCCCCTGATCCATAAGAAGCTTGACCTCATGGTTTGGAATGCTCTATTGGATAGATTTAATAGTAAACTCTCATCTTGGAAGGGTCTCTTGCTCTCTCAAGCTAGTAAAGATTCAATTGCTCCAAATCTCCCTTCAAGGCATTCCCATTTATGTGATGTCTCTTTTCAAGCTCCCTGCTAAAATTAAGGAAGCCTTAGAGAAAATCCAAAAGAGGTTCCTCTAGATGGGAGTTGGTGAGAAGTTCAAATTTCCTCTTGTGGATTGGGATAATGTTACTAAACCTAAGCTATGTGGAGGTTTGGGGCTAAAAATATTTCTCTTATGAATAAGACATTAATTGCCAAGACTACTGGAGGATTGCTAGGGAGGAAGGTCTTTGGGTGAAAATTATAAAGATGAAATATTTACAGAATATAGGTAGAATGGAATCCTTTTTTAACCAAAATAACCTCCCTAGAGGGTATTTTTCTAGAATTCCTTTGTGGCCTCTAAAGAAATCTTATCCAAAGGTACGATTTGGGAAATTGGCAAGGGCTCTAGAATCAATTTTTGGTTTGATAATTGGCTTGAGGATTCCCCCTTAGCTAACTTGGATTTCTGGAAAGAAGTTGCTCAGTACTACAAGGATTTTGGAAAATTTTGGATTCGGGACTTTTGGATCTAGGAAGATTCTATTAGATGGGAAATCATTGAGCCTCCTCTAGATTTTGATGGTGACATCCAACCTTTCCGGGTTCTCAACAATAAACTTAAGGATTTCCACATCCCCATGTTCCAAACTAAGGAGGACTCCATCAAATGGAAAGAAGAAGAATCTAGAAATTTCTCAGTTAAATCAACCTACATGTCAAATTTCAAGAATGATTTGCACAAGGACTATTGGGGTAAACTCTGGGTGAAGGATCTCACCCCAAAGATTAATATCTTTTTCTGGTTGGCTACCCAGAATAAAATCATGACTGTGGACAATCTCAAGAAAAGGGGAATGAAGATTCCCAATAGATGTTCTCTCTGTAAGAAAGAGGAGGAAAATGTCAACCATCTCCTCCTTCATTGCTCCTTCTCCCATGTTGTCTTTGTTGTTATTCTGGATCTGTTCAATATCTAATGGATCCTACCCTTGACGATTGAAGATTGTTGCTTTCAATGGGAGAGCCCTTTCCATTTTCCTATCTTGATCTGGGACTGGAATATTGCCCTCCCTCATTTTTTTGGGGTTTATGGAAAGCCAGGAATGATGGTATCTTCGAGATTAGAAAGCTCTTCTCTCGAAAGTTAGAAGAAAAAATTTGAATGCCATAAAGGAAAACATTAAAATATTTAAAGGTAAATTCAAGAAACCCTACCTAAATAGTGAGCAGACAGTTCTTGACAAGTTCGCCCTTGGTCCGGTGGAATTACACATTCCTAAAAATAACTCTAGTTGGAATAGGCTTGGGGGAAATGTTGTTAAGTTAAATTTTGATGGAGCCTCAAAAGGGAATCTAGGTCCTGTTGGGGGAGGGGGAATTCTAAGGAATAGTGAAGGAGATTGGTTTTTTGCCTACATGGGTCCTTTAGGTCACCAAACCAACAACATGGCGGAAGCTAGAGCTCTTCTTTGGGGGGTTTTGTTGGCTAAAGAAAAAGGTTTCAAGGACATCCAGATCAAGGTGACTCTCTCCTCTTAATTAATGCCCTCAATAATCATGGTTCCATTAATTGGGCCATTAGTAATATCCTCAATGATGTGAAGGAAACTTCAATTTTTTTGATAGCATTTCTTATAATCATACCTTACGTCAAGGGAACAAATGTGCGGATAAGATGGCCAATTATGGAATCAATTGTAATGATTATAAGATATGGTGTAAAGTTGATAAACTACCTACGGACATTAATGAGATCATTAGTAGAGATAGAGGGCACTAAGTTTTATAATGTTGGCATGAGTGAGTCCTGTGGCGGTGACAACTTACTTAATATCTTGTTTTCCAAGATTTCTGCTAGTGCAAAAGAAGGTCTTTTTTTGAATTTTAGTAGCAAACAAAAGAATATCAGTCTGGTGAATATGGGGGGTGATAGGATTAGAGTTGAACTTGCCAGCCAAAGCATTGAAGCTTTCAATCAACCTCTATGGAACAAGCTTAGGATTAGGGGTTTCAGTAATTTCATTTCCAAATTACATGGTCATGACATCTCCTTGTCTAAGGATTTTGGCAAAGCTTGGAAAGAGGATAAGATTGAAGTCAGAGGGATGTAAATTGAGGTGTCTAAGTCCACTATCACCCAGGCCATAGATATGAAAATGGACAGACTTAAAATTTTTAAGGATAAAACCTACAGAGAATAGGAAATTGAGCTATTCTTTTTGGCAAGGAAAGATGTTCTTTCTTTACGGATGGTATTTCTAGGTCATGCATTCTGGGTATATGGAGAGAGGTGTGCCTTCAAATCATGAAGTACATCACTCTGGAGGGAAAATATAGAAAAATCTATACTCACCATATGACCCTTCTGAACATGTTCCGCCATAAGGTCATGGTGAGCATCCCCTTCTTTCTGTTTATGTCTCTAACTAACTCTTTGATGGCTTTCCAGTAGGAGAAAGTGGAGATGCCTCTGCATGAAGGGATCATTCTTCTGATGTTTAAAAATGGGAAACCTACTCTGTCCTCTTCCCTAAAATTTAAAGGGTTTCAAGGATTTGAGTAGAAAGGTCCAGTACTTAGAAGGGGTGCTTCAAGTGATGGAAGAAACCAATGTTGGTCAAAGGGAAACAATGATGGATGTCATCAATGCTTCCAAGAAAATTTTCACTGCTCAGGTGAAGTCCAAGCAGAAATTTCTGGAGCTGGAGGACCAGGTCAAAAAGCTAAGCGATAGGCTAGAAGGGATGGAGGAGGGCACTAAAAGAAGGAAATTTAACTTGCACATCAGTAGCTTTGAGGACGAGCTAGAGGAAGATATTAATGAAAAAGGTGCTGAGGGTGATGTGATCAAAGATAGCCATGATGGTAGTAATGGGGATCTCCAAAAATTAACTTTGGTTCTGGACTGTTGGTAGAATTTTGGCGAACTTCTATTGTTTTGATTTTTGGAGACTATTTCTCCTTCTCTCTAGTTTTCCCACCTTAATACAAAGTTTGGTTCTTAATTGTAAGAGTTAAGCATGTTTAACTCCTTTCTTGGACTTTACGTTTCCTTCTTGCTTGTTGTTTTCTGTTCCTTATCTTGTAATGGCCCCTGGGAGATGATTCTTGTTTTTACTGTATCTAATAAAAAAACATATAATAATCATAAATGGTCTCAAATTTACTTGGACCAATCAAATAAATCATTAAATGGGCCCACTAGCTCATATCCTTCTCAAAACAAGTATTTCCAAGACCCGATTTTACCTTTTGGGCCTCGAGACCCCTCAAGGTTAACTCAAATATTTCATGTGACCACTATATGGAAATCCTAAGACTTTTACATCACTTGTATGAAATTTATAACTCATGAAACATTCACACGCTAAAACCACAACTACTTTCTTCTTCACAAAAACAAGCTACCCAAAAACTAGTTTTGCAAAATTAACTAGTTTTCACCCTTACTACCACTTAAAATACATATAAATTCCTTCAATATGAACCAAATTAATCCCTCTTCACTTTCAAGGTGGTATTAGACATCAATTCAATCATCTCATGCTTCATTCACTTCATTCTTTTAGCTTGAGCAATCCTGTCATAAAAACCAATAAACCTTCTTCCTCACAAAGCGACCTAAAATATCCATCAAATAAAATAAAAAAGACACAATATATACACCATTGAAAATAATTTTAAATCACCTTTCCATAACATATTGGAACTCATTCCAAATCCAAGTGGAAGGCCTTCAACCAAGTTCATCTCTGCAAACTACCTAAAATTGCCCCAAAACTACCCTTTGACTAGTCTTCACAAATAGGAGCATTTTTCCATTTTTATGCATCACAATGACCTAAAAAAACATGGAAATCAATAAAAAATCCTATGATAAAATTTTTTTCCAATTATTTTACATCTCCTTGGACAACCTTGTCCCAAACTGAACTTCTTAAGAAACTGACCTATTTGAGTGGGGTCCACTCATCACCATAAGCTCTACCATACCTTTATGGAAACCTAGAGGAGTCCTATAAATCATAAAATCATATTCCATGAAATATAAATAAAAAATTTCCACTTAGGATCATTTTATCTCATACTACTTTTGAGCTAGGGTTTTGAACACACAAAAAGTTTCTTTGCCTTCTTAACATTCATTAATAAAAATCGACGATGAAATGAACTCTTTATTTTTGTTAAACCTTATAGAATAAATGTATAAAGTCATTGAAAGCCATAAGGTACCATGTAAATAAAACAATTAAGGGTTAGCATCTGAAGGTGCAATTCGAGTTAGAAAACACCCTTTCTTGGACCCTATTTCACTAAAGCTGTCATAACTTACAAATTCCTCTTCGAATGACTCCAAATTTTGTTCACAACTTTAAGATACATATGTGCATCATCTTAATAATCATAATGTCATAAATAGCTCTTAATCTCTCCATCCCATCTCATTTGCATGGTTAGCATTTAGTGTTTTATACTGATAAACCTAGGGTCAATTGAATAAGATCATAAATCACCATGAAACTTATCCAAAATGACCTACCATACATGATACATCATGAAATTACTACATACATGCATCCATAAGATCACATGGCTCCACAACTCATCCTCATGTCTCCTAGCACCTAGACTTGATCGAGATGAGCACCTGAAACTTGGTCTTCGACCTATACCTCTACCATGGAATTGATGTGAGTGCCTAAAAACTCCCCAAACATTCTATCCATTTTGAAAACACGATACTAAAGTCACCATGAAGATCCAACCATCATTCACCATCATCTATGCTAACTAGGTCACCGAATGAGCTTCGTAGAACAAGACATTCTCACTAAATCAACTTATAAAACCAAGAACATACCGAGTCTCAATGTCATCACCATACTGGGAATCCTATGACTCCAATCCATCATCCTCTTTGTTATTAATGAGATTTTACATCAATGAAAACACCTAAATCACAACATGCCAACACAAAACTCAGCGAGTTCATATGATGAAAAATTGGAAGCGTTGTTAGCCATGATCTTAGGAGGAATGAAAACCTTACTACAATGTTCTCCATGATGATTTACAAAAAAAATCAGAGGTATCATGCTTTATGGGAATGCATTCGACCCACTTGGTGAAATAATTATTTTTGTTAGGCCTACCTATGTCTAAGCACTAGACATAGGATTCAAAGTGTCGATTAAATTAATCCCCCATTACTGAAATGGATCATCTATTACCACTAGCCTTAAGGGAAGTACTACTAAATTGGGAAAACCAACAAATTGATGAAAATATTCACACTTTTCTACCCACTTCGATGCATATTTTGATAAGGTGGTCCAATAATACCTTTCTCACAAGATCTTATGAGTTGTAACAAACACTAAAAAGTATCCTTTGTGAGCCAAGTTGTGATAGGCCTCCAAAGTTATATCTTTCTGATTTTTTTCTATGCAACGGGAAAAATCCATTAATTCCTCTTTTTTATAGGCCATTATCCCATAGTATGTATTTATCTAACCTTAATGTCGCTGCTCACATTTCATTTGAACTCAAATGCTTAGGGAAATCCCCATAAGTAAGGAAAATGCAATGTCCGAACACCACTCATCTTTCACACTAAAAAAACCATAAGAAATTCTTCTTCATTATCCTCTATACCATCAACCTCCTCTTATGGGTAGTTTTTAGTGATAAGTTGGCACAAAACTCTCCCATGCACAAGCATGGTAGGTTTGATCTCTAGGTCATATTCCTATACCTTTGAAATCCAATTGTCTCTCTCGACCATCTAACTCTTGCTTTGAGTTCAAATGGAATTGAACGGTGTCGAGAAAAAAGGACCAATGTATGAGAGTTTAGGATGTAATACCTAAATTATTTACTTTGCGGACCACCAAGTAGGTGTGATTCTTAATTTGAGACATCTTCAATTCATAAGAGTTCAATGAAAAAATAAAGAAGGAAATAAGAGACTCCACTCCATTCTTATCAACATGGTGAGACACATTGTGAGCTAAGACTTAACTATACATCATGAAACCTTTCTAGAAATATGGACAAACTAAGATTGTGGCATGTGTGATGGATTATTTTCTTTCATCAAAAACAATATTTTTATCAACATTCCATCAAAATTAGACTTTACCCTTCATCATCTTGACAATGTGGCAAGTCTTATTGGAAAATTTAGGGACAACCCATCTCAGAAAATTAACTTTCCCAAAGAATGAGTATACACAAGTTTTACTTGTAGGAAGAGTGAAACTTTGTATAGTTTTGACCCACTCAGGAGTAATTTTAGTTCCTTCCTTTACAATGTGTCCCAATAATTTTCCCTCTGTGACTCCAAACATGGAATTTCTTAGGGTTTAAGGAAATCCCATGTTGTAAAGACCTTATAAGAATTTTCTCCAAATAATCACTGCAATCTTGTCTATTTTTTGAGAAAATGTGACACCATCAAAGTATACAACAATAATTTTTCCCATCAAATATCTTAAGGCCATGTCCATTTTCCTTTGAAAGGTATCTCATGTGTTGATAAACCTGAATGCCATTCCCCGATATGTGAAGGTGCCTCAAGCAGTAGTAAAATCCATCTTGTGTTATTATTCAGTAACAAATTCAACCTGATTATATCTTGAAAAACCATCCAACATGGAAAGCATCTTAGATATAGTTACCATTCATAATACTTGATCCATGATGGGAAGTTGATAATTAGCCTTTAGTAAAGACTGGTTAAGGTTATGAACATCTAAAAAGATGCAAATTTATCCATTTTTCTTGTGCATCGAGATGATATTAGCCACGCACATGGAATGATGAATGGGAAAAATAATTCTCGCATCCAACATATTTTTAATTTATGTAAGAATGGTACATGAGATATTCAGGTTATAATGTCATTGCTTCTTCCTATAGGGATAAGCGGTGACTCGAGAGGTATGTTATGGTAGACATATTTTAATTTGAAAGATTTAAAGTTTGCACAAGACCAAGCCACAAAATCCATATATTACTTTAAGAGTGCAATAAACCTTCTCTTTTCTTCGGTGAGAAACATTTTCTAATATTCATGATCGTGGGTTATTATACAAATCCTAGATTTACCGCTCAACTTTAGTAAAGGAGTTGGTTTCACTGTTGCTTCTTCCAAATGAAGGTGATCATACTTTTCAAACAATCCTTCAAGAGATACCAATAATTTTTGGAATTTATTCCCTTTGAGCTAAATAACTTCTCCATTAACTTCTTGATGTGATCAAAAGTGGATTCTTGGAATGTTGACTTAGAACCCTCAAAATAGAGTTTGCTGAAATTTCTAGAATTTTCAAGAAAAGTCAAGATTTTTGGTCATCATTGTTTACTTTCCAATTTGAATAATTGTCAGAACACATGGCCGATAGACTATCTTAATTGTGTAATTATCTTGTTTGAATTTCGATGAGGCAACAATAACAAACCAGACATATAAGAAAGGAGTCAACTTTGTTCCGTGATCTCTAGATACTACCTTGATGGAGAAAGCTTTGAAGTCTTTGACGTAGTCCCATAACTTATTCTTGTAATATTTTAGTAGATCATTTTCCACTAGAGAAACATTTTTTATTTGATTGAAAATGAGTTTATCATCTCCTTTGGCTTTGAGGTTTTTAATTATTTTGTCTTTCACCATCCTTATACCTAATAATAATACCTCATACTCGTTGTATTATTATTATTATTATTATTATTATTATTATCAAATTGTAGTTTAAAAAGAAAGGAAAAATCTCATACTCAGGAGATATGAGCACTACACCAACACCAGATCTAGAAGTTGAGCAACTACCATCGAATTCCAAAGTCCATATTTCATTAGAGTCTATTTCCATGACAAAAGTGGAAACATATCTCTATTTTGAAGTCATGAAATATGTTCCCAAACCCATATCTTTGAAAATAATTTGTGCCTTAGGATCATCATATTTAGTGACTAGATACTTTGCTTTAACTTTGGGTTCAAGTGTGTGCATCGTTCCATTGATAGGTATTTTCACCTTTGACTAATCCATGTGAATTTTATTAGAATCTAGAACATTGAGGGGGATCAGTGTTCAATTCAACCTTTTTTTGACAATTCAACCTTCAATTAGATTCTTAAGTTATATCAGATTGCAATAACACAAATTAAATGTAACAATGAGCACACACAAGAGAGAGACATTATTTTTAAGTGGGAAACCAAAATTGGGAAAACCCACTGAACCAAAGGACTAATTTCTCAATGGTTATAATATTTTTTAATTACAACTCAACTAATGAAGCTACAAATTTGTATCAAGCTACAACTTTATCATAAAAAGCTTCCACTTGCAAGAAAGATACAACTTTCGGTTTATAGTGAGATACAACTCAGTGATTTCATAAAACTTGATCACACACTTCAATTTTTTTGTTGGACAACTGATTTTGACCCGAAATTAGCATAATTTTTTTCACTCCATCTACACATTCACTATGTCTTACTCACTTGCTCTCACTGTTCTCTAAATTCTCAAAGCCTTCACTCACTCTTCTTTTCCTATCGGTTATATATCTAGAACCTTTTTCACTAGAAGCCACTCAAACCTTCAACATATATTCAATTCATACTTCTTATCTTCTCAAATAATTGTTCTCATAACAAAAATCACTCTTTTTAATCAACTTATCATGCATTACTCACTTTGTCTCTTTTAACTCTGTCACCTTCACTCTATCAACAACATTCACATTTCACAGTCTTGTTTTTTTATACACATAACACAAATAGTATAGAAATTTTACATTCTAGTTCTTCTCAAGACACTAAAATTAATTACACTCTATTTCTTGGACTTGAAAAATCTCAAAACCAACCTTATAACTTCTAAACTTTTATTTTTTATGACTTTTGAACTTTTCACCGTGTTTGAACAAAACAAGAATCTTCACATTCTTACCTCTTATAGATAGAGCTAAGAATGATGAGTTATCAAGCTTGTAACTAACCAAGACATTTTAAATTATCCTTCGCTTCTAATAAGAAACCATGCTTTATGTTTGATGACTTTTGAGTTCACAACTTCACTTGGGAACCAACCATAATTTTGATAACATAACTAACCTTACATTGTTTTGATCACCAAAAATGACTTGTGGGAACCATTTTTAAGAATTTGAGGCACTAAATACACTTTTTTAAAACTCCCTTTAGTATCATATTGATCATACTAACTTCTCAAGTACAAATTTTAATGATCAAGTGAACTCTATAAGACTATACCACGAAGATAGACAAACCAAGCTCATTTTGGAGTCTTGCTCATATAATGTCACAAGAAATAAAGTTGGTATAAACATCCTAACCAAATTAGGATATTTTCCAACTCCATTCAAACTCCTTGGAGTTAAAAAAATTATGGTAGAGCTCTCCAATGTCTAAGAAGGGTTTTAATTTGGCAAAAACACAACTTCATTGCCACGACACGAATGTGCGGTAACACTTTGTAAATTTTTTTCCTTTGATTTGAAATGAAATGGTTTGATTAATTTTACAGTAGGATTATGACCCATCCAAAGATAAAAATTCATTTTTTAGGATTTTTCATTGGTTCAAATTCAATTTTTGTCAATTTTCTTCCGCAAAACCCTATACAGAGGGTTTAGACACTTGTACATGCTCGAGAGACCATAAATTTTTTTCTCCCTCATATATTGATGGAAACCAAAAATTAAAACTATATGAATCCTTTGAAAGCACTAGGAATATTCTTCATGCTTCCAATTTATTTTCAAAACTTCAAAATACTCCCAAAGACTTACAAAACCGCACAATAGCTAAAACGTTTGTGATGATTTACTTGTTAATCTTAAAAGCATGCTTTAAGGTTTAGAATAAATTCAAGTATTTGGGGATTCACTTACTCAACACAATGTGCCACACTATATGTAGTCACCATTTGAATGGGATTAGATATGATTGATTTTTATAAGACCTGTGTGAACCGAGCTTACATCACCATGAACCAATTTTGAGTGTTAGGCTTCTTGCTTACAAACTTCCACTCACTTAACTACTCTTTTGCACTTGTATTTTACCAAGAATTAATTAAATCATGATCATACTTCTTTTGAATGATTTTGAGGGGAAAAATCTGGTTTTTCATGCTTCTTTAAGATAGTATACAAGTCATTTGAAGGATCCAAAAAACTTAGAGAAATCTAACACTTCACCATAACAATTGTGGGATCCAAAAAGTTACCTTGGGAAAGTATAGGTTGATTAAAAACTCATGAAATATAAAAACACATTGCACATCACCTTCCACTGAAAAGAGATAAGCTTGGAGTCTTCAATGTGGGTCTGCCTAGTCATAACTTTACAAAGCAAGTATAGACCTATATGGTATAATCCATCCTGAGGAATACAAGAGTCACCATTTTGACTTAGAGAAGGTATTATATTATTATGAGGAGTGTACCTAGATTTTAAAGGTTATTTAAAGTTAAAAACTCATATTATGCCTATCAATTCAAGAGAGATCCCTAGAGAGAGAAGAACAATAAGCAAAAAGCTCATAAATTATTTGATTCTCAGCCAATTTTCTTAATTTTTTTTTGCAAAAATTAAAGATTGGAATTATATTAAAAAATTAATTATATGATTTATCTGAATAAGTCTCAATATTTTTTCTTGGATGCTAATAAGATAGAGTGCTCAATTTTCCTTTCTTGAGAAACCAGTTCTAGGAAAACTTGCATAATTTCCACATACTTCTTCATAACTTGATGAAATTTGGCATGAAGCACTAAAATATACCCCTATACACACTTAATAGGTTTGATAGCCATAAATTTTCATGTATATCTCATACCTATCTCATTTACCTCAACATTCACTGCTAGTCCTCAAGGGTAGTTTTGGTGAACTTTTGAATTTTTCCTCCAGGAGCTGAAATAAGCCTTGATATTGCTCATACATGCCCTACAAAATGTTTCTAAGATCCTCCCATGCCTACCTAAGCTTTTAATTACCTTTATTAAGATATCACATCTCATTAGGCTCTAGAATTCGGCCTAAATGAGCTAGTTTCAATAGAGACTTCCAAAAGATAACTTGAAACTCACTCCAAGAGCTATTGCCCATGATAAAACCATAATTTATGACCTATAAAAAATCTGATACAATAATAACAACCAGCACTCTACCTTCAATGAACATCAACCTCACTGTTCAGGCCTTAACACTCTGAGACCACCTTGAAACCATCCTGAAAGCTCAAAGAACCAACTGGAGACTATTGTAAACCATTGACAGACACCTATCTGCATGAAATTTCACTCATCCTTTTCCATCAATGCTATGTGACATCAATGAAAATACCAACCAATGTAATAGGTTTCAATAATATCCCCCTTTTTCATTGGTGACAACTAGCTCATAAACTTTAATGGCAAGCCAATGCACCAACATCTTCAGATATGCAATCCAAATAATTATTTATTTTGACACACTTTCTCCCCTTTGACATTTATAAAAAAAATGAAAACACACAACAACATGAGTAGCATGAAAGAAAAGTATGATAAAGCATGTTTTTACCTGAAGATTCTCCCCTTGGGAAGATTTTGCTCTTTTACTTGATAAAATTGAATTAGTTGTGAGCCTTTCTTTATTAAACACCTAAAATACTGCCCCCTAGATTATTTCCTTGGATATTCAGCCTTTTCACTTACTACTAATTCCTTTTATAGAATTCTTGACTTGTGCATTGGGTTAGAGAAAAACTCCCCCTATATAGATGCAATCTGAGCCTTCTTGGAGAAAATTTGGGACTTGAGATTCTCCCCTATCATTATGAGATTGTTAGTGATTGTAAGGGGATAATATTGTAATGAAATTAATTGATTAATTATGATTATCACCAGCAATAGAACACCAAATAACACAATATTGCAGATAAGTTCTCTCAATATGAAAGTAGAATAGCTTGGCCACTTCGAGGGGGAAACCTCCAAAACATATAATAAGACTCAAATACTCAACATAATAATCATCCACTACCTTTAACCCCTATTTATACTATTCCTATGATATGGCCATCAACAAGGCCAACCAACCAATGATAATAGATCATATATGAAAGAGATACATCATGATAAGAAGTTATGATAGCCATAAGTCGGCTATATCCATCCCATGTAAGATATATAATTAAGGGTGTAACATGCCCCTCCCCTTCAAAGAAACATTGTCCCCAATGTTGGGAAGCCCTAGATGTTGCTGCATGAATGCTTCATCTTCCCATGATGCATCCTCAATATTCATATTCTTCCACTTGATCAGGTACTTAGTAATGACTCTAGTCCTCAATCTTTTGGTGCGTGTTTGAAGAATGCCTTTAGGTTCCAATATGATCCTTCCTTCCTCATCTAGTTTGGAAGCACTGATTGGGTGGAAATGTGCTGCCCAATAACTTTCTTTAAGTAAGAAACATGGAAGACTGGATGTATTCTACTTCTTGGAGGGAGCTCTAGCTTATATGCCACACTACCAATTTTCTGCAAAACTCGGTAAGGACCATAGTATTTAGGAGCAAGCTTATTATCCTTTTGTTGTTGTTTTAAGGATAACTACTTATATGGCTGTAACCTTACAAAAACAAAGTCTCCCTCTTCAAAGTGTCACTCACTTCTATGTTGATCAAGCCTGTTGCTTCATACGGTTTTGTGCCCATGCCAAATTTTCTCTAAGACTAGAGAGTACCTCATGTTGATGCTGAATGTGATCTTCGATTGCTCTCACCTTTGGTTTGACCTTCAAGATAGATATGAGTGATGGAGGATGGTATCCATAAAGTGCCAGAAATGGAGACATTTTGGAGGAGGTATGAAATGAAGTATTGTACCACCATTCTGCCAGTGGCAACCATTACACCCAACGTTCTTGTTTATCTGAAGTAAAACATCTAAGATATCCCTCTAAAAATTTATTTACGACCTCACTTTGCCCATTTGTTTGGGGATGATAAGAGGAACTTTGGGCTAGTTGGGTACCTAGACAAGAGAACAAATCAGTCTAAAATTTACTTGTAAATATTGGATCATGATCACTTACTATAATTTTTGGCGTGCCATGGAGCTTTTGAACTATATCCATAAAAGAGATGGCAACTGTACTAGAAGTGAAAGGATGAGCCATGACACAAAAATGAGCATATTTGGTAAGTTTGTCTACCATGACCATGATGACACTTTTCCCTTCTGATTTAGGTAATCGTGTGATGAAATCCATTGATACCTCTTCCCATATCTCACTAGGAATAGACAGAGGTGGAGAAGACCGGGTGTCTTAATGGTCTCGCCCTTATTTTTTTGGCAAACTAAACATTCTGCCACAAATTTTTGAACATTTCCTTTTAACCCCTCCCAAAATAAATCCTTCTTAACTCCATGATATGTTTTAGGACCTCAAAGCATGGCCACCTATTGGAGAAGAATGTAGCTCTGAAATAACATGGTGTTTAAGTGTAGAGTTCTTACATAGATATAACCGATCTTTGTACCACAATGTATCCCCCTTCCATATAAATTGAGCTGATATGGACGGATCTACCTGGAGATTTTGAATGAGAGTATGTGTGGTTGCATCTTTCTTCCATTCTTCACGTGCTTGATCTACCCAATCTGCATTTAGTATAGATATGGCACATAACAATGCTTCGGAAGACTCATCCCTCCTAGACAGAGCATCAATGACCAAATTTTCCTTTCCTTTCTTATAAACAATCTCAAAGTCATATCCCAACATCTTAGTGACCCATTTTTGTTGTTCTTATGAAGATATATGTTGCTCTAAGAAATATTTCAAACTATCATGATCAGTTTTTACCTTAAAATGTCTACCCATCAAGTATGGTCTCCATTGTTTGACTGCATGTAGTATTTCCATCATTTCGTTTTCATAGGTGGGCTTTAACAAATTCTTTCATTTTAGTTGTCGATCTCAAAATCAATGGGGTGTCCTTGCATTAGTGTTACTCGATTCCATTTCTTGAAGCATTGCACTCAACTACGAAAGTTTTGGAGAAATTTGGGGTCGCAATCATCGGAGTGGTGCACATAGCTGCCTTTAATTTTTCAAATGCCCTAAATGCTTCCTCATTCCACTGAAAGGAGTCTTTCTTCAATAATTTTGTGAGTGGTGCTGCTATACTACCATAGTTTTTGACAAATCTGTGATAATACCTTGTGAGACCTAAGAAACCTCGTAATTGTTTGAGGGTTCTTGGGGTTTCCCATTCCACCATGGCTTGGATCTTGTGAGGGTCCACCTTAACACCTTCATGAGAAATAATATGGCCCAAGTATTCCACTTCTTGTACCCCAAAAGAACACTTCAAAGGATTGGCATAAATTTGATGTTGCTCTAAGACTTCTAAGACAATATTGATGTGATGTAAGTGTTTCTCCCACGATTTGTTGTAGATGAGTATATCATCGAAAAATACTAAGACAAACTTTCTTAGGAATGGTCTAAATATTGAATTCATCAAGCTTTGGAATGTGGAGGGAGCATTGGTAAGACCAAATGGCATCACTAGGAATTCATAATGGCCTTGATGAGTTCTGAAGGCTATCTTATGAATATCTTCTTGCTTGACTCTAATTTGGTGATACCCAGAACACAGATCTAGTTTTGTAAAATAAATGGCACCATGCAACTCATCTAATAAATCATCAATGACGGGAATAGGAAAATTATCTTTGATAGTGAACTTGTTAAGCTCTCTATAATCTGGACACATGTGCCATCTTCCATCCTTGTGACGCACCATCACCACGGGAGTAGAATAGGCACTATGACTGTGACGAATAATACCCATTTCCAACATTTCCTCCACCATCTTCTCGATCTCACTCTTTTGCACATATGTATATCTGTAAGGCCTGATGTTGGGGGGTTGGCTTCCTAGAATCAACTGAATAGCATGATCATTCTCTCTTTCAAGTTGAAATCCTCTTGGTTCCTTGAAGACAAATACATGTTGATTAATAACCTTTTGAAGATCAGGATGTAATACCTTCATTTGCGGTTGGAATTTTATAGAGAATAATCGAGCTAAAAAAACTTTAGACCCCTTTTTAAGAATCTTCTACATTTGGTGAGAACTTACCACTAGAGGATATTTAGCTTGTAGACCTCAAAGTTCAAATTTTTACCCTCAGAATGAAAGCGCATGAACAATTCCTAGAAATTTATCTCTATGGTGCCCAAAGTAGTGAGCCACTGAACACCTAAGACAATATCAACTCCTCCCATGGGAATAGAAAACATCATAGATTCCAATGTGTAATCACCCATCATGATTTTGAATTTATGGCATTTACCTGAACATTGGATTGTGCCACCATTTGTAATCATTACTTGAAATTTAGGTGCTAGGTAGATGAAACAATTTAGTCTTACTGCCAACTTATGATTGATGAAATTATGTGTGCTCCCTGAATCAATCAAGATTGTTACCTTTTGCTTCTTAATATAACCCACAACTTGAAGGGTTTGTGGAGTACTAATACCTGATAGAGCATGACATGAAATAGTGGGTTGAGGATCTCCAGATTCTTCCTCTAATTTTTCCACTTCCTCTATTGATGTTGCCTCATATTCTTCCTCATCACCAGATCCTTCAATGTAGAACATTTTTTTCTCAGAACATTTATGATTTGGCCCATATTTGCTATCATAGTTAAAGCATAACCCTTTGGCTCTTTTTTCTTCAATTTGTTGAGGTGTCAACCGAATTGGTTGAGGGTAAGAAGGAGACAAGGTGTTACGATATTTTATGCTAGAAAAGGACTGCCTTCTATTGGAAAGAAATTTTTCCTCTACTCGACGTGCCATGATAATAGAATCAACAACCTTGAGTGGGTTAAACATGCGTACCTCATGCTCAATGTGGTCCTTAAGACCCCCTAGAAATAGGTCATTCAAATACTCTTTTGTAATATCCTCCACACGCAAGGAAAAAGTTTGGAATTGATGGACATACTCCTTAACTAAACCAGTTTGGCGTAAATTTTCTCATTGGCTGAAGTAATTCTCAGAAACTCTAGAACTATAGTGTAATTGAAGCTCTTCAGTGAAAACTATCTAGGTGACATTTAGGACATTCTTCTACCTTTGAGCACATAACCAATGGTACCAAACAATTTGATCGGGTTCTAGGTATAAGGATGCCCAGTTACCTTTTGTCTTCCGGGATCTGATGGAGATCAAATAAATTTTCCATTTGGGTAATCCAATTGAGTGGATCCTTTCCATCAAATTTACGCATTTCAACTTTTGGAATCATGCCCCTCCATTGGTGAGAAGATCCACTTGAATGATTAAAGGATCCTCCATGATTGGATTGATTTGTATTTGTGTGACCATTTCTAGTGGAACCCATATGACTAGCATTAGAAGAAGTGTATTTGAAATAATATGCAACAACTCCTCTTGCATTACATGAAAATCCTTCTGAATCTCACTCTTAAGGTTACATTTCAGTTGATGAAGCTCAATAGTAAGGTCATCCTTACTCACCATATTGTTAACCCTTTCCTGAAGTTAGATGACCACCTTAGATACTTTTGAACCAATAGACTCTAAAGCAATATATTCCTTATTTGGGGTCATTCCTAGAGTTTCTTGTCGTTTTCCTTGGCCTCAGGTAGATCTATGGCCATGACAAAGGGTTTGGGCCTAGAGGTAGACTTAATAGGGCATAATGTTAGGGTTTAGGGTTTTGTAATATTTTTGGCCAAATATAGGAATTTATAAAAATTAAACCCTAGCTATTTTTTTGAGGGGTTTCCAAAAATATAAGAAATTTGAAAAATTTCCAAAAATTACGCCCTGGGGAGCCAAATTATGAATAAATATAGAACCGTAATAAATTTTGTAAAACAAGTCAAAATTGATTGAAATTTGAAGAGAAGATTACTTGAATTATTTCACCACACCACAAAAAAAATGTAGAAAAATTCACTACCAATCTTGAGATATAGCCGAACCTTCAGAATTAGGGTTTGATGTTGTCCTGGCCGAGATCAAGCTCTGATACCACTTGTAATGAAATTACTTGATTAATTATGATTATCACCAGCAATAGAACACCAAATAACACAATATTTTAGATAAGTTCTCTCAATATGAAAGTAGAATAGCTTGGCCACTTTGAGGGGGCAACCTCCAAAACATATAATAAGACTCAAATACTCAACATAATAATCATCCACTACCTTTAACCCCTATTTATACTATTCCTATGATATGGCCATCAACAAGGCTGACCAACCAATGATAATAGATCATATATGAAAGAGATACATCATGATAAGAAGTTATGATAGCCACAAGTTGGCTATATCCATCCCATGTAAGATATATAATTAAGGGTGTAAAGATCTTACCCCCAATTTATGCCTTAAATGTTCAAAACTTGATCTAGGAAAATGTTTAATCATTATATCAACGAATTCTTTTTGTAGACACATGTTCAAGCCTAATTATTTTCTCATTGACTTTCTCTCTCATAAAATGATATTTGATGGGTATGTGTTTTGTCTTAGAATGTAGCACTAGATTATTTGAAACACTTATAACACTTGTGCTATCATAGTATAAAGGAATAGGACCTTCACTTTCAATTTTGTAGTCTTCAATATTTTTCTTCATCCACATCACTTGTGTATAACAAATGGTTGTTACAACATACTCAGCCTCACAAGTAGAAAGTGATACAAGATATCACCACTTTTACTTGAACATGATACAAGACACTTACCTACAAAGAAGGATCCACCAATTGTGTTTTTTCTATCATTTATGTTGCTTGCCCAATAAACATCTATGAAATATTTAATATGAAATTCATTACACTTTGGATACCAAATACCATAGTCCAATGTCCCCATGAGATACTGAAGATTCTTTTGACTTCTTGGAGATGAACTTCCCTTGGGTCTTCTTGAAATCTTCCAACCAAACCAACTTCCTGCATGATATCAGGTCTAGATGCTATTGAATACAAAAGGTTGCCTATCATGGATCTATATAAGGTCTGATTTACCTTTGGATCTTCCTTGTTGAGTTTACAACCTACACCCATGGGAGTGCTTCTTGGCTTATAATCTTGCATCTGAAATATTTTGAGCATTTATTTGATGTACTTTGTTTGTGAGATAAAGATTCCTTCTTTGTCTTGAAGAATTTACCGCCATAAATAATGAGAGTTCACCTAACAAAGACATTTCAAAATCCTTTTTCATTACCTCTGAAAAATAATGTGCCATGCTCTCATTATTGCTCACAAAAATGATGTCATCTAAATAGACAACAATAATCAGCATGTGTTATTCTTATACTTCTATGTATAAATTGTTATCAGCTATATATTTTTTGAATCCTTGCTTAATAAAGTACTTGTATAACCTCCTATATCAGGCCCTAGGTGCTTGTTTAAGCCCATACAGAGCCTTATTCAGCCTACAAACATAATCCATGTCCTCGGTGAAGAGAAAAACCATCTAGTTTCTCAATGTAAACCTCCTCATTCAAGTTCCCATTGAGAAATTATGATTTCACATCCATTTGATATACTTTAAAGAATTTGTGTGCCACATATGATAATAAAATCATAATGTCTTCCATCCTAGCCACATGAGAAAATTTCTCATCAAAATCTACTCCTTCCACTTGAGCATATCCTTTACAAACCAAACTTTCCTTATTTCTAACAACTTCAACTTTTCCATTCAATTTGTTTCTGAATACCCACTTGGTTCCAATAATGTTCTTGTCCTTTAACCTAGGTACCAACTCCCATGTTTCATTATTTTCAATTTTTTCTATCTCTTCATTCATTGCTTTCACCCAATTTTGATCCTTACTAGCCTCCATGACATTCTTTGGTTCTATTTTGGATAAGAGAAATATTTTCTTGATTTTGAGCAATTTTCAGCCTTCTTCTTGTTTGGATGCCTACTTATTTGTTTCCTATGATTTTACTTGGAGGATGGTCTCTTTTAACCTACCTTGAAGGTTCCTTAGTATTAGGTCTCTCTTCTTCTTCATCTTATTCTTCATGTTCAACTTCTGAAATTTCTTCATCATCCTGATTTGTAGCAGTTTGTGGAGTCTCTTTGGGCTGATTTATGACCTTATTTGGATAAGATTCATCAATTGTGACATTAGTAATCTAAAATATATTTTTTGGCTCTTATTGTAGCATCTATATACTAAAATAATAGTTGAGTATCCTAAAAATATACCTTCATCACACCTTGAATCAAATTTACCCAAATTTTCATCATCTCTCTTGATGTAGCACTTGCTTCCAAATACTCTAAGATGCTTCACACTTGCAGGTATGCCTTTCCAAATCATATGGTGTATTCTTGTGATTAATTATGATTTGAGCTCTATTTAAAATATATACTATTGTACCAACTACTTCTCTCCAATATCCATCAAGCAATTTTGATTCATTAAGCATAGTTCTAGCCATTTCTTGTACAATTATGTTCTTTCTTTCTACTACCCCATTTTTTGAGGTGTCCTTACAGTTGAGAATTGTATTATTATTCCATGAGTCTCAAAAATTCATCAAATACATCTGACCAAAACTCTCCTCCTCTGTCAGACCTTAAACCCTTTATTTTGACATTATTTTCATTTTCCACTAGTTCTTTGAATGCTTTAAATATTTATAGTGTTACAAATATATTGTGTAACATTATTAATATATTGTAATATTATTAATAATGAGTTTATAAAAATCATATTAATAATATAGTTAGTGTGAGTGTGTTGTGATAAAAAACTCACGTAACTATTTTGGTGTGTGAGATATTAGGGGATAAGAGTGAGAGATTCATGGAGAGAGATATGAGGGATTGAAGATGAGTGTTGAATCCACCTTTGTAGGAGATCAAAATACTATAAATGTAAACTCTACCAATGTAATTGATATCCTGAATGAATTCAAATTGAATTATTCTATTATTCGGTGTATAGTTTTCTTTTTAGTATTATGGTTTTTAAGAAAGCTCATACCAAAATAATATTTAGTATCGAGCATTTTTTATCATGTGACTTGTGTGTAGTTCCAAGGAAGAGGTATATGTGTTCTGCTATGCACATAACGTGCTGATTAAAACTTTCCATTCGATGATTGTATTTTTAGATCTACCTACTATTTCTTTCAGATCACATCTATGTATATCTTGTGTGTAGTGTTTGGTGTAGAACTCCAAAGGAGTGAAAAAATATTTGGATCTTATGCAGTATATGCACATTCAACATGAAAATATACTTATTGTTTCAACAAACTTCTAGATCTGTTCTGTATCCCTCTACGTCAAGGCCTGCATTAAGATCTATAATTTTCTATTGCCGTGGATCCAATTTATATATCTTGAAAATATCTAGATCGGTTTAATTTCCCATTCTTAAGGTGAGACAAATATTTATTTTAGACTCATTGGTATGCAACACAGCTGCAGTGGATCTATGATCAACTAGACCATGCACGTGAACCCTACAAATTTAGCATAGTCATTCAAATTTTGTTTTGCGTCCATCACAATTTTTTCATTCTCTTTAAAAAAAAAAACTCAAAGGCGGTGAGTCAGAATTCATTCTTAGCAACACGTGGAGGTCAACTTTTCAAATCATGTAACAATTTTCTTTTATTTGATCTAGGTTCTAAGTCATTATAGTCGGGATTTTTAGATTTTATTATTATAAATTTTAAGTGTCTTTCGGTTTTGTCAATATTATATATTTTAGTGAGTCTCATTTTATACTCGGTGACCGGTGTGTTTAAAAAATTATTATTGTTTAGTCTTTGGTCTTTGTGTCATAGATATCAAGTCAATCCTTTTAAAATTTGTAATTTCTATGTGTTAAGAGTTGTATTTGGTAAGTTTGAGTCATGTTATTGTGTCTTTTTATCAATAGTCTATGTAAAGTGAGTTATGTAAAGCATCATAGTTGTACAAAATTCATTTAGTTATGTGGAAAAAGTAATTAAATATTACTTTTAAGTTATTTATATCAAGTATTATTTTATTGTAAAAGATTCAAGTGTTTATTTGTAGTCAAGTATTGTCAATGTGAGTCGAAGTTGAAAATTAAAAGACTGTAAAATAAAATAAACATTTGCTTTATGGACGCATTTTCGGTGTTACCTGACGTCCAATGTTTTTGGAGAATCAGGTGAATAATATTGTATTTCTGATGATATTTTGTTGACTTCGAGGAAGGAAAATGTGCTTTGCTTTTGGGACTCCACCCCTCGACCTTGCCATGTACCGCAACAAGGAGCACGTCTAGGGCACCGCCCGGGATCCTGCAAGGGCATTGCCCCTTAACCCTTTGGGGGATGCTGCCCCTGCACCCTAATTTGGAATTTTAGAACCAAACTGAAGAACATCAATTAGAAAGGACAACATCCCCAAAAATCTTGAGTTAGCGACAAAGGAAGGACATCAATTAGTGACCTCTCGTCATCCGCAAGTGATGGTGCCACATAATGGTGTTGTGGCATTTCATTTTTAGTTGTGTGTTTACTTTCTACAAATAAGAATAGATGAATCATACCTATTCAACTATTGTAATAAGTGAGCTCCTGTGTGAGTGATATTTCCTATATTTTCTCTTGATGTCAAAACATTGCAGAAGATCAGAAGCACCAATGTAAGTCAGTTCGTGGATCTTGAAAAGGTTTGTGGAAGATCTAGAAAACCACATGAGGTGGACAGTTGATGGTTCTTGTCACGTCAAGGTTTGTGGTAAACCTATTTAAAACCATGGAAGGAGATATCCTTTCTTTTGATCAAGGTCATGAGCCAAGTTGGGCATGCCACATGGGTGAGCATACTGTAGATAAGTGTGTGAATGTTTTTTACCATGTCAACATTAGGGGAGTGTATATTGGGAATTAATAATGTTAACAATAGGGGAGTGAATGTTACAAATATATTGTGTAACATTATTAATATATTGTAATATTATTAATAATGAGTTTATATAACTCATATTAATAATATAGTTAGTCTGAGTGTGTTGTGAGAACAACTCACGTAGCTATTTTGGTGTGTGAGATATTAGGGGATAATCTTGAGAGATTCATGGAGAGAGATACGAGGGATTAAAGGTGAGTATTGACTCCAACTTTGTAGGATATCAAAATACTATAAATGTAAACTCTATCAATGTAATTGATATCCTAAATGAATTCAAATTAAATTATTCTATTATTCGGTGTATATTTTCCTTTTTAATATTCTAGTTTTTAAGAAAGCTCAGACCAAAATAATATCTAGTGCCTTAGAATTTTCTTTGAGGAAGGAAACCCATGTCATCCTTGTGAAATCATCAATCAACAACATGAAATAGCTATTTCCTTGAATTCTTTTAGTTTATGTTGGTCCCAAAAGATTAGTGTGTATTAACTCTAGAGGCTCTGTAGTGGAGTATTCTTTTGATTTGAAACTTATCTTTGTCTTTTCCCATGAAGTAATGCTTTAAAAATCTTATCAAATTGTTTTATAATATTATGCATGTTCTTTACACATCCCATGGAGTTAATTTTTACAAGGTTATCAAAATTGAGGTGTTCTACTCTTATGTGTTGAAGCTAGACTTTCATCCACTTTACTAGTGAAGCATTTTTCTTTGTTTACCTCCTTTAAAACATACATATTATTTTCTCTTTGCCTTTCCAACCACCTTACCTGATTTTTATTTCTTTATGTCACATCCCTTATCATGAAACAATATTATATATCCTTGTTTGCACATTTGACTGACACTCAAAAGATTGTGCTTCAATCCCTCAACATATAACACATTTTTAGTGATGGTTTTCCATTGTCAAGACTTATTTTACCTTTTCCCAAAATATTAGCTAAGGTATTGTCTCCAAATCTCATTATACCTGAAGCATTTTATTCTAGAGAGATGAAATTATTCTTGTTTCCTGTCATGTGGCTTGAGCACCCACTGTTAATATACCACTCCATGTATTCACTCTGAGAATGGAAGGTAGTTTGGGATATTAACCCTTA
Organism: Taxus wallichiana var. yunnanensis; assembly: GCA_018340775.1. Lineage (NCBI taxonomy): Eukaryota > Viridiplantae > Streptophyta > Pinopsida > Cupressales > Taxaceae > Taxus > Taxus wallichiana. The sequence goes on from CM031233.1 coordinate 365,363,852, forward strand.
TTCCTTTACATTTGTAGGATATTATTTGACCTTGTAAACATTATTTCTTTTCTTTGGAGGTATTTGATAACAAAACTTAGCTATATGCCCATAATTTTGACAATTGTAGCAAATCATCTCATCCTTACTTCTCAAATGATAAAAATTAAGATGTCTACCATGACCTTTAGCATGCTTTCTACATTTTGAGGCTTTATGACCAAATTCATTGCATGAAAAATAATATCCATAAAATGAATGAGCATACCTCATAGCATGATGTTGTCTTCTTGCATGATATCTCTTCCTAAAATCATCTCTCTTAGCTTTAGGAGGTTCTTGAGTTGTCTTGGTTATATTATTGCTTGTTGATTTATCATCCTCATTATTCTCCTCAAATCCTAAACTAGATTTGTCATTTTCATATATTTTCTTTCCTAGAAGGTCAACTAGATCAGTTGTGCTCTTTTCAAATTTGTGATAGGTCTTCAATTTGGTGGAGGTTTGATCCAATTGAGTTTGTAGCAGCTCCATTTCAGATTTGAGATTTAGGTGCTCTTCTTCCTTGATTTTGAAGGATTCTTCAATCAACTTGATTTGTGCTTCAAATTCCTTGACCATATCTTCATGTTATTTGGATTTTTGTTCTTTTCTCCTCAATAAGAATGAATTGTCCTTCATAATATTTTGCCATCAATTTCAATTTCATATTCCTCTTTATTTGATGTTTTAACTCTTATAAAGCACTAATTAATTTAGCCTCAAGGTTAACCTCTTCCTCTTCTTCATTTGAACTGTCATATTCAGTCTGAATTTTTCCTTTTGAATTTCTTGCAACAAATACTTCCACAACCATGAAATTTTTTTCAACTTGTGTCCCTTCATCATCACTCTCAGAGCTACTGGAATCACTTGACTGAGAAGATCTTGAACCTTCTTGTGTGTAGAAATTCTTATTGTTTTTGAGGTATTTTTCTCCCCTTGTTTCTTAAAATTCTTCTTTTTCTTTATGAGAATTCTTCATCATCTTGACCCTTCTTGTGTTTATTAGGAAATTTTGAGGCAAAATGACCAACATGACCATAATCGAAGCATTTTAAGGACAAATTTCCTTTGTACTTACCTGAACCTCTTTTTAGTTTCCTTACAAACATGGCTTCCACCTTCTCATCATCTATCTCCATATCAGACTCAGATTTATTCTTCTTGACCTATGATTCCTTATCAGCCTTGAAGGTTTCCTCTTTCTTGACTGAATTTGATTCATTGATTCTCATCTCATATGCAGTTAATATTCCATGAAGATCATCCATTGTCAAGGTGGTTAAATCCTTGGCTTCCTCTACTACTAACACTTTGGAATCAAATTTTGAAGATAGATATCTCAACACTTTTTGAACAACCAAACTCTCTTCTATTTTCTCTCCTAATTCTCTAATCATATTTATAACTCTATCCATTTTTTTAGGTATGATGTAACACTCTCACCTTCCTTCATTTTCATACTTTCAAAATGAGCATGGTAAGTTTACAACTCAGCCAATTTTACCTTACTGTCTCCTTCATATATTGTCTTCAATTTGTCCTAAATTTCCTTAGTTATAGTACACCGCATGCATGACCTTTATGAACTCAACCTTAGTCAACCCACATAAAATTGCATTCATGTCTTTAGAATTGTTTTCACTTTCTCTCTTTCCTTGCATCGGTAGGAGGTTTATTAGGAATAGTGTATACACTCGGAAACCGATTACCATATATCAAATCCAAGTGACATGAGGTAGGTCTTCATTATGACACTCTAGAAGGCATATTTTGATTCATTAACTAAGGGTGATTTGGAGGTAGAGAAGCCACTTTTTGACTGATTTCTTTCCATTGCTAAATTGTCTAGATCTCCCTTGAGCTGTTAAACTCACCACATCAAGGCCATGATCGATAGAAATTGTTAGAAACTAGAACACTGAGAGGGGGAATCAATGTTCAATTTTGTTTGAAAATTCAACATTAATCATATTATTAAGTTATGTATCAGATTTTAATAACACAAATTAAATGTAATAATGAGCACACACAAGAGAGAGAAAAAAGGACTAATTTCTCAATGGTTACAATATTTTTGAGCTAAAACTCAACCAATGAAGCTACAAATTAATATCAAGCTACCACTTGCAAGAAAGCTATAAATTTCTGATTATACTGAGCTAAAACTCAGTGATTTCATAAAATCTGATTACACACTTCAATTTTGTCACCGGACAATTGATTGTGACCCTAAATCATTATTAAAAAAATTCACTCCATTTTCACATTCACTATTTCTTACTCTCTTTCTCACTATTCTATGAATTCTCAAAGCATTCATTATTTCTTCTTTACCTATCGTTATATATCTAGTACCTTTTTCACTAGAAGCTACTTAAAGCTTCAATATATATTCAATTCATATTGCTTGTCTCGATCAAATTCATGTTCTCATATCAAGAATAACTATTTTATCATTAAATTATCATGCATTACTCACTCTGCCTCTTTTGACTCGCCAACTTCACTCTATCAACAACATTCACATTTCACACTCTTGTTTTTTTATACACACAACAAAATAGTATAGACATTTCACATTCTAATTCTTCTCAAGACACTATAATTCATTACACTCTATTGCTTGAGCTTGCAAAATCTCAACACCAACCTTCCAACTTCTATAACTTTTGGTTTTTATGTCTTTTGGACTTTTCACCGTGTTTAAACAAAACATGACTCTTCACATTCTTATCTCTTATGGTTCAAGCTAAGAATGATGAGTTATCAATATTTTAACTAACCGCGACCTTTGAAATTATCCTTCACTTAAAATAAGGAACCATGCTTTATGTTTCATGAATTTTGATTTCACAACTTCACTTGGGAACCTACCATAGTTTTGATCACACAACTGACCTTTCACTTTTTTAATAAACAAAACTAACTTGTGACAACCACTGCTAAGAATTTGACGCACTAAATATAATTTAAAAAAAAATCCCTTTAGTTTCATGTTGATCATACCAAATTCTCGAGTCCAACTTTTAATTATCATGTGAACTCTATAAGATTATACCACAAATACATGAAAACTAAGCTCAATTTGGATTCTTGCTCATATATTGTCACAAGAAATCAAGTTGTTATACACCTCCTAACCAAATTAGAATATTTTGTAACTTTTCTTCAAACTCCATAGAGTTAAACAAATGATGGTAGAGCTCTCCAATGTCTAATAAGGATTTTAATTTAGAAAAACACAACTTCATTGCTCGAGCATGATCAGTACAAAGAACACTATCACAAAATTCTCCTTTGATTTGAAATGAAATAGTTTAATTAATTTTGTAGTAGGATTATGATCCCTCCATAGAGAAAAATTAAAATTTTAAGGATTTTTATTTGTTCAAATTTGAGTTTTGTCCATTTCCTTCCTGAAACCCTATACGAGGGTTTAAAAACTCGTACATGCTTGAGAGACAATAAATTTTTTTTATCCCTCATTTGTTAATAGAAAACAAAAATTCCAACTCTATAAAGTATGTGAAAGCACTAGGAATCTTCTCCATGATTCCAAATGATTTGCAACACTTTAAAATATTCCTAGCACTCCAAATAACCATGCACAGTAGTAAAAAAGTGTGACAATTCTTTACTTGTTAAGCTTAAAAACATGCTTTAAGATTCAGAATAAATTCATGTCTTTGGGGATTCACTTACTCAACTAAATTTACAACACTATATACAATCACCATTTGAATGGGATTAGATATGATTGATCATTTCGTGATTGTGTGAATTAAGCTTACATCAACATGAACTAGTTTGAGTCTTAGAATTCTTGCTTACAAACTTTCACTCACCCAACTACTCTTTTGCACTTTTATTTTACTATGAATGTATTCAATTATGATAATACTTATTTTGAATTAATTTTTAGGGTAAAAATATGGATTTTCATGCTTCTTTAACAAAATATACAGGTCATTTGAAGGATCCAACAAACTTAGAGCAATCTAACACTTCACCATAACAATTCAGGCTCCAACAAGTTACCTTGGTACTATAAAGAGTGATTAACACCTCATTAACTATAAAAACACATTGCACATCACTTTTCACTAAAAAGAGATAAACTTGGAGTCTTCATTGTGGGACTTCCTAGTCATAACTTTGCAAAGCAAGTATAAAACTACATGGTACAATCCACCTTAAGGAATAAAAAAGTTATTATTTTGTCTTAGAGAAGGTATTATATACTTTTGATGTGTGTACTTATATTTCTAAAGTGATTTTAATTTCAATAAATCATATTATTCCTATCAATTTAAGAGAGACCCTGAGAGAGAGAAGAACACTAAGAGAAAAGCTCATAACTTCTTTGATTCTCAACCAATTTTCTTCAAAAAAATTGTAAAAATTTAGGCTTGGAATGATATTTAAAAAGTAATTTTATGATTTATCCAAATAAGTCTCAATATTTTTCTTGGATGCTAAGAAGATAAAGTTCTCAATTTACCTTTCTTAAGAAACCAGCTTTTAGGAATACTTGCATAACTCCCACATACTTCTTCATAACTTGATAAAATTTGGAATGAAGCACTACAAGACACAAATCTACACACTCCATAGGTTAGTTAGCCATAAATTTTCATGTATAACTTAAACCTATCTCATTTACCTCAACATTAATTGTCTATCCTAAGGGAAGTTTTGGTGAACTTTTAAAATTTACCTCTAGTAGCTTAAATAAGCCTTGTTATTACTCATACATGCTCTAGAAAATTTTCTAGGATCCTCTCATTCTTACCAAAGCTTATCGTGACCTTTATTAAGCTCTCATACCTCATTAGGATCTATAACTAAGCCTAAATGAGATAATTTCAACTGAGACTTCCAAAATATGACCTGAAACTCACTCTAAGAGATCTTGACAATGATAAAACCATAATTTTGACCCATAGAACATTTGATCCAAGGATACCAACTAGCACTCTACCTTCAGTGAACATCAACCTCACTATTCAGACTTGTAGCAGTTTGAGACCACCCTAAAACCATCCTGAAAGTTCAAAGAACCAACTGGAGACTACTTTACACCATCGACAAAACCTATCTCGCATGAAATTTCTATTATCCTTTACCATCAATTCTATGTGACATCAATGACAATAACAACCCGTTTACCTTCTCCTTTAAAACCCCAAATGCATTGGCCTATCACCCATTAGTTAGGAACTCACCCAAGGCATGCGCGGGAGTTGAGCCCCTCCTTTATGTGAGCTTTGTAAGAATGTTTTTCCATTAATGGAGGAATGTTTGCAGAAACAGAAATACAAGCATTTTACTCTACTAGATCTAAGCATAAATGCACCATGATGTAAACGTAAACATTACAACAACATAATAGAATCAGATCTGAACCATGAGTAATATGAAACATACTAGGGTTTGAACCCATGAACACAGATATCTAGAACAAAGCATCATATATTGATTAAAAAGTGTTTACCATATTACATAAAAAGGATTATAGTAGACCTGATTGGATCAAGATAATAACATCCTACAACTAGAAATCCTATATTACCCCCTAGATCCATTACATATTTATCACCACAAATCTACCATTGCATACTCAGCCTCTACACACACCCTCTAATCTCTAACTCTCTACTACCAATTCCCTTGTCTAGATCCAAATGCTTCCTTAAATAGGATGGAATCTCACCTGATCATCATTCCAGAAGTAAACCCATGCCAAATGTCATCATATTTTGATCTACTTGAGTGCCCATGCCATGCAGATGCCAACTAGCCATAACAACCTCCACTTTCCAACCCATAACCATAAATATTCCCTAGAATATTCTTTTCTTGAGCCTCAAGTCTCCATGTAACAACCTTTTCATCATTACACTTATCCACAGCCTCATGTGTTTTGCATGTGATGCCCTTTAACTGAAATGTGGCTAAGTCCTTAAACCCTTAAACCCTTTTCCTACTCTCGCATGCCAACCTATCTCTCCTTGTGTGCTTTCACCCACACTTTTCTCCATAGTACCTTACATGCGCTCTCATCCTTTGTTTTAGGACTTAGTCATTTTTTGGGCTCAACATCACCCCCACACACTAAAATGTTTATCCATCCTCAGAAACAATCCATCCTCCAACAATCAAATAATAAAGAATGGAAGGAAAGAATAATTGTACCTAGATTGTGCCAAAGAATCAAAATAATATTACTATTTACATAAGGATTGGGAAGTATTTATTCAAGGATGCTTCAATTTTATTCCAGGCATCCACCTCACTCTATGCTTATTGAAATAAATCCCCTATTAGTGCGCTGAATTCATCAAATGATAAATCTTCACCTTAGCTTTCAAAGTAAATCAAAATTTTCTCCATCTCGCTTGCTAAGGTCACTCAAAGTGTGTCCATCCTTCGCATGACCTGGGGAGATAATTCCTTTACTTTATTTTTAATTAAGACCCTTAGGCCTTCAATCACCCTCTATCTTCTTCTTGACTTCCACTATGATTTTTTCCCGCTCTACTATGTTACCTTTGTTCTTATCTGAACTCCTTTAGGTCCGCCTCATGGGAATATACTTTCCACCCTATCCCTATCTCCATAGTTGTCATAGACAACTTTGGCCATGTGTGCCATAGTTTTAACTGACGTAAGGAGCTCGGAGACCAAGTTATGGTTCCTTCAATCTTTGATTTCTCCTCATCCCTCTATCATGCCATAATTTCCTCTGCTGACTCTAATGCAAGTGGTGGCTTCTCCATTGTGATAAAATGCACATCCTCCAGGTAAATAAAATATGACTCATACTTTTGCTCAAGAGGGGCCAAATCTGGGTGTGCTCGAATGATGGAGTTTGAGATAGTCTCCCCTTTTGTAAGCTTCATGCACCTTTTCACCTTCTCCTCTCTCAACTCAGCCTTCAGTTATGTAATTAAGGACTCCTTCCTTTTATCTCCCTATCTCTCTCGATTATCTCCTTATTATTTTTCTCCATTTTCCTCCTCCAAGGATATGATCTTGTTATTCCTCCCGAATAACCTCATGCCTCTACTTCCACAAATACCTTGTTGAGTGTGTTACATATCTACTCATCAGTTAGTCATTGAGTATCCACAATAGGATTCACCTCATTGGGGTTTTGTTATTTCTATCAATGCATCTGCACTAATCTCAAATTCGGGCTCATCAACATGGGACTCAAAGGTCCATGAAAACATCTTCCTTATGCGTGTACGTGTATGAGATACCTTATCAAAAAAGACCGAATAAAAGAGTTGGTCTATGGGCACCATGCTCTGGAACCACACACATAGGACCTTGTTTAGATCACTAACATAATTCATTATGGGTCCTTGCACCACTATTACGCCCTTGCCGGTGTAAACTACTTCCTTCGGAATGATGAATTCTAGACTCTTCTCCATGCTCCATGCTCCTTCCTCGCTTCTATCGTTTCTCTTCAATATTTCTTTAGCATTGTGCTCCACCTCATGTTCCACCAAGTTTTGTATGATATTTTCCACTTCCCTTTCCACAGTGTCCTCCAACTATCCTCCGGCTAGGGGTGGGGTCTTCTACGCATTCGTCCCTAATTCTTCTTCACTTCCTCCCACATTATGAGCACCCTCCTCATAATCATTCTTCTCCTCATTAGATTGTGTATATCATGCATAGGGGACTCTTACCTTCCTCACACTCTTCATTATCCTCATATTTTTCATCATTCATGCTTTTCATCTCCTCCCAGTTCGAACTCTATGCCATCTTTTGTTTCTTCTTCTTTTGGTTCCTCCTCTAACATAGGGGACATTTCCTTCTTAGGTGACTTCTCCTTCATGGGGGATTTATTCCTTTGAGTGTAAGTAATTATGCCACGCACTTGACTCATGTGCTTCCATGGCTTGAACTGTACATGCACTTGTGCCCCGCTTGTTGGATTCTCTTCCCTTTCTCTCTTCTTCATCACCACCTTCTTTCTTCCCGATGGGGTCTTCTAGGATGGATACATCATCCTCAACATATGTGACCCTTTTCAAACTTGGGCCTTAAGTGTATATATACCCTTGTTGTTGTCTTTCCTATAATAGGTATTGACACAAATTTTACCATATGTACATCATGAGAGACATACTTCTCCACATAGGCACGCTTCTTAGGATACACTAAGGTTCGGCGTAACACACGGTGATCCTAATCTACCTCACTTAGATCAAATATGAGCTTTTTGGCCTCCTTGAATCTATTAACCACGCTTTGAAAGTACTGCACTGTGAAGGAAAATGGTAGCTTACACCATGGGCTTTTTTGTTCCATCTGTCAAAGTGAATATGCCTATGCGAAGTGATGGTATACATCAAACTTAGCCTCACCATCCACTAAGGTTGGAAGTTGCTCAGGGATTCTCCATTCTTCCCTGAATGCATCATGCATTCACTTGTACCACTTCTCCAAGTGCACTTTATACATAGTAGTCATTGTATCATAAGTGTATGATTCAAACCTCTTGGTGGGGGAGGTTTTCATCAAGGTACTCCAAATGTAGTTATTTGGCCCATCGAGCACTCCAATCTCAGAAAATAAAATGGTAAGAAGGACATTACCATACATGATCTTATCCCCATCACGCACAACATCTATGATCTCCTCCAAATGAAGGCCGAGAGGTTGTAGATTTTTCCTTCTGAAATCTTCTTACAAATGTTCAACCATCTCTTGTTCACTTACGTCCAAGTGCTCTTGTCCATTCAGACTTGGTGAGTAGGTGCGTGACCATCTTCATTGTTGGGTTGGTGATCTTGGTGATATAAAAATAGTGTGCCCTTCTTGTATTCATATTCCATGGTTATTTCCTTAACAATGTCCTTTTCATCCAAGTCATCATCCATTGATTCTCTGTGTAGATAAGCCTAGTATATTTTGAGATCAAATGAGCAGTGCACATTCTCCTCCCTACAAAGTAAAAATAGTCTTCATGCATGTGTGACATCAACCATTGATATAACCTATTGGGTTTTCCAAAATAGGGAAACTCATAGAGTTGCAAGAGTCCAACCTTCTCCAATGTGGTCTTCACAGAGTCATCATACACATGTTTGTCATCATCATGTGTTCTCTCTCCCATTGGGAAAACTAGCTCCAACACCATCTCCTTTTCTATGGTGCTCATCCTATGGTTATAATCACTTACAACCATCTTATGCATGTGGGAGACCCATTCCATCCCCATCAAAATACCATCTAGGTACTACATCTCCATGTACCACTCCTCATTAAAACTTGTTGATATGGTGGGTTTTCCTTTTCCCTTTCCCTTTCCCTTCTTCAATGAAACATTTGATCCCTTCCTTGGTGCCATTTTTCTCATCAGGTCCTTTTAAATTCTTCCTTATGTCATTTTTTAACACTTCTTTGTCCCTGGCTCCACTCCTTCCACAAAATCTCTTCAAAACCCGTGCCCTAGCTCTGCAAACCCTAACCTGGAAAACTCTCCTTCCACAAGACAACGTAAAATTCATGGGAATCCAAAAAAACTTCCTTCGTGCATGCCTATGTACTCCATTCCACTCTGTTCACAAATCCACCAACTTCTCCACTTTGCACACAAATCTTCACAAATTTTTTTGCAAGGATGCCCTAGTTTGTAAGAGCTCTTCAATAAAAAAAATGTAAGGTAAAAAGAATAACTCACCCGACCTTCTATTTATATATTTTTTATTTTTTCCACATTAATCTTTGTGCCACCTACCACCATACTACCACATTAAAGTCATATTTTTTGTCTAGTGCTTAGCATTTTTTCCTCACGCGCAACTTGCAGAAACTCCACAACCTTTAGCATGTGCAAAACTTCATCGACCACGCAAATTTCCTACGCACACTCATAGTGCCAAAGTCAATTCTTCCTTTGCATCTTAAGCCAAGTTCTTGTTGCCACCTACCTCAGCTTTTTTCTGCACTCTTATCCATGTACACGTGGTTTTTATAAAGCTTTTGACACCATTATCTCCATCCATGATCACTTTTTCTACGCATGCTCTCTGAACCCATGCACTTTTGACTTTCTCATTGGGCCTTCAATCAACATCACTCCCAACACTTGCTTCTTACCACACTATTCACTAAAACTCTTCTTTACACTCTCCACCCCACACTAAAATGGATGTGTGGTCCTCTACACATAAAAACCCTTTATCAAACTAAAAAATAGAAAAGAAAAGAAAAGTGACGATGAAAGGAAACACATAAAAAGGAAAATGCATTAAGGGAAATCCTAAGCTAACTAGTAAATACTTACCTTATTTACAAACACCAAGAAGACTTATTTATAGTAGGGCTTCAACCTACTCTCATTAAAGAAACCAGAAACCATGTGCCATCCAACACTTGTAACTGGAAAGTGCCTGAATCAAGTATGTAAGTGATAGTGTATGGTCCCAACCAATGCACCTTGAGCTTCCCTGGGTGGCGTAAAAACTTAGAATCATACAATAGGACCATTTTGTAACCTCAAACTTCTTGTTTATAATATGATGATCATTTCATGCCTTTTATCATACTTTCTCCATCTTCTAACTCCATCTAGAAATGGAACACCTCTCATCCAACTTCCATAAGTTTATCAATGCACTCCTCTAATGCATATTTTTCATCCAATCCTCCTATGCATGCAATACACAGAGATGGTAACATGAATTCCATAGGAAGAACTACCTCCGTGCAAACACCAATTGAAAGGGTGTGGCCTTGTTTAATCATTTATAAGTTGTTCTATATATGACCATAAAACTACAGAGACTTTATCATCCTAGTCTTTTCTTCTGACATCACAAATCTTTGTTAACGTGTGGCTCAAAAGTTTGTTAAAGGCCTGCCAGTCCCATTATCCTAAGGGTGATAGGGCGTAGTTTTGTGATGGACACCATGAAATCTACTAATAAGATTCAAATAGTCTCATTTAAGAAATGTGTACACCTATCACTTGTTAAGCTCAACGAACATCCATACCTGATGATTATGTTCTCCCATAAGAACCTAGTTGTTATAGCTGCCATGCAATCCTTTGTAGGCACCACTTCTACCCATCTTGTAAGATAGTTTGTGTAAGTGATAATATAACATGAACTTGTCCTACGCACACATTGGAAATAGGGCCCACAAAATCAATTTCCCATTTTTCAAATGGACTACGAACTAGCAATATGTCTTACTTGCATTTCATCTCTCTCGTTCTTGCTTACCAAGGTGCTGGAAATGGTCATAGGCCTTGTAATATTCAATACAATCCTTATAGACTATTTCCCACCAAAGGCCTACCAATAGGATCTTGCACACGGTTACATTCCCCACATAGTGACCTCCTGTAATGCCACCATGAGCTTCTTCCATGATTGCAGTACGCTCATGTTCCAACACACACTACGTAAAACCTCATCTGGCCTAGCTTGTACAGGTATCCGCCAATCAACATATAGGGTGCAATGCGTGTATAACCAAATACTTTTTCTCCAAGGCCTTCATTCCTTCTGGTGCTAAACCCATTCACAAAAAAACAAAAATATCCTTCAAGTTAGAGGGTACGTGTTGCAATATAAACAAATGTGCATCTAGCATCGTTTCCTCAATGTTCTGTGCATCCTCTCCTGATTCAATCCATGATAGATGGTCAGGTCCCAAATTACTCTTCCCTGGTTTCACCACAACCGTAAACTCAAACTCTGAAACAATAAGACCCACTAGCATATGCACCCTTACAAAATGGGCTTGTTCACCAAGTAATTTAATGCCATGTGGTATCATGTAGAAAATAAAATGTGTTTTTAACAAATATTGCCTAAATTTTTACAACGTATAGATCATTTGAAAATGCCTCGTGCTCCATGGTAGTATAATTTTATTCTGCTGGAGTCAACTTCCTACTAGAAAAACACAAGGGATGGTCAACAATCCCCTCTCTAGGATGTGCTAAGACCACTCCAATCACCATACTAGATGCATCAACATGCACATGAAATGACTTATCCCAAGAGGGAAAGCACAAAATGGGCATGGTGGTAAGCTTCTCCTTCAATGTGTTCAAATGCCACCTACTACGCCTCACCCAATGGAATTTACCATTATGTTTCAATAACTCCTCCAATGATGGACAATATTGCATAGCCTTTGATAAATTTCCTATAATATCCCATGTGCCATAAGAATCCATGCACCATGCTTTGACTAGTAGGCTCCTCCAAACCCAAGATAACACCACTTTCAGAAAGGTCTACTAATAAGCCTTCCTTGCATATGATGTGACCAAGTAAAGTGAAAAATGGGGTAACAAAGACAAACTTCTTAATGTTAAGTGAGATACTCAATTACCTGCATCTCTTAAACATCAATCTCAGATTGTCACAATGGTCCTTTACTAACCCATACACCATCCAATCATCAAGTAAACTTGTAGAAACTTATGGATGAAGTCTTGAAAGGCATGTACTACAATGCATGAAACACAAAGCAGGTGTTCTTCAACCCAAAAGGCATGACCGTATAAGAAAACTTCCCCATTTAGTGGTGAAAGTAGTCTTCTCCTAGTCTTCCTTCACAATTCTCACCTAGTGATAACCTAAAAATCCATCTGTAAAAGAATAGATCTCCCACCCTACTACTCCTTCCAAGATATCCTCAGTAAATGGGGTTAGAAAAGGATCTATGACACACACAACATTCAAATCCCTATAGTCAACAAAAATCCTTATCCTTCCATCCTTTTTAATGCTAATTACCATTGGGCTTACCCACTCATATTCTTCAATTGCCTCAATGATACTAGATTCTATCATCTTATCAATCTCCTCCTTAACCTTCACAGTGTAGATTCAGATTCATCCTATAAGGTCTCTTATTAACCAGCATACACCTTATTTTAACTTAATCCTCATTTCTCCCAATGATGGATGTACTCCTTTAATATCATGGTACTTATTCGGGAAAAAATATTGGAATTCATGTAGATAGATAAATGATTTTCGACACTTCTTGTTCCATCTAATAATCTCCAATGAAAACTTCCTTTGGCTTTATCTCTATACCAATGTTAACTTTATTCATTTTCAAGGGCTCATGGTAAGGCACATGATTTCTCATCTATTTTTCCAATACTTCACATGCATGTACCTATTGTATGGTTAACATCCAAAATTTTCCACTTCCTCATCATCTATCAAATAGACTAACTTTCCTTTTCTTTCTCCAAGAAGTCACTCAAGTTATACCTCTTCCATATCTTCTTCTTTTGGTTCTTCTACAAAGCATACCCCAACTCAGGTTCTCCTAACAACTCTAGGATTTGGTCCTCATCCATGGCACTATCTCCCATAATAAGGCACTTGACTACCTGTAATGCCTCATTCACCGATGGATTCAAAATTTGATACTCAAAAGTTTTAATAATATCTCATTGTCATTTCTTCTAGTTTTCCATCTGAGGACGCATCTCTAAATGAATATACCACTCACGTGTGCATCCTTGCAAGGTGGAATAGAAATTATGCACCCATAGTGAAGGAGGAAAGTATTTTGCACCCATCATCTAGGTTCTCTCACACTCTTGGACGTGGAATGAGGTGGAATCCTTCCCATGATAGTTATGTATTGCAGAGGGTACATTGCTCCTAAGAAACCTAATAAAGAGCGTGATTCTCACTTCATGCCACTCTAGAAGATTTTCTCGATGGGTCATCCACCAATGCGTTGCCATCCCACACAAGGTATAGGTAAGCATATTCCTCCTTTATGTTGACATGTCCATTGTACCTCCATCGCGTGTAAAAGATGTAGGATTACCCTTCAAAGTGTAACTAGGTAATTTCTTTCCTCCCAGGTGCACCTAACCAAGTGTGCCCTAGTGATGTGAGTCAAAATTCCCTTTAATTGTCTTCGACCAACTCATAGGTCCTGTGCACCCAATTGTCACATGAAATGCTAGTTGTATCACTCATGGACTGAGAATATTCCCATTGAATGATCCTTCTCTTGATGGATGAACCACTTAGAGGTCTCTAATGGTGCACACATAGATTTTATTGAGGTCCTCTTCTCCTAAATTCTCTATATAGGGTGCATACTTCCCATCTATTAGTGGAATAATGAAGACACTCTTCTTTGTTCTCGAAGCTTATGTACCCTTTTTTAAAGCACAAGTCAACATTATTCTTATAACACTAGGGGCATCCAAGTAGGGCTGGAAAGTTATCTACCTCGGAAAGTGCTAAGACTTCAAAATCTCCAGTAAACTTTTCCCCTTGGATGGTTATGGATGCATCCTTCAATACTCCGATGGGCATAACCTTCATCCTATTTTCCATATATAACACATTTGAAGATGGCTGTAATGGGGGCCTCCCCATCTGATTCCATGCATCTAAAGTGAGAACATTGACCTCAACACCCATGTCAATCAAAATTTTTCTCAAGAGCCATCCATCCATAACTGCATTCAATGTGATTTCTTTGTCATAATCAATACTGTGAGGGGGTAAATTAGCATGTAAGACCTACCTCTCATGCTCACCTCCTAAGTGCATGTATTTTTCTCTTAGCCACTCTCCTAAGAGAGGGATAATATTCTCCTAGTGTAACATCTTACACACTTCTCTAACCTCATCCATGTCCTTCTAAGGGACCTCAACACTTTTCTTCTACTCTAACTTCCTTCAAACACTAAATATCCCTTGTAGGTTTCTAATCACCTCCATGGTCTCTTGGTAGACCTACTTTTGATGAGTTGGATCAAGATACTTCCCATGTAACACATATTCTTTGGTAATGAGAGGATTTTCTTTGGTTCTTCCTGGTGTGTGGCTGATTCACCCCAGTTATAAGATAGGTTCCAACTCAAAGTCATGCGCCACCCTAGAAATCCATAATGGATCAGATCGCTTCACACTAACCATTACCTGCCCACCCCTATCCTTCTTCGATTCTAGTTCATGTGCTCATATAACTCAGGGCACTCCTCATACTTATGCTTTTTCCTACACCATGAGCATTGTAACAAATATGGACACTTACATTTGTAGTGTTCAATAGATCCAAAATTGTAACATGTTCCATGGGGAAATTCACTTCTACCTCTTGACCACCATGACCTCTAAATCCTCCACAAAACCTCTTCCTCGACCACCCCCATCTATGCGCCCTTCAAACTGATAACCTTAGTTCTTAGAATTGTTCCCAATAATGGTCTTGTACACACCAATATCAATGGAATCATGGATTTGGTCTATCAACTGGAATTCCTTTATATCCTACGTTGTAGATGAGAAAATTTTACAATAAGAAGACACATTGTTGTAGAGCATGCACTGTAACAATGGGCATCTACTTGGATCATGATTTTCATGACAGATTTCACAATCCAATGACACGGCACACACCATATTTCATGGCAAAATATTTTGTGTGTCCTTCTACCTCACAATCCATGCACCATAGTCCACTATGCAAGTCTCATGAGCCGAGTTTGAATATAATTTCTCAAGATGCTTTATCCATGACAACAATCTGTGCTTCTAAAAATGGGCTTACTCTAGTGTCAATGCTTTTCCGATGGATTCAACGCAAAGGAAAACTATAAGGCCTTCATGGATCTATGAAATTATTATGGGAAAGCGCTCATCTAAAAGGCATGATCAATCCACCCAAAAACCAATGAGCATGCTGTGAGGGATGGATATCTTAAGAAAACTTAGACATAAGAGTCTTAAAACATGCATCATACTCCCACACACTCTCTACCATACCTTGTTAAATCTCCTTTAACATGCTAATGCTCTTTTTCTCAAACTTATGAATGTGGAATTCTGCCAAGAAGTCATCATGCACACAGTATAATCCACCACCATCTGATGGGGGTCATACTTCTAGTACCAACTATGTGTGCACCTTTACAATGTAGTTGTAAATAACTTGCTTTCCATTCTGGGGAAGTGATCTCCTTAGTGCACCATAAAAATTCACACTTGTGTACATGCTCTGTGGCATCTTCAACACCCTTGTAATCAAGAAAATGAAAAGACATCTCGTAAAACACCGATGATGGTGTTGTGGAACTTTCCCACCAGATCTAGGACCTTTATTCCCTCTTGTGTTGCCTCCACCACTAGATCCACTAGATCCACTAGCTCTATTCCTTTGGATCCACCAGATCCTCCTCCCGTAGTAGGTAAGGGGGCCTAATGTAGATGCACTCTATCCTGCATACCACCATCACATTAAACTATGTGCCAATAGTCTATGATATTGAACTACTTCTAGATGTGATACCAAAACTTTGTGTACCCACACTTTTCCCAAATGATGTGCTAGACAAAATACCTCCAAACACCGGAAATGTCTATGCATGGCCATAGATGGGTGTAATGTAAAATGATATCTACCTGATGCTACTTGCTCACTAACACCAACTAGACTAGAAATACTTGTCTTAGATACTGGAAAACTAAGCACCAAGGTTTGGTCACCATGTGGGCTAAGATGCATGCCTATGGCTCTCCTCCTTTCTCCATATGATAAGCTCTCACTAGAAGCCAAGGGGTTTCTCTCCATGCTTGCTAAGATGGGGTAACATAGATCGATAAATTCCATGCCCTCTGCGTGAACCTCAAATCCTTCCTACAATGTTTTCCTCCATAAATCCATCACTCCAACAACTTCGCATTGTCTCACAAACTCCCTTTCTCATGCTTCATTATACTTGAGTCCACTCTCTTCTCTCTCTTGCTTCCACCATAGGATCCACCATCTCTCACCACACTAGTTATCACCCCCTGAACCTAAGGGGAAGTTAGCCAACCATAGGAAATGCCTCCATACTCAAGAGTGATGATTAGGATCTTAATGGCTAATGGCATAACACACAAGAATGATCCTCTTGGATCCCGCAAGAACTCAAACTCAGAAATCTCTATGGGAAAGAATACATAGAAATCGTATTCTAAGGTATAGCTAGTCAACACACCTCTCCACCAATGATCAACAACATGATTCTAGGTCAGATCATCACATCACAACCTCTGATACTCTTCTTGGGTCCAAACACAAGGTCTATAATACTAGCTCTTCCTTGATGCATATGTTGATAGCCATTCATACAATTCTATTGGAAAAAACAAAATAATTCTCATAAAGCTCATGATACAGGTGCTCCTCTACCCATTTACGTGCATCAAACTAGGTCTAGTGTTAAATCTCTGAGAAAACTCATCCTCCATGATTTTAAGCCAAGTCTTGACGTTGTCCAAGGTCAAGCATTTTGTCATCACACACCATTCTTACAACAACTTCAAAAGAGGTCCCAAAACGGAACCAAAATGTAGCCTCATTTACCTTCTCCTTTAAAACCCCAAGCATGTTGGCCTATCACCCATTAGCTAGGTGCCCACCTAAGGCACGTGTAGGTGCTGAGCCCCTCCTTTATGTGAGATTCATAAGAATGTTTTGCCATTAATGGAGGAATATTTTCAGAAACATAAATACAAGCATTTTACTCTACTAGATATAAGTGTAAATACACCATGATGTAAATGTAAACATTACAATAGCATAATAAAATCAAATATGAACCATGAGTAATATGAAACATACTAGGGTTTGAACCCATGAACACAGATATCTATAAAAGAGCATCATATATTGATTAACAAGTGTTTATAGTAGCCATATTACATGAAAAGGGTCATAACAAACTAATTAGATCAAGATAATACCATCCTACAACTAGAAATCCTATAGCACCCCTAGATCCATTACAAATTTATCACCATGAATCCACCATTACATACTTGGCCTCTACACACACCCTATAATCTCTAACTCTCTACTAATATCAATCGTAACTTGAGTTAGAATCCCTTGTCTAGATCTAAATGCTTCCTTAAATAGAATGGAAGCTTGCCTGATCATCATTCCAGAAGAAGGCCCACATGTTAAATGTCATCATATCTGGTCTACTTGAGTGCCCATGCCATGCAAATGCCATCTAGCCATAACAAACTCCACTTTATAGCCCGTAACCATAAATATTCCCTAGAATATTATTTTCTTGAGCCTTAAGTCTCCATGTAACAACCTTGTCATCATTACACTTATCCTTTCCTTTTTTGAGGGTCCTTCTTTAACGTAGAAGTGACTTCTAATTTTGGGAAAATGGGTTCATTGTGTTGACTATTCATTAAATACAATCATGACTTGGTTCGTAGCGAACCCGAGCAGATCTCTCCTTAATGGAAGTAGATTCTTTGATTGACCAATCAATTGGGGGAAAACCATTCTATCAAAATTCTCTAGATTGTAAAATGTATCCAAGACATCCCCATCATTAATAACACCATGAAGCATGGTAGCAATATTTTATAATGTTGGCTCATCCAAAGTCAAATGATTGTTGTCTCTTCTCTTAATTGTAATTTATTCTCTCAATCGATCCAAATACCTTCAATATTTAGGACATGAAACTATAGTGCTCCATAGGCTTTCAATACACCTCGATAATAAAATATATGCCTTGAATGAGAGTCTTATTGATTATCTTCTACATTTTAGTCAAAATATTCCTATCCTTGGTCACCGACATGTAAGTATAGAGACTGATAGACATGGGGAAATGAATATCCACCTTTTATTTACTTTTTTGGAACTTGTGAATATCCAACAACTATCTTACCAATTCCATTAAGACCCACTTATCACTTGTGAACCTTGAAAACAAATATGGGGTCCCTTTAAAATCTCCTAATTGGTGGTACATGAAATTTAGAAATTAAAGGAAGATACATCCCCATGGAGATACAAAATTCCAAGATATGTTAGTACACCTATGTAGAGAGAGACCCTTATCCAATTTTTAGATGATGTTTTATAAGTCATCATTCCCTCTTTGGAAATGCTTTTGGATTTACTTTAAATTGAACTGAGGATAAAAATTGTAAACATAGTTTGTAAACATGACTCCACGGGTGTTCATTTCGAGATAAATACTCATACGTTCCAAAACATAAGTAACGTGTGAGGTTATGTAGAAGTTTCATGTATTCAACACTTATTTTAGCTAGCTATCGATTGTGTTACTATTAAACTCACCCCAATTAAAGAATTGATCATTTTTACATATGATGTGATGAATTGGTACATCCACCCTTGGAATTCTCTAGCCTTAGGGACAACAAAGACTCTTCTTAGTAGTGTGATGATATCACTAATTTCAAGGATGAAATCAATTTGAGGAAATTTCTTAGGGAACCTTGGGATCAAGGCTTGGGTTTTACCGGATAATCTTTTACATGATTGTTACAATCAATTGCATTGTCATCCCAAGCTTAATGGGACTTCTTGAGATCTCTTTTGACATATGTAGTAAAGTTGGACATCTTTAGGAGATCATAAAAATAATCAATATCTAATTGAATCACCACCTCACCATCTTGGTTCTTTACAAACCTAGATTTGGATTCATAGTGATTGGCAACAACTAGGATGAATTTTGGGGATTGAAAAGAAATATGGAACTCCACATCAAGGGGTAATCCATCGTTGCATATACATTACATCCATGTGGTCCGAGAGGATCCCTTGACCTTATTTATGAAATATTCATGTAAATGTTTCCAAGTTCATTGTCTTTTAAATCAACATTGGAATCAATATTAGAAGGGGGCACAAGCCATTGATACTTATAATTTATCTCCTTAAAGGTTTTTTATTCCTTGTCCTTTCCTTTCCATTAATTAGACATGAGGAATTTGATTGAAGAAAATTATCCAAGGACCTTCTTAAATTCCCAAGAATGAAAATTGGAATTTATCTCCTATAAAACAATCTGAACAACCCGATACTTAATGGTGGAAAAATGACCTGGCTTTGTAACCCCAAAAGTATGATACACTGTTAGATTGTGACTTTTCTTTGTGACCTTAAAAGTATGATACACTATTAGAACCCAACACACCGTTAAGAAATGATCTTGTTTTGTAACCCCAAAATTATGACACACTAGAAGAGACATCGATGTTTTTCATAACTTGATAATACAAAAAGACTATTAGGATTTGAATCTTGTTTCTCACCTTGAAAACTCTAACACACTCTCGGAAATGTGAACTTGTTTTTTAGAAAAAAATCCTAAAACACTATGAGTTATTAAGTGTTTTTCTTCTTGTAAATTCAATATTTATATCATGATGAATACGTTAAAAATATCTATAAGAACATGTTAGGTTTTTTTTACGTGTTTATCATGACATAAATCAAAAAGTGAAGGAAAATACCAAGTTTCTTCATTTGAAAGATAAAACCAAACATGGAAGAAAGGAAAATAAGAAATTTGAGGATAAATCCACTATTAATGAAGAAGATGAAGAAACCGTAGAAAAATCC
This sequence comes from Taxus wallichiana var. yunnanensis, assembly GCA_018340775.1. NCBI lineage: Eukaryota > Viridiplantae > Streptophyta > Pinopsida > Cupressales > Taxaceae > Taxus > Taxus wallichiana. The sequence continues at coordinate 365,384,309 of CM031233.1, forward strand.
CCCAAAATAAGGGAAAACTAAAAATAGGAAAAAAATTATCGGGATAAAATAACATGAGTTAAAAGTACAAGAAAAAGGATAAAAACGCTAATAAAATACCAATCGTGTTTTGGGGATGTGAAAGCAAGAGTGGAAATTTGAATTTAGAAATCGTGATCGAGTACGAATGAGATGGAAAATATTATTATCTTAATACTTTCTTATATTAATTACACGTAGGATGAAACATTTGGGCTGATAACTACACCCTAAAAATCATTATCCCTTGATTATGCTAGTCCCGCTAGAGAAGGATGGGTTTCCTTAGATGGTTTCTCAAAATAAGATGCAATTTTTCATATGCCAATTTTTGAGTTGGCTGCGATGGGATGAAAATTGGCTAAGGCATTGCAGGTGTTGCATAACATGGAAAGAAATTACATAAATAACTTACAATAATAGATAAAGAAATGTGACATGATAGAAAACATGTTTTAAATAGACTTACCTACACTAAGTGCTTATATGATGTGAACTTTAATGTCATAGCCAACAAAACCTTAATTTATTTTATTTTTGTAAGAAAATTACAATTTGATGATTCATTTGAATCCTTTTCTACTACTTTGTAAATTCATAAATTTGCAAATCGGAAAAGATAAAAACCTTTGAACTTTGCTTAGTGATTCTACAATCTATATCTACGTACATGTATATATATATATATATATATATATATATATATATATGGAGAACTTAATCAAATTTCTAAAAATTTCCCAAACATGTAAGAGAATGAGACCAAAGGACCAAATAGGTTCCATATAATTCTTTCTGCAATGCAAGAATGTTTTGAAAATCCTATTCTATCGATTACATGGCGATTAATTAAAAAATATACGTTAGAATTAGAGATTTGTTGGATATTCACATGGGTTAAAGTACTATTTGCAGAATTTTTGGGTGAAATGTGGGCATTGCCAATGTTTTAAAAAAGCAAAATCCATATTCCATAATTCACACTATTCACTAAATTATGAATATTCACCGTTCAAATTTTCCCGACTTCATCTTATTCACTAATATCTTATAAAACTCATACCTATTTAAGAGAAAGATAAGAACCATATTGGGAGTTAAGTTCCATTGGAGGAAGGGATTATACATGAAATTGAATTAAGATGGGTTTAACACCATTAAGGTTATCTATAACAATGAGATAACTAAAAGGATTTAAAATTAGACTTTAGAGGTTTTAAACCACAACTCTACCCCTTTAGAAACTATTATGATACATTGACCATTTAATCATTCTTTTAGATCTCTTACAACTTTATAGAGCAACAACTAAGAACAACTATTATAATGTAAGCGAGTTCATTAGTGATCCTGTCACAACCCAAGTTGACTAAAATATATAGTTTAACGGGCATTGAAAATGAACTAAATAAATTCATCTATAATTAATCCTTCTTTTACCCAACTAAATAAACCAATTTCCATTTTACAAATCAAGTTCAAAAAAATTATTTGCAAACAACAATTTAGGAAGAAATTTCCATTTCACTACTACGTTAAGAAAAATCTTTCTCAATAAAACATTATAAGATCATATTTTCCTTAAATCTTAAGGTAACATGGAAAAATGAGGACTCTTTTTCATACATACACATAAATAATTCTTTTCAAATAATGTTTTCTCAAGAATAACCATGAATTTTAATAGTATAATACAATACTTCTTACAATGTTTTCCACCATGCAACTTACAATAAAACTTAACTCTCTAAACTACAAGTGGAAATGCCTCCCTAAATAGGGAATAACATGTAAAAATTTATAAAGGAATGCACATTTTATCCATGCAATGAATGCTTCATCAAAGATTGTAAGATTATACTCCACCTTTGAGTATAATGTCTCCAATACAAGAGAGGTGGCTTGGTTGTCCACCCAATCAATTGATATAATTCCATGTCATCTCCACAAGTGGAGGACATACTATCCTCCCTATAAGCCCATGGGAGGGAGAGGTTCCATGCCTCAAATATGCACAAGTAGGGGGAAAAAATGAGGTTTTGAACACACACACAAATCCATAACCAACAAACCAAAGAGAAAAACATAAGGAATAAAATCCAAGTTTCTTCAAGTGGGGGAAAAGGGGAGATAATTTCCATTACAATCATTTTGAAAAAAAAATCATATCTTATTAATAAATCATTATACTCCAAAACTAATTATATCATCTACATCCCAAATACTCCAAGCCTCATCCTTGCCAAGGTTTTTCAAACCTTAGAAGATTTCCTTAACAAGAAAGGGAGATGAGTTTCAATCCATATGAAATATCATCTCCCTCATAAACCATATGAGGGGAGGAAAATAAATACAAATCCCATCATTACTTTCCCATAAATCCATGTGGGTTCAAGAGGGAGTTTCCTCCCTCTTCCCCAACAATTGAAAATCCATCTCAAGTGAGATGGATGGAGAGAAAAAAGGAATAAAATATTAAACATTCATCACCCATCACCCATCACAACAAGAATAATTTCTAAGACTAAACAAACATGTGATCTCATAGCTTTCTATAACAATAATAATGTAAAAAAGGTGAGAGACAAACCTCTCAATCTAATCAAGCCAACGTCCAAGTCCAAGCCAATATCTCTAAGCTCCTAACCCTCCAAGATATCCCCCAAAACTCCCAAGTGAAAAATGAGGCAAGAATCCCCTACCACCTCCAAAGTGGTGGAATAAAAAGGAGAATCTAAAGTATTCTTACTAATTAGAGGGTAACATGTTTCACCTATCTCCTTCTAAAAACAAGACACTCCCATGTTCCCATTACACATAAGAAAAAATAATTAAAGGAGGAATATCCCACAAAATCATAAATAAACAAAACAAAATCCTCCAATTTTTAAATTAGTTGATAAAACAGGTTCATTAATTTGGATGTGGATAATAGAGGCTCAAATGGAAGGTAAGGGCCTATTTAAAATTTGAAAAAGGTCCTCATACCCATAGGCAGGGTCCAAGGGTCCATTTTAGTGTAAATGAGACCCCCAATAAGTAAAACAACTCTTATAAATTCCACTTTTAGCCTAAATTCAGGTTTGGGAAAAGTGGCACACTTTGTGAGGTGGTGGGGCCCACCTAACCCATTCTTAGGTGGTCCCACACCTCTTTAAACATGATTAATTACAAAAACACCACTAATATAAGTAGGAATCATTAGAACCTTAAAAATGACTTTAAATAAGAGGTAAAAGAATTAGCACTAAAATGATTCCAAAGAATAACAACTCAAGGTGCTTATATCAAATGATGAAACTTACACAAGGATACTAGTTTTTTTCATAAACACCCAAAACCATGGACAAATAGGACAAAACCAATCAAATAAAGGGGTGAGGATTCAACCTAGATTGCCAATTATATAATCATTTGATATAAGCACATGAGTCCCATGTTCTCCTGTTTGAACCTATAACCTACACACTCTATTCAAAATTATTCGTACCCAATCGATATAATAAACCAAGTAAAATAATACCACATACATCTAATAATTAAATCAATTACGGGATAAACAATCCAAATTAGGTAATCAACTAATATCCATAATGAGATAATTAACCAGAATGACATACATCCATAGTAGATCAAAAATAGAATCCATCTAAATCATATCACGATAACATCTATAACATCATCACCATAGCTAGTAATCAAAATAATTAGCTGGAATGACATACATCCATCATATACCAAATAAAATCCATCTAAATAACATCTTGATAATATCCATAACGACATCACTAAAACTAGCAATAAAAATCACAACAATAGATTGGCACCACGTGCCTCATACACAACTAGTGTCACAGAACTAATCTAGGACAAAACGATATAATGTCCACAATAGTACTATACCAATTTCTCTAATACAATTGATAAGATTATTTAGTAATGAAACAAAGTAGTAACCTAGTGGGAACTATATCTCCCTCTCTTAGAATTATATTTCCTCTTGAAAGTCACGTGAAGAGATAGGGATGTCGAGTACCTCAATGGCATTGCATCCTCCCAAGTAGCAATTGTCTCATCTTATTTGTCCCACTAAACTCTAACCTAGTCCAAGTCTCACCCCCAAAGATACAATCTTTGGTGTTCTAGAATACACATGGGATCCAATGTCCATTTCCCTTTGGTCTTCACCTATAAATCCAACCAATCCAAAACATGATAAAAAATCTGGCACATACTTCTCTAATACATAAACATGGAAGACATTGTGGGTGTGGGATAAGATTAGAAGAAATGTTAGGTGGTAAGAAATGAGCCCAATGACCTCCAAAATATCAAATAGACCCAAAAATCAATGGAAAATCTTAGATCCATTTCCAAAATCAATTATACTCTTGTTTAGATGCACTCTTAAGAATAGATTATCACCTATCAAGAAGTGACAATCAACCCTCTTAGTGTCTACATATGCCATATTGCATGTTTGTTCCTACTCAAGACATTGTTGAATGGTGATAACATGTTACTCCATATCCTATATGAAAGTTGGGAAAATAACTACTATTTCCTCTAGCTGGTCCTAACTCAAGGTTATCATGGATGACACAAATCCTAATAAGGTGTCATGCCAATTGAGTTGTGATAGTTGTTATTGTAATAAAACTCAACAAGATAAAGGTAATCCTCCCAATTTATTTAATGGTTCATAACATACATCCTCAACATATCATTGAGCATTAGATTCACCCTATTAGTATGTCCATCTGTCTCAGGGTGATAAGATGAAATGAAATTAATCTACGTACTCCAAAGATAAATGGAAGGATGTCCAAAATTATGATCTATAAAATAATCTAGATCATAAATAGTTATCTTCATAATCCCATGAAACCTCATAATATCATCACGTAATACTTGAGAAATAGAGACTACATCATGTTGTTATGCAAATGTATAACATAAAAATTCCCAATTTTCAAGCATGACAATGAACCCGGTGTCAAAATTTTGATTGTAAACCTTTTTGGACACTCTCCCAAGTCATTCCATCCCCTATACAAGGCCTATACCAATCCATTAAGTGTCCATGTATATGGTCCCATCCATTTCCATATGTTGAAGAAATGAAAACAAGCTCATAAGTTCCTTTTGAGGTAGTGTCTTTCAAGGTTGATCTTTCGGCAAGCTTAGGAATGGTTATTTTTAGCCTTTCTAGGGTTGGTGCATATTCTCTAGAGCTGGTTTCAAGTCCTAAATTCATTAGGTAGGTATATTCATGAGCCAAGATCATTTTGAAATTGATTTAGGAATATTTTGGGAAGATTCGAATGTTTAGGAGCAAGTTTAGCAAAAGAGGGTTTTTATGGCCAAAGGAGCTTACACTACGAAAAAACACCTGAGCTTCGAGAGATGATTTGGGAGCTATGAAATGAGTTTGAGGTCAAAAAAATATCAATGGAAATCTAATTTAATTCCCTACATGGTTGTAATCTCAATTTTTTTCACAACACCCATACATTTCTTTCCACAACTCATTCTTCACAGGAATAACTAGTGGTCCTGATCAAAATGGACATTTTTTGAAGAGGTTTCAAGATATATAATACCTTTAGACCAATCACATCCTTATAAAAAAATATTTCCAGTAAAAATCATATAAATAATTTCCTAAAAATTCATCCAAGAGCTTCGACAATGTCATTTTTAATCTCCTCTCTAAGGTACAAGATGTGCCCTTAGACAAAAAATTTCAGTAGCACATGCCACCATGAGGATGAGGTACAATTTTGGTGTCCCTATGTCCATTTCTAATGGATAATGGGGGCATAAAAATGCACCCCCACCTTAAGCCTCAAGGACCTCCAACATGACCTTGAGGAGCTCTGGTAAGCACCTTTCATCAAATTTCTAGCCCATGCTTCAACTTCCACATATTTGACACTTTTTCGTCACCAGGAAAATGCACAATTTTGGTGTCCCTATGTCCCTTTCCAAAGGAACAAGGGGGACATGAAAATGTGCCATACCCCCTTTATTTCACATGGATTTTCATATTACCAGCCTCATCCCTTGGGAGGAAAAGGAATTCAAAACATGTACCTAATCTTTCGCAGATGATTTCGAGAGATCCATAAGGAGTTAGGAGAAAAATAAATAACTCATTGGAAAGATAAGAGGATCCTCTACAAGATGGAACATTCATATTTTTCACAATCCCTTAGCGCTTCTTAGGGGAGATCATTTTTTATGGGTACACTTAGTGATTCCAAGGAAGAAGGTCATTTTGAAGGGTTTCAGAATAAAAATACCTTTGAGACACATCTAATTCTTCTAAAATGATGTTTTCAATCAAATTAATATAAATAAGTTTCCAAAAAGACCTCGAGAGCTTTGGAAACTTCGTTTTCAAGCTCTCTCTCAAGGACGCTCTTCAGAGTTAGAAATCGTTTCCAGCACCACTTATCACCATGACACTAAGGCAAATTTTTATGTCCCTTTCCAAGGGGACATGGGGATAATAAATTATTCACCCCCACCTTAGACCTCATGGACATACTACATGACCCTGGGAGGTTATGATAAACACTTTTTGCCAATTTTTAAGCCCCCTCTCCAAGCCATGCGTGCCTACCACTTATCACCATGGGGCTAAGGTGAAATTTTGGTGTCCCTTTCCAAGGGGATAATGGGGAAAAAAATCACCCCATTTACTTCTCTCTCTCTCTCTCATGCTTATAAAACCCAACACTTAGCCATTTTTTCACTCTCCGCCCATTTTTCTTCGTTTCTACTCGGAACTCGGAATTTTTTTCCAATTCTCCACCTCCATTTTTCAAGTTGCATTCATTCCTCCATGTTCCCATGATCATTGAAAGAAGAAAAATTCATTAAAAGTGCAATTTTTAAGAATTTGGTCATTTTTTCCAAATTGACTTCGTATCCTCGTGAATGAAAAATATTCATATCTTGCAAACCAATGCATGGATTGATATGGGTTTTTTTATGTTCTTCATCATTTTGAGGCACACTCAAAACCCAAGTGATAAAATTTGCATGCACGGCCCAGATTTTTTACGGTGAGAAAACCCCGATTTCATGCCCTCAAATTTTAAAATTTTATTTCCCGTTGTTCCATAGATCGGGTTAGCTAAAAAATTGTATGTGAGATAAAGAGGAAAAAACCATATCAAAAAATTTGTTCCATCAAAATACGAGGTCGGGAAAGCCACTTTCAAAAATAGTAAGTCTCTACACAAGCACTTACTATAAATAGTAAATTCTCACAAAGGGCAAATTCTTCAAAGGCAGTGTGTACAGAGAACATCTAGAGGAAAAAAACAGGGTGATCAAAAGTGAAGAAAGTGAAAATGAAATTTTCTAAAAATAACAAATCCTCATTCTGAGTGCTGGAAGTTACAATTGTTTCTATCTCTATTCACCTCTCAAATTTTCAACAAATTTTCAAGGGTGTATAGTTACAATGGCATAGATAAAATGAGGTAATTCATCCTTCACAGGGCATTTTAAGACATCACTGTGGTCACAATAGTGTACATAAGTAAAAAAGGACATTGCAGGGTGTACATTTACTAAAAATGAGAAGCATCGTACATTCCAAGAGGATATTCAAAAAGGTCAAGATATTCAAATAACATCATTGTAAATGTTCAACCAATTCAAAGGAATCCTCCCTCCCTAGGTGAGTGAGATGAGTGAGCTCGGTAAGTTGTTGAAAGTGAGCTAGACTAGTTAGACTCGGTGGGCTAGGTGAACAATTTGGGTTAAATATCTCAAGATAATAAAGATCCATCAAGAGGGAGTAATTAATTACAAAACATCCAAGTGTCCAAGCATTTCTTCCCAAAGGTTTTGTTTCCCCGTGGTAATAAATAATTGATTCCACAATGAGCTCTTAAGGATGCTCTAGTATGAAACATCATGGTTTCATTATGTGAGAAAGTTCTCCCAAGTCTTCATTCATATGCATGATAAGTCACAAAGGAGTGGTAATTTCTCATGGTTTGATCAAGTATTTTAAGGGAATAATTCATTTTCTATAGTATTCTAGTGATCAAGTTCTTCTCACTTTGTCACTAGATGGACATGAGGGGATGCAGTTGTTAATCATTCAAAGATGCAAAATAGTTAAAGGTTGTAAGTTTTCACCATTTAGGAGGAGTCTTATTTCAGTATGGAGTACCATAGTTCTTCACTCGGAATTCAATTGGATCATCAAAAGGAGTGGATTTCCTTCATCTCCTCCCTCCTTCCCTCTTTCTCCCTCTTCCTTCTCTCTCCTTTCTAATTCTTCGTTGGGCTTCATCATTGTATTTTTTCCTATTCACTTAAGTGACATATTTTCAAAATTGTAAAATTATTTTCTCAAAATTATAAGAGAAATACTTAATTTGTCTTTTCTAATGGAAAATGAAAGGTCACAAGTGGAATAGGAATGTGAAGAGTCATATGAGGGAGATGAGAGGTCAATTCACATTGCTATAAATTCATATGGATTCTCCATTCAAAAGGATCCTAAAAAAATTTTTTTTTTGTAGTAATAGTGGATTGTGATATGTTGTTGAGCTTTGTATCACCAATGCACATGAAATAAAATCTACATTTCTTCCATTTTCATTTTCTTATATTCCTCTACTTCTCTCTCTTATGCACTTTGCAATCATAGTGATCCCAAAAGAGGTTTGTATCTTTGATAGATTAAATCTAAGAACTTGGTGTTCGAGGTCTTTTATATCTCACAAAATAGATTCATTTTGGTTTTTCTTCTATATTGAATCTTGAACTACTCTAGCTACTAGGTGTGAACTCGGAAATTGGCCTACTCTCGACAATAACCTTCCTTCCATAATTTCTCTCCTTCCCCATCATTATTGTGATTTCCTCCCTTATACCCCATACAAGTACTTTCCCACATGTTCTAGTGGATTTTCCTGTGTGATCCCCGACCTATTTGGATAACCCACAACATTTATTTTAGGATTAGATTAGTCACATTCAATAATGGGGGCTATATCATTAAATATAGAGGGGCATAGCTCTGTGAATGTTGGTGGAGACACATAATTTTAGCAACTAATTTTTTCTCTCATAAAGAGTTTTTTGGTGACTTTATTGGGGAGATATTTTCCCAAGTGCAACTAAAAAATATCTCTTCCCAAAAAAACAAAAAATTATATATTAAAAAAACAAAATCAAATTTCAAAGAAGAATAATTTTTGAAGGCGACTCCATCAAGGAACAAATCTCTGTCACGTTAATTTCCTGCAACAAAATGAAGAAATTTGATCCTACTTGGAGTGAAGTAATAATGAGTGATAGTGAAAAATAAGAATTTTTCCTTAGAAATGTGGATTTTGATCAACCATGGTTCTCGAAAAAAGTTTTGTAAAGAGGGAAAATTGAGAACAAAAAAATGTCTCTTTATTTCAAGCAATAACTTGTAATTAGACAAAGGAAAGAAAACATGACTTTCCGATGAGGAAGAAGGTAAGGAACGGAAAAAAGATGTAAAGAAGATACAATAAGTTTTGTGAAGCCCAAGAATCGGTTCCAAGGTAATACCCTCAATCTCAATCATCCAAATAAGAAGCTCTAAGCTATGTATTTCCTCACTCTCCCTTGGGATGATTTCATTACACGTAGAAATGATGAGATGGCGCCTTGATTATTGAGTGTCGTGAAAATAATCATAAACATCATACAAGGAAATTCTGATCCCCAAATCTATCTCAAAATTCTGAAATATGTTAAAGCCTTGCAATAAATGTATGAACAACTTGAATCACTCCATAGAAAGGAAGAAGAAGAGGAGATTCATCCTATAGAGGAAGACCTTGATGATTTTCCATACTACGAGGTGTTCTTCCCTAGAATATTCTTGGATTCTTCCAATGAATTCCTTATCCTTGAACCTTCTAATGAAAATCAAATAAACACTATGGAGGATGACGAAGGACAAGATGGTGCAGAATCCATGAAGGGTAAATTTTTCACTCCACACAACTCACTATAAAATTAAGAACATTTTCCTTCTTCTCCCTCTCTCTAGATGACTTCCTTGCATACAATGATGAAGAAATGGACATTTTGAAAAGAGAATATGGGAAAAGGCTTCAAAGCCTAGGAAAAGGAAATTCTTACCTCGAATCCTATCGTGAAATTTAAAGGTATGCTTTGATTTATATAAAGAAGGTATGAACACCTTGAAGCACTCTACATTGTTGAGGATGAAGAAACTCAAGAAGATCCTAATGACTATCCATAATACAAGGTGTTCATCCCTGGAAGATTCTTGGATGCTTCTGAATAAGGTCTTATCCTTGAACCTTATGATGAAAACCAAGGTAACACCTTGGAGGATGATCAAGAAGATGTGATGATTGATCCTCCATTCATCAATTCATTTTGTCTTGAGGCAAATCCCATTGATGAAATAATGAATTCAAGTGAGGAGGATTCTTGTTTCACAATATAAGATCTAATGCTTGTTGAAGACTCCACCAACAATGAATAATTACAATAAGTATGTCCCGCATCCCATACTCAAGATGACAAGTTTGAGGTAATCATGGATAATATTCTTTCAAAATTCATATTTCGATTAATGATGGAATGGAAATATGTGGAGAATAAATTTCCTCCCGATTCAATCATGGATGACCAAATGGAAGAGGCTAATTTCTTTTTCAAATTTAAGGATAATGATCAATTTGAGCATAACCTCTTAGAGGAAGTAACCCCATCATTATCACCCAAGGAGCATAGTGAGTATGAAATATTTCATTTTCCATATGAGATTTCAAATGTTAAAAAGACCTTTCGAAGCTCATTAAATAGTTTGGTCTCCCCCCTTCCTTTTAGGGTTGTTTTGATGGTTTTGGTATTTCAGCTATGAACTTGTTAAATTTGTGTTAACTTCACGTTGTTTATGTGTTGTTGTTTGACTAGTTTTCTCTAGTCTTGTTTTGATGTTATGGTTTCTATTGTATATCTGGGATATGGCCTTTTTGTACACAGGTAGGATCCTAGACAAAAACCTTTAACCTTTATAAAAATTATCATGGTGAGTAGGAAATATTTCATTTTCCATATGAGAAAGAGGATTCAATAATGGATGATTAAGATAGAGTTGAAAATTCTTCCCATATTGTTTCTGAACATGGTTCTATGATTCCCATCAAGAGGATGTTGAAATGTTTTTCAATATTGAAGGAGTTCCCTTCCCATAAAGAATGGTTCTATTCTCCTTGTCGAGAAAATGTTAAAACCAAGCATGCCCATGATTTCAATAAAGTGATTCTTGGATGAAAATAAATAAAGATAAAAAGAGAGAAGAGGTCTGAGATAATGCTTGGCCATGTGTCTATCATATTTTCAACCATCTCTGGAAACACAAGGCATAAGTTCTTCCAATGAGGATAAAAATGAGTATATGGAAAAATTAGAAGAGTTGTTTGTGCATGAATTATTGAAGGTTGTGGAAGAAACTAAATACCATCAAATCAGTCTCAAGATCCTAAATATTGCTATGGAGATGAAAGATAGGTATTAGTCAATGTTTTCTTCTCATTTTTATGCACCAATGTTTGATGTTGATATGGAGTAGTTGGATGATCTTGATGACTTCCCCCATGCCTTAATGGGTGAGAACAAATGTGAAGATATGTATTTATACTTTTGTTTTGTGAAGAAGACCATAAGTGCAAAAGAATGAAGGTTCTTTAATCTCTTATGAATATTCTAAAATTTTAAGACAACATCTTTGACTTGGAGGAAGATAGTAGGGAAAATACGGAGCTAATTTTCACTAAAGATGATGGTTTAAAACAAGGTGAAAAGTGTCAGGAGTTTTGTGAGTTGAGTCAAGATCAACTAGTCCTCACCACCGTTAGATTCTCCATCAATACAAAATAAGAATCTATGTTTAAAAATTAACTCAAAGGTGATGAAGGCTTATGTGAAAAAATCAAGGGTTAAATTCTCAAGTACTTCAAAATCAATTTTGAGTGGATGGATATTGATACAAATTTTCCTAACAACAAAGTGAGAATGTGCATGATTCTTGTGAAAGGATTCAAAATCAGATTGCACTCACCATTTTCCAAGCTCGATTTGTCTTGAACATATTTCCATGTTGTAACAATTCCTCAATGATGATGAAGGCCTCTGAGTCAATGATGCAACCTCCATTTTTGAAAGTAATTTCTCAAAGCAATAAAGTAGTATGTTGAGAGATGTTGAATGGGAAGAAATTTAGTATACTATCACTCCGTGTGATTTCCTTGTTGATTCAAGGGATGTTTCCATATTGTAATTCAAGGATGATTTTTTTCTATAACAATATTAATTTTCACACTCTTGAGGACATGGAGGAACAATATATCATGATCATAAGACATAGAGTGAAATATGCAAGATACAAAGATTCCAAACATGTGACAAATTTTTCATTGGATGTAAGAAAATTTTCAATATACGGTGAGTATGAATATGGATTCTTGGCATGTTTTCTTCTTCTTAAGCCATGAAAATCCATCACATGATCATGGTTTGATCAGACCGTAGTTTTTTTGCTTCAAAGATCACATTTTAGTCTATTGTCCCATGATGGAATGTATTGTTCCCAACTGAGTCATCGGGTATGTGTATATTTTTTACCCACCTCTATAAATATCCCTCCCCCTATATATAATTTCCCTTTTCTTGCATTTTTCCCCTTTTAGTGTGTTTCCTTCCGTCGTGTTGTTTGTGTGTGTGTGTTATAAGAAATGCATCTCTATAGCCCAATAGACAAGATAAGGAACTAGTCCATGAAATGGATTGAGATTATGGGATTCCTACATGATATGTCCTCACTTTGATCGATCCACAATATCTCCCAAGCTACATCCAACTATTTTTAGGTAAATGTGCAACATGAAAATTCCCAAATTTCAAGCATGACAACAAACCCCAATGTCAAAATTTTGAATGTAAACCTTTTTTAACACTCTCCCAGGTCATTCCATCCCCTTTGTTAGGAATATCCCCATCCATTAGGTGTCCATGTATATCATACCACCCTTTCCCATCTGTAGAATAAATGAAAACAAGATCACAAGTTCTTTTTGAGGTAGTGTCTTTCAAGGTTGAACTTTCATAAAGCTTAGGAATGGCTATTTTTATCCTTTCTAGGGATGTTGCATATTCTATAGAGTTTAGTTCAAGTCCTAAATTCATCAGGGATGTTTATTCATGATCCAAGATCATTTTTTAATTGATTTAGGAAGATTTTGGGAAGATTTAGAGGTTTAGGAGCAAGTTCAGCAAAAGCGAGATTTTAAGGCCAAAAGAGCTTACGTCACTGTGAAAAGAACCCGAGCTTCGAGAGATGATTCAAGGAGCTCGGAATTTTTTTAGGTTAAAGAAAATATAAATGGAAATATTATTCAATGACCTACATGGTGGTAATCTAATATTTTTCACAACACTAGTGAATTTCTTTCCAAAACTCATTCTTCACAGAGGAACAACTAGAGGTTTTGAACACAAGGGGAATTTTTGATAAGGTTTAAAGATGAATAAAACCTTTATATCCATCCCATAATTCTGAAAATTTGGTTTCTATTAAAAATCATATAAAAAAGGGACTAAAAATTTATCGGGAGCTCGACAATGTCAGTTTTAATCTCCTCTCCAAGGTTCAAGCTTTGTCCTTAGCCAAAATTTTTTTAGTGACACGTGTCACCATGAGGCTAAGACACACTTTTGGTGTCCATATTTTCATTTCTAATGGGACAAGGTGGGCATAAAAATGTGTTCCCCCACATTAAGCCTCATGGACCCCCAACATGACCATAGGGAGCTCCGATAAGCACCTTTCATCAAATTTCTAGCCCCCACTTCAACTTCCGTATGATTGAAAATTCTCATCACCAAGATAAAGAAATTTTTGGTGTCCCTCAATCCATTTCCAAGGGGAAAAAAGGGAAAATAAAATGAACCCTCACCCTTGCTTCCACATATATTTTTATATGACCCAGTCTTAGCTCCTGGGAGGAGAAGGCAGTCAAAACATGTACTTGATCTTCAGAAAATGATTCAGGGAGCTCTGTAAGGATTTAGGAGACAAAAAATCACTCATTATACATATAAGAGGATACTATATAATATGGAGCATTCATCTTTTCACAAACCCTTGGTACTTCTCGGGAGCTCATTTTTATGGGAATAATAAGTGATTCCAAGGAAGAAGGTCATTTTTAAAGGGGTTTCAGGAAGAACTAGACCTTAATATCCATATATTTCTTCTCCAAATTATGTTTTCAATCAAAATAACATAAATAAGTTCCTAAAAATACATCCGAGAGCTTCGACATATTTGTTTTCAAGATCTTTTAAGGATACTCTCACAGTTAGAAAATTTTTCTAGTGTGACTTGTCACCATGACGTTAAGGCATAATTTTGGTGTCCCTATATCCCTTTCCAAGGGGGTATGGGGGAAATTAAAAATTTTCCCCCACCTTATACCTCATGGACACACCACATGACCATGGGAGGCTTCGATAAGCACTTTTCTCCAATTTTTAAGCTTCCTCTCCAAGCCACGCATGCCTGCTACTTGTGACCCTAGGGATAAGATGTAATTTTGGTGTCCATTATTCCATTTCAAAGGGGAAAAAAATTGTGTCCCCCTTCCTCTCTCTCTCTCATGCGTATAAAACCCAACACTTAGCCATTTTTTAACTCTCCCCCATTTTGCTCTATTTCACCCGAAACTATAGCAAAATTTTTTTCTAGAATTATCCACCTCCATTTTTCCACTTGCATTCATTCCTCCATGTTCCCATGATCACAAAAAGGAGAAATTTTCATAAAAAAGTGCAATTTTTAAATAATTCTAGGTCATTTTTTCTAGGTGACTCCATAGCCCACGAATGAAAAATCTTCATATCTTGCAAACCGGTGCACAGATTGATATGGGGTTTTTTTCATTCTTCCTCATTTTCGTGCACCCTCAAAATCCAAGTGATATAATTTGCATGCACATCCTATATTTTTAAGGTGAGAAAACCCGATTCCATGCCCTAAAATATTATAATTTTATTTCCCACTTTTTTAGAGATTGGGTTGAGCTAAAAATTTGTATGCGAGATAAAGAAGAAAAAGCCATTTCAAAAAGTTGGCTCTATCGAAATCCAAGGTTAGGTCAGCCAATTTCAAAAAATAGTAAGTCTCTACATGAACACTTACTATAAATAGTAAATTCTCACAGTGGGAAAAATCTTCAAAGGCAGTGTGTACAGAGAACATCCAGAGGAACAAACAGGTTTATCGAAGTGAAGAAAGTGAAAAATGGAATTTTCTAAAAATAGAAAATCCTCATTCTAAGTGTTATAAGTTGTAATTATTTCTATATCGATTCACTCTCTTTTCTTTGCAACATCTTTTTAGGGGTGTGAAAAAATGACATAGTTCAAATGAGGTAATTCATCCTCCATGGGAATCTCAAGACATCATTGTGGTAAGAGTTGTGTACATAAGAAAAAATAGACAATGTAGGGTACAACAGTTGCAAACGAGAAACATCATGCAATCCAAGAGGATATTCAAAAAGGTTTTAAATATTTAAATAACATCATTGTAAATCTTCAATTAGTTCAAAGGCATCCACCTTCCCAAGGTGAGCAAGATGAGTGAGCTTTGTTAAGCTATTTAAAGTGAGTCAAACTAGTTGGAATCGATAGGGTATGTGAGAAAGTTGGGTTCAATCTCTCAAGAAAAGAAAGATCCATCAAGAGGGATTAATTCATTATGTAGCATCCAAGTTAATGATCATGTCTTCCCAAAGGTTGGACTTTCCTCATGGCAATAAATAATTAATTCCAAAATGATCTCATGAGGATGCTCTAGTGGGAAACATGATGGTTACATTGTGCGAGAATTTTTCCCAAGTCTTCCTTCATATGCATGATCGGTCACAAAGGAGTGGTAGTTTCTCATAGTTTTCCAAATATTTTGAGGGCATCATTCATTATCTACAGTAGTCTAGTGATCAAGTGCTTCTAACTTCTTCAATAGATATGCTTGAGTCTGGAGTTATTGATAATTCAAATATACAAAACAATTCAAGGTTGCAATTTAGGAGGAGGCTTATTTTAGTATGGAGTACTAGATTTCTTCACTTGGAATTCATGACTACGTCAAGGTATTTAATTGGATCATCATAAGGAGTGGATTTCCTTCATCTCCTCCCTCCTTCCCTTTTTCTCCATGTTCCTTCTCTCTCCTTTCTAATTCTTTCTTGGGATTCATCATTGTATTTTTTCTTATTCACTTAAGTGACATATTTTCAAAATTGTAAAAGTATTTTCTCAAAATTATAAGATAAATAATTAATTTGTCTTTTTAAATTATGTTCTTTGTAGCAATAGTGGATTGTGACATGTTTTTGAGCTTTGTATCATCATGCACATGAAGTAAAAGCTACATTTATTCCATTTCCCTTTTCTTATGTTCCTATACTTCTATCTCTCATTAACTTTACAAGAATAGTAATCCTAAAAGAACTTTGTATCTTTAATAGATTGAATATAAGAATTTGGTGTCCAATTTTTTTCCATCTCATTAAATAGATTCATTTTTTTTCTTTCTTCTATATTGAATGTTGAACTAATTTGGTTATTGGATGTGAAATCTGCAATTATCCTACTCACGAGAGTAACCTTCCTTACCTAATCTCTCTTCTTACCCTCATCACTGTGGTTTCCTCCCTTGTACCCCATAAAATCACTTTGCCATAGGTTTAGTGAAGTGTCCCTGTGTGATCCTCAACCTATTTGGACAACCCACAACATTTAATGTAGAGGGCATAACCCCGTGAACATGTGTGGAGACACCTAATTTTCTCAACTAACAAACTTTCTCACCAACACATCATATGTGACCTTAGAAGGTAAGAATTAGGAAACCTTGGTCAAATTTTACACCATCACAATGATGGAATCGTGGTGATACAATGAAGTGGGGAGACCAATAATAAAATACATGGAAATCAAATACCACACCAAATTTGGAATATCATGTGAGTAAAGAAGTCCTACCAGTGAGATTTTTATCCTTAACCCTTTCGTAATTTGAGACAACAAGATCCAAGGTATGTTATCACAGCCTAACCTTGACCAATAATATAAATATATCAAATTTGCATGCATCTTCTTCATTCCTAGATGAGATTGATATGGGGCTCGGTGATCGTTGAATCGAACAAACCTATGTAAATACCCTACCATGGGCACCCAAATACATATCTAAAAGTAAATAATAACATCTACCTCTAATGTTTAACCAATGTATTTTACCTCTAAGAGCCTCTATGACTCAAGTTGTAACACAAAAACCTCATAAAATATGTCACCTGGAAGGTGCTAAAGTATCTATTCTTATAGGTATGAATGAAGAGTCAATGTGGCTAGCTCATGTCATTATCTACTCAAAGCATCAACAAAAATTTTCTCCTTTCCCTTAATATGTTGGATATCCATATCATACTCATAAAGTAACTCCATCCAAGACTACTGATGGGCATTAAGATTACGCTACAAGAAAATGTGTTATAGACTTAGATGATTTTTCCTTAAAATAAATGACATGGTCTACCCAAAAGGAAGTTCCTCTAACAAACTAAAGTGTAAACTATTGTCGTAAACTCAAAGTCATGGGTAGGATAGTTAAGCTCATAATCCTTGAGCTTACATGACTCAAAAGAAATAACACGCCATTCCTACATGATAACTACCCAAAATCCCTCTAAGAAAGCATCCGCACAAACCAAAAACTATCTCAAAGGATATAGCACTACAAGAATAGGTTCCAAATTCAAACTCTCTTTGAGAAGTGAAAGCCCTATTCAAACTTTTCCAACAAGTTTAACTTATTCCCTTTGCATTGAAGGGAAGTGATAAGAAGTGCAATCCTAGATAAATCCTAAACAAATGTATGATAGTACCTGCCAATCCCATAAAAATCCTAACATATGTCCTGTGGTGGGGGTGGCCAATCTAAGATAACATGAATCTTTGAGGGATCTACTTGAGACAACCTTTCCAAAAATGATGTGACCCAAATACTAAATCTATGACTATAAAAAGGAACACTTCTCCAAATTACTAAAAATATTTTTCTTCCTCAAAACTTTAAGGCCTATCTCAAATTCTCATCATTCTTCTCCACTAAGCATGAATATATCAAAATATCATCGAGAAACACTAAGATAAACTATCCAAACATGTCCACCTAGGTACTTTATTTACCTTTATTATATTGTTCACCTAGGTACTTTATTTACCTTTATTATATTTATCCTCACCCACTTATGTGTGTGGATATTTCTTTTATCTTATTTAGATATTAGGAGATATTATCTAGTTGTTAGGTATAGTTCTTTCCTTGATCCATGGTATTGACTAGTTATTTCCTTGATATATGGTATTGACTAGATCCTTGATGTCTAGTTCTCTCCTAAATCTATGGTCTTGACTAGTTCTTTGATGACTAGTTATTTCCTTGATTTATGGCTTGATCTACGACCTTGACTGGTTCTTAGATTGTTATTCCTTGCCTATTTAAGCAAGGCCCATTCTCAATGTATTACATTGAGTTCCATAATAATATATGATATTGTTGCTCATTTGTTTGCAAAGGTTTATGTAAAGTTATTCTGGCGAATTGCTTTCATCTTATAGATCGTGGTGTTTGATTAACATCTATGTTCTTGGCTTGGTACGATCTGATTATTGTTCCTTTCAGACCTATCTCAAATTATCATCATTCTCCTCCACTAAGCATGAATATATCAAAATATCATCAAGAAACACTAAGAAAAACTATCCAAAAATGTCCTAAAACCCCTTCACAAGGCTCACGAAAACTATAGGTACATTTTTCAATCAAGGAACCATAATGAATTCATAGTGTCCATAATGAGTACATAAAAATGATTTTTGGATATCTACCTTTGCAATCCGCAACTATTGGTATCCTGGATTACAATCAATATTAGATAAATAGATCCCGCATTTGATCAAACAAGTCATAAATCCTTGGAATCGAGTAACAATTCTTCACTATCACCTTGTTTAACTACTTGAAATGTATACACAAGTGAAGGTATATATCCTTCTTCATAAAAATCATAGGTTCACACCAAGGGGACACACTAGGGTGGATGAGACCCTTCTCCAACAAATCCTCTAACTAAATATTAATCTTGTGAAGCTCTAGATTCATCATATTATAAGGCACTCGATAAAATAGAGTTGTACCTAGTCCTATATCAATCATGAAATTTAATTCTTAGCATCGTAGTACACCAAAAATATCACTAGGGAATACATATGTGTAATTTCTAAAAATAGGGTGCTCATCAAGTAGGAACTAATCGGCACATCTTAAGATCTATCATCGATCATGATGACATACATATAACAAACCTTATGAATGCTCTACTTGAATTGCATTGCGGAAATCATATGTAAGGAAATGGGTCTATGAAATTTGATGATCACTTGTGAACTCCCTAAATCATATTGACATTCAATAAATTTGTTTAAAAAATCTATATAGGAATGATGAGAATCAAGCCAATCCATACCTAAAACAATCCCATAGGATCCCAATGGTAAGATGAGGAGGTATAAAGTGGTGGAAAACACACCAAGATCAATTATAAAAATCTCCAAATAGGTGTCCTTGGTGAGTTTGGCTATAGTATCCAACTCTACATACCATCTATTTGACTTCCTAGAAGAAACTATCTTGCATTGTTCCACTATAGATGGTGAAATAAATGAATAAGAAGAACTAGAATCAAACAATACCAAAATAGAAATATATTTTTTCTTGACTCATCTAATATGATGTTCTCCTTAACCCTAATAAGTGTGTATTCGGTGTTCTCACTAGTAAACTTATAGGTCAATTCTCTCTATCAAAGGCATTAAAGTAGACCCTACCAAGATAAAATCCATCATTGAGATGCCTCCTCCATCAAACCTCAAATAGATTCATAGTATCTAATGCGAGACTCCAAGTCGGTCTATTGTTTCATCTCACAAATTTTAGATCATTATCAACTATTTTACCATCTCCTTCGAAAGGATTTCCACTTCAAATGGGATCACGATTGTCAAAATACATTTGAATATCTCAAACAATACCTCTTATCACCACTTGTGCTTACAAATCCATGGGAGGGGGATTCGTTCTACCTATATATATATCCACTACTAACTATTCCCTTAGTGCTATGATAACACATCGATATGAGCAAGGTCGTGAACAAGTTGTTTACTATATAAGCCACACTCTCCATGACTATGAAACCTGTTACATTGAAGAAAATAAGTTTTGTTGTGCCTTGTACTTCATGACTTCTAAGCTTCACCAATATCTAATTAATCATAAAACTTATGTCTCACCACTTTCAATCCCCTTAAGGCTATGTATTCCAAAACATATCGTAGTGACTGTATCACACATTTGCTCATGATAATGACCTAGTTTGTTCTATATTCACCCCAAAAAAATTGATTAAAGGACAAACCATCCATGACATGCTCCTCGAAGATCCTCTTCCTAAAAATCAATTACCTCATAAATTATTTCGTCACGAGTCCCTCAAACACCATCAATCAAGAATACACTCTTATTAAAATGACACTTTTCTTTGATGGATATAAATGTCAGCAAGGGGTATTAGTATCGTTAGCATACCTCCCTGGGGAATACTATCCCTCTATCCTTTAAAATTAACTTTGAATGCACTAATAACATGGTTGAATATGAAGCTCTCCTCATGGGTATCCAAACTTCTATCATTATTGGTGTTCAAATCCTAGATATCTATGAAGATTCTCAACTCGTTATCAACTACATCAAAGGAATTTATCAATGCAAAATATATAAATATTTTCAAATTCCTCTTAGAATCCTTTGATTATTACACCATCCAAACAGTTCCACAATCTTCTAATAAATTCACAGACACCATGCATTATCTCACATCACTCATCCCACTATCAACCCATGATTCCAAACTATTCATTGTTGTGCATAGAATTGATCAACCATTCCACAACAATGATCTCCCTTCCATCAATAACATTGAAAAATTCCAAGAGACCATTGGTATACTCAAAAATATTGTTGGAACATAATGATTAAGTGGTCTGGAAAACCCTTAATGTATATGGGTCCATCACTAATATATAGGTTAATATTTAATAATATGAAATATTTATATTTCTATTATTAAATATACTAACCTAGGTATATACTTTAGGTTAAATATTTAATATCATGAAATGATTATATTTCTAATATTAAATATTATAAACCTAGGTGTATGTGTCAACCATTTTAGGTTGAAAAGGTGGGTTGGGAGACATACCCGATCACCTTATATAAAAAGGACTTTAGGTCCTCATTTGATATATTCGGGAAATATATCAAAGGTGTGTAAATCAAGTGATTTGGTTTTACCCTTGGTAAATAGGGTTTCAAAGGAGGAGGTGATCTTACTGGATGTAAAATAAGTTCTTTGAAATAAAATGTTATTTTTAAAGTGGTTTTTACCCTATTGGGGTTTTCCACTATAAATATTGTGTCACCTATATTATTTATTTCTGTAAGTATTTCTTTATTTACTTATGTTATGATGTAATATTTATTATAACATTATATAATATGTAAGTTGATTAAATCCATATTTATTAGAATCCTCAAATTCTAACATGGTAACAGAGCGAGGTAAATTAAATAAATTAAGATCAAATGTTTTGTATTTTATTTATTTAATTTGTACAGTTAGTTTTTCGACTTAACGCAAAAGGGTATTTAAAAGTATCTGATCAGTCCTTCTTTTTTCCCCAATTTATCTTGGCACTATATTTGTGTAATTAAACTCTTGGTAAAAAATTTAGGGTTTTTTCAATTGTAAATCGCTAATTTTTGGGGGAGATGTAATATGATATGATTCTTACTTTCATTTACATTTTGTAAATTATATGGAATTAATGTTTGTTTGGAGATTGATGTGTGCACAGGTGAAAGGGGCTTCAAATATTTACTTGTGTGAAAATCACATACAAAAAGGAAAGAATTTATTACTATATGAAATAATTTTCATGTTTTCTATAATTTCAAATGTTTGCAGGTTAAATATTTTGGAAGGTAAATTCATACCCGTGTTCTTTGGACCCCTCTAAAAGAATTTGATTTGAAAAACTATAGTTTATAGTTAATCTATAACTATATTTTTTTAAATTAAAAAATATATAGAATAAGGTTTATATAATAACTTATATAAACATCGTATTAAAATTTATATAATTTGAAAACTATATATTTTATATAGTTCTTATACTATAGTTTATAACTACCCCATTCGTATGGGCTCTGTAAAAAAATGTTTTGAACATACCTAAACTATAAAACATTGTTTTAATCTTAATGCCCGACGTGGTGAATGGTGGGTAGTTGAAGGTTGGTGGCCTTAGTAATCAATATTACTAAGTTTAATCCTATACTTGTTCATTAAAAAAATGGACACCTAAACCGTAAAAACTACTTCAACTCTAAAGCGGCCCCATTCTTTTTTCTAAGTGAGATATAAAAAAATTAAACTTAAAACCTAAGTAGTTTTTTAAATCATATGGAATTTTCTTATGTTTTTACGTGGTATTGGTAAGTATGTCATGTTTAATTTTTTTAAAAATATGCTTCCAAATTATCATGCCATATTAATGTGGGCCGCCTTGGCATAGTTTATGTTTATAAAAATATAAAATAATAATTAAATACCAAGTGGCCGATGTTTTTTTTATTCGGTCATTGTATTTTTTATTAAAAAATATACTATAGTTTATAATTTTTATGAACTATATGTTGTTTTTTATTTACATTCTATAAACTATATACCTCTTTTTTTAAAAAGTGTATATATTTTTATATTATAAATTATAATAGTCTATTATAATGTATTAAAATATAACCTCCCTAATATTATACCTGGAATTTCACATTTTGGAAATACACAAGTTTTGACTTCATTAAATTTGACGGTCAAATGACCGTCACGGTAGACCAAACATAAGACAATATGACAGCCATTTAGATGTCAAATTTAAGCTTCAGAGGTTCCAGTAAAATTTTATTGTGTTAAAATTGATGGTCAAATGACCGTCACGGCAGCACAAAAAAAAGCCATTATGATGGTCATTTAGATGTCAAATTTAAGCTGGCCGGATCTTTGTCTACATTAATTTTTTTTCAAAAATTTGAAGTTTTTATGCATTATTAGCGGTCTCTTCTTCACTTCTATATGGTCGGAAATATTTTTATATAAATCAGGGTATAAGGTAGATCCCTTTATATTACGGGTTATTATTTTGATCATGGGAGGTTAATTATAATGCATTGTAATGACAAAATTAGATATGGTGAAATAGTTTCTTTAGATCTATAAAAGTTAGACTGATTCTATTAAAAGTGTTGTTTTTATTATCAATAAATATGTATCTAAATCTATGGTATATTGTATATTATAATGGGGTATGTTTTACAAGTTTAGGAAAATAATTGTGTCCAACTATTTCTGTCTTGACAAAACCCAGATCTGAATGAAACCAACTACAACATTTGGGTCAAACATATTTTATGGCGAGGAAACTCTGGATGATTGTTTTTGTATTTGAGATTTCTCCCACTAGTCGTCGAGGAACCGTAGATAACATGAATTCATTCTTGCAACGAATGCAAAAGGATCTTTATATGATTTTGCGTAATGTGAACGACAAGTACCTTCTACACATTGGTAATATAGAACACCCGAAAGAGGTATGGACACAACTAGAATCCATGCATGAAGGATACTTGGTATATCAAGGATAGTAATGAGACTATAATAGGTGAAGAAATTCAAAGAAATGATCGTACATTTTGACGATTTCTTTTTGCATCTTGTTTTATATCTCGAGTTTGAATAATTAAAAACTATGGCATGAAAGGTTAGGACATGTTAATTATCAAAGCTTATATGAAATGTATAGATATAATCTAGTGAAAGATCTACATGTGTTGTCTTCTTCTCTTGAAGTTACTTCATTAAATGCTTCTAAATGATGGTTTTGATTCTAATTTAGTAAATGGTCATGATGATGTTTTTATGCTGTAGATGTTTCTGAAACTCTTATCTTCCTAGATAAGAAATTAAATTGGGCTCAATCTATGTTAGAAAGTTTAAATCCTATTAACCTTAGGAAAATGACTAGAAGCCATCATATGTACCATGCATTAATTACCTTGTATGAACCTAAGTCATGAAGTATTATAATGTTTAGGTAGATATACAAAGTAAAGTATAATGTTGATGGTAGTATTAAAAAACATAAAGCTAGACTTGTTGCTAGAGGTTTCAATCATAAACTTGGTATTGAATATATTGAGACATTTTCCCCTGTAGCTAAAATGAGTAATTGTTATGGCCTTATTTGTAATTTTCACTCAATTTGAGTGGGAAATCCACCAAATGGATAAGGAAAATATATTTTTAAATTACGATTTAAAAGAAGAACTTTACATGTTTCAACCTAAAGGATTTGAAGAAACTGGTAAATAAAACTATGTTTGTAAGTTGAGAAATCCTTATATGGTTTAAAACAAGCTCTTAGAGCTTGGTATGCGAAAATTGTTTCCTTCTTTAAACTATTAGGTTTTGTTAATTGTTCTTCTAACAATGATATATTCATTAAGTAATAAGGCTCACATATTATCATTATATGTATATATGTTGATGATTTTCTTATGATTGGTGACAATTCTGATTTAATTCATAGGATTAAAGAGAAATTGAAGCAATACTTTGAAATGAATGAGTTAGGTCTCTCACATCATATTCTTTGTATGACTGTATTTCATTCTATTTTTATTTTTTTAAACACAATATGCAACCATTGCATTGATAATTTTTTTATGATTGATGGTAAACCCTTTTCTACTTCAATGGAAGTTGGAATAAATATTGATCCTAAATTTGCATGTGAAAAAGGTTTATCATATTTTATATACGTTGTTAGTTGATAGTTTGATTTATCTAACTCTAACTAGATCAGATATTTCCTATACAGTAGGAATCACATCAAGGTTTATGCGGGAACCTTTTTTAGAGATCATTAGAATCTTGTAAAAAGAATTTTTAGATATATTAAAGGAACAATCAATTATGGGTTACATTATACTAAGAATGAAAATGCTATCTTATATGGATTTTGTGATTCTAATCATACTAATGTTATGTTATAAAATATACTAGATATGTGTTCAAGTTTTTTGGTGTAGGAACCATTACTTGGAACAAAAAATGTAATCAATAGTCTCCATTTCTTCTACTGAGGCAGAGAAGTACAATGGAAGAAGTAAATAAGCCATGTGGCTATAGCATTTATTGGTAGAGATACACATGGAATCTAAATGAAGCATTCCTCTTCTATGTGGCATTCAAAGTTGTATTACTCTTAATTAAGAATTCATTCAACATCGAGGATGAAGCACATTGATATATATATATATATATATATATATATATAATATATATATATATATATATTATATATACGCTTCACTCGTGAGAAGGTGCTAAGTGATGAGATAAATCTCAACTTCGTGTTGACTAAAGATTAGGTTGTTGACATATTCATAAATCCCCGAGTTGCGAAGTTTTGTCACTTTCATGAAAAATTTAGAATTTTGGAGTTCCTATTGAGGGGAGTGTGCATGACAATGTAACCTCATAATGGAACTTAGTTTTTGTAAAAATACCTTCGGGTAAATGTTAAAAAGACCTTCGGGAAAGTGTGAAAATACCTTTAGGCATGTATACCTCCTCGGCTTCTTTTTAGAAATAAGTGTAGAAAGATATTAAAGGTGGTCTTCATTAAACTCTTTAGTGCTATTGAGTTTACTAGTAAACATTCAGTACAAGCATATTGTTAAGGATTTCCTTGGTTGTAAAATGCTTCTATATGTTTGGGTTCAATAACCTTTTATGAGAACCTCGTGAAAAACATGTAAAACTCACAAATCATACTTACCCACTAATCGGGATAATATTTGGGATTCCAAATCCTTTTGTACTAAAAGGTAAATTGAGTATGATGAAGGTGTTATAATTACTTCAACCGATATAGTAGCCTAAAACCTTTATGGTTTAAGGATTGTAAATCCTATAGTGTACCATGGGTAGGTAATCTATTGACATATGTTATGTTATCCCACTTAACATTAAGGGGGAGTGTTGGAACATAATGATTAAGTGGTCTGGATAACCCTTAATGTATATGGGTCCATCACTAATATATAGGTTAATATTTAATAATATGAAATATGTATATTTCTATTATTAAATATGCTAACCTAGGTATATAATTTTAATATCATGAAATGATTACATTTCTAATATTAAATAGTATAAACCTAGGTGTATGTGTCAACCATATTAGGTTGAAAAGGTGGGTCGGGAGACATACCCGATCACCTTATATAAAAGGACTTTAGTTCCTCATTTGATATATTAGAAAATATATCATAGGTATGTAAATCAAGTGATTTGTTTTACCCTTGGTAAATAGGGTTTCAAAGGAGGAGGTGATCTTACTAGATGTAAAATAATTTCTCGAAGTAAAAGGTTATTTTTAAAGTGGTTTTTACCCTATTGTGGGTTTCCACTATAAATACCGTGTCACACTGTGTTATTTATTTCTGTAAGTATTTATTTATTTACTTATGTTATGATGTAATCTTTATTTAAATATTTATTGTAACATTATATAATATATAAGTTGATTAAATCCGTATTTATTAGAATCCTCAAATTCTAACATATATGACTATCTATCACAATTAAAAATACCTTTGATTTATCAAAAATGCTAAGTTATATTTTCTTCAACATACTACTCCGATATAGAGAACACGGAATTGACGACATCTTTTTACAATGTCTCAAATCTCATGAATCCACTAAAGCTATCTAAGAAGTACACAATGGTAGATGTGGTGAACACTTTAATGGTGTGGATTTTGCTAAATGTGTCCTATGAATGGGATATTACTAGCTTAATATCAATCAAGATTATTGCACATATGTCAAGAAATGTGTTAAATGTCAACAACATTCCAATCTTACTCACATTCCTAGTCAGGATCTACAACCCACTTAAGACCTATGACCCTTCTCACAATGGGGACTTGATCTTATTGGTCTCATCAACCCATGTTCATCACAAAGACATCACTCTATCATTAAAGCTACTAAGTATTTCACTAAATGGGTAGAAGTTATTCCCTGGTCTCTACTAAAGAAAATAAAATCATCGACTTCATTTATCAACATATCATATGTCACTTCGGCATCCCTCACAAACTAATCACTGATAATGAAAAATATTTCAAGAACAAGGAAGTTAATAAATTATGTGACACATTCAACATCAAACTAATATTTTCATCATCTTATTATCGGTAAGAAAATTTACAAGCCGAAGATTCTAATAAAACACTTAATAATTTTCTCATGAAAATCGTCAACCAAACAGGAAGGAATTGGCATCTCCAAATCTTGTTTACTCTATAGGCTTATTAAACTAACATTCATACTCATACATGTGCTACACCCTTTTCTTTAGTCTATGGATCTGAGGTGGTCTTACCCCTTGAATTTAAAATCCCATCACTCTATGTATCCCTCAGATATTTTATCTCTGACGAGGATTATCATCAAGAATATCTAACACAAATTGAGTTGTTAGATGAACGCCGCATAATAACTCTCAAATATCATTATGTTTATCAAGAACACATAAAAGGATCATATAAAAAATGTCAAAGAACTTGACTTCAATATTGGTTATCTTGTCCTTCAATAAAATCAAATTTTCACTACTTTGGAAAGGAGTAAACATGGAAAGTTTTCCCTTAACTGGATTGGTCCATATGTCATCACTCATAAATATGGGTCAAGAGCCTATCATTTAGCCTCCCTTGATGGTACACCTGAAAATGAACCTTTGACTTATATCCTTTTTACTATTATTATATTTTGTGTAATGACATTAGTCACGTCGAGTATCTTATTCCACCACTAACCTACCATTTTACCATGGTAATGATTTCAAAACATGTATTCTACCATCACTACCTTATAACTAAGACCTTAAATATGAGCACCATGGATTTTTTCATCACATCTTTCACATGGAAAATATCCTCCTTAGCAAGAACCTTGCAATCATTACATTCGCCTAATTTTTTTCTACCAAATAAAAACATGTTTTAGAGGACACCTATGTGGTCCGTACACATGTTTATACACTCCTCAATATAAAAAAATCAGAATTATCTATGGATGCATATTATCAAAATATATATTGACCACTCGAAGGACAACTTCCTAGTAAATATAGAACGATCCCTCAAAGGACAGTTATCTAAAATTATAAATTCAAAATTGTATACCAATCCTGGAAGGATGAATACCCATATCATTATAAAGGCTTCTCACATCGATCAAACTTCAATAAGATAAAAAATAAGCATCCTATGAAAGCTTCCCGCATTGACCAACTTTTCCATCAAGGCTAACTTCCCGCATTGATCAGTTTGAATCAAATAAAAATATATAGCTGGGGCATGAGCCTATGAAGCCATCTAAAGGAGAACCTCCTCTCCCATACAAAATACATATGTCAACCCTTCCCATGTTCTAGGAAGTTATAAAAACTCACTTCCATCTGTATCCAATGTCCTACATGTGACTACTTATTGTTAGTTATATGTTAAATTTTGTTGCAAGGTCGCAAAGTGAATTTTAATCAATATATCTTTTACCATCATGTCACATATGCATCAAATCTAGTTTAAAAGCAAAAAATTCACATCTTATTCCCAAACATGATTAAAGTACATTTTGAAACATATATCGACACCGTTATATTTGAAGTCATATATCAACATAAAAATTAACATATCATATACTCATCACATCCAAATGTATCAAATATATCTAAAATCAACATCAAAATCAACATGTCATATATCAAAATCAAACATCATATCAACACCACATATGAAAACATCACATCATAAATATCAATATCAAAATAACTCGGTCAAAACATGAATCCTAAAAATCATATATATATATATATATATATATATATATATATATATATATATATATATATATATATATATATATATATATATAAGTGTCTATACAAAATGCTTTTGAAAGAGGATCATATACAAAAAACATATATAACCTGAATCATGTACAAAACCCACATATAATGTGGTAAATACAAAATTTGATACATGATTACCACCCTAACCTCCTCCCCTCGCATCAGTGCACGAGGGGTTCACTTAGTAAAAAAATGGTATAACATGTTCGTTCAAAGGTATTAAAGAATACTAATAATGGGAGTTTTTACATCCAATTATTCAATTGATAATACCCCTTCTATTTTATTATTAGAATGAAAATACCCCTATTTTTTCATGAACCTTACTTATCTATTTTTCCATTATAATTTTATTTATCCCCTTTTATTTCTACCCTAATATATCAAATATAAAATATATCATGATTTCCACTCAATTATTATTTTCATAATATGTTTTTTTCTTGAAATATATTTTGAATCCATTCAAGACTTTATTCATTTATCAATAGTTCATCAAATAATTAAGATGGTGACATAATATCATTCGTGTTGAAAAGTATACTCAATCCCAAATTTTCACAATATTATTTTTTTTGGTTAAGAATCTCTTAATTGATATTTCCTTAAAAATAGATTATATTTTAACTTCATGAAACACTCATTTGTAACTTTAATGTATTTAGTTTTAAAAACTAGGGTCAAATATTATAGTTTAATGTTAAAATTAACCCCACCTCTCCTTTGGCCCACCTCTCTAACCTACCCCCAATACCTAATTAAAAATATTAGTAAATTAAACCATTTCACCCCCTAATGTCTACCAATATATTGAATTCAATTTTATCAATTTTAATTACTTCAATATGAATGAACATGCTAGGATATTGCCTAGATAATAAACCCATCATAATCTGGCCCTAGATCTCTTTGTGGCTATGCAACACTCTATGTTCTCACTAAGGTCACCTGATGGGATGATTGAAACTCGCTAGCTTTGTGCTCCACATAATGTGGAACACTAGGGAGGCACTCTATAACTAAGTGCTTATAGTACCTAATCTCCTCCCCAAGAGCTCTATATTGCTCCACAATCACAAAAGTAGGAGGCCACATCTTCCCTCCTTTTGCTAGCACTCCTCCTCTAGATATCAATAACTACCATCCACTAGGCCATACTCCCTTGGCCACACTTATTGCTACCTCTAAAACCATACCCACCTTGTTATACTTCATCTATAGTGCATCTCACTACTAGTGATATTTGTAACGCTATTGTAGGTAGGTTTCTCACTCTACACAAATCCACTCTACTCTTTCTACACTCAATCATGCTCTTGATGAGTGGTGTCACACTCTAATATCATCATATCCCTCTCCACCTATAAATATCACAATCTTCCCATAGTCTATCTAGCTTATCTTCACCATCACCCTCCTCCTCCTCCTCACCACCTCCCGTCACCTCCCACACACCCTATCTCCGTAAACATCCCACTACTTCACCCACCAAGCCATAAATCCATAAACCACCGAACATCCTCCTTCTCAACATCCTATGGATCTCCCGCCTCCTCATTTGGCCCTGTTGTATCCACTAATAGTGTAGGTAAGCCAATCTCAAAATCATCACGCTGATATACTATCGGTTTAATTGGAATTTGCTAAGGAAACTTGAATCTGTCACTACACTTGGGAAAAGCTGTATGGCCTCTATCATGTCCAGAATTTTCTCTCCCACACCCACATCAACCTCCTCACCCAACTAATATATATCATGGTATCTCACATATGGCCTCTAGATCACATCATCTATGGATAATATCCGTAACCGAGAATAATAAGTTTGTTCCCTCTTGACCCTATCATCCCAAAACTAATCAAACCACCATCTTGATAATCTAACCACATACTCGACCGAATCACATGATCTTCATGGTATCCCCGATGGCCACACAAAAACAATGTGCTCATATGCCTAACAATATAGTAGAAACCCTACATCTAATCCAAACCTTCATCCTCTAAAAACATCTAAATCTCATAGTAAACATGAGCCAACAATGTGTAATCCAAGACATATACTATCCGGTGCTCCATAATATTAACAATGACACCCATAAGTTTCCATGGGAACCTACCATCCCCTTAAACTAGTAATGCATAACATGATATCACCAAAATTATAATTGACATCACTGTTACCTAACACATCTCGCATCATACTACAACACAATATGGAAGCCCTATGTTGTGTATCCTATCTCCCCAACATGATTACCATATAATCACATCATCATGTCAAGGTGGGCCTCTTGGGTGACCGGTACTTCATGCTCGCCATCGAATAGGTAACATGAGGATTTTATATACATCCTAAAATGTGATATTCATCTCTCCAGTCAAGAACCAAAATGTCTCGGTTCTAGGATCCCATCTATCAATCATATGTATCATCATCCCCGAGTCTCGAGGAATGAACTGTTAGTGGTGAAATCCTCCTAGTCTAACAACTACCACATAATCTCGACTAAGAATCAGTCACATCATATTGAATCCTATCAAAAATATAAAGGACCCTATTTCGAAGGTAGATAAACTCTCTCTTGCCTATAATACACATAAACGAAAGACATTAATTATACACTCTACAAAAATCACACCAATTATTTCGATTTCTAATTTGTGACGAATGCTTTAAATCACCGGCCACCCACCTAATCATTATGGATCGTGTGATCGACGTCGATCCAACATTCCGCCCCAAAATTCAAAAAAATGCACAAAAGATTAAAAATGAGAAAAAACTAAAAAAAAGAAAAAAAAACAAATGTACTTACCCTCTTCTTCCGGTCCTCTTCCTCTTCCTACAATTTCCGCTAACTTCCATCTCTCAAAAAACACTCAAAAATCACAAACTACAGCTCTCAAATCACAATCAAACACATCACAAATGAGCTATTTGTGTGACCACTTGGCTTATATATTATCCATTTTAGGAATCACTGGAGACCATAAATCACAGTCAATTTTTGTTCAAACATGAATAATTTACATTCACCGCCAATTTTCTACCTTTTACATAAACACACAAAAATTGGCCACATATACCTCTCTTATCACAACAAAATTTTAACCAAAGCCTTATGACTTGAATTGATGCTCAAAAATCATCAAAACTTGACTTTTAACCATATATCAAAACCAAACACCCTACTAATGTTTCCTTTTACCCTTTGGCCCCATGGCTCAACATATCCTCATAAGAGCACTCCCCTTGGACCCTCTCCATGTAGTAGTCTTTTCACAACACACATCTTTAGGTGGTACATATTACACATCCCCTACTAATTATTTTCTAAGTTTACTTCCATCATTACAAACTTCTCCAACCTGGTCATTGAACTATAATTAAGATCTGAAGCATCTTAAAGAAAATCTATCCAAAAATAATCAACTCTCTTCAATCTAATGACCAACATAGTCGATCATTGGATTAAAGGGGGAATAATATCACAACATCCTCACAATAAGATTTGGGCATCCTTGCACTAGTTTTTAATCTCAAAACTTGTGCCTAAAGGAAGATTAACAAAAGGGGAAAATGTAGACACCCCTTTTTCACTGTAAGTGGTTCAAACACATTGATCAAATTATTATTACCTATCTTATCATCCCCATCCTAAGTATCATGGAATTACCATCATAAATCCCTATTTACCCACATGAAATCCATTTACTCTCCCCTAACCACTCAAAATAACCTAAAACAAATTTACCCCACTTATCCTAAGCCCCTAACCTCCTAGAAATTGAATCCCAAACCTCCCACTATTTCCCAATAGCCTAATATCCCAGATGGGAAGTGGTTTTGCCATATTCCATTCATCTTCTTGTTGGTTTTAACCTCTATGGTTAAATCAAAAACAATGTTTGTAGATGCCATCGATTATATTTAATCAACCTATATCTCCCTTCTTTGGTTAATCATGAACTACATGTAAAGAGAAATTGTTTCCTCCCAAACAACATCATCACAATTCAAGGATATCAACATATTGATACCAAGGCTATCAGTACCTCTAGGATCTTTGTCACCTCACTAGCCAACAACTCTATCATCTCCAAGAAATTACCAAGGTTAGTACCCATGTCTTTCATTGTTTTATCAACTCATTATTTACTAGTTATCATCTAAAGTTAGTTGTCATCACCATATTACATAGAATTATTGCATTCTTCCTCTTTTTCAATAATTTATACCACATATAGAATATTATCTATTCCTATAAGGATCATCGTTGACCCCTGATCACCATCGATCACACCCTTTACCTTTACCATTTCTATTTGTCCTTCTAACAATCCCACAATCCCCAATTTCCATTTCAGGACCTTATAGGATTCTAAATCCTCCATAACTCATATTTTCACTGTCAAGCCTTTATTATTTTCATCAATATCTATTTTATTAATATTTTTATCACAACAAAACTTCCTACTTGATCAACTTCAACCCCAATCACCATCGATCAGTATTTGTAGCTATTTACCTTATCTTTTGGCCCCATAAACATATTCAAACATTAGTTTTTGAGTTTCACAAGTATTTAGACTTTTTATAGTTTGTATAATCAATACTACATTCTACCTTTAATTCTTTTCAATATTTTTTATTCACACTTTGTCAAAAACAAACATTTCATGTCGATAGTTGTTGATCTTTGATCATAAATCGATCCTTATAATTTAGGATTATTTTATCATATATCATATGATTATCAATCTAGTTTGATTTATAAAATTATTTTCAAGAATGGATCTTCTATAAATAATTGTTCTAGGTCAGTCCCATCCCATCACTAGGATTTATGATCTCTCAATTGTTCAACAACCATTTGAGTGGGATTAGTTTGACATCCTCCATGAAATCACCTTGTGTGCCATCACATTAACACCAAAATTTGAGGACATAGAATATTAGTTCGATTTCCATAACAAAATACAAGAAGAAATCAAGTAGTTTTGGTATGATTACTTTGAAGACTTTGAGCTAGCCATAACCCTTCCCGGGCCACTTATAAAGTTGAACATGACCTTCCTATCCATCTTGAGTTCTATCATTGTTTTCTTTTATCATCTATCTTATTTTATCAACATGAATTAGTTGTATTAAAATGATTTGACATACTTCAACGAACTCCTTTGGATTCCAGGATCAACCTTTTCCGAACAACTTGTTATCATATCTATCTAATATCTTTTATTTAGTTGTTGTTTACAGGTCTTCTCACTCAACGAAAGGAGCATATTTACATTTACCACATTACATCATCTTGGAATTATGATTGTTGGCACATGGTATCATAAACCCTTCTCATTTGAATTTTAGGCACTTTTCGGATTTGATAGGACTAAGTGAAAACTACCTTGAACATGAAATATGTTAGAGTAGGTATTTACCTTAGCTCATGTTCACCTAGGTAATTTATTTACCTTTATTGTATTTATCCTCACCCACTTATGTGTGTGAATATTTCTTTTATCTTATTTAGATATTAGGAGATATTATCTAGTTGTTAGGTATAGTTCTTTCCTTGATCTATGGTATTGACTAGATTCTTGATGTCTAGTTCTCTCCTAAATCTATGGTCTTGACTAGTTCTTTGATGACCAGTTATTTCCTTGATTTATGGCTTGATCTACGACCTTGACGGGTTCTTATATTTTTATTCCTTGCCTATTTAAGCAAGGCCCATTCTCGATGTATTGCATTGAGTTCCATAATAATATATGATATTGTTGCTTATTTGTTTGCAAAGATTTTATGTAAAGTTATTCGGTGAATTGCTTTAATCTTATTGATCATGGTATTTTATTAGCATCTGTGTTCTTTCCTTTCGTACGATCCGGTTATCGTCCCTTTCAAAATATACAAAAAAATAGTGAGATTAATTGAGTTTACTCGATCATGTTATAATGTGTAATGGTTACAATTACATTGTTTAAGTTTTTAGTTACTTGAAATTAAATTTAATGGATATTGATTGAGTTTAATCGATATTGTTATAGTGTGTAAAACATACAATTACATTTTTTAAGTTTTGTAGTCAGTTTAAATTCAATTTAATAGATATTGATTGAGTTTACTCGATACTATTACAATGTGTAACACATACAATTAAATTGTTTAAGTTTTATAGTTATTTGAAATTCAATTTAACTTTCCATTTTTAGTTAGACATTGATTATTTAAATAGTCAATTGAATTATTTGAATAGTCAATCATAAATACATCTATAAAACAAATTCACATTTTATGATTATGTTACTTCAGCAATATTTTTGGACTCCAGAATGATCTCTAAACTATGTATATTATTCCTTTAAGGAATCTTTGGACCATCCATATGTCCAACTCCAAGACATCCATAATTCTAATTAACTAAAATGTTTGAAATAATAGTAGTTAATCTAATCTAGAATAACATGTAAATACAAGTAAATAAATGTAGTAAATGACTATGGAAAATGACCCAAGAAACTAATCTAATGAAAGTAGAAACCCTAATATGTAAGAGAAGTATGGAAGTGACTTAGCTGATTTGATGAACTTGTGAGACTATGTCACAGAAGTGACTGGAGAAATAGGAAGCAGGAAAGACAGTGTAGAGTCCTCAATAAGGATGGATCTAATATATCTATCTAGAATGGAGCTCCTAAAGAGGGACTAGAGCACCTAAGGGTGCTTTGGTTTGTAGAATGGATGTCTTGGTCTATGGAAAAGGCTTAGAATTGAGTTTCACATGTCCTATAAGGGATCTAAAACCTTCACTATTTGTCACATCAGGTTTGCTACATTGTGCTAGGTGTCGCTAATAATCCAAGATGAATAGAAGACTGTAAAAGACTATAAGAAGTATCACAATCCTAAAATTAAGAATACATATGAATAGGTAGGACTTACCTTAACTACCATGACAACATACTTACTAACTGAGTGTTGCACTACATTCTTGACCCAAATGTAGTTCTAGTGTGTGTGAATCATGTGCCCTAGGATCTCTTGTGCTAGTCACACTTTTTGAAGTAGCGAGCAATAACTAGATGTAAAAATGTAGTATAATGGTGGATGGAATAAAATAGAATCCCCTCCTATGCTTGTGTGTGATGAAGATTAGCTATCTTTGTCCCTTGTTATGGAGCTAAAATGAATGCAAATGATCTCCAAATCCATTTTGATAAATGCACACCTAGGTGGTTAATAGTAGTGACTAGTGATTGGTCCCTCATTATGGTCTCATAACTTTATATTTATAGGGTTCTATTGATCTAATTTTTTAATTAACCCTGAAATGGTTGACCACCAAAGATATAAGAAGCTAAAACAGCTAGAAAGTGCCCAAAAGTGGCGGTAAAGTTCAAAAGGATCTGGGCAGGCACCTGGTGGGACCAAAGCTCCCATGGGCACCTAGTACTAGCTTGGGTGCCCAAGTCAAATCTAAACTTAAGTGAAACAAAAAAAAAAAAAAAGAATGGGAAATGTGGGTGCAAGAGGTTAGGAATGACAAAAGAAAACAAAGTGAGATGGACAAAAGATGGGGGTTAATTGGTACTTTCTTCACTCAAAAACCTTCTAAATAATAGTATGAGACCATGACTAAATAGTGTCTAAAGTGCATGATTTTATGTCTACATTTTCCCCCACTTTAAGTTGGTGAGAAAAAATCCCAGCAACATAAAGTAGATAGACATGTGTACTTGATGTCCATGAAGATTGTATTAGAAAACATGTTGAAGGACTAAACAAAACATTGAATGAAAAAAATATAATGGAGTGTGGAAACTAAAGATGAAAAAGTGAAAAAATGTGATGAGAGTGAACCTAGGGCAGAAACCCGTGTGTAGTTGTTGATTTGTGTGATGTACATGCATAGTTAGTATGATGTGTGCTACCATGCAATGTTGTTGCTAACATTTTTGTTGTTGTTGTTTCCCCCATTTGATTGCTTGTTTCCCATACTGAGACGGACTGCAAGAAGAAAATGATCAATTAGTTAAATATGTAAGTATGTATGCCTAAAAATGAAATGTAAACGATGCATGTAAAAGTATGTAAATGTAAAATTTGCAAATGAAAAAATGTAAATGAAACATGTCCACCTAATCCATGTCGAGAAAGAGATTGTAGAAGGATATCCTGTACTACTAGGTTTTTTTGGGAGATCCGGCATTGTAGGCCAAAAAAATATAGGGAATAATTCCGTTGTATCATCCAAACTTTCAATGCTTCCCTAAACATGTGTGAATAGATCTCTGTACCTCCTAGTTTTATGGGCGATCCGATGCCACTAGTCAAATAAGTATATGGAGGAATTTTTTTATCCTCCAAACTTTAACATCGCTTCCCATAATGCTAAGGACTACCATGTCCTATAAAATCCGCTATGTACGGGGTTCTTAGACTAGTCTAAACCCACTCACTGTATGTAACCCATAATGTCAAGGGTAGAAAGTGCACTGAACTGAATCGGTGTAGATGTGTTGTGTAGTATGTAAAACCCTAAATGATTCCCCCTCTTTGGGGGTGCATGCGACGTCATTGATAGGAGAATGTGGCCCTAAAAGAGGACCAACCGCATGAAATCTGAAACTCTACCCTACAAGGGGGAAAGGAAAGTGTTTGGTAGAAAAAAGGCACCCATAAACAAGAAGGCTAGCCAAAGACAAGTGTTAGTACAAACAAGCATGCATGTATAAGATAATGTGTAAGTTACGCAAATAGTGTATAAGCTACCAAAAATGTAGTAATGTAAAACTCCCAAGAAGACAAAGTAAGCCACACAAATAGGGTTGTACACATGGGACATCAATCTTGATGTCACATACACATAAGGCCATCATGGCCACAAATAAAAAACACGTGTGCACACTAAACATAGTGCAAAACCAACAAACAAGAACAAATAAAAGTAGGCAATGTAACAAATAAGTATGGAAGCAAATATCCCTACATAAAAAAATTTTACACATGAAGCACCCATTAGCTTGTTAGAATGATAACCAATATGTCACAAAGTGTGTATAACAAAGTAATGAAAAGTGATAAGTATAAAATGAAACAATAGCACTTGGAAGAAATGAATGTGGATGCCCCCAGCAAATAATGTAGGAAGGGTAAAAGATGAGCATCCACGTTGTGTGTAAGAGACCTATATCTACGATCACAACTAGAGAAAGATGTGAACACAAATGTGTGGATGATATAGATAAATTAAATACAAGTAATCTAACTAGCATGTGTAATAAAGCAACCATGAACAAGCAAAAGTAAGTAAGAGTAAAAGTAACTATAATATGTAGTATGTTGTGGATGGATGGAATGGAATGCAAGATGGATGGTAGGATATACCTTCCCCCAAGTGAATGGAAATGTATGCAGTGAGGTTTATTTGGTGTTCCCCTCATCGTCTAGTGAACCATAAATGAGAGTGCGTCATTAGGAAATGGTCAAGTTGTGCATTGTGTCTAACGCATTGTGAAGAATGTGTATATGTATTGATGATATGTGTATGAACCCTACATCCGAAGAGTATATCATGACAAAATGAATGTATGAGTGATGATTTATCCCTAAAGTGTGTATCACTACAAGATGATATAGGAAGTGATGATTTAGCCTATAGTGTGTGTCACTACAAGATGAATAGTAGGAGTGGTGATGTAGCCTAAATCATATACCACTATAAGATGATAGAGTAAGTGATAATTTAGCCTATATCATGTGTCATTATCTAAGAAATTTTGAATGATGAAATGATAAATGTGTGATGAATGTAAGGTCCATTTGATTTGTAAACCCTTGGCAGTCAAGTATGGACCGAGGAACTAAAGTGTGACATAGGTTAGTACAACATGTAGAGTACAACATGTAAGAAGATGATAAATGACCATGTGATGTGTATGTAGTGTATAATATTGAATACAATATGTGTAGTGTACCTAAGAGCTCATATAATGCTAGATGAGTATAATGAAGATTAGTATGATGTATGATGTATAGATATGTAGAATGTTTGAAATGCGATGTGTGGTGTCTATAGTGTAGTGTGTGGGGTTCATGTGTAGTAATCCTCAAAATTCAAGTGTGAACCAAGCACAAGAGTGTGTCATTGGGTAATGATGACGCTAAAGTATGAATGAATATGTGTATGCTAGGAGATTGATGTATTAGAATGTAAAGATGATAGATGCGTAAATGTGGTGATGGGTGGGGGAGATGTATTAGATGTTATGCCCCCAAGTGCACATGAATGAATGATCTAACCAATAACCGTGAAGGATGAAGTTCCTCCATCCGATGCATGTGATGATGAAAACGTATGACCATGCTCTA
Organism: Taxus wallichiana var. yunnanensis; assembly: GCA_018340775.1. Taxonomy (NCBI): domain Eukaryota; kingdom Viridiplantae; phylum Streptophyta; class Pinopsida; order Cupressales; family Taxaceae; genus Taxus; species Taxus wallichiana. Next base: position 365,423,994 of record CM031233.1, read on the forward strand.
AGAGTGGTGGTAAGTGAGGTGGTTCTTCCATAGGTTAGGGCTCATCTGTAATATCTATGCATGGAATAGGAAGGCCAGTATTAGGAGCGCAATCACAATACTAGAATGGATCGTGGTCATGAAAAATGGTGTACTCAATGCCTTCATGTAAGAATTTTACACAATTATGTATAGTAGAGGTGACATCTTGCATGGCATGAAGCCATGGACTACCAAGTAGATAGTTGTAGAATACTGGGAAATCAAAATGAAAAAGGAAGTGTGGAAAACCTTTAGACCAAAATGATAGGAAATGTAATGTGACCGAGACATGGATGGACATAACCATCATATGCACATAGTGAAATACTATATGGACTAATGTCACGAGCATAAATACCTAAAACTTCAAGGAATGACATAGGACACAAGTTAAGTTCATATACATTATCAATCAAAGTGCACTTAGCACCTACATTATGAATATGACATATGATATGCAGAGGCGGGTCATTATCAAAAGTATGAACATTGGCGTGAAAATTAGACTTGAATACTATGTGTAAAGAGAATGCATCAACAAATGATTGATAAACCGAGTCTGGATACATGTCATCACAAATGTGAGTAGTAGCAAGAAAATGTTGGAATCTATGTAGTAAATTAGGATTGACAAGAAAATAATCATTGATTGAGATACTCATGATGACCAAACCCTAGGTTGACAAAGCAATGAATGAAGAACCTATAAGTGTGAATGATTGGTTAGGGTTCACCAAAATGATCAACTAAAATTTGTGGAATAATAGTAGTTAATATAATCTAGAACAACATGTAAATATAGTAAATAAATGCAATAAATGAATATGGAAAATGACCCAGAAACTAGTCTAATGAAAGTAGAAACCCTAATATGTAAGAAAAGTATGGAAATGACTTATATGATTTGATGAACTTGTGAGATCGTGTCATAGAAGTGACTTAAGAAAAAAGGAAGTAGGAATGACTTTCAGAATGGAAAAGGATGGATCCGATATATCTAGTTAGACTAAAGAGCACGGAGAGGGATAGGGGCACCCACATGTGCATTAGTCTATAGAATGAGTGCCATGGTTTGTGTAAAAGGGCCAAAACTAAGTTTCACAGGTTTTGTAAGTGATCTAAAACCTTTGTTGTCTGTTGCATCAGGTTCATTACTCTGTGCTAGGTGTTTCTAATAATCCAAGATGAATAGAAGACCTACAAAAGACCAAAAGAAGTATCAAAACCCTAAAAAAGAATGCATATGAATAGGTTAGACTGACCTCAGCTGCCATAATAGTGGGCTTACTAATTGAGCATTGCACTACATTCCAAACCCAAATGTAGTTATAGTGTGTGTGTGAATCATGTGCCCTAGGTGATCTTGTGTCAGTCGCACTTTATGAAGTAATGAGCAATAACTAGATGTAAAAATGTATTAGAATAGTGGATGGAATAGAATAAAATCCCCTCCTATGCTTGTTTGATATATATTAGCTAGCCTTATCACTTGTGATGGAGCTAAAATGAATGTACATGATCTCCAAATTCTTTTTAATAGATTCACCCCTAGGTGGATGATAGTAGTGACTAGTTCTTGGTCCCTCATTATGGTCTCATAACTTTATATTTATAGGGTTCTCTTGATCTAATTTCGTAATTAACCCCGAAATGTCCAAACACCAAAAAGATAAGAAGCTAAAATGGCTAGAAAGTGCCCAAAAAGTGGTGGGAAAGTTTAAAAATGATTGGGGTGCCCCTGGTGGGACCAGGTGCCCATGGGCGCCCAAGCTAACCTCGAGCACCCCAATCAAAGCTAAAATAATGTGAAATGAAAAAATATGACTGGGCATGTGGGTGCAAGAGGTCAAGAATGACGAAAAAAATAAAGTAAGATGGCCAAAAGATGGGGGTTAATTAGTAATTTCTTCACTAAAAACCTTCTAAATAGTAGTATGAGACTAAGACTAAATAATGTCTAAAGTACATGATTTTGTGTCTACAAATTCCATTTCCGGACCATCCACACTTCTAGCTCCAGGACCATTCATACTTCCAAATTTAGACCATCCATACTTCCCATACGAGGACTAGAACTTTGTAAGTGAGATTAATCATACTTTACAAGTGTGAAGACTCACACACTACAAATGGGAGGACTCACACATTGTAAGTGCTAGCACTAACACATTGTAAGGGAGAGAAATAGCACTTGCAATGTGTGATTCCTCTGCACTTCCAATGTGCAAGTCCTCGCAGCTCCAATGTGCGAGTTGTCACAATTAAAAATGTAAAAAACTTTTATTTATCACATTTTCAATTATAATCATCATTTATTATTCTATGCTTATCTTGAAATGAACTTATCGGTGGTTGACACCCTTTCCAATCATGGAAATTTTCAACTTAATGATACATTGATTAATAGGATGGCTGACATTGATTAATGGAATGGATGGATCTTTACTTCACAGGAGGCCAAGCCTTAGTGAAGCATGTGGTAGTTCCATTTATTGGGAGTGGAAGTAGTTCCCTCTCATTTTTCTTTACCCATTTCTTGTGTATGATGGCTCTCCCCTTCCCATTCTACACTTGTGTGGAGAGAAGCCAAAAATTTCTTTCTTCACCTTTGTTTCTCCTTATCGTGTGCATAATTTTTTTCATGTGGGATCTTCGTTTATCATGAATGTCATTAAATAAATCATTGGGTTTGATTATTTGTAGTGGTTGGGAAGGGTGCGTATCAATTTGGAAATTCCATGGATCTTTGTCTCTCATCTACTCCTTATTAACCCTAATAAAGAAGTTGTTGTGGCCATTCTAAACCGTTTCATTCTTCCTTGTCACCAGCTAGGGTTGAAGGAAGTGTTTGAGTAGGTGTGTTTCACGTTAGTCCTCTTCTCATAAGTGGATTATGCCTCTCTATATAGTGGGTCGACTACATGGTCTTTGATGAATGGAAATAAAAATAAAATATTATTGAATTTTACCATGTCAGTTCACAAAATATGTCACTCAAAAGGGACCGAGCCTTCTCGGGCTCCTCAAACCTTAATCTCACCAAGATGGGTGAGCTAATTGAGCATGTTCCTTCTCATATTTTGGATCTTCATGCATTGGCAATATCTCGTATATGCATTCCTTGCGAAGATTGCTAAGTTGGGTTCTAGTGGAAAGCTAGTCAGGTGGTGGTAGGAAGGACAAAGGAAATGAGGCCCAACACTCGGACATAAATGATATTTTAGATGGATGATTTGTGTTCTACCTTACTAGCCTGTTTTTAGGTTTTTAACACTTTTTAGGCTACTTGTCCGATCTCACTCCTGGTCTTTATGTTTTAGCTTTGTCTATATTTTAGTGGTTTTTTGAACATCTATTTTTGTCGATTTGTAATGGTACTTCCTTATATATTGTAAGTGTGGGACCCCATTATTTGATTCATAGCTCTAGAAAAAAATTAAAAGTTATAATCAACATTTTATATTTTAATTAATATATAAAGCTTACTTAATATAAGTTTCATTCCTTTTTGTATAGAATGAACATATGTCCATTCTTAAACATTAAATATTAAGGAAGAATAAACGACACATTTTTAAATTTTATAGAGTTGGAAGAGGACTAATAAATTCAATCTTATAAAGTCAAACAAAGGAAAAATAAAGGTTATTGTTATGTGATGAGATAGGCTATACATTTATTTTATATGCAAAATACATTGATTATTAATTGGTTTTGTGAAGATTTTTGTTATGCATGAAAATGTCATAAATGTACATAAATAACATTCAATGAATGTAATTTAAAACAAAAAATTTATTATTCTTTTCACACTAAAAACCATAAAACCTAAAATTGAATTCCAACAAAGATGATATGTAATTCCAAAAATCCCTAATTTGGATTCCAATAATAGTAAAATCAAATTCCAATATTTGAAAAAATAAAACCAACATAGACAATTTTGGTTTTTAATCTAGATTGGACTATGTCCAAATTTATTGAAATTATGGTTCATTCAAGAAATGGGGCCCTCTCCATTCCCAAGATGAGGGACCTAGTCCCAAGCGTTGACAAAAACAACTAATTCTTCCCATGACAAATTATTTCACCAACGAGCGCACTAACTAGTTTCTACTTTAACTATGTGAATGCATTTGAACATTTGGTTGTCCATTCAAAAATTTTACCCTCAAGTAATAAATTCTCCATTGGTTTTACTATGATTGCATATCCCCTAATAAATTTCCTATAATACCATGTGTGTCCTAGGAATTCATGGAGCTCGAGGGTATTGCTAGTGGTTTGATTCCAATTATGATAGCTAATTGTGCTTAATCAACCAAAATCCCTTATTTACATATAATGTGCCTAAGTAGCACTCCAAATGTTGTAAAAAACATTTTTAAAAATTTAATATAGTTCACAAAGCTATACATATTTCTAACATTAGGTATCCCTTGGATATGTGTTCTTTGAATAAGGAGAATACAACCCAATCATCTAGGTATGCTTCTAGGAAGTCATGAGTGAAATATTTGAGCGCAATGACAATAACTTTAGAAAAGACTACATGTGAATTTTTAGTCCAAATGGCATGACCCTATATGTGAAGCTTCCCACTGAATTACAAAAGGGGTTTTAACATGATATTATTGCACAATCTATATTTGGTGGTGTCCACTAAATCCATCTGTAAAAGATTATAGTTCATGTCCCACTACTTCTTCCAATATTTCAACTATGAGTGGAGCCGGAAATGGGTCATTAACACATACATCATTCATAGCCCTATAGTCTCTATAGATTCTAATGTCATAATTGGTCATAGTTACATAGTATAAATAAAATAAAGATATTATATTCATCATATCATATTCATAATACAATGGCTATTATATAGTTGTAGAGATGGTTAAACAACCTCCTAATAAATAGGAATGACAAATAATATATAAATCATCTAAAGGATTTACAGTGTACAACAAAATAACCTTTAAACTATATAGAAAATATATAGTTATTATAAAAATATATTCTACTAACCAATTAACTTACCATAATACAACAAACTAGTAAGTACTAATTTATCATCCAGTAAATAAATCATAACCATCCGAATACTAAATTTCTAATTTACTTGAGTAAATATCAATGTAAATACTAATTCCTAAAATTCCCCCTCCAAGTGTTTATAAGGGAAGAAGAACACTCACACTTCTTTTGCGGTTTTCTCGCCTTTATGCAATCACAACCTGGCACATAACTTGAATCGAAGGTAGAGTAAGGAACTCATCAACTTCTTATTGACCATGTAATGTCGGGAACACATATGACCAAACTAGTGTGATAACAAGTACAAGAACCATCTGTTTATCAACCAATCATTATAGGTAACATATCTGACCTACTCAGTGTGGGAACTCAAGCAAGAACCATCTGCATAACCTTCAATAGTTTTACAAAGGTTTACTACAAACCTAGGTATGAACAGAAACACATCTAGTTGTTCAACCTCTTCAAGTATCACGATGTTACATTTCATTGTGTTTTATGTTCTTCACTATATATTAACATTAGGGAAATATAGGAATATCCACATATACACATGAATATTAATAAACATATGTTCTTATTTTTCACATCACACTAAAAAGATAAAAACACTAAAATCCACACCACATAACTTGAAAAACAAGTCACCATACCAAAAGTGTGCCTCAATCGTTGAACACTAACGAGAGGTCATTCAATGACCTCTAGCATTATGTGCCTTCATCCTCCAATAAAAATTTTCTTACTCAAAAAATATGGTGGTGAATCTCAACAATTTCCAAATTGGATTTATTGGTATAGTTTCTCTCTCGTAATGTGAAACAATGCATATTACATACCTTAATTGAATGTTGTATTCCATCAATAATTCATTCATAAGGATTTTTTTGTAATGCCCACTAAAAAAACCCACTTGAGATCCAAGAACAACCTAGGATTAGTTAGGAAAATTATGGGAAAAAAATTAATAAGAAGAGTCTACAACTAGGTTACAAGGCAACAACTATCACTTAACAAGTTCCAGAACAATTCTAATCGACTAGAACATACTTTACTATGATTAAATTATTAGAGGTCATAAGGTCTAAAATTGGGGTTAGGAGGTTCCATTAGGTTCGAGAGGGTAAAACCTCTCCATACCCACTCTCTAATAGGCTTAAAGTTTCAACTTGATTTTTTCACATTTAATGCATTAAAAACTTCCTAAAACATTCCCATTGGATAGTAAATTTCCTCACCTTTCCATTGATATAAATAATTCCTCCTAACTCCTCATATTTCTCAAGTTATGGGTTGGCGAGCCTTGGGGTGAAAATTTTCCACAAGAGCGGGCTTGCGGGCCCGGGGTGAAAATTTTCCCAAAGGGCGGGTTGGCGGGCCGTGGGGAGACTTTTGGAATGTTTCCCATGTGGGGTGAAAAATAATCGTATGCCGTGCACCGTAGGTCTTCAAGTCCACCAGGGACACGTGGCGCCTCCTAAGCCAGCATGAGGAAGGGTGGGGTGGTGGAAAATAGTTTAAGAAATTTCCCATGCGGGGCGAGGAGCCAACTTTGCGCCCGTGCTCCCGCGGATCCTCAAAGGACATGTGGCAGCTCCTGATTGGCTATGGATAAGCGGGAAATGGGGAAGACATGGAAATTTTTCCTAAAATTTTTTGAAACATAAAAAATCAAAAGGACCCGCTCCTCCGCTAATGCCTCGTGACGCCACGTGGCATCACCTAATTGGTCATGGGCTAGTTGGGTGGCGGGGAAAACTTGGAAAATTTTCCGGATGTGCTAAGTTTAAAAAGGGGTCCACCCTCCGCCAACACCCTATGGTGCCATGTGGTAGCCTTTGATTGGTCAGAGCAAGTGGGGTGGTGAGGAAAATTTGGAAAATTTTCCTAAGTGCTTAAGGGAAAAATTTGGGCCGCGGGCCCGCCAAGGAAATTTTTCCCATTTTTTTATGCCAAGGAAGAAAAAACTTTAGAAGGCCATAACTTTTGATAGAGAGCTTGATTTTGGGAAAACAAGGACTTTCTGGAAATATCTCAACGTCCTCTTTACATAGAGATCATTAATTTTTTATTTTGACAAATTTTAAGGGGTCAATTTTAAGAAAACGGCTTGCAGGCTTTTACAAAGTGTGAACTGGTAAATTTTAACTTGTGAGATTTGTTCAATTTGATCTTCTTCCTCTCTCAACATGTCAAATAGACATGGAGAGTTTTTCTTAGGAGGAATTAGGATAAGTTTGTGAGGTAGATCTATTTGATTGAATTCCAATTCAAAATTTACAAATTTGACAGCAAAATGACTGTGGAAACTTTGAACTCGGTTTTGCCATGTTTTGAAGTATTTCCATTAAGTGTTTTTGTCTAATTGAATTTTTTTAGGGCCTACTACTTCAATTTAATAATTTAATTTGTTATTTTATTGTTACAGGTTTGATCTGTGCATTTTTGTTTAGATAATTGTCAGTTTGAAAGAACAAAACAGAGGGAAATTTTTTAAAGGATCTATTTAATTACTTTCCATCTCCCGAGTGTGGAAATTCATTCTAATCCGAGCCTAATACATTTAGTTTATTTAATCAAACCATTTATGGGATAAAATAAAAATTATGATTTCCAATCTTAACATTTTTTTAATAACATGAGCATTATATTTTTCCTCACACAAAATTCTTCTTTTCAACAGAGATTTCAAAACACAATAGATGATCAATTTCAATAAAACAATATAGATTGAAAAAGGTAATGCAATCGTTTATTGATTTCAAAATACAACATTATAACCTTTCTTATTTTATTCCTTCCAAAACATATATTATATACAGATGAATAATACATTTTCTTCTCACATTTTTCACTTTACCACTTTTCAAATAGGGATTTCATAGTGTATGCTAAACACAAATTTCCAATGGAATAAAAACATATGGAAAAGACAAAACCACTTCCAATAATTTAAATGAACTCTTACAACTTCCTTTCCATTAAAAACATTTACAAGTTCATCCACTTCAAGTGGGAAAGGTTACAATGAGATTTCATTTCATAAGGGACTATCAAACTGTCTTTTCTCAGCTCCAGAACAGCAACATGCATACTCCTCATTCTTCCAATTTGATCACAACAGAGTAGGGGAAAGGAAACACTCTCCACCAAACCAAGACATCCAATGAAGAGGAGAATCCATCCTTCTTCATTGGCCCCGAGCCCCAACCACAATGTAATAAAAGATGTGATCCAACTCATGGAAACAATAGGCTTCCACAAACATACAAGCAACATTTTCACAAAGAAACACAATCCCAAATAGAATGTAGTTTACAACTACATTAAAACATGACAAACAATACAAAGGCTTCATCAAGCAAGCCAAAGGAGAAAGAAGCTATGGGGGATGCTGCTTATGCCTCCCAAAGGGGAAAATGGGTATCACCACCTGAGAACAACCCACCAAAATATATATATGAATATCATTTCAAAACCCTGTCATGCCCTTATGCCTCCCCAAGTACCCCTTATTCCTCACATTTTCTTATGTCTCCCTAACCTCTTATGGCACCCCATAATGAGTAAAGAAATGCAAGCTATTTCTTTGTAAGGTGGAACAAAAATTCCAACTCCCTCCACCCTTATACCTCCCTAAAACTACTTGTGCCTCCCACAAAATAACCCCATAGTCTTCTCCTACGCCATCTACCCAACAACCCACAATATATACCAAAACATTCACACAAGAACATTTACATATATACAAGAAGATCATTTCAAGAGATAATTTCCTACCTCTCCATCATGGATTTGTTCCAAGTTCCAAAACAACAAGCTTTATCCCAATGCAAGCAATCCAAAATGGCCAAGCACAAGCACACAACAATCTTGCAAAAACCTCTCCAAGCAAGAGCTCTCAAAACAATAAGAAAATTCACCCTAAATGAAATCTCCAAAGTTAAGCAACCCAAAAAAGGAAAAAAATTCAAATTTTATAGAAGAGGGAAGAGAAGAGGATGAGGAGGATCCATGTAGGATGCCACATCACACATCCTCAACCCCAACCCCAAAATTCAACTTCATTCTCCAATGCATAATAAATAAGTGGGTGAATAATATGACATTTTACTTACACACTCAAATCCAACCCACACCCCAAAGGACTGAAATTAAAACATGTAAGAAAAGTGCAATTAAAACCTACAATAAGTCTTCCCAAAATACATAATAAAAGTCTAATTTCAACTCCCCAACCATAGGTATGGTTGGTAAATAAATTTAAGAGGTATGGGACAAGTTTAACTTGTCCCACAAGCCTCCAAAACAACCTCCAAGGACAAATTTGAATTTCTAAGAAGGTGGAGTGTTTCACACTCAAGAGTTAACTTACACATCACTTACAAGGTCACTTACACATTACTTACACATTCTTACAACACTTTAAAACATGGCCAACAACTCTATTAATTACATTCTTATGACATATTTTAATTAATTAACTAAACAATATGATTACTCACAATATTAACACCACATTAAATAAATAATGAAAGGGTAAGTGCACCACATAAAACACATGTAAAATTTAAACAAAAGGGACCAAATAAAAGAAAAACATAAAATCCCTTGGTCACATTTAAAGGTGATCCCCCATGGGAATCCCTAACACAAACAAATATAGTTGCCATGGTGACCTTGTTGAATTCATCTAGAATTCTAATGTGGTTGGTCTCCAATCCCCGATGTTTGTTGTGATATTTTAACCTGCAAAACACAAATACCTCCTTCGGCCTCGTGGCCATATCAGAACATCCAAAATAATATAAATATAATTAAAATTCCAAAATCATCTAGATATATGAATCACAACAACATCAAAGCAATCTAATAATATCATTTATAGTTTTATCAACAACTATATCATCATCCAATAATTTTCTATTTCTAGGTCTACTCACAATATCCAAATATCACAAGTCCGAACAACATCCATCATATAACCATGTCCAATAGTATATCATCATCAACATATAAAATGTCTCTAATAATCATCATGCATCATAACTGAATCAAGTCAACAATAATCCATGATCTAACATTTAACATCATACTATAATAAAGTCCATAATCATGTCTATAATATAATCAATAATATCACGATTAGTATCAAAAAGGTTTCAAAGGGAAGTGGGCACTATAGTTTTACAATATTTTGATTTTGAGTCATGATGAAAACTTGAATATAAACACAAAAACACAATAAAGACTCATCAATATAATTTGACTCAAATGACTATACGACTTGTAACTCGACAAATATGTATTTCAAATGACTTTTGACAATAATATTGATGACATACAATATTTTATTTATGAAGACTAATAACACAAAAATATTACAAGACATAATTTTGATAGGATATAGACTTAACACATTAGAGACTCTTGATTTAGTTAATGATAGTGGACACAATATAACCTCTATGACAAATGGTAACCTTTTGATAATTATCATTTATTTTAGGCAAAAAAACTTGTTTTGACCATAAGAACTATTATGATTTACGAAATGATTTTCTTTATAGACTCAAAAGAACACAAAACAATCTAGGTACCACATATATGCTAACATGAAGTAAAACTAAAAAGTGCAAAGTATTGAGATTACCAAATAATGCACTAAGGAGGAGTTGAAAATCAAGTCTTCAAGCCATTTAGAAGAGATATAAAATAAAACTTTAGAATTTGATGGAAGATATGGAAATTTTACTACGTTGGGATGGGGCAAAGGATCGTGTGCTCATCGGTGTTAAATGGGGAAACTTAATGAGATGCGGTCGTGTCATTAGATAATTTACACATGTAGAGATGGCATACGTATAAATATATACGGAAGATACATATTGGTGAAGAAATAAAATAACCTTTAAACTATATAGAATATATTGTTATTATAAAAATATATTCTACTAACCAATTAACTTACCATAATACTACAAACTACTAAGTACTAAATTACCATCCAAGTAAATAACAATAACCATGTGAATACCAAATTCCCAATTTTTTTGTAATGTCGTATTTCCACCTAGTCTTTCTAAACCATTTCAGAGAAAATTGCCCTATAAGTCTTCCATTTTCATTTTACAATCACTTGATCACTCCACTAATCTTTTGAAGTTGGGTAAAAGGGTGTATCATCTACACCATGTTGTTATTTTGCTACTTTATAGGTGTTTTGATCTTTCGATCCTCCATCCTCAACCTACAACCCTCTCCCCATATAATTCCCCTACTTCTTCTCTACCTCCTTATTCTATCCCCACCTCTAAATCCCCTATCCCTACCCCCTAATCCACTCTTAATGTTCCCAACCCCTCTTTCCCTTCCCCACCGGCTCCCATATTCCCACCATCAACCCTCCCGTATCGCCCCCTCTTCCTCCATTTTTCCTTTTTCCTCTACCCCCTTTCTCACAAGATATCCTACGAGATTTCTTGGGATAACCCCTTCAAGGAAAATTTTAGTCTTTTATTTTACCAAACAACCCAAGATGTGTTGTCACATCTCCTAGACAGATATGAGCACTCACCCGAATTGCACAAGGGTACAAGGTCCCTATTTTATGGCAGCTTTTCCAAAGAGTTAGCATGATAAACACACATATAAACCAGGTCCATAACATCCATTCAAAAGTAAAGCATAAAAATATCTAGATCACAACCATATGCAAGAATGGACTAAACAAGAATTAAGATCAGATTTACCATGCAAGATCTAGAAACAAATATGTCAATAATCATTATCCAACCACATAGATCCATTGTATTAATCACGTAAAACACAAAAGCCAAATACATACATAAGAGTATCATCATAGTCACACACACTCATAAACCAACAACATAACCTTACAACATTCACAGATCATCAAACTATGTAGATAACACATACATACATACATACATACATACATACATACATACATACATACATACATACATATATATATATATATATATATATATATATGGGTGGGGACTTTCCTTCACTGCCTATGCATTCTCAAAATAGGATGCATGCTAAGAATAGCCATGCACCATACAAGATAAATAAAAAGCATTCCATCTCTTCTAATAATAGATCTCTTATAGTTAACTCCTAGTTATGATCCTATTATTAGCTCAAAACACTTCATGTCATTTGATTCTCTACTCATCCGAAAATATCCTTATGTAGCCCCCAAGTCTTCTTTCCTTTGCATACTCTGCACTCAATCCATTTTTAGCCCATCCATACAAAATGGATAAGTATTTTAACTATGAATTTATTGGCGTGCCTTTTCTGCTACACTTCCATGTGTTCCTATATGCCCCATGTCCGCGCTCCCCAAACTTATGTGCCTTCAATACTTAGGTTATAATTCATCATTCCAACATTACCCCACACTTGCTTCATTTCCACCCTTGGTAATGGGTAATCATGCCTTATCTCTCCAAAAATAAAGAATAAGGAATAAAATAATGTGTTGTACATAAAGAATGAACAAATACCACAAATAACTGGAAGCGCTCTATCCTTCTTAAGGTAAAAGAACTCAAGATACTCACTATTGGTCTCTCGCTTCTAACTCATTCCAATCACTAAGCACTTTATTTGTCTTGTCAGGAATGTCTATAAGTACCCCTTCCATTTCATCCAGATTCATGTTCTCGCCCTCATTTTTTAATACTCTAATAAAGCATTGGCCAAACTTGAGACCATCCCTTTACATCTATACACCGCGCTATTAGTTTACCAATTTATTTGATCTTCTTCTTATGATGGTCATGGGATACTATAAGTGCATCACTCTTTTCTACTACTAAAGCAAGCCTCTCCTCGCACCCAAGTGTCTCATTGTTCTTCACTATAAGGACTACATTTTCCTCCAACATAGTCGTTAGATTTATTATTAATTTAGGTTTTGCACACATATTCAACGTCATATCTTTCTTCTTCATCTCTCTCTTCAAGGTATAAAGAAAAGACTCATAACCTGTAATTCAGCACATAATTGTAGCTTTAGTCCTTTCTACCCATATAGTAACATCCTTTGGTCTCAAAGATCCGCATTCTACCCTCATCCATCACCATATGAACCAATGTGCACAAGTAATGCATAGCAGATGGGAACCTTTCTGCCACTTTCTCTTCCAAATGCGGCCTTTCCTTCAAAATTTCATCACCAATCTACTCCATCATGGTAAGTAACACATGCGCCTTTACCTCAGCCATCTCCTTTTTCTGTCAAATGCTTAATTTTTATTTCTTTATCCTTTCTATCCTCTAATAAATCCCAAATAGTTACCGCTTTATCAATGTTTCGTACTTAACCTCTGCAAATACCTTAATTAATGCATTACTCACTTGTTCATCTGACATCTAAGTTGGTTTGATTATCACATGGAAAAAATGCAGTGCTTTCTTCATTCTTCATGACACACGTGATTATTCACATACATCAAAGGTAGGCTCATCCATGTGATTTCACCTAATCCATGACAACTGCTTACGAGTGTGTGTGGTGGCCATCTCAGGATCCATCAAATCCTGGCCATAAATCTCCTTGGGTTCCAAAGTACACATAACATGAATGATCTTGGTAGGATCATTAATATAACTTGATATAGGATTTTCATACATTCCTTCATCTTTTTCTCCCTTTGAGAGATTACCTTTCAAAATATGCACTCACACATCAATCACTGGTCCTTTACCGATATTTGTATCATTAGGCACACCAGATGGTTTGCCCTTATCCTCACCATTTTTAGTGCCACTTCCCACCTCCTTTCTTCTTCGGCCCTTCGCATCATGTTTTAATTCTTCGTCCCGCAGTCCTTTGCATCCATAGTGTCAACAAGAGTCTTCTGCGCACTTTCTTTTGATTTCTTACCCTCACTATCCCTAGTGGGAATGTACTTGTACCTTCTCTTCTTCTCTAGTTTTTCCTTCACAGGAGATTTTCTAGGTGATCTCCTAAGTGATTTTGATGGCCCCACGCCCCGAGTCCTTGTTCTCTTTAATATCCTCCTATATTTCGGTGCTCGTGCCCTTTCTATATCTATCCCCACAACACCGATTTCCACCACTTCTTATTCCTTGCCTTCTTCTTTCCCTAGAGGATTAAGTTCTTGTGTTAACTTCTCTCACTATAGTTGGTTGGTTTATTTTTCCATGTTCCAAGCCACCATTATCTTCTTTCAATTCCTCTTCTTCTTCATCAACATGGGTAAAAGTAGACTCCTCACCCTACAACATGCCCACAATATGTTTCCCTTGGGTGGTTCAGGGAGCTTGAATTCATTTTCAATGTATTTTCCATTCTCCAACTTGGGCTTAAGGTAGATGTATACCAAAGCCACTCCAGACTTCCCAATTACCAAACTCATAGCTTTGATATTAATATCATCTGAAATCAACTTCTCAATATATGCAGACTTATCCGGTAGACATATGTCTTCCGAAGTGTATGATAGTCATAATCTAATTTTTCCACATTAAATATTAACCTTCACATGTTTGAAAATATGTGCATAGATGCCTGAAAATAGCACACAGTGAAGGCATATGGGAGCTTACACCAAGGGCTCCACTTTCCATTCTTCATGTCAAAACACCCTATGCAAAAATATTGGTAAACAGTAAATTGGACATGTTTCTCCAATCGAAGGAAGATCCTTGGGTATTCTCCACTCATATTCAAATGTAGTGCACATGCACTCATACAAAATTTCTATCCTTTTCTTATAGGGTCCACTCATGGATCCATCACATGTATACTTTACAAATCTATCTACAAGGGACTTCTTCTCTTCAGGGTATTAACAAATATTATCTCTCGGACTGTTAGGCACTCCAATATCTACAAACAAAATGGACAAAAGGATAGTGCCAAAACTTATCTTATCCCCTTTGTGCACCTCTGCAACTATAGTCTCAATAATGAAGTTAGATAAATTATAGATGACACCTTCTGTCATCTTCTTAGCAACGTGCAACCACATCTTGTTCACTTGTGACCAACACTCTTGATTATTCAGCTTGGTGAGGAGATGCACCGCTGCTGCCTGGATAACAAGGTATTTATTTAACTTACATATATCCATTCCACACCCTCCCTTCACATAAGACAATGCTTTCTTGGTTGCTTCTACTCATTCCTTGTCAATAAGATCACTTTTGACCTTAGTGCCCAAGGTTCTTAACCATGTCAACCTTCCAATCAAGGGTGTGGTAAGTCTCATCCACTATCCAAAAAATAAAAGAAGTCCCCATGGACTAGGCTCATCAACTAGTGGTAAAGTTTCTCTAGCTTACCAAAATATGGGAGCTCATAGAGCTATAAAACTCCCACTTGTTATAGTAGTTTCTCCCCTACATCATCATATACTGTCATGTCATTTTTTGTTCCTAGGGTTGTTTTCACCACCATAATTTTTTCCAATTCATCCTTATTATCCTTTGTCCGATGGTTGTAGTCACTCACCTTACTTTTCCTAATGTGTGACTCCCAATCACGACCCATGTACACACCTTCTGGTAATCGCATCTTGGAAAATAAAATTTTGAGGGTATCTTCCACCTCTATTTCCACTTCCTTTTACTTCCTTCCCCTTGTAGTCACTCCAAGTGCTCACTTTTGTTCCATAAGTAACTATAAAATGGTGTTCTTGCAAAAAAATTGAGCTCGCAACTTAAACCCGCATGCCCTAGCTTAAACTTGGCGCCCTAGTGTCAAAATTAAACCCCAACTTTCTGATTTTCTTCCCCACATGCATTTTCTTCACTCAAAAAATTTCTCCAATGGAGCACCAACCCATCCCATGTACAAATCCTTTTGGTTCAATCTCTATCGTAGTTTTCTTGCACTCTCTCATGCATCCCGCTCTTAGTTCGCTCTTCAACTCACTCGGTGACTTGCTCAAATGTTTCACAATGTAAGGTGAATAATAATAATGCAAGCCCACATTTAATATATTTTAAAAATTCCTCCACATCTATTTCTCTCCACCTACCAACGTACTCAACATTAAAGGATGTATCTTTTCTTTTCCACGTTGAGTTTTCCATGCCCCTATTATAACCTTCTAGCATGCCCACTACTTCTCATCCACAGATTCCCATACATGTGCCTTCATGCACCAAATTTCCTATCCAATGTTCCTCAAACAAATTGGTTTCCATTATTGCAGCATACCTCACATTACACTGTGTGTTCATTCATCCACACATGGTTGTTATTCATGAGAAATTTTTCTTTATATGTACCCTTTAGGCACCTACACAATATTTCTCTATACATCCCCATCTTCCAGAGAGTGTTCAAGATTGACCACTGTATTCCTATATATACTCCACCCCACAATAAAATTATGTGTGGTTCTCTGTGCATGAATTCAACAGATAGTAATTAGCTTCTAGCACACAAGTGCACTTATTACAACAAAACAAAAAACTAAATTGAAAAAGAAAAGCAACGATGAAAGGAAACACATATAAAGGAATGCATTAAAGAAAATCTAATCTAAATGGCAATACTGCCTTGTTACAAACACCAAGAAGACTTATTTATAGTAGGGCTTTAACATACTCCCACCGAAATAATCGATCAATCAAGTCCCATCCACCGCCAGTAACTAGAAAGTGCCTAAATCAAGTATGTAAGTCACAACGTATGATCCCAACCAATGCACTTTGAACTTTCCAGGATGATGTAAAAAAATTAATAATATAAAAAAACCATATGTTCAACTTCAATCGCTTATTTTTAGTATGTCTATCGTGATATGCCTTCTTCCGGACTTCTTTATCTTCGACTCCACATAGAAATAGCACACCTCTCATCTAATCGCATCAATTTATCACTCTTCAAGTTCTTGTTCATCATCTAGACCTCTTGCACGCGTAATATGAAAAAAGGTAACATGAAATCCATGGGTAAAATGGCATCCACACCAAACACCAAAGCAGAAAGGGTGTGGCCTTATTCAACCTCTTGCAGGTCATCCCGTATGTCCAAAGTATAACAAAGACTTTATCATCCCAATATTTCCTTCCAACATCACAGATCTTCATCAATGTGTGACCTAATATTTTTGAAATCCTCAACAAAGTGTCATTAACTCGTGGGCGATAGGGTGTTGTCTTGTGGTGTGCTACTATAATATTTTCTAATAATATCTTGATCGTATCATTAAGAAAACGAGTTCCCCTATCACTTGTCGTAATTAGTGGACATCCATATCTATTGATTATATTCTCCCATAGAAATGCTTGTCGTAGTTGTCATGTAATCCTTTGTAGGCATTGATTTTTCCCACCTTGTAAGATAATATTTACAAGTTATAATATATCACAATCCAGTCCTGCGTGCGGGTGGGGAAATAGGACCCACAAAGTCAATTGCCCACTTTTCAAAAGGTTCTACAGTATCAATAATTCTTAAAGGCATTTCATCTCTATGCTCAGGATTTCCAAGGCGTTGACAATGGTCACAAGCCTTACAATATTATATACAATCCTTGTAAATTGTTTCCCACCACAGGCCTACCAATAAAATCTTGTATGCGATAGAATTTCCGCATAATGTACGCCTACAATTCTACCAAGAGTTTCCTCCATAATGGCAGTATGCTCATGATCCAGTACACACTGGCACAACACCTCATCCCAACCTAACTTATATAAATATCCACCAATTAACATGTAAGGCATGACATGTATAACAAGTTATTTCTTCTCTAAAGCCTTCATTCCTTCAAGTGCCACACATGTACGCAAGAATACAATAATATCCTATAAGTTAGAGGGTATTTGGTTCAACCTAAACAATTGTGAATTTGACATTGTGTCCTCAATGCTCTACACGTCCTCACCTAAATTAATCCTTGACAAATGATCTGGTCCTGAGTTAATTTTCCCTGGCTTTACCACAACTATAAAATAAAATTCATGGAACAACATAATCCAACGGCATATGTGCCCTTGCAAAACAGGCTTGTTGAACAAATACTTAAGTGCCATGTGATCTGTATAGAAAATAAAAGGGTTTGCCAAAAGTATTTCCTAAACTTATGTAGTGCATAAATCATGGACAACACTTCACACTCGTAGTTGTATAATTCTGCTCAACTAGTGTCAACTTCCTGCTTGCAAAGAAAATAGGATGATCAACAATACCTTCTCCAGGATAGGCTAATACTGTGGAAATGGTCATGCCATAGGCATCCAGATGCACATGGAATGGTTTGGTCCATGAAGGAAAGTGTAGAATAGGTGCATAAGTAAGCCTTTCTTTCAATGTCTCAAACATGCATTGTTGCACTTCACCCCAATGGAACTTTCCCTTACTCTTCAACAATTCCTCCAAGGGTGTGGAAATCTTAGCATAACCTTTGATAAAATTTCTGTAATAACCTTTTTAACCCAAGAATCTGTGCACCTCACTCTTTTTATTAGGTTCTTCTAAGCCCAAAATAACAACAACCTTAGCAAGGTCTACCAATAAACCTTCTTTACAGATAATATGTCCCAATAGAGTCCCAAAGGGTGTAGCAAAAACACACTTCTTAATGTTTAAGGAGATGCTCAACTGTCAAAACCTCTCAAACATAAGTCTTAAATTGTCACAATGATCTTTCACTAGCCCATAAATTTTCCAATCATCCAAGTAAACTGCAAAAACTTATGAATGAAGTCCTGGAATAATGCACAAAAAGACTACATGTGCATTCTTCAATCCAAAAGCCATAATCGTATATGTAAAAATTTCTCATTTAGTGGTAAAATTTTTCTTTTCTTGATCTTATTTAGCAATCCATACCTGATGATATCTATAAAATCTATCGGTGAAGGAGTAGATCTTGTGCGGTGCAACGCCCTCCAAAATATCCTATGTAAATGGTGTGGGTGATGTAGCCTAGAATCTACTCTAAAACCCGAGCACGGTGGCACATCACCTAACCCGAGTGAACGCTCACCGAAGCACACAAAGTTACCGAGGCCCCTCTTTAGATTTTCTTGTGTAGGATATTAGTGTGATGAAGATGAAACATACTCGGATCCATAGTTAGAACATTCAACAAGAGATTAACCAGATATAGATCTTATAGAATCATGTATTAAAAAATTAAAATAATAAAATTGATCATACAAGAACTAGTTACATTCATGCTTAACACCATTATATAGCCAAAATACTCCATTACAATAAATAATGTAAAACATGAAGCTTTTACTTTATAAAGTATCTATTGACGATTATCTTTGCGAAATGAAATGTCGAGTCGTAGGAAACATTAGGTTAGAGGGACATGCGCCTAATGTAACCTCAAGATTTTAAAGAAGTTGACTCTTCTCTGTTGTGTGAGCTAAGGTTAGAAGAATAAATAAATAAATGAGAACTATCTAAGGTGATGTACCGGAATGGATCTTTTAAAAGACATAGATAAATACCGAGAAAATCTTGAAATAGTTTGAATAGCGTTTTAGCATAATATACTAGTTTTAGAAGTATTTAATATTATCAAAGTCCAAAGAAGCATAAAGCATGACAACATACAAATAATAGATACATAATGAATACCTAAGGGCATACAACACGATAATTACTCAAATTTATCTAAAACTATTTAGCAATGAAAAGATAAAGACACGAGAATAATGAAAAGCTCATGTGCACAAAATGAGAACTCTTTATTTATAGAGAAATAGATACATAAGGCCGATATGGCACAAATTACAACTTCCTTCTATATCAGATTCTTGCTAAGGCTATCCAAATATAAAATGACCGAGTTTGAATCCCTTATGTAGCTCTAGTCTATTTTTCTTTATAGTTTCTCCTCCTCTTTCCTTACGGATCGATGTTCTTTTATAGATGTTTTTGGATCTTGCTCCAATGTCTAGAATATGAGCTTCCACCTAAAACATTCAATTCTCTTACATGATATTCCCTTTCGGGTCATTATCTCAACTTCTGTTAGAAGTATTTGTACTTTCCTTTAATTCATCCAACCGGGTGCTCCTTGAGTCGATGAAGATCATTCTCTACCACGTGGAGGGAGGACGCTTGTTTGAGATCCTTTCTTAGGGATTGAGTCTTCCAACTATGTTTGGAAAACATGTGGAGAACACACGCTTGTTTGGGGGCCTTCTTATTTCTTTTTATTTGAATCGACACCTAGGTGACACATAGAGAGCATGTTGCATATTTTCTATGCTTTTAAATTTTCAAACGGTCGGGGAAACCTTTATTGGGCATGGGACACGTAGATACCATGATGTAATTTTAAGGGCCTCCTCTTTATCTTTATTTGAAATTGTTCCCTAGAGACACATGAAGAGCATGCACTTGCCAAAGAACTTCCCTTTTCTACTCGATGCACCGAAAGGACACAAGGATACCTTACGCATTTAGCTTCATAATTAGTTGATTTAGGCTTGAGCAAACAAAAGAACTAGACATAAAGAAAAAGATAAAGGATCTAACAAAACCTTATACAAAAATAACTCTAAAGTATCACCATAAGTCATGCATGCATCAGATCTAATAGCATAACCTTACAATAGTTCCCTCTTATAACACACACTTAAACTACATAGATTGATACATATATATAGGGGTGGTGACTTGCCCTTCACCACATACAAAATTCCCAAAATATGTCACATTCGGATAATATCCACGTGCCTTTACAATCACATGGACACATGAAAATGTGCTAATAATAGACGTCTTATAGTTAACTAGTAGTAATAGTCCTATTTTTAACTTGAACTTATGCATGGCACCTATCACCCACTTGTTTAAAAATAGCATTTACGTGTCATGTAAGTCTTCATCCCGATGTGTGTTCTGCACGCTATCTTCAAAAATAGCATGTATCCATAAAATATGGCTAAGTCATGAGTTACATTGTTCTAGCACGTGTTTTCTTCCCTATGCTTCCATGCCTTCCAAATGCACCTTGTTTCTATGCACGTATTTGTTGTGTGTCTTCTCCTTACAAAAATATTATGCCTACTCAACATTACCCCACACTAATGTACATTTTCATCCTAACAATAGGAAATCTCTCCGATGTTCCCAAGAACAAAGAATAAGGAATGAATAAATCCAAACAACCATTCTATAAAATATTAAACTAAAGAATGAACTTTTACTCTGCAGGACCCTCGTCTTCAACTAGGAGGATCAACTCGGATATTCACTTTTGATCTCCACCTCCAATGTCCTCATTCATCTAGTGCAGTCCTTGTCTTTTCTAGAATGTTTGTAGCAATGTCATCCAACTCGTCCCGAGTAATCTTTTCCTTTTCATTTTGTAAAACCTAGAAAACATTGGCCATTGTAGACATCGTTCTTTCAAGAAGATCCATCTTCTGCGCTAGGAGTTTTCTAATCTCATCTATCCTCTCGCTTATGGGGGTCCTCTCATTTGCGAGGGATTGGCAATTTTATTTACTAATGCCAATATTTCTATGTGCCCTAAGGTTTCATCCTTTATTTATTTCAGAACCTCGCTATCTTCATCAAGAGTTACGGATCTTATGATCGCTATACGGTGTTGCACACATATTAAGAGTTTGGTCTACTTTTCATAGCTCATATTTCAAAGTATGGAGCAATGCCTTATAATTTAAAACTTTTCTAATTATTAAGGCCTTTTCTCTCTCGCTTCTAGTTCTACATATTTTGGCGTGGGAATTCTAAGTGGACCATCTTCTAGCACCAAATCAACTAATATGCACACATAATGCATGTCGAAGGAAACATTTCTAGTACTTGAGACTCCAGATGAGGCCTATGCTTGAGAATATGATCCCCAAACTCCTCAACCATGGCAACATATACCTCATTCTTTTTGCGTTCCCATTCCTTCTCTACCTTCAAACGCTCAATCTTCACAGTCTTGTCTTTATTATCTTTTGGCGGTGCTCTAATGGTGGTGAATTTTTAAATGTTTCTTCATGCCACCTCGGCAGATACCTTAACTAAGGCATTGCTAACCTATTCATCAAACATAACAATAGGATTTATTGTTATGTGTTTGTTCTATGGTGCCTTCTTCACCCTATGCGAGACATAAGACTCCTCACACACATCAAAGTCTAACTCATCCATATGGGTTTGCATTAACCATGATA
Organism: Taxus wallichiana var. yunnanensis; assembly: GCA_018340775.1. NCBI lineage: Eukaryota > Viridiplantae > Streptophyta > Pinopsida > Cupressales > Taxaceae > Taxus > Taxus wallichiana. Next base: position 365,446,227 of record CM031233.1, read on the forward strand.
GTTGTTTCGAGCATGCGTAGTGGCCATGTCTGGGTCCATTAGTTCCCACCCATATAATTCTTTAAGGACCACTTTGTCTTTGAACTCGGGCATGGGTGATTTTACTTATGTCCTTCATATAGCCCATACTTGGCACCACATATTCCTCACTCCTCTTCATTCTTAGTCCCTTAGGAACTCCAGGCGTCAAGAATTAGAGTTACTTCTTCTACTTCCCGAGTTATGACTGGCGTAGTGGATTACCCACGCATAGTTTTCTCTAATTCCTTCATCCCTTCATCATCACCCTTCACTCCTTAATCTCTTGGTTCCTCTTCATCCTCTCGAGTGCACCTTTGGTGTTATAGGCACACTCTCTTTAGACTCCTCCACCTCCCCATCAAGTCAGTAACTTCCTTCTTCTCTTTTTCTCTAGCTCTTCCTTTTGAGGGAGAGTCTAGGTGATCTTATTATAGGCTATGAGGCTTCTGCACCCTGGGTCCTTGTTCTTCTGAATACTTTTCTAAATTGGCACTCTTCTAGGACTGCACCTATGTCCAAGTCCTCTTCTTCTTCTTCTTGCACCTGTGGTGGAGTATCAGTGCAATCAGTCTCTACTTTATATGTGGACTACCTCCGTCTCTATGTTCTAAGTCTCCACTATCCTATTGGTCCTCTTCCTAATCTATTTCAATGGTCACCGAAGGTTTGGGGTTGGCACATTCTCCATTGTATGCTTTCCCTTAGGCAGCCCTAGGAGCAGAAATTCATTCTCAACATACTTTTTGTTCTCCCTAGGCTTGAGTGAAGGTATATGAGCATGGATCCACTATCCCCAATAGAAAAACTTACTGGTTTTATATTTATAACATCATAAATGATCCTCTTAATGTAGGTAGACCGACTTGGATAGATATAATTCTTTCTAAGGATATTGTAGTTGCAATCTACCTTTTCCACATTGAAGTTTAGTCGGTGCACATCCATAAATATGTGGACTGAGGCCTGGAAGTAGCATGTTGTAAAGGCATAAGGAATTTTGCACCATGGACTCCATGTCCCATCCTTCATGGAAAACTGCGTGATGCAGAAGTGCTAGTACATTGCAAATTATACTGCCTTGCCTACAACTAAAGGTAACTCCTTTGGGATGTGCCACTCCTCCTCAAATGTTGTGTGAATTCAGTCATACCAAATTTTTTCCCTTTGCTTGAATTGGCCACTCATCATTCATTCACACAAATATTTCTCAAACCTCTGCGTGAGGGACTTATTCTCTAAGGGGCATTCCCAAATTTTGTTCTTTATCCCATCGGGCACTCCAATTTCTATAAACACCAAAGATAATAGGATAGAACCAAAACTTATCTTCTCTCTTGTGCACACTTCCTCAATAATTTCTTTCGCGATATAGCAAATGAAGTTGTAGATTTATCCTTCGATATTTTCTTCATGACATGTAGCCACAATGTGTTTACTTGTGACCACCTCTCTTAAGCATCCACTTAGTAAGCAGGTGCGTAACTTCCGCACTACAAGATACTTATTCAATTTATCTATGTCCATTACCTTATTATTCATAATGTCCAATGCATGAACACACCTTCCTCCCTTGTTCTCACCCTAGTTTGCATTCATCTTGTAAACTAGAGTGGACCACCTAAATACTTCTAGAATCAGTAGATCTTCAATGATGAAACATCTAGGTGTATTTCGGTCCCACCAAAGCGCTGGAAAATTTTTGACGATTATCTTTGCAAATGATGTTTTGAGTCATAGGAAACCTTAAGTTAGTGGGACATGCGCCCTATGGTAACCTCCATATTTTAAAGAAGATGAATTTTCTTTGTTTTGTAAGCTAAGGTTAGAAGAAAACATAAATAAATGTGAAACTTTCTAAGGCAATGCCCCAAAATGGATATTTTAAAAGAAATAGATAAATACCTTGAGAAACTTCTTGAAATAGTTTGAAGAGCGTTTTAGCATGATCTACTAGTTTCAAAAGTATTTAATATTATTAGAGTTTGAGGAGGTATAAAGCATGAAAACATGCAAATAATAGATGCATAATGAAGACCCAAGGGAATACAACATGATAGATCCTCACATTTATCTAAAACTAATTAGCAATGAAAAGAGAAAGACACGAGAATAATGAAAATCCCATGTGCACTTTGAATGAGAACTCTTTATTTATAGATAAAATGATACATAAGGACGAAATGGCACATATTACAATTTCCTTCTATAACAGAGTCTTGCTAAGGCTAGCCAAATATAAAATAACTTAGTCGAATCCCTTCTATAGCTCTAGTCTATTTTTATTTCTAGTTTCTCCTCAACTTTCCTTATGGATCGGATGTTCTTTTATAGATGTTTGTGTCTCTTGCTCCAACATCTAGAATAAGAGCTTCCACCTACAAAGCATTTAATTCTCTTACATGATATTCCCTTTCTAGGTCAATATCTCAACGCACTGTTAGAAGTATTTGCATTCACCTTTAATTCATCCAACTGGCACTCCTTGAGTCAATAAAAATCCTTATCTACCACGTAGAGGGCGTACACTTATTTGAGGGCCTTTCTTAGGTCTTGAGTTTTCCAACTACGTCTGGGTGACACATGGAGAACACGCACTTGTTTGGGGGCCTTCTTCTTTCTTTTTATTTGAATCATCGCCCGGGTGACACATGGAGATCCTATGCATATTTTCTATGCTTTTGAATTTTCAACCCATCGGAAACCTTTATTAGGCCGGCACACGTGGATACCATGGAAAATTTTTAAGGGCCTCCTCTTTATCTTTATTTGAAACCGCACCTTGTCAATATGTGGAGAACTCCGTGCTTTTATGAGAATTTCCCTTTTACGCTTGATCTCGTTGGGTATGCTTTGAAAGGACACGTGGATACCTTCCACATTCAACTTCATACTTAGTCAATTTAGGATCGAGAAAACAAAAGAACTAGATAGGGGCAGCAAAAGATAAAGGCTCTAACAAAACCTTGTACAAAAATAACTCCATAGTTCCGGTGACTCACCAAAGAATTTTTGTGTTGACCATGAATGACCCGACAATCTTCTCGATCTCAAAATAAAAATGTGGCTCGAGAAAATGCCAATTAGAGTTACTACAAATAAGTCGATATCCAAGCCGGTCCTCCTATGTTGGATAGGTCCTTCTCTGTAAGGCCTGGAAGGCTCGGTCTAATTTTATTATCTCTTTATGTGAGAAGTTTTGGAGGTTTTGCACTACTACGTGCAAGAAAAAATACAACTGTATGATGGGGTTAAGAATAGCCTCCACCTCGGCAACACTAGAGCTCTCCTTTAAATACTAAAATATATTATTGTCTTAGAATTTGACAATCAGGATCTATTGAATTTGGTCCTTTGAGAGGATTATAAAATCATCGGGGAAAGGGAAGGAAGCCTGATCAACTAGTTTGTTGATGCTTTGATTCCTCTCTCTGATTCCCTGGTGGAGTTGTTCCAAGAGATTCTGGCACTTGATGGAGGCCTTGTTGCAGCTCAAAATCTCATTTATTTTCACAAGTGATCAGCCTCCTGTCATTGATCCCTACTCCTTGAAGGGTGGAGTCTAAAGCACCATAAAGTTTCTGAATCAAGATATTTGATTCAGGGACCTTGGCAGACATCGTGATGGTGATGGTGGAGGCTGTAGTTTCCACATTAGAGCATAATCCTTATGCATTAGATATAAATCCAAGTGCGGGGATTAAATCCATTGCCGTAGTGGAAATTCTGTCACAACAGGAAGTGTATAACTCATGTACTAATGTTACAATTCCCCCTTCTGGGATTTTTTCCCCAATTTGTGAGTCAAATCCTTGATTGTGTCCTCCAATGATTTAAGATTTGTTTGGAGGCTTCCCTTTTTAGCCTCAATAGAACACAACTTGGCTTGAACTGCAGCCACATCTTCATATTTTGAAAAACAACCCCTATTGGAGGATTCCTTTCTCTTGTAAGAGTGAATTGGTCAAAGACTTGAATATGGCGAGTTTGGTTGTTAGGGTCTTAGTTTATACTTGGGAAGCCATAAAGGCCTCTTTTGATGGGGCTCCCTTCAACTCCTTGTAGATTTTTTATATTTCTCTTCTCTTGCTCTTTCACTCGGCTTGATGGTTGGCCATAGTTTCCTCTACTCGTGGAGGAGGAAGAGGGGGAGGAGAAATAGGGACCACTACGGATTTCATTTTTTTATGGGGAGGGCTTGGTGTCGGTTGTCACACGGGGTCCGAGCTGGAAGACCCTAATAAGGAATGGAAGGTGGAGGTGGAACTAATAATTGTTGTGGTAGAGGGCCAAAGGATTATGCAAGTCAATTTTGTGGACCACTCAAACAATTGTGACCGTGTCTTCTCTCTTTTCGTTGAACCCATAGTCCGTGTTCTGCAATTCTTCCCACCGCTTGTCATTGGAGATGACCTCAAAATTTAGGGTGGTGGCCAATCTCCCGCCTATATTTATAATAGGCTTATGTTTTCTCTATGCTCCATTCTCTCTTTTTCAAGGCCACCCAAACTCCCTTTGTCATAGTTAGAGCGGGATCATACTTGTACATCACCGGATGAAATGATTCCCGATTTGGAGTTGGTATATCATTGAGTTTGATGAATATCTCAATTGAATCTTCTTCGGGGTCCACCTTGCTTTAAAAAGTCTCGTGACTCGTGTCCGTAGGATCTCGGGACTTTTTTGCAAACTAGAGTGGCTGCCATCAAGGTTGAATCTCCACGAGTTCTGTATCAGTTCGAACTCATAGGAGGCCAACTTCTACATGAGATTATGGTCCACCTTTATTTTTAGTATAATGATTCCTCCATTACTCAAAGGGAGGTCATAAAGCATCTTATTCTTTCTACTAGAGCTAAACTCTATGTCCAAGAGCACTAGCTACCGGCTACCTTGAGACCCACCGCCTGTGTCAGTTGTGAGGATTCTTGGGAGCATAAAGGATTCACCCTTGAAACCATGTAGCTGAGTTATGGAGTGTCCTCTTGCTAATAAATAGTCACAAGGGTGAAGGAGTTCTACAAGGATGGATCACACAGAGTCATTCATCCCTGTTGTCAATCTCATCAAGGTCGATTTCAAGTGGAAGGGGCTCCACAAAAGAATTAAAGAATTCATATACATTTGACGATCGGGAAAGTATATGGGTCCAAGAAGACACTCGAATAATTATTTGAGGGTTGACCTCCACATCCCATAGAGTCAGAGTCATGAATTGACTGAAATATTAGGTGTTTCGATATAATATTAGGTTAAACATGTATGATGAATACCTGAAAGTGGAGTCAATTAGAACCGATCCAATCTGCTCACAAATTGATTCTAAAATGGCTTCAGCGAATTTGAAGTGGTATGCTTGTTATTTCTTTACAAATCTCATTTTGAATAAGGTTGAAATTTACCAATCTTGGATGCGTCTGTCTCGAATCTTGTCCAAAATTGAAGGCCATCATGGAATAGACATCTTGGGAGTCCGCCATGAGTGACTTCGGGGAGTGGGGAATCTCGGGGTCCCGAACCACTCGAATCTGTTTGCCTCATTTCCCTGTTAAAGAACAAAGCTTTATTTTGCACTGGACCTAGACATTCTAAATTTTGGCCATATCATAAAAATTGGCCTACATGTCATGGGTTAGAGCCAACATATCTCTTACAGCTTGGGGTGTGATCACCACCATTATATTTCATCCCTAGATAATATAATGGTGTCAGAGTTGAAATGGTTTGTACACCTCTATATGAGCTCACGTGTAAGTGTGCATGAGAGGCACCATGTATTAGGTGAGTGTTGATGTCTAGATTATTGAGCCAAAATATTCTGAAGCTCCCAGGTTGAGGAACCTAGTGAAATTTTCCTCTCTCAGGGCTTTAGGCTTCTTGTTAAAAACAGGGTCGAAGACATCATCAGGAAAATCAAAAACCATAGTAGGGTCACTAAATCGATACCCCCATCCAGAACTTTAATCTTAGTTATAGAGAGTGTGGGGGCATGGGTTGTCCTACGTAAGACTTCTCTTGTGGTGCAGAGCTAGGAGTTACCATGGCGGATCTTGAAACTGTGTGAAGGCTCTAAAAATTCTGCTTCAATACTTGACAATTGATTTTAGAAGACTTACACATTTGAAATGATCCCTTTAGATGTTTCAACATCTTAAGTAGTTGCCTCCACTTGGAGAGTAATGGCTACACGCATTCAAGGTCACTTCACATAACAGCCCCTATTCATTAATGAACCTCGTGTCGAACTCTATGCTTTTGAGATATTTTGTAAAAATTCTAAATCCTTTTCTCTCGATTGTCCCAGAAGTCGTTGGGTCATTAATTTTGGGATAATCATGAAAGTAAACTCCCTCTAAATTTCAAAAATGGGAAAAAGGATCTATGAGGGCCACATATCCGAGACACTACAGAAGGGATGATACAACAAAATAGAAAGAAAAAGGGATACAAAGTTGTACATATGATACATTACTTGATGAAGAGACTCACATGAAAGGCTTTAAGTGAATCCCATTCATCAAGATTGTGAAATGGTCACCTTTCATAGTTTCAAGCTTGAACACGTTGTGTTGCTTGCATGCTCTAATTCTAAAGTGTCCAGTCCATAATGGGTATAACTTTCTATGATTCCCTGGTTTGGCAGCCCTTACGTCCCATTTCAGAACCATAGTTCGACATCTTCTAATCAAACCAAGTCTTGACCACTTGTTGGTGACTAATCATGGCCTCATGAGTGGACTCACATTTTCCTTAGATCTCTATTATCTCAATGAGTCTTACTTGCATCACTCTATTCTCTTCTATCTTAGCATTTTTCAATAGTTGTAATGCAGGGATTTCTAGGGAAATTGGCATTACAACACTTTTCCCATAGACTATCTCATACGACGAAGTTTTTAGGATTTTCTTTGGGGTGATCTGATCAGCCCATAAGGCCATTTTAATATGTTCATGCCATAATATCTTATGTTCATGCCCCATTCTCTTTATGATCCTAATCAAGTTTTTATTAGTAGATTCTACCAAACCATTTCCCTATGTGGGTAATAATTAGAGGACGTCTTTAGGTAGATCCCATGTTTTACAACAAAGTTAGATACTTTGGCCCCCATGAAGTCCTTATCATTATTAGATATAATAGTGTGGGGGTCTCAAGCGGGTAGTGATATTTTGTAGGAGTTCTAAGATCATGTTCTCAAGGGATTCTTTAAGTGGGACTACCTCCACCCATCGAGTGAAGTAATGGGCCATGAAAATCCATTTGTGCCTAGCTTTGATGTTGGATTAACCATTCCGATGAAGTCTAGACCCCACTATGTGAAGGGTTCCTCAACTAGGATGGGGTTGAGAGGAAATGCAGCATTCCTTTGGAAACTTGTGTGAATTTGGCAAACCTTACATCTATTTATTTCTGCTTGACTATTAGTAAACAGGCTTAGCCAAAAGTATCATGCTTATAGGATTTTATGGCTGCGGTTTGGGCCGAATAATGACCTCTCAAGCTCCCATGGTGTAATTCATGTAAGACCCTTTCGGGCTCCTTGCTTTCCAAGCACCTGAGTAGGACTCCATTAAAATTCCTCTTAAAAATAAAATTATTAATGATAGTGAAATTGGATCCTAGTTGCCGGTAGACCCTCCTCTTTTTCAAGAGGAGATGGCTTGGGTATTTCTGGGTCTACATGAAATGGACCCTATTGGAGACCCAACTACCTAAATTACTTTCTTGAAGATAGAGTATCTCTTTGGGTTTGACATCAATCAAGGGTATAGATTCTTGTGTCGATATTGACATATGCCCCTTCCCCTTACCATCTTTGTGGGTTTTACCTCAATGTCATACTCAAGGATCTTAGTGATCTAATTGGCTCTTTTCTTGGTTATCTCACCCTCCATTATATATTATTTGACGTTGGAGTGAGCCACCATGACCGAGTTTTATTGTGAGTGACAAGGTGCCTGAATTTCTTCAAACCTTTAACTATAGCATAAGCTTGTCTCTCCATAAAATTTTACCTTATTTCATAGTCATGGAGAGTCTTTGAAAAGAAGGTGATCAGATGTTCTTCTCCTTGTGACTCCTTTCTATGTTAGCACGATATGCTATGCTATTCTTACCTCCGTATACATACATAATGAAGTCTTTTGAAAATTCGTGGTTACGCAACACTAGGGCAGATGCAATAGCCTCCTTTATCACCTTGAAGGATTGATGGCCTTCGGAGGTCCACTTGAAACTAAGGTCCTTTCTTATCATGAGAGTGATCGGGCGGATTGTCCCAGGTAAAGTCGAAATGAACTTGTTCACAAAGTTGATCTTTCCTAAGAAAAATTGGACCATTTTCTTATTAACATGAAGGAGTAGCTCCACGATAGCTTCAAATCTTTTAGGGTAGATGGAGATTACTTACTTTGACACAATTTCCTAGGAATTTACCTTGGGGTACTCCAAGACACATTTCTTTGGGTTTAGAGAGATTTCGAAATCTTGGCATTTTTTGAACATAGCCTCCAAGGCATCGAAATGATCCTCTTGAGTCTTGGTGAACACTGTGAGATTGTCCAGAATATTAGAATTACCTTATTTATCGAGTGTTCCAAACACAGAATCCATGGATCTTTGAAAGGTAGCTCCCGCATTTGTGAGTCCAAATGGAATTTTAGCGTATGCAAATGTTCCCCATTTGGTATTGAAAGTAGTCTTATGTTGGTCCTTTTCTACGAGCCATATTTGGTTATAGCCAAAAAAACCATCCAATAAAGAGAACATATATGAGCTTGCAACCATCTATAATATCTACTCCATTGAGGGTAAAGGGTAGTGATCCTTCAGGGAGGCCTTATTTAGATCTCTAAAATCCACGCAAAGCCTTTGATTTCGTCATTTTTTTCTTTTTTACCGGAACTAGGTTAGAGACCCACATTGTATGCTTGATCAGGAAGATTATGTGGGCCTCTAGTAGTTTTCTCAATTCCTCGGCCATGAGGGATTCAATTTTTGGGTTCACGAGGCCTTTGTTTTTGATGCACACGGGCTTAGTCCCTTCTTCAAGGTCGATGGTGTGCTGAATAATGTATTTGTTGTAACCATGCAAATCATCATACATCCAAGCCATCACCTTATCATACTTATGACATAGGGCTACAAGTCTTTCTCTTTCCTTTTAAGTGACCAATCTCCCAAATTTTAGATTTCTTTCTTTCGAAACTTCTAGCTTGACATAATCTTCCTTTATCACTACAAACTTCCATCTATCTGGACTATCATCATTTGAATCAAAAAGACTTTCCAGGGTTATTAACCATTTTGGGAGTTTATTTTTCTTTAACTGGATGATCTAATCTCCATATGCTTCATCAATCCTGGTGAGTTGATTCACAAATTGATCATACTATTAAAGGAAGTGTATAATCTGTTGGTCACTATTGAAGACCTACCAATGATCAAAGTTATCAGGGATAGAAGGACGGATGATCAGCTTTATGGTATTCTCATTTGCTATCAAATCTTGAATTGGGTCAAACTACGACCCGATCAAGGCCATCCTATCAAATTCTAAGTATTTTGTTCTCAAGGAATAACCTTGATATTGAAGGCTTCAAAATCATCTATGAGATCCCATACCGATGCCGATAGGATCTCATCCTAGGATTATTTATGGTGGAAGTGTTTCTTACTTGTGTCACTACCAATTCTGAGTCACCAAAGACTCTCAACTATTTTATGCCTTCTTTTCAAACCATGGTAAGGCCATTCACCAAGGCCTCGTACGTATTCTTCCTTGTTATTGGTATATGTTAATTGGAAATAGAGTGACTAAAGTGTCTTTCTACCACCGTCAGAGATAACAAGCACACTCCGGCTCCCGAGCTGTTCTTGATTTTGGCCCCATCAAAATGTAGGGTTCATGATTGGGAATCCTGCAGATTCCCTTCTCTTTTATCTTTTACATTTACCACCTTGAGAATATTAGAGTCCTCTTAGAAGATGACGTAGGTACCCAATCCAATGGAATCCAAATTTAGAAGGGATTGCCTAGGGAAGGTTTTCTAGATGAGTGTCACTGGAAGGTCACCTTCCTCCATATATGACTCTTCTTCTCTGGTGATCATGGCATGGGAAACCTTAAAACATGAGGTTGATTGGTCCATTATATGCTCCTTAGCAAGGGGATCTGAAAATACCTTCATTTTAGACCCGTATTTGGTTCGCAGAATCATATGAGACCAATCAAGAGACATATAGCATCCATCTTAGTCATGAAATCATGAGAGAGGAAAATTCCAAAGACTAGTGGGACGTCAATTACCATGATATCCTCATGGGACGGTTATGTTTGGGTAGGAATAGAGTTGTAATGGGAGTCCCTTGATAGCCCCTATGGTTTGAACAGACTTCCCATTCAATTGCATGAATCCTATCTTCAAGGGTTTATATTTAATGCCCAAGGCATCTACAATCACTTTGGGCATGATTGTAGTGCTAGCGCCGGAGTCTATCATAGAATTATGTAATAATTTCCTACCTATGATAAGAGTCATGAAAAAGGATTGGGCCTTGGTTTACTAACCTCTCCTTTTTATTCAATAGTACTACCTCTATTGAGACTCGTGGCTTTTTCCTATTCCTTCCCTTTACCGGAGGTGGTTGGATCATTATTTGGTTTGAGCGCTTCTTGGAGAAACTCCTTCTGCTCTAGGATTCTTAGAAGATCCCACAAGGATGTGTTAGCTGGCACTTTCTTGAGTTATTGGACCATGTTAATTGGTCTGGTAGTGATGCTTTGGGTGATGACTCGGTGCTTTATCCCTTCATCTACGGGGTGGGAGTATATTGATTCTCGAATAGTTCTCATAGCTCCTTTTACATCAGTAAGCAATGATGTGGCTATGATGGTTGAAGGCTCTTTTTGTATCTTGTCAGTCGTGCTTGGGATTGGAGCATCTTCCTCTATGATTATTTTCTTAATGTGAGTGTTATAATTAAAATGAACAAGATTTGCAACAGATGCTTCATTTGTAAATATGGATTCCTTTCCTTCTACCCAAGTGAAAAGAGCATACTTTGGTGTGATCTACGCTTCCTTTTCCAGGGACATCCCTTGAATTTGTGTGAAGAAATCATCATTTTGAACTCCTGCGGATTGATAAGGTATGGGTGCACCCACATCATAGCCTTCTCTTGATCATTGTGAGGCCACTTTTTTGTAAGTTCCCTCGGGGTAGTCTTTTGGCATGTGGGAATTATTACAGGGGAAGTACCACACATTGGGGTCTTCAGCCAAATGGTTTTGGTCGGGTACCTGTATGATGGAAAAGTGACATGCAAGCATGGGAATCTACAAGTACCTATTCCTCGTACCCGACCTCCCGAGGTCGTGTTGAGACGGCCAGTGAATGTGGAATATATATGGATACAGACAAACTAATTGGGCAATCTTATATCCTCAATACGCAATAATGGAATATGTGAATCTAAGAAAAAGAAGGCCCTCCTAACCTGAATTGGAGTAATGGATCATTTGGATATAATAGCTATTTGGAGGCTCCAATCAATGTCAAGCTCTACCGAAATCCTATTTGTTGGTTGATAGATATGTGGGAAGTGACCTATAGGTGCTTCGTATATATTTCCAGACAAGGTCATTTAAAAATGGTAATGAGAGGTGAAGTGGATTTCTAGTAAACTATGGATGGTTTTTTGGTCTAGCCCAAAAATGTTGGATTGATTGGATTCTATATTTAATATGAAGAACTGCATTATGATATCTGGTGGGAGTGGTGAGGATCTAAATACCAGCATTCATAAACTAGTGTCAATACTTAACTGACTTACAGGCCCGTTGGGTTATTGGACCTGGGGATCACAACCGTGAGTTCGTGGTTGTTGTGGACCTGTATGGTCATGTGAGGAATCAATCCCTTCTTCTGACTATCCAACGGTCATAAGCATTTTCATCTTCTATGTTTAGTACCAAGAGTTGTGTGATCTTCTCATAATACCTTATGGGGGTTCTGGAAACTTGTATACGTAATCCTATGTCTATGTTGATAAGAAGGTCTCCTGCATCTGGCTGTGGAACTAATGGATCACAACCAAATATTTGTTCTCTTTCAGGTTCTTGTATGGTCATGTGGATATCCTATCAGGGCAGTCTATAGTTAGGATGATTTGACCAGAATGTGTATGCCTTGTTGTCTTCGATATTTAACTCTCTTAGTTGTTCACTGATTTCTCGTAGGTTTTTCGTTGCTTGAAAGACCTGTATCCTAAGGTCTTGATCTATATCAGCTAGTGTTGTGGGTAGATTTGCATTTGAGGCACTATTGGTTCAAATATGTATTCTTTAGGTTCTCTAGGTCTCATGATTGTCATACAAAATGATTCAACTTTTAACTAAAACTATCAAACTAATTATGAAAGATATGTCTACACTATGCATGTATTTTTTTATTTTTGATGAAGTGTTTTAACGAAATTGAAAGAACAACTATTCTAATATATTTAGAAAATGGACAACTAATCTAGTAACAGAATTAAAACAAACAAAGTAGCCTGGTGTGACTATTTTCTGTGCAGTTGTGAATTTATCCTAAATATCTAAGAAAGTAATTGTTTTAAATTGAAAGACTCTTGATCCTACCTCAGAAGTGAGGAATGAATCACAGTTTCTCAGAAACTATCAATCCCCACAGCTTCCCTGGTGATATCGAGAGTGAGCTTTGACTGAAATAAAATAATTTACTACTCTATTTGATACGTTGTAACTAGAACTTTGATAGCTCAAACCTGGAGTTTACAAAACAGTGGTAAATCTAGTTGTGTGTGACTTTGTCCCCTCAGTGTGATCTCCTCGTTCCTTCGTGTTCTCTTGAATCCAGAAAAGCATGTATATGATAGTATCAACAAAATAAGGAACTTGAACAATGGCAAATTTTGGACATAGACCGAATATAATGTGAGTAAGAGAGAGATAGTGCAAGTGAACAAAGCTTGACTATGAAATTCCTAGTGGGATTTATTGCGAGAATACAAAAAAAATGCGCTGAGAGTTTTAGAAACTATCCTTTGTGACTAAACAAAACCTACAACTTTAAATGGATTCCAATCTAAGAATGAAACTATCTTGTTTTAAACTGACTTGCATGGAACAACGATGAAGCAAGAATGAAACAAGAAGATTGAATGACCTCTAAACAACAAAGGAAAACTAACAATGGATGCAAAAAATGAAACTATTGGAATTCTAAGCAAGAAAATCAAAATATTGAATGATTAAACAGAGAAGGAGAGGGGCCATTTTTTTGAAAACAAGCTGGCTATTTATAGCAAATGCATTCACTAGAAGGTAACTTGGAATTGAACTCTTTTACCATTAAACAAAGTGAAAACACTATTCACAGGGTGGCCAAAACATAAATGCAAAGAAAAGTAGCTGAAGAAAGTGGATAGAAATTGAAGATTTACGTTTGATGCGATCATCAAAACTTTCTGGAAAATGCAAACAGGACCACCGCCTTGTGCAGGGCGGTGGTTACGGGACCGCCGCCCTGTCCTGGGTAGTGGTCTCATCACTTAAGACTAAAATGCAAGAATAAAGGGGGCAGAGGGTAGAATAAAGCATGTGGAGGCTGGGTGAGGCATACGGGATACAAATGTATACTTGGCAAGCTTTTCTGGATCCCAAACACCTTGCATGAGGAGACTTGTATCATCATTGGGGTATGTGTAACATCTTTCCGGTGGTGTAGTACCCTACAATTTTGGGTACGTACATATTGCCCCCGGAGAAGCGTCTTAGCCATGAAGAGGCGTAAAATGGTGGATCCGAGTATGGTGGTCCTGAAATGGGGAGTTAGGAGTTATACCTGACACGCCCGTGTGTCGAAAGTTGCCATCCAAAATCCCGCTATCTGTAAAATGAAAAAAGGGGACTCAAGTGCAGCTAGATAAAACAAATTGAGAAATAAACTAAATTGATATGAAATGAGGACTTACCATCTATGCGGGGTTTAGAACTTACCTCCGTCGACGCTTTGACCCTGCGAAAGACATTCAAAATCAATTTTTAAAAAGCTATATATATAAAACAAACTCATTTTACTATTCATTTGTGTGGATTGATTTGATAGTTTTTGAGCTCTAGGACCCATGGTGACGGTTTTTGACGAGAGTATAGTCAAAATGTTTGTGGTGAGATAGCGATCATGCCTCCGAGAGCGGAACATCGACCCGTGAAGTCTCAAGTTAGTTCTTCTCAATTTATTGTTTTTAAACCTAAAATGTAGAAATGATAAAATATTTGTCTTGGGGGGTTATTTTTGAAAATACTAGTTTTAAATGAGTCTCTAGGGGGCGCCCATAGGGTAGGTCCTTATTTTAGTTAAAATGGTGTATTTTGCTTGTTTTTAGGCATTTTTAGGGCTTCCAAGCCATTTGCGGGTTCGAGACAGAACGCCACCCTGCACAGGGTGGCGGTTATGGGACCGCCACCTTAGAAGGTGGCGGTTACAGAACCGCCGCTCTGCACAAGGCGGTGGTTTTTGTAATGAAAGCAAAAAAAGATGCTTTACTTGTTTTTGCATTTTTAGCACTTTTACATGTTTTTGTTAGCTTTTCTAATCGGATTTTGTTACTAACTTACTCCTTTTTGTGTTTTTGGGTGTATGCGTAGAAGGAGGAGTACATTAGATGGAGCTAAGAGAGGGAGTGTGATTGGCTCCCAGCAGTGTTAGAGGCACTCACTCAAGAAGAGCGAGATACTCTTTAGAGGGCTGGCATTTGGAGGATTGCACAGGTCCCTCACATTGCACCTGCTAGTCACATATTATGTGACTTATTTTCATATTGGGATGCAGATCAAAACACTTTCCAATTTCCAAGAGTTAGGGGTGAGTGGACCATCACCCTGGAGGATGTTTACTATATACTGGGGGTTCCGATCCTTAGGAGGCGGTTGTCTCTTAAGACAGTAGTGTCGAGATCTCAGGTGGTTTAGTGGGCCACTTATATGGGGGATGTTGTTGTTTCGATGGGGTTGAAGAAGGGGGTGAGGGTCCACTCCATTTTTGAGTCAGACATTCCTATGCTCCACAAGGATATCATTGGCATTCTTGCTTCGAGATTGATTATTAGGGACAAAGGAGGGGACACTATCTTATATTGTTAGGCCCCCATTATTGCAGATTGAGGGTCATGGACGTGTTTATCCTTGGGGACAAGACGCCCTTGGGACCACCTACCATGATTTATACAGGGTGGTCTGACTATAGGGATAGTCATTGAGTCACCCCACTCTTGTCATGAGTTGGGTGTATGAGCATATCACTCCGTATGGGAGAGGTGTAGAGGCAGAGGATCCGGGGCTGTCAGGGCAGTGAGGTGGATAGGGATGACTGTTCTTAGAGCACCTCACTAGCCAGTGGCCTCTTTGACCACTACAGACATGGAGGCCACTCCTTATTAGGCCATGGCAGGGTTATGGGGAGAGGATACTGTCACATTGATTACTTGTCAGACTACCAGTCAGCTGGTAGATAGGACGGGAAGCTAGAGATCCACCCCTTTGACAGAGTACCATAGTAGTTTGGCCTCCCATACATTGACATGTTTCCTCCAGGGGGGCAGTGTATAGATCTGTTCATGAGGCTTGGGGAGGTCTTAGAGGCTGGGTTGGACTACTATTACTCTGGTGTCCCCATCGTAGCTAGGAGGGTGGTTCGTGCTCGAGGGGTAGCTAGTGCTCCTCGGGCACCTTTACTTCGGATTGCCACCTGGTCTTGCCCATAGCAGAGATGAGCCCATTGACGTGGACTCCGAGTCTGAGGAGTTCACTGGGGGAGAGATAGAGGAGGAGACAAAGGAGACAGAGACCGGAGGGACAGGTGGGGAGGATGATAGTGATTCCGAGTGGCATGACACTCAGGATATCCTATGGGCCAAGAGGGCGGAGCGGAGCGTAGAGAGGGTGACTCGATCTTAGAGGAGTTACCTTCTCAAGATTTAGGGGGAGATGGCGAGTCCATTGCAGGCCGTCACATTGCTCCAGATGTGGGAGAGGGATGCAACAGTCAGCGGCAACATCAGTGGTAGGCGCAGATCCTAGAGACCCTTCCTAGAGGCCTGGAGATCCGAGTGAGTTACCACTCTTCTCTTGATTTTGCTTTAGTTAGAATTGTTTAGTTGTTATTTCCTTTTGTTGTTTTGTTTATTCTTGGTTTTATTTTGATAGTTTTCTAACTTGTTTTCTCCTTTATTTGCAGTGACTGTTGATGAGTGGCGAGACTTGATTCAACCAAGATGTGTGGATAACTTGTTTCTCCCCTTGGAGAATACTCGAGCTGAGCTTTCTAAGGATGTGGGAGAGCCTTGAGTGAGCCGGTAGGCATACGGATGTTTTTTTCCCCGTCTAGCGGTGGCAAGGATCATGACTTCTCTCTCGTGGCTTTGAGGTAGCTAGACATAGGTCATTGAGCGCTTGATGAGGAGTCATTCTCATAGTGAGACGAAAACTACCGGCCATCACCATAAGTCCTCAAGTACATTTGGAGTGCCAACAGCGTAGCCGGAGTCCTAGATGTGGTCGTGTGCCCTCTGAGGGATCCCATAGGGGTTGAGAGGCCATTTTTGTAGTGTTTTGTCGAGATATTTATATGAGTGTTTTTGTACTTTTCGGGCTCATTGAGCGTTTTGACCATGCCTAGTGCATGATGGCATTATATATAAAACTTTATATATATATATATATATATATATATATATATATATATATATATATATATATATATATATATTTGGATCTAGACTTTTGGTGCCTAGAATTTTGTGACTTGTTTCCACATGTATACTAGATGTTTTTAGAATATTTGTTTTCATGCTTTTTAGAATGTATGTGATGGATAACAAATGATAGTAAACAGAATGTTTTACTTTGTATGTTTTTGTAATGCTAATATGTGATGATGAACACATTGTAGTTTTGATCTTTTGACCTCTTTGGGCAATGTCTATGATTTCTTCTTATGTTGGAAAAATGTGATGAATGTATAGTGATAAAGAGATGAATTTGCCCCATTCCCAACTCCACACAACCAGTAAGATGCGAGGGCTCAACACCAAGGGTTAGGAAGGGCACAAATTGTATGAGTTTGATTGAGTGGAATGATGAGAGATAGATAGACCAGTAACAAAAACCAAAATTAGACCTACACACTTACCCTACTCTAACTACCACTAAGCTCGGAAGGCCACTTACTTTCTATTTTATCTAGACTTAGATTTATAAATGGTAACTGGTTGACAAAACCTCATTTTGAGGATTTTATCTCTTTGGAATTTGGACATTTGTTTTCTCTTAATATAATTTGATTTGTATTTTTAGAATATTTGAATGCTTTTTCATGCTTGATATGGATAAGTCTTTTCTTATAAGTTCTTCTATTATCTATGAAAATGCTTGATATGTTCTTTTCAACTCTTAAGATCCTTTGATGAATGGAATGACTTCTCTGAATCCATTTTTCACTTCTCGTAGGTGATTTACAATCTGGTTTAAAAGTGTAAACTTGTCTTTTATCGACTCATCCTTGGATCAATTTCAGTGATCCAAGGAATGTTTTAAAATTGCTCTGTTGAATGAATGGTAAAATTGACATTCCATGAGTTAAGCTACACACTGGACTGAACTTTGTTGTTGCAAGTTCTTTGACTTCTGTGTGAATGCACTTCCATTCAGTAGGTTGTTTTGACTTGGGTCCTTGAAGATCGACCATGATAGGTCATTGCTGATAAAGATGGGAATGCAGTTATTCACAACACAAGAGAAAGATATCCGGGATCCTATTGAGGACTAACCCACGGATCCTAAGCTAGGTAAAATATATATGTATTCTGTCTAAGCTATGATACTGGATAGAATTCTGGTTCTAACCTAAAACTCCTTATTCTATTTGGATTGGTTGAATTGTTGATCTGTAACCTAACCTAGTATTCTAAACTATGGTACTTTGAATTGTTTACCTATGTTGAGATTAGCTAACTTAATTGCTAAGGCCATGGTGGGGGTTAGATATTAGTGTTACATCCTAAGGTATAAATTTAAATCCTACCTAAGATCTAACCTAAGCAATCTAACCTATCCTAAACTAATGGATATGAATTGGGACTTAAGGGGGTCACATGCATAGTGGCGATGGTTCCTAAGGCATTTATGATGATGTTGATAAGGTTTTTAAATGCATATGGAAGACTGCAACTTTGGCAGGGGTTAGTTGGTTTGGCAGAGGCTTAGGTGGCAACATCTCTAAAAATGGAAATACATGTTATTTTTGATTTGAAGATCGCCAGAATTAGTAGGCGGTGGCAAGGAAGAATAGGGGAGATATGGAGTAAATGAAATTAATTGTTTTTGTTTGTTGAGCCCAAACCACCTAGGTAGGCATGCCAATGGATTTTTGTTGGGTTGTTTCATTTTGCATGCTCTCAATTTTCTCTTTCTTCATGCACTGGTTTTTGAACCAGCAGTTTAAACTACACTGCATGGCTATTTTGGAGGTTTCAAATCTATTTTCATTTCATGGAATGTATAAAAAGCATTGTGGAAGAAGTATCTGGTTGTTTGATCTTTCGTGGAGAAGAGGAGAAGAAAGCGAGTTTGGCTAGAGGTCTTCTTCGATTTTACAATGACACTATCAGGCATGATAGGCCCTAACTATTAAAATATTTTGCTTTCCTCTAAGTGTTTTCATTAAAACAACTTTTCTCTGATGAGTTTGTGCATTTCATGCTTATCTAGTTAATTGTTTGATGGGTTTTGTAAAACTTGCATTCTTGGGTTTTTGAATCTACGTTATACATGATTCTGTTGGAAGCTTATTTTTGCATTTCCTTTTTCTCAAAGGAACTGTGCATACGTGAACAAAACCTGGTAAACTCTTTAGCTTCTTCAGTGGTTGGAAATAGTTGTTGGTTTTGACTTCTTTAGTGGCCTAAAATTGTTACTGAGATCATGTATTTGTTGAGTTTAGTGTTTGCAAACTTGTTGTGTTTTATGAACCCGAGCTGGTAAGCAACTCTAGTTCTTATGGATACTTACAAATTGGTTCGAACTATTTGATTGGAAACTTGTTTTGGTGGATGGAACCGTTGTAGAGATTTTTAGCTCTATGGTGTTAGCATTTTATTTCATAGTTGAATGGACTATGAATAAATCCGTATATGGCTTGTTGTTTTTGTATCTCACCTTGTGGAAGCTTTGACTATTATAAAATTTGCATGCACTGGAAAAACCATATATGACTTGGTTTTTGTATTCCATCTTACAAACACTGTGACTGTTGTTGAACCCGTATCGAACTTGAAACTTGGGTTTGTTAGCTTGGATAAAGTGTATTGTTGTTTGAAGCCGCTTAAGGCATGGTGCTTGTGAACTATTTCCTTATGACTATTTAACTATTATTGTAGGTTCATTATGAACTCAACTTTCATGTTTTGTAGTCATTTGGTCTAAGCTCTGTCAAGCATCTTACTTTCCGTTTGAAGTTGGGAAAATGGGTTTGATTCGATGTTAACTGGGAAGGGAAGATCTTTTCTTACTCTGAACTGTATGTATGTAGTTTCATTGTACTCGGCCTAGTATTACGGTGCTGGTGTATTATGAAATCGTGTTTGTGATATTGAGATGCATCACTGTACAATCAATTTGTTACTTGGTGTTTTTAATTGAAATGGTAACCTGAACGATGTGTTGGTTCAGATATTATAGTCTTTTGATTATTTTATAAACTATTGAGGGAACATGTTGTTACCCGAACTTGGTTACAAGTATTTGAATGGTCTTGATCCTTTGATGGCATTTATGCTTTGCTTGCATTGTGCTTAGAATTGTAATTTGAGTCTGGACTGTACGTATTATTTTTAATGTTTGATCTTGTCTTTTGTTGGAAACCCAATCTGTAGTTCTTGTAGGGATGCGTTTGGCATACCATTGAGATGGTTCTACTTTTGCTTGAACTATTGGGAAGTCTTGAGTGTTAGCAACTACTCAGATTCTTACCTCTTGTTGGGTCCAATAAATGAATGTTATGTCTTGGAAGATTGATTACGATTCAAAATTGATTGTGGGTTGTGTTTGAACTTCATTGTTTTATTATCGAGTTTTAAAAGAGAAAGTTAATGGTAAGGATTGATGGAACTTCACTATTTGATAGTAAAGGGTTCTAGGAAAGAGAAATGTTAACATGCTTCCTTCTTATCTTTAGGTTGTTCTGGTCCAATAAAAGATTGTTAAGTCTTTAACAGATACACTGAGAAACCTACTGTCCTTGGACTGTGTATGAACTTCATTATTACAATGTTTCAATGGATTGCAGAATTCAAGCATTATAATGTGAAGATTTGGAAGGGAAAGTAGCATTTAGTTTCTTTTTCCTTTAAGTTGATCTTGTTCTCTTTCTTTGGAACTATTGCATGAGCTTAAACTGTATGCATGAGAGGAGGTAAAACTGTTTAATTAAGTTGTAAAGAAATGATTATAAATTGGGATCATATTCGATAGGTCTCCTTTTCTAATGTAGTTGGGTTAAGTTCATTGGTTGGAACCTCTGATTTTTATTCTTATTGAAAAAGGAAATCAGTGTTTATTAGTCTTTTATACTAGTCATTTGACTGAAAAGAAGTAGATAGAGATTGAAGATAGGTTGGCAGAAAGAATTTGCAAACTGGTTGTTGACTGTTAATCCATCATTCCTTCTTGGATTTTCTTTCATTTGGATCTGTTTTGAAGAATATTTTAAAATGTTGAATTTTAACATAGAGGACCTTTAAAGGAATAGTTTAAATCATGATATAAACTTGTTTTCAGCCTTGCTGAGGATATGTACTTTGGAAAATGGAATGCTTTCTCTTCTTCTTCTTTACTTGAAAGTTAGATGAAACATCCAAGAGGGAATATGTTGTAAACACTCCTGTATCTTATAGTAAAGATATGTGTTGTATTATATTTGGTAGGATTGGAACAATGATATGTTATGTTTTGTTGTTTGGTAAAGATAATTGATGGGATCAATTATACTTTAATTTATAAGATAGGTATTATAGATTATATTATGTTCTTCTTTTTGTTAAACTTGTTTAGTATTGCTCTTCTTTTTATTGATATTACTTATGCTTAGGGAGTATGAATTACTTGTTGTTCATTAAAGCAAGGTTGTTTTTATTGGAACAATTAGTGGAATGCACTTCATTTTAAGGCTTAGTGCTTATCATGCTCAGTTCATTGAACTGACCCGTGCTAGCAATTTTTGCAGATGGACTTTGTAAGTGATAAAAGAAGGCAAAAACTTATATGATGCATTGGCTGATCTAAGTTGATTCTTGTGAAGAATTCTGATATGTTCTTAAGTTGTATTGAAAAGAAAAGTTATTCTCTTTTGAATGAAGGTTGTTGTCATGTAGTATGTTTGAAATGCATAAGTTGTAAATGTATAAGTTTTGAAAAGGAAATGTAGAATGAGAATTTACTTGCATGGATTATGTAAATTATCTTGTACTTTTGCAAAAGAAATGGAATCTTATTCTGTTGATGTTCTTCATGTTATTTATATGTTTCAATGAGTGTTCTTGGATAAGTAGGAAAAAGGGATTTAGAGTAATTCCCTATTTGTGATGCAACTATATAAGTTGCAGAATTTCAATGATCCTATTAAAACATCTCATACTATTAAAGTAACGTGTAATGAACTTACAATGGAAACTATGAAATTTGTAAAGGACATAAAGGGTGTGTAAACCCTAAGAACTTAACTATGAAGAGGAAGACTCTTCCTCTCTTATGAAAAAGTAAACAAGAAGGAAGATATGATATATACTCATTAGACTTCATTTAATAAAGTCTACTAAGTTACAACCTCGGTGGTTGTTACACTTTCTTGAATAGTTAAGTCACATATAATGGAACTTAAGAGGTTGTTGTCCTTTCTTTCATGGTAGTTGCTTGATAAGCCAAAGTTAATGAACATTGAAAGCAATCTTAAGTTAAGGAAGTTTCTGCAAGGGTTAATGGAACCTGATTTGGAAAAGAACTTAGGGAGAGTTGGATTAGAGTCTGGGTAGGGTTGCTGAAATCTTCCTTTAAGAAACCAAATTAATTAAACTTTAATAATCTCCTAGGGGTATGTATATCTGATGAGGTTGTTCTGTAGGATGTTGACACATGCCATGTAGGGTTGTACCTTTGAGAAGATTAGGATCTTCTCGAGGATACAACATTGTAGTTGACATGTGGCAACACCCTTCTGCATTGATCATCTAGATCTACACACTTTTGGACTTGAACTTAGTTTCTCTCTAGAACTGGGAAGTAGCGTAGTTATGATATGAAGTAGCCCTCTAGGACTCAGGGTACCATGGCACATGGGGTTGACTTAGGTTGACCTAGTATGCCAATCTATCCTAAGTCCTTGTGAGCTCCTTCCTATCATAACCTACGATGTTAACCAGAACTAGGGTTAAACCTTGGGCAAGAGGACTGATGGAAGTCAGTAAAGGACATTCTAGATAACAAATAGAGTGGGGGTGAAGGACGTATTTTGGATTGATGAGTATGCCATCAAGGAATAAGTAATATGAACAAGTATGTTAGAAATCTTTGGCCAAAGTATCACAAGCTGCTGAGTTGCGTTGTCCTATGTCACCTAGTCTAAGGATCGTGATGCAGATGAATATTGGTAACAACTATTTAGTTAGGTTCCTTAGATAGATCACTCAATACCCAGAATAGGGTAAGAGAACCAAGTATACGTAGTATATAGAAAAGTATTCAATACTTAGTGTTAAACATGAATAGATCGGTAGTTTACCGAGTCATGAAATGAATAGATCGGTAGGTTACCGAGTCATTACAACTGCATATGGTTATCTATTATAAGAATGATTGTTTTGGAATGTGTGTTCTAAATTACGTATTTAGAACAGGAACATTACTAAAAAAAAAAAAATTCCCTTGTTTCTAAAGTCTTAAAATAGGAATGTTACATCTTGGTATCAAAGCTGAAGGTTATAGCTCTTGGACCTATTGTGTCCATAATCTGATAAAAACTTGAATTTTCTTGTAACATAAAAATGGTTAGGACAAGAGGAAATGTTGTGAACAATGCTCCACCTGAGGAAGGAGCAGCAACAACCCAAAAACTTGATGAGATCCTTGTTGCCCTATTGGACACAAGAGATGTTTGACTGTGCTCGAGAAACAAGTGATGGGTAATGAGGAGGAAGAAGAAGTTGGTAATAACAATCAGCCACCTCCTGAGGACAACCCCAATATGGGTGTTGATAATAACAATGTTAATGTGCCTGACCAGCCAGAAAACAAAAAGGCTAGGTTGGCTGCTAAACTCACTAATGATATAAAAAGGATAAGTCCACCTAAGTTTGATGGCACCACATTAGGTGATGGAGCTGAGAATTGGCTCAATGAGATGGAGAAGTACTTTTGCAATAAGGAACTTCTCAGAAGAAACCAAAGCTATTTGGGGAGCATATCAGCTTTCCCATGAAGCATCTTCATGGTGGGACAACCGTAAGGCTGAGCTAAACATTGATGAAACTAACATCACTGGGATCAATTTAAAGGTTATTTTAGGCAACGATGGCTGCCACAACTTTATTATGATCAGAAAATGACTGAATTTCAGAACTTAGCTCAAGGGAAGTTAACTGTAACTGAGTATTGGGAACGGTTTATGAAACTACTCAAGTATGTACCTCAGTATCAAACTGATGAGAAGTTCAGGATACGGAAATTCATCATGGGGTTGAATCCCATTATTGGGGGAGAGGTAGATGTTCACAGCCCAACCACTATGGAAGGGGTTGTTGAAAAATCCATAAGGCAGGAACAAAATTAAAGGCTATTTCTACTCACAAGGAAGAGGTATGGAAGAAAGTTCCAAACTCTTCTTCAGCTTCTCTTGCACCTAAGAAAGGACCATGGAAAAATTTTGGTAACAAAAGTAAGTTTCCAACCGATATTAATAAGAAAACAACAATGAATAAGACTGTTGGTAATACATGAACAATTTTTCCAGAATAATAATAGCGGTGAAAACCCTATGGAGGTCAAAATGATAACTATAAGGTTGGAAATAATTTTGAGCCCAAAAAGGGACCGGTAGGAGGCTGTTATAATTGTGGAAAAGATCATTACGTGAATCAATGTCCTTTGAAGAAGGATGATCGTAATCAACAAGCACAAGATACATGCTGCAGTAGCTAACAAGCAAGATGAAAAGCAAGTTACACCTATTGAAGTTCCTGGTAAGTTATTCGGCATACCTGTAACTATTCTTTTTGATACGGGAGCTACTGAATGTTTTATTTCTAGTAAACTTGCTTCAAAACTTAAAAGAAAAGCTAGAAAAATGGATAAATCATGGATTGTACATTATGGTAATAATTTGTTCATACAGTTAGTATGTGTCTTTTCGGAGTAGTCCTTGACTTACCTAGCTTTTCCATAGAAATTGATCTCTATGTAGCACCTTTGGGATCTTATGATATAGTCATAGGTGTAAATTGGTTAGCAGAGCATAAAGCAAAGGTAGACTATTTTGAAAAACATATTAGTTGTTTAGATGATCTGCAAAAAACAATAGAGATTCAAGGTGTAAAACGAGAAATTTTTGTTAGGAAATTGTCAACTATGTAACTTAAAAAGGCCAAAAATAAGGGTTGTACCTTATATGTAGTAAAAATTTCTGAAATCGCGGAAGAAAAAATGATTTCATGGAATGTTATCCGTTGTTACAGAACTACGGTGATGTGTTTCGGAAGAATTACTGGGATTACCACCCAAAAGGGAGTTTGACTTCACAATTGAAATCAAACCAGGTACTGAACCTATTTCTAAAGCACCTTATCGAATGACTACCACAGAGTTAGTAGAGCTTAAGGCTCAGTTACAAGAAATTTTGTCTAAGGGTTTGATTAGACCAAGTGTTTCACCTTGGGGAGCACCAGTGATCTTTGTAAAGAAGAAGGATGGAACACTCAAGTTGTGCATTGATTACAGGATGTTAAACAAAGCAACAATCAAGAATAGATACCCACTTCCTAGAATTGATGATCTATTTGATCAGATGCGTGGAGCATCGGTATATTCTAAGATAGACCTTCAGTCTGGATATCATCAATTATGAATTAAGGAAGAGGACATTCATAAAACGGATTTTAGGACAAGGTATGGACATTATGAATTCATGGTTTTACCCTTTGGATTAACGAATGCACTGCGCAAGCTTTTTTATGAACTTAATGAATAATATCTTTCAAGAATACTTGGACAAGTTTGTGCTTGTATTCTTGGATGACATTCTCATATATTCTAAAAGTGTGGAGGAGCATCATGAACACTTGAAAATAGTTTTGGAAATTTTGAGAAAGAGACGGTTATATGGTAAGTTGTCCAAATGTTCTTTCTATGACACTGAAGTTCACTATTTGGGTCATGTTATAAGTAAAGATGGGATTGTTGTAGATCCTTCTAAAATTGTAGCTATAATCAAGTGGCCTACACCAAAGAATGTACATGAAGTTAGAAGCTTCATGGGCCTTGCAGGTTATTATAGAAAATTTGTTAAGGATTTTTCTAAGGTGGCTGCACCAATAACTTCATTGCAGAAAAAGGATAAGAAATTTGTTTTGGGATGATAAATGTGAATCTACTTTTAAAATTTGAAAATTCAGTTGACTTCAACACCTATTTTAGTTGTACCTGATCCTAATGGAGACTTCACGGTTGTAATGGATGCATCGGGGAGGGTCTTGGAGGTATTTTGTTACAAAATGATCATGTCATAGCTTATGAAAGTAGAAAACTTAAGTTACATGAGTTGAATTATGCTCCACATGATTTAGAGCTTGTTGCCATAGTTCATGCACTTCAAGTTTGGAGGCATTATCTACTTGGTAAACCATTTGAGTTGAAAACTGATCATCTTGGACTGAAGTACATTTTCACTCAGCCAAATCTGAATGCAAGACAATGAAGGTGGTTAGAGTTTTTGTCTCAGTATGATTTTGACATAAGTTACATTAAAGGAAAAGAGAATAGAGTGGTTGATGCTCTAAGTCGTAGGAAGCACATTTCTGCTCTTATAACACTAAGAACTTAGTTTAAGGATGAAGTAAAAAGTGTTATGGAATCTGACTCTTACTTTCAGCAAGTAAAAATAGCACTTGCTGCAGATCCGAAGGATGAAAAGTATAAAGGTTTTCACTTTGATAATGAGGGAATCTTACGATATGAAAATAGAGTATACATACCCTTACCTAATGATTTGAGAAAGAAATTGTTGACAGAGTTTCACAATTCACCTTTTTCTAGACACCCTGGCATTACAAAAATGCTTGCTGATATAAAACAACAATATTTTTGGAAAGGAATGAAAAAGGATGTTATAGATTTTGTGACTCATTATCTGGAATGTCAATGAGTAAAAGTGGAACATATGCATCCAATTGGTTTATTGTATCCTCATAGCATACCGCAGTATAAATGGCAAGTAATAAGCATGGATTTTGTACAAGGATTGCCTATGTCAAGAAATAAACATGATGTTATTTTGGTAGTAGTTGACAAACTAACAAAAGTAGCTCATTTTATTGTTGGAAATCTAAAGGATGATTCTCTGTTTTGGCTAAAATATTTGTACACAAAATTTTCAGATTACATGGAGTACCTAAATTAATCATATCTGATAGAGACCCTAGAATGACGTCAAGGTTTTGGAAAATGCTTAACGTGCAGCTCTGGCACTAAATTGAATTTCAGTTCTGCGTATCATCTAGAAATGGATGGACAGACTGAAAGAGTAAATCAGGTTTTGGAGGATATGTTACGGATGTATTGTATGGATCAGCAGTATAAGTGGGAGGAGTACCTTCCATTAGTTGAATTTGCATACAATAATACATATCATGCTTCTCTTAAGATGGCACCTTTTGAGGTGCTTTACGGAAGGAAATGCAAAACCCCTATTAGTTGGGATAACATTGAGGATAGAGAGGTAATTGGACCTGAAATCCTTATGGAAATGGAACAACAAGTTAAAATGATTCGTGAACGCTTGAAAGAAGAAACAGATAGGAAAAAGAGTTATGTTGACTTAAAGCGGGTTGACAGGAAATTTGAACTTGGAGAAAAGGTTTTTCTTCGGGTTAAACCGAAAAAGAGTTCCATAACTTTTGGCAAGGCTGCCAAGTTATCACCACGTTATGTGGGACCTTTTGAAATAGTTGAAGTAATCAACCCTATAGCTTATCGTTTAGCACTACCACCTACTTTGTCATGAATGCATGATGTTTTCCATATTTCTTTGCTTAAGAAATACGTTTCAAGATTTATCACATGTGTTAAATTAGAATTCCTTGCAGGTCCAAGACCCAGAATAATCATGGTTAAGCCCATTCGAGTGCTGGAAACTCACCAGTTGCATTTAAGAAATAGAGAAATAAGTCAATGTAAGGTCCAGTGGGACCAGTTTAACAAGGAGAGTGCAACTTGGGAAAATCTAGAGGATATGAAAACTACTTTTCCATATCTATTTGAATAGAATTGAATCTATTGACTGATAAATTTTTATGAATTTATCCTTTATGACATTAAGTAAGCCAGTTTTGGGTAGATATTTACTTGATTTGAATAAAAGTTATTTAATACTGATTTCTGGAACTATAAGGTTTTGAAATATTTGACTTAGGATAAGAGAAGTGAATGAATTGACTATCCTTGATGTAATTTGTTAAAGGATGTAATCATCGGGATGATGATTCTTTTAGGAGGGAAGCATGTAACACCCTTGACTATTGTTATTTTCCTCCTTTGCATTCAAGTGTTGATATGTGATTTTCCTTATAAGGATATGTTCTTCTGATTATTGGAAATCATGCTTGATATGGATAAGTCTTTTCTACTCTTAAGATCCTTTGACTGAACTGGAATGACTTCTCTGAATCCATTTTTCACTTCTGGAAGGTGATTTACAATCTAGTTTAAAAGTGTAAACTTGTCTTTTTATCCGACTCATCCTTGGATCAATTTTAGTGATCCAAGGAATGTTTTAAAAATGCTCTGTTGAATGAATGGTAAAATTGACATTCCATGAGTTAAGCTACATGTTGGACTGAACTTTGTTGTTGTAAGTTCTTTGACTTCTGTGTGAATGCACTTCCATTCAGTAGGTTGTTTGGCTTGGGTCCTTGAAGATCGACCATGACAGGTCATTGTTGATAAAGATGGGAATGCAGCTGTTCACAACACAAGAGAAAGATATCCAGGATCCTATTGAGGACTAACCCATGGATCCTAAGCTAGGTAAAATATATATGTATTTTATCTAAGCTATGATACTGGATAGAATTCTGGTTCTAACCTAAAACTCCTTATTTTGTTTGGATTGGTTGAATTGTTGATCTGTAACCTAACCTAGTATTCTAAACTATGGTACTTTGAATTGTTTACCTATGTTGAGATTAGCTAACTTAATTGCTAAGGCCATGGTGGGGGGGTTAGATATTAGTGTTACATCCTAAGGTATAAATTTAAATCCTACCTAAGATCTAACCTAAGCAATCTAACCTATCCTAAACTAATGGATATGAATTGGGACTTAAGGGGGTTGCATGCATAGTGGTGATGGTTCCTAAGGCATTTATGATGATGTTGATAAGGTTTTTAAATGCATATGGACTACCAGCTTTGGTAGGGGTTAGTTGGTTTGGTGGAGGCTTAGGTGGCAACATCTCTAAAAATGGAAATACATGTTATTTTTGATTTGAAGATCACCAAAATTAGTAGGTGGTGGCAAGGAAGAATAGGTGGGAGATATGGAGTAAATGAAATTAATTGTTTTTGTTTGTTGAGCCCAAACTACCTAGGTAGGCATGCCATGGATTTTTGTTGGGTTGTTTCATTTTACATGCTCTCTCGATTTTCTCTCTACATGCACTCTGGTTTTTCGAACCAATAGTTTAAACTGCACTGCATGGCTATTTTGGAGGTTTCAAATCTATTTTCATTTTGTGGAATGTATAAAAGCATTGTGGAAGAAGTATCTTGGTTGTTTGATCTTTCGTGGAGAAGAGGAGAAGAAATGAGTTGGCTAGAGGTCTTCTTTGATTTTACAATGACACTATCAGGCATGATAGGCCCTAACTATTAAAATATTTTGCTTTCCTCTAAGTGTTTTCATTAAAACAACTTTTCTCTGATGAGTTTGTGCATTTCATGCTTATCTGGTTAATTGTTTGATGGGTTTTGTAAAACTTGCATTCTAGTTTTTGAATATATGTTATACATGATTCTGTTGGAAGCTTATTTTTGCATTGCCTTTTTCTCAAAGGAACTGTGCATACGTGAACAAAACTTGGTAACTCTGTTTAGCTTCTTCAGTGGTTGGAAATAGTTGTTGGTTTTGACTTCTTTAGCGGCCTAAAATTGTTACTGAGATCTTCCTGTATTTGTTGAGTTTAGTGTTTGCAAACTTTTGTGTTTTATGAACCCGAGTTGGTAAGAACTCTAGTTCTTATGGATACTTACAAACTGGTTCAAACTATTTGATTGGAAACTTGTTTCGGTGGATGGAACCGTTATAGAGATTTTTAGCTCTATGGTGTTAGCATTTTATTTCATAGTTAAATGGACTGTGAATAAATCCGTATATGGCTTGTTGTTTTTGTATCTCACCTTGTGGAAGCTTTGACTATTATAAAATTTGCATGCATTGGAAAAACCGTATATGACTTGGTTTTTGTATTCCATCTTATGAACATTGTGACTATTGTTGAACCATATCGAACTTGAAACTTGGGTTTGTTAGCTTGGATAAAGTGTGTATTGTTGTTCGAAGCCGCTTAAGGCATGGTGCTTGTGAACTATTTCCTTATGACTATTTAACTATTATTGTAGGTTTGTTATGAACTCAATTTCATGTTTGTAGTCATTTGGTCTGAGCTCTGTCAAGCATCTTACTTTCCATTTGAAGTTGGGAAAATGGGTTTGATTCGATGTTAACTAGGAAGGGAAGCTCTTTTTTCTTACTGTGAACTATGTATGTAGTTTCATTGTACTCGGCCTAGTATTACGGTGTTGGTGTATTATGAAATCGTGTTTGTGATATTGAGATGCATCACTATACAATCAATTTGTTACTTGGTGTTTTTAATTGAAATGGTAACTGAACGATGTGTTGGTTCAGATATTATAGTCTTTGATTATTTTATAAACTATTGAGGGAACATGTTGTTACCTAAACTTGGTTACAAGTATTTGAATGGTCTTGATCCTTTGATGGCGTTTATGCTTTGCAT
Organism: Taxus wallichiana var. yunnanensis; assembly: GCA_018340775.1. Taxonomy (NCBI): domain Eukaryota; kingdom Viridiplantae; phylum Streptophyta; class Pinopsida; order Cupressales; family Taxaceae; genus Taxus; species Taxus wallichiana. The sequence goes on from CM031233.1 coordinate 365,476,609, forward strand.
TGTGCTTGGAATTGTATTTGAGTCTTGGACTGTACGTATTATTTTTAATGTTTGATCTTGTCTTTTGTTGGAAACCCAATCTGTAGTTCTTGTAGGGATGCGTTTGCATACCATTGAGATGGTTCTACTTTTGCCTGAACTATTGGGAAGTCTTGAGTGTTAGCAACTACTCAGATTCTTACCTCTTGTTGGGTCCAATAAATGAATGTTATGTCTTGGAAGATTGATTACGATTCAAAATTGATTGCGGGTTGTGTTTGAACTTCACTATTTTATTATCAAGTTTTAAAAGAGAAAGTTAATGGTAAGGATTGATGGAACTTCATTGTTTGATAGTAAAGGGTTCTAGGAAAGAGAAATGTTAACATGCTTCCTTCTTATCTTCAGGTTGTTTTGGTCCAATAAAATATTGTTAAGTCTTTAACAGATACACTGAGAAACCTACTATCCTTGGACTGTGTATGAACTTCATTATTACAATGTTTCAATGGATTGTAGAATTCAGGCATTATAATGTGAAGATTTGAAAGGAAAGTAGCATTTAGTTTTCTTTTTCCTTTAAGTTGATCTTGTTCTCTTTCCTTGGAACTATTGCATGAGCTTAAACTGTATGCATGAGAGGAGGTAAAACTATGTAAATAAGTTGTAAAGAAATGATTATAAATTGGGATCATATTCTGATAGGTCTCCTTTTCTAATGCAGTTGGGTTAAGTTCGTTGGTTGGAACCTCCTGATTTTTATTCTTATTGAAAAAGGAAATCAATGTTTATTAGTCTTTTTATACTAGTCATTTGACTAAAAAGAAGTAGATAGAGATTGAAGATAGGTTGGCAGAAAGAATTTACAAACTGGTTGTTGATTGTTAATCCATCATTCCTTCTTGGATTTTCTTTCATTTGGATCTGTTTTGAAGAATATCTTAAAATGTTGAATTTTAACGTAGAGGACCTTTAAAGGAATAGTTTAAATCATGATATAAACTGTTTCAGCCTTGTTGATGATATGTACTTTGGAAAATGGAATGCTTTCTCTTCTTCTTTACTTGAAAGTTAGATGAAACATCCAAGAGGGAATATGTTGTAAACACTCTTGTATCTTATAGTAAAGATATGTGTTGTATTATATTTGGTAGGATTGGAACAATGATATGTTATGTTTTGTTGTTTGGTAAAGATAATTGATGGGATCAATTATACTTTAATTTATAAGACAGGTATTATAGATTATATTCTATTCTTCTTTTTGTTAAACCTGTTTAGTATTGCTCTTCTTTTTATTGATATTACTTATGCTTAGGGAGTATGAATTACTTGTTGTTCATTAAAGCAGGGTTGTTTTTATTGGAACAATTAGTGGAATGCACTTCATTTTAAGGCTTAGTGCTTATCATGCTTAGTTCATTGAACTGACCCGTGCTAGCAATTTTTGCAGATGGACTTCGTAAGTGATAAAAGAAGGCAAAAACTTATATGATGCATTGGCTGATCTAAGTTGATTCTTGTGAAGAATTTGATCTGTTCTTAAGTTGTATTGAAAAAGAAAAGTTATTCTCTTTTGAATGAAGGTGTTGTCATCATGTAGTATGTTTGAAATGCATAAGTTGTAAATGTATAAGTTTTGAAAAGGAAATGTAGAATGAGAATTTACTTGCATGGATTATGTAAATTATCTTGTACTTTTGCAAAAGAAATGGAATCCTATTATGTTGATGTTCTTCATGTTATTTATATGTTTCAATGAGTGTTCTTGGATAAGTAGGAAAAAGGGATTAGAGTAATTAATTCCTATTTGTGATGCAACTATATAAGTTGCAAAATTTCAATGATCCTATTAAAAATCTCATATTATTAAAGTAACGTGTGATGAACTTACAATGAACTCTATGAAATTTATAAAGGATATAAAGGGTGTGTAAACCCTAAGAACTTAACTATGAAGAGGAAGACTCTTCCTCTCTTATGAAAAAGTAAACAAGAAGGAAGATATGATATATACTCATTAGACTTCATTTAATAAAGTCTACTAAGTTACAACCTCGGTGGTTGTTACACTTTCTTGAATAGTTAAGTCACATATAATGGAACTTAAGAGGTTGTTATCCTTTCTTCATGGTAGTTGCTTGATAAGCCAAAGTTAATGAACATCGAAAGCAATCTTAAGTTAAGGAAGTTCTGCAAGGGTTAATGGAACCTGATTTGGAAAAGAACTTAGGGAGAGTTGGATTAGAGTCTGGGCAGGGTTGCTGAAATCTACCTTTAAGAAACCAAATTAATTAAACTTTAATAATCTCCTAGGGGTATGTATATCTCGATGAGGTTGTTTCTGTAGGATGCTGACACACACCGACTGTAGGGTTGTACCTTTGAGAAGATTAGGATCTTCTCGAGGATACAACACTGTAGTTGACATGTGGCAACACCCTTCTGCATTGATCATCTAGATCTACACACTTTTGGACTTGAACTTAGTTTCTCTCTCAGGACTAGGAAGTAGCGTAGTTACGATATGAAGTATCCCTCTAGGACTCAGGGTACCATGGCACACGGGGTTGACTTAGGTGACCCAAGTATGCCAATCTATCCTAAGTCCTTGTGAGCTCCTTCCTATCATAACCTACGATGTTAACCAGAACTAGGGTTAAACCTTGGGCAAGAGGACTGACGGAAGTCAAGTAAAGGACATTCTAGATAACAATAGAGTGGGGTGAAGGATGTATTCGGATTGATGAGTATGCCATCAAGGAATAAGTAATATGAACAAGTATGTTAGAAATCTTTGGCCAAAGTATCGCAAGTGCATTGATTGGTGTCTATGTTGCTTAGTCTAAGGATCGAGATGCATTGTCCTATGTCACCTAGTCTAAGGATTGAGATGCAAAAAGATGAATATTGGTAACAACTATTCAGTTTAGGTTCCTTAGACAGATCACTCAATACCTAAGAATGGTTGGGTAAGAGAACCAAGTATACGTAGTATACATTAAAAGTATTCAATACTTAGTGTTAATCACCTTCTAGTGTACACAAAATATACGCACCATTTCGTAGTCTTTCATGACTCAATATGGGCCCAACCACTTGGGCGAACTTCCTTCCTTCACCGGTTTTCTTATCAATCTAGCTATCTAGTCTTAGAACTAGATCTCCCTCATATATTTCTCACTCATATACTTTTTCATTATCTTTGCTTTGGGACATCCAATCGGCATAGGCTCTATGCCATTATTGTTCAACGTTTAGCTGGCCTCGTCAAGACTTTCCAGTTGAGAGAGGTGTGCCTCCCTGTAAACTTCTTTGTCTAAAATCCCTTGTAATGAGATGCGGAGACTAGGTATTTCAACCTCAAGTGGGAGAACTGCTTCTACCCCATATACCAACGAGAAAGGGGTTGCTCCTATTGGTGTTCTTATTGAGGTTCGATGGGCCCACAAGGCTGGATATAGTTTTAAATTCCAATCTCGCTTGTTCTCCTTGACTGTTTTGAGGAGAATAGCCTTTAATTTTTGTTTGTTGCTTGGCTTGCCCATTGGCTTGAGGGTAATAAAGAGAGGCCATGTGATGGTTTATTTTGAATTTTCTGCATAACTCATGGACCTCATCATTTTTAAAGGACGTGCCATTATCTGAGATAATGACTTGTGGGACACCATACCTATAAATAATTTGGTTCATAATGAATTTGGTAATTATCGAACCTGGTACTATGGTGAGAGGCATGGCCTCCACCCATTTGGTAAAATATTCCATGGCTGTAATTATAAAATTATGGCCATCGGTTGATGAGGGAGATAATTTCCCTATCAAGTCCAAACCCCACGTGGAGAAGGGCCACGGGGTCACTATTGGTTGTAGGGATTGTGTTGGCATGTGAATCTCGTGAGAGAATTCTTGGCATTTGTGGCACTTACGTATAAATTCTACTATGTCATGTTCGAGAGTGGGCCAAAAATAGCCCATCCGATGTATTTTGTGAGTAGTGGCGTGACCACCGAAGTGGCCTCCACATATCCCACTGTGGGATTCATAAAGAATCTTCTTGGATTCTTCTGTGTCGACGCATCTTAGAAGCATGTCGTCGAAGGCTTTACGATATAGTACTTGTTCTAAAACAACATATTTAGCGAGTGATAATGTGTAATCACCTTCTTTGTTGTGATGTGGCACTTTCCAAGTATATGTGGTCCATGATAAAATTGATGATGTCAGTGTACCAGGGACACGTAGAGATGGGGGGCCTAGTTTCGACAAAGTATATACACTCATCAAGAAAATCCAGATTTACCAAATCACCTCCATCTAATGGATTGTTGGCTAACCAATCTATAATGATTTGTCCCTTAACAGATTTTTGGTTTACAAATGTTAACTCAAATTTGCCCATTAAGGTTATGAAACACCCAACCTTTTTAGATAAAGACCCTTGCGTGAGGAATGTTCGTAAATGATCTATCTTTACAATGACCCTTGTTTCTTGGTTTAACATGTAATGTCTTAAACATTTTGTTACAAAGACTATGGCAAGGCATTCTCTCTCTACCTATGTATAACGTGTTTCATAATCGAGCAACGTTCGGCTAATGAAATAGACCGCACGTTCTCATTTATCATTATCTTCTTGAGCCAGCATGCAGGCTAACGAGACATGAGTGGCTCGTGAGTATAGGATAAAAGGGTGGTCTGGTTTGGGAGGCATTACCATGGGTGGAGACAACAAGAAGTGTTTATCTACTTCAAAGGCCTTGTTTCATTCTTCAGCCCAAACAATGTTGTAACCTTTTTTAATAGATTGTTGATTAGATGAATGACAAAACTTAAATAGGATGAACCTTCAGATTGCACTAAGTTTCCCAAGAAATGACCTAATTCTAGACTCATCCGATGGTGGAATCATTTCGAGAACAACCCAGATTTTGGCTGGATCAACATCAATCCCTCGTGAAGATATAATGTAGCCCAAAGTTTGCCTCCTATCACACCAAACATGCACTTCTCTGGGTTTAATGTGACACCATATTCAATTAATCGTGAGAGGATGATACAGAGTACTTCTGGATGATCACAGTGCTTCTTGGCCTTGGCCAATAAGTCATCCACATAGGATTCCATGATTTTATGGATAAGATCATGGAATATGTATGTCATTTCCCACTGATACGTAGCACCGGTGTTCTTAAGACCAAATGGCATGACAATGTAGCAATAAGTTCCCCAGGGAGTTATGAATGTAGTTTTGGCTTGATCCTGTTTAGATATTTTAATCTAATTATACCTTGAGAACCCATCCATGAGGGACAATAGTTCAAATCCAGTTGTTACATCAACAATAACATCAATGGATGGTAATGGGAAGTCATCTTTGGGACAAGCTTTGTTAATTTCCGAAAATCTATGCAAATGTGTATCTTCCCATTCTTTTTGAGAATGGGGATGATATTAGATACCCATTGCAAATAGTCAACGGGTTTGATGAATCCCACTTGGAGAAGTTTTATTACTTCCTCTTTTACCATGAGAGCCACTTTTGGCTTCATTGGTCTTGACTTTTGTTTAATTAGTTTTGCATCTGGTTTAGTGACAAGATTATGTACTGCGATATGTGGTGCAATGCCCATCATTTCTTTATAGTTAAATGTGAAAGCCTTTTGATGTTCTTTGAGGATTTGGGTGTGTATTTCTATCTCCTTCGGAGTTAACGAGGATCCCAACTTCAAAATTTTGGTTCTTCCTCTGTTCCAATGTTTATGTCAATGGTTTCTTTTATTAAAGAAGTATTACCTTCTTCAAATTCAAGTGGGGCTAGAGGTAGTTCCAAGCTTTCTCCGTCTTCTATCTCGTAGATATTGAGATCCTTTTGTGGAGGAGACTCTACCATGGGATTTCCAAAATAGGAAGAGGAATGTGGTATTAGGGAAAGATCCACTATGCAAAGTAAGCCAAGTGTAGCTCCGCATAGGTGTTTAGATATTCGAGAGTGACTCTATCATTGTCAAGGTGATCCATGATAGAAAAATCATCCTCACTTCTCCATGAGTCGGGAGTGATTTTGTTGGTATTTTATGCAATAATGGTTTGGCATTTAAGTGATACTATGAAATTTGTATCTTCCAACTCACTTTGTTTGGAGTGAAATGGGAAGCTGAGGTTGCTATTGAGTCGTGAGAAGGTTTTACTCTCATGGGATTGCTTCAATTGATATGAAGCTAAATCCCTTGCTTATATCTAATAACACTATTTTATAGAGTTGCAAATTTTCATCCCTAGTTTCATATACCTCAGAGACTTGGTTTGTAACTAGTTGCGAGTCTCCTAGCACTCTAATGTTATCAACACCCATTCTTTTGGCTAGGATGAGGCCAAGGAGGAGAGCTTTGTACTCAGCTCCATTGTTTGTACATTTAAAGTTTAATTTAAAGGTGAAATTTAGGATCTTTCCCTCAGGTGAAGTAAATATCACTCCTGCCCTAACTCCAAAGTGACATCTAGCTCCATCGAAGTGGAGAGTCCAATATTTTCTTGGAAAAATGGATGTTGGGGTATTTGTCATATCTATTTCTTTTGCTTCGGTTACTTCTACCATAAAAACTTCATCTGATGGAAGAGAAGCAATTCCCAGGGTGTGTCCCATACCCATAGAATCAAATGGTAGGAGAATAGGTAAGTCTTTCTCTAGCAACTCGACAATTTTTGCGGTAGTCCCTAGTGACACTATTTTTATGACGTTGGTCTCATTTTTGAGTGCGTTGGAATGTCCTCGGCTAGATTTGTAATTTCCAATTCTGTGGTGGGTATCAACTTCTCTTTTGGTTTTGAATTAATTGGTTTGATAAGTTGATTTTTGGGAGTTCAAACTTGGAGTGAACGCCCTGGTCTCTTCTTCAAATCAGCTAGGTGTATATCGAAGGGTTTTGGGTCACCTTGTGCCACAAATATTTTCCCTAAGTGTAGAAATCTTATTTCTTGGAATAACGTGGAAGGGATTGCCTTCATGCGGTGTATACATGGCCGACCGAGGATCATGTTATAGTTAGTTTCCTGATCTATAATATAAAATTCGGTGAGGACCGTCTTGGGTCCTAAAGTGACTAGTAAAACTATGGTTCCAATTGAAGTGGTTTTGAGGCTATCATAACCTCTTAGTATATTTCGTGTTGTGGAATAGTTTGTCTCTCCGTATCCTAAATTTTGAAGAAAATCAAAGGGGACTATGTTAACTACTGCCCCATCATCAATCATTGCGCATTTAACATAATTATTATAAACCCATACTTGTAAATGTAGAGTTGGGTCGCCTCTTTGTGCAATCTCGGCATTTGTTGGCATTTTGCTTATATCAAATATAAACTCAATATCCCTATCTGGCTTCCTGGAGGGTAGACGTCAAAGTCTACATGGTTTACTTGCATTTCGGAGGAGGAGTGATGTTGATTAAATGACCAAGGCCTAATGCTTCTAAGAGGGTAGTCCTATGGGCGGGAGAGTTCTTTAACAAATCCAAAAAGGAGATGTGAGAGAAGGTTTTAGTTAAGTCATTAATTAAATCATAGGTGCCTATGGGTTTTACCAATGTTTTTTTAGTGTTGTCTAGTTCCAATGGATAACTTGGAGTTGGTTGAGAAGAATAATCCCATGTTCTTGTTATGGTTTCTATGGGTAGCTCGGTGTCTAACTCCATCAAACCGACTATTTTAGTTTGGGGTCGGGTTCCTAGTTGGGGTGCGATTGGTGGATTTAATAAAGTTAAGGCTTCATGATCATTGTTTCTTGTTATAACACCCTTGTTTGTTCCATTAGGATCTAGCCTATTATTGTTAGAATGGTTTGGGAGTGGATCATTAAAGATCTTGAGGGGTGCATTTTGAGGGGAAATTGCCCCTGTATAAGCGTTTGACGTGGGTATTACAGAATTTTCTAAAAACATATCTATAAAGAGTTGTTTTTGATCTTCTGGAAAATGCGTTGCATGAATTTATTGTAGTCATGACAAGTCCTAGTATCGTGGCCTTGAATCTTGTGGAAGCCACAATACAAATTGGGATTATAATTTTGAGGTTGTTGATTTAAAACCTGTTGTGGCCCAAAATTTTGATAAGGTTGTTGGTTGTTAGAGTTAAAATTTTGAGGCTGTTGCCTTTGGTTTTGACTCTGATATCTAATTGGGTTTTGATTTGGACCTTGTGTTTGGATTTGTCATTGTTGTTGTTGTTGTTGTTGTTGTTGTGGTCGCGGTGGATGATTAAAATCCACCGCGTTGATTTTTGGAGTAAAATTGTTATTTCGCTAATTATTAACAAGTGGCGAAATGTTTACAACGTTTTCCTTTTAACTTGGTCAATTACTCCATCTATTGTAACTCCACAGTTCTTGTTAAGGATCTTAGGTCCTTGATTAGCGTTCCCAGTATTAGGATAGGCCACAGTGTTTTGATTAGGAGTGGTTAATTTCCCATTTGTCCCATATGTCTTACGACCACTATCTATCGCTGCTTGGTTGATTCGGAGAGCACTCTCAAGTACTTCATCGTAAGTTCTTAGTGGGAACTTCTAGACTTCTTCCTTTATCTCTCTATTGAGAGAATGAAGGAATAAATCACATAGTTCCATTTGATCCATGTTTGGAGCACTTGCTAATGAGTAGAGAACCATACGCCATCTTTGAATAAAATGAGTAGTGGATTCATTATGTTCTTGTTTAATATGCAAGAATTCCCTGATTCTGTTCTTAACAATTTGTTCATATCAAAAGCTTTGATGAACTCTGACATACCAATCAAGGGCAATACCCTCTAAGGTTTTAGGGAATTTCTTAGCAACAACCCCATCCCAAGGGAGTAATTCCCGTATGGCTGTGGCATAAGCCTTAATGTGTGCGTTTGGATCCCCTTCCCCTTTATATTTGGGTAAATCGGGAAGAGTTCTTGGAAGCATAACACTTTGTATGGTGAAGTCTAGGGGCTCTTTTAAATATTCTGAATAAGTCCCTACTGCGTAGGCTTCAACCATCAATGGTGCTTGCTGAGGGGGTAGGAGTGGCATGGTTTGTTGATATGGCATAGCATACGTATTTGTAGGGACATAAGGGAATCCTGTGATTGAAGAACATCCCGGGGGAAGAGAACAAGTCTCCTTGTGGTGACTTTGAATAATTTTTAAGTAAGGAGGAGCATTTTTTTGGTATGGGTTGTTTGGTGCCAAGCCGAGAGGTGTCATGTTTTCAATAGAGTGGTGTTTGAAAACGCAGTCCTAGTTGGCGTTTGCTATGGGTAATTATACGAATGTTGAGGAGGCATGCCTAATGTGCTTGTTCTTGTAAGGAGGTAAACTTGACTGGGGTGATGCAGAGGGTGGGGATTCTGCTTGCCAAAAATATGAATTTTGGTTTGCTTGAGCAAGTTCTAACCCTCTAACCTTTTCAACTAAGGCTGAAATGACCTCTATTGGTGAAGACACAGTGTTTTTCCTTAATCACATTTGTTGTATACCTTGAGGTTGTAAAGGGGTATGGTACCCTACTATGAATTGATCATTACATTACAAGCTTCACCGAGGGTATTTCCCATAGGTGGAGGAGTGGGGGTGTTTTCTTGGAATAGGGTATCAGATTGTGTTTGAAAACTCCCTTAGGAAACTAATATTAATGTTTACATTATTTATGTATTCATTAAATACAAATGTTAGTAATTATATTATTGTTATTATATTAATGATAATATGTTGGTTGGAGTTGTTTTAACAACTCATATGATTTGAGTTGTGTATTGTTACGTGAGTAACAATCACAAATAAATAGGAGATATTTGTGGGAGAAGTAGTTAAGGCTACCTCCTAAAATATAGGAATTATATGTCCTATATATATATATAGAATATATATATATATATATATATATAAATGAATCGAACATCAATATAGAAGAAAGTATTATTATGTGTGCAAATCTGTCTCATACCATTTCATTTGGTACCGAGCGACTATGGATCCATGATATATTATACAGGGAAAATCTTTTGCTATTCACGTTTTCCCTGGTTAATGAGAGTGATTTTGTGAAGCGTCTTTATATTTTTTTTTAAAAAAAAATTGTGATATTATGTGTTCTTTCCAAAGGGCGTTGTTATTTTCTACGTGGAGCAATGAGTGGGAGTACATCATTACATCAGATCTAGAATTTTTTTGCATTAAAAGTCGATATCTCTCGTACTCCTATATTGTTGACTATCATTACCTCTTCATCGTTGAGAATCAAATCTACGTTCTCAGCATGACATAGTGGTTAAGGTAGGACAAAATTCGTTTGTGTATATTCTTCCTCCTAGAATGAAGGATGGAGCTCATGTATTCTTTTTACAAGTTCAATTAACTCTTGGTTGAATTTAAAGGCTTGCAAATCATGGCATTCCACACAGTAGTCTGTGAGCAGCAGAAAGCTTCGGACGTCTCCAACAGGAAACGTGTCCCTCTTCAAAATATCTATGCATGTCCTTAAATGTGCTCCAGTCCATTTAAACATCTGCCCTACATGTGTCATCTACCGCTGTGTTATCTACCCAAGTTGGAGATTCTACATTTCATATAAACGCTACGGTTCTGTGATAAAGATCCAGCTTGAGCATTCGACATCAAATTAGATCAAAAATTGGTCTCACCAATGATAAATCACCTTGCATGGTGCTTCGACCTCATCGAAACATCTCCTCCACAAATTGGTCGGCATAATTCTGTCCACGTCAATACATTCAATAAAATATTGTCATACATCTCTATCCACACGACCTGCAAATATGGATAGTTCTTTATTAACTGATATCTCAAGCAAAGCTGCTTCTGCAAAGAAAGATAGTGATAACCATTTGCACTCTGAATTCGTGTGAATTTTCTTCTGGGAGCTATTCAGTTACGACAAACCGTCTATCCAGCTTATAATTAGCATGCAGTATTCTATTGCAGACTATGTTCATATTTATCGGGAATGCAACCACCATGTTGTCCACGTGGTGAGTTTAGATCTATTTTGGATTTTGTTTTGTGTGTATAAAGTCTAAAGTGTCATTATCATCGACTTATTAAAAATAAAAGTTGTCTATAGATCCATATAGGTTTTTGGGTGTTAGTATAGTGTGTCATAGTTCTTCATTAGATAAGTCTATAGTAAAAAGTAATGTGTGATTACTTTTTAAATATTTGAATATTATCACTCATCATTTTTCATATGTCAACGCAATAATAATGTCGTCATAAAATTGTATTCAAGAGTCGTATTTTGGAAGGTGAAGAGGTCATTATAAATTTTGAGTCATCGTGTCAATTTAGTGTTATTGTCCTTCAATGTCATATAGGTGATTTTAGGATTTTTAGTTTTTATCAAGAGTTGAGTTGTCTAATTGTAAAAGTTCCCAAGGAGAAAAAAAAAAAATATTGCCTTACTAGACGCAAGGAGAAGTGTTACCCGACGTCCGAAGAAAAATTAAGTGTTTCACATGCGGGAGGGAAGAAAAGAATAAGATCAATGTGGAAACAAATGTGCTTCATGTGACCAGCTGCCTAATAAATTCACATCTTGCTTTGAGTTAGCAACATGATAATGGAGGATGGAGGCATCGGAGGCGGAGGTTAGAGGAGCGACTCTCATCATCACCACCAACGACGGGCCTCACAGAATTATTTGGTGGCACGGTGTGTGCGGTGTGAGAGTACTTGTTTTTGAGTTTTGCGGTGTTGAAGATTCAAAAGTTGTGTGGTGTGAATTTCAGTTTGGTGTGATTTTCAATGTGGTGTGAAAAATAAGAATTTCAGACGTGGTTCATTCCTATCCTTTGGTATGTGGCTATTCCTATTTCCCCAAATGTATAAAAACATACATAAAAGGAACAAATAACACAAAGTGAAACGAAGCATCATGAGGTTTGATGAGGTAGATAAGAGCAGTTAGATGTGTTCTTTCGTACTTAGGTTTGTAGTTAGCCTCCTAAAAACCATTGAAGGTTGTTCGGATGTGTTCGCTTGAGTTCTCACCGCTAGGTCGATGTGTTCCCTAGAGTGACTGGTTGATAGCATATGATTCTGAGTGTGTTCCCATCCTCGTCGGTCAAATGTGTTCCTCATTAATGGTGCATAGTCGATAATAAGTTGATGTGTTCCTTCTTTACCTTGAGTTCGAGTGTGTGCCAAGATCATGAGCGCATGCAGGCGGAAAGTGCAAAGGAAGTGTGAAAGTTCTAATGTTACCATGTAAACATTAAGGGGGAATGTTAGGAAACTATTATTAATGTTTACATTATTTATGTATTCATTAAATACAAATGTTAGTAATTATATTATTGTTATATTAACAATAATATGTTGGTTGGAGTTGTTTTAACAACTCATATGATTTGAGTTGTGTATTGTTACGTGAGTAACAATCACAACTAAATAGGAGATATTTGTGGGAGAAGTAGTTAAGGCTACCTCCTAAAATATAGGAATTATATGTCCTATATATATGTAAATGAATCTGAACATCAATATAGAAGAAAGTATTATTATTGTGCAAATCTGTCTATACCATTTCATTTGGTACCAGAGCGACTATGGATCCATGATATATTATACAGGGAAAATATTTTGCTATTCACGTTTTCCCTGGTTAATGAGAGTGATTTTGTGAAGCGTCTTTATATTTTTTTTTAAAAGTTTTGTGATATTCTGTGTTCTTTCCAAAGGGCGTTGTTATTTTCTACGTGGAGCAATGAGTGGGAGTACATCATTACATCATATCTGGAATTTTTGCATTAAAGCCTGATATCTCTGTACTCTTATATTGTTGACTGTCATTACCTCTTCATCGTTGAGAATAAAATCTATGTTCTCAGCATGACATAGTGGTTGCAGTAGGAGAGAATTCGTTTGTGTATATTCTTCCTCTGAATGAATTCGATGGAGCTCGTGTATTCTTTATTACAAGTTCAATTAACTCTTGGTTGAATTTAAAGGCTTGCAAATCATGGCATTCCACCTATTTGTGAGCAGCTATACCATTTCATTTGGTACCAGAGTGACTATGGATCCATGATATATTATACAGGGAAAATCTTTTGCTATTCACGTTTTGAGGTTAATGAGAGTGATTTTGTGAAGCGTCTTTATATTTTTTTTTAAAAAGGTTTGTGATATTTTGTGTTCTTTCAAAGGACGTTGTTATTTTAACGTGGAGCAATGGTGGAAGTACATCATTACATCGATCTGGAATTTTCTTCGCATTAAAGCCTCGATATCTGGAAGTTTATATATTGTTGGCCGTCATTACCTCTTCATCGTTGAGAATCAAATCTACGAAAGCATGACATAGTGGTTGCGAAGGGATAGAATTCGTTTGTGTATATTCTTCCTCCGAATGAATTCGATGGAGCTCAAGTGTATTCTTTGTTACAAGTTCAATTAACTCTTGGTTGAATTTAAAGGCTTGCAAATCGTGGCATTCCAATTTCATGTTCAGTGAGCATCAATATAGAAGAAAGTATTATTATTGTGCAAATATGTCTATACCATTTCACAAACTCCTATAGGTGGGTACATGTTTTGGAAGTGTTTTCGTTTCTAGCATAGCATGCTAAATACTCCTCATCCAAAAATGGGAGTGGATTAAATAATCTGTCTTCATCGATCTATGGTCTGAACAAGACCCGAGGAGATGAAATGGATTCTAGTGTAAATGTCAATTTTTTAGAGCCTGATGGCTCTGGTTGTTGTGTTTGTGCAAGTTGATCTAACTCCTCAATTCGGAATGAAGAACTAGAACTAGTTCTATGAGGGGAGTTTGAGATGACAAGTAATTACTTGAATAGTTATCAGCCCATGTAGAAAGTGAGGGTGATGGTTGTCTATTTGTTTGACTATAGTTTACTTTGAGACTTGAGAGAGGTCTACCATATGCGTCGTATCCCAACATATTCGGGGGGTATATAAATACCCATAGAATAATGGGAAAGAGCGAAGGTGGAAAAAAATAAAAGAGGAAGAATTGTTTGTTTCACGTCGGGTTCACTAGTTTTGTACGATGGAAAAGTGACATGCGAGCATGGGAATCTACAAGTACCTCTTCCTTGTACCCAACCTCCCGAGGTCATGTCGAGATGGCGATGAATGTGGAATATATATGGATACAAACAAACTAATTAGGTAATCTTATATCCTCAATACGCAATAATGGAATCTGTGAATCTAAGGAAAAGAAGGCCCTCCTAACCTGAATTGGAGTAATGGATCGTTCGGATATAATAGTTGTTCGGAGACTCCACTCAATGTCAAGCTCTGTCGAGATCCTGTTTGTTGGCTGTTGGATACGTGGGAAGTGACCTGTAGGTGCTTCGTATATATTTCTAGACAAGGTCATTTAAAAATGGTAATGAGAGGTGCAGTGGATTTGTAGTAAACTATGGGTGGTTTTCTGGTCTAGCCCAGAAAATGTTGGATTGATTGGCTTCTATATTTAATATAGAGAACTACGTTATGATATCCAATGGGAGTGGTGAGGATCTAAATACCAACGTTCGTAAACTAGTGTCAATACTTAACTGACTTGTAGGCCCGTTGGGTTGTGGGACCTGGGGATCACAACCGTGAGTTTGTGGTTGTTGTGGACCTGTTATGGTCATGTGAAGAATCAATCCCTTCTTCCGACTATCTAATGGTCATAAGCCTTTTCAGCTTCTATGTTTAGTAACCAGAAGTGTATACGATCTTCTCATAATACCTTACGGGGGTTCTGGAAACTTGTATACGTAACCCTGTGTCTATGTCGATAAGAAGGTCTCCTGCATCTGGCTGTGGAACTAATGGATCACAGCCAAATATTTGTTCTCTTTTGGGTTCTTGTATGGTCATGTGGATATCCTATCAAGGTAGTCTATAGTTAGGATGATTTGACCAAAATGTGTATGCCTTGTCATCTTCGATATTTAACTCTCTCAGTTGTTCACTGATTGCTCGTAGGTTTTCCATTGCTTGAAAGACCTGTATCCTAAGGTCTTGATCTATATCAGCTAGTGTTGTGGGTAGATTTGGTTGAGGCACTATTGGTTCAAATATGTATTCTCTAGGCTCTCTAGGTCCTGTGATTGTCATACAAAATGATTCAACTTTTAACTAAAACTAACAAACTAATTATGAAAGATATGTCTACACTATGCATGTATTTTTGTATTTTCGATGAAGTATTTTAATGAAATTGAAAGAACAACTATTCTAATATATTTAGAAAATGGACAACTAATCTAGTAACAAAATTAAAACAAACAAAGTATCCCGGTGTGGCTATTTGCCTGTGTAGTTGTGAATTTATCCTAAATATCTAAGAAAGTAATTGTTTTAAATTGAAAGAATCTCGATCCTACCTCAAAAGTGAGGAATGAATCACAGTTTCTCAGAAACTATCAATCCCCACAACTTCCCTGGTGATATCGAGAGTGAACTTTGACTGAAATAAAATAATTTACTACTCTATTTGATACGTTGTAACTAGAAATTTGATAGCTCAAACTTGGTGTTTACAGAACAATGGTAAATCTAGTTGTGTGTGACTTTGTCCCCTCAATGTGATCTCCTCATTCCTTCATGTTCTCTTGAATCCAAAAAGTGTGTATATGATAGTATCAGTAGAATAAGGAACTTGAACAATGGCAGCTTTTGGACATAGACCGAATACAATGTGAGTAAGAGAGAGATAGTGCAAGTGAACAGAGCTTGACTATGAAATTCCTAGTGGGATTTATTACGGGAATACAACAAAAATGTGCCAAGAGTTTTAGAAACTATCCTTTGTGACTAAACAAAACCTACAACTTTAAATGGATTCTAATCTAAGACTGAAACTATCTTGATTTAAAATGACTTGCATGGAACAACGATGAAACAAGAATGAAATAAGAAGATTGATTGACCTCTAAATAGAAAAGGAAAACTAACAATGGATGCAAAACATGAAACTATTGGAATTCTAAGCAAGAAAATCAAAAATTGAATGATTAAACAGAGAAGGAGAGGGGCCATTTGTTTGAAAACAAGCTGGCTATTTATAGCAAATGCATTCACTAGAAGGTAACTTGGAATTGAACTCTTTTACCATTAAACAAAGTGAAAACACTATTCACTAGGGCAGCCAAAACATAAATGCAAAGCAAAGTAGCTGAAGAAAGTGGATAGAAATTGAAGATTTACATTTGACGTGATCGTCAAAACTTTCTAGAAAATGCGAACAGGACCGCCACCCTGTGCGGTGTCAGAGCATGGATCGCCGCCCTGTCCTAGGCAGCGGTCATGGGACCACCGCCCAGGCAGGGTGGCGGTCTCATCACTTAAGACTAAAATGCAAGAATAAAGGGGGTAGAGGGCAGAATAAAGCACGCGGAGGTCGGGTGAGGCATACGGGATACAAACGTATACTTGGCAAGCTTTTTTGGATCCCGAACACCTTGCGAGGAGACCTGTATCATCATTGGGGTATGTGTAACATCTTTCCGGTGGTGTAGTACCCTACAATTTTGGGTGCGTACAGTACCATATCTCTTCCTTTATTATGTGAACAGTTTAGAGTGGTGTTAGTACGGGAAATAGCTGGTTAGACAATTGTGCGGTGTGATGATCTGGGTATTTTAGTATTGAGAGGAATAGGTGGGCCTACCACCTTAATAATTTTGATAATTTTGTCTTGGATAAGCAACCTGATTCCTTTTAAGATTTACTATCTCATTAGAAATGTTTCTCATAATATTTTTCATTTCCTCCATTTTGGGAGAAGAAGATGATGATGTGATAATGGGAGTTGGTGCCGAATGAGCAGATGGATAATTATATAAGAATGTTGGGGCTTGAACAGATCTTGATACTGTGCTTGTGGAAGGGGGCTATCTCAAGGTACATTGGGAAAGGGGTTCTAAGAGGTAGCTTCTCGACATCTATTAAATTGTTCTCATCTTGAATAACAATATCGTATGCTTATGGTAAGGAATCTCCTCGCAATGATTGAATCATTAAAGAGATATCTGAATTCAAATATTTTAAGGAAAAAATGATGGCCATACCTACACGGGTGTTCTCACTAGAGAAAGAATCCTTTGCCATGTTTTATGAAACCTGGTGTTAAAGTTAGTCATCAGCTCTTGCCATCCTTTCTTGATGTTGATAAGTTGTTGTAGAACCAGGGATCTATCTTCCTTCTCGTTTAATCTTTCCACCAATACATTTCCCACCTAGTCCCAAGTGGCGATAGTATTAGGAGTTAAGGATCAGTAGTAATCTAGATCCTTCCCTTTAAAGGAAGTAGCTACCAACC
Organism: Taxus wallichiana var. yunnanensis; assembly: GCA_018340775.1. Taxonomy (NCBI): domain Eukaryota; kingdom Viridiplantae; phylum Streptophyta; class Pinopsida; order Cupressales; family Taxaceae; genus Taxus; species Taxus wallichiana. The sequence goes on from CM031233.1 coordinate 365,493,913, forward strand.
ACATAGTGACATCTTTCTCCCTGATATAATGTATTGCACATATTTATGCTACGTCATGGAGGTGTTCCTCTGGAGTTTTGAAGTCTTCTCCACTGAATTTAGGAAATGCTTTCAACACGTTGGAAAGAATAGGATTCCACACCATCGCAGGCATGGGTAGGATAAGTGGACTCCCCTAGTTCCATGAGAAGATGAGCCATAAAAATAGGTCTGAGGGTTCTAGTCGACTATGTGAAGGGCCTACTTGGCAGAGGTGTTGAGAGAGTCCGGTTTGGAGGAGACAAAGATCTCTGGATCTATCTACCCCTTCTATTACATGGTGAAGATAGTTGTAAATAGTCAAACACACCTTCCTCCTTTGTTCTCACCCTCATTCGCATTTGTCTTGTAAACTAGAGTGGACAACTTAAGTGCTACTAGAATCGTAGATCTTCGCCGATGAAACATCCAGTGTATATATGTTTGGTCCCACCAAGAGTGCTAGAAAAACTGTTGATGATTATCTTTACAGGATGAATTGTCGTTCATAGGAAATCTTAGGTTATTGGGACATGCGTCCTATGGTAACCTCCATACTTTAAATAAGATGACTCTTCTCGCTCTATGAGCTAAGGTTAGAAGAAAACATAAATAAATGTGAAACTATCTAAGGCGATGCACTGGAATGGATATTTTAAAAGACATGGATAAATACTTAGAAACTTCTTGAAATAGTTTGAAGAGCGTTTTATCATGATCTACTAGTTTCAAAAGTATTTAAGATTATCAAATTCGATGAGGCATAAAGCATGACAACATGTAGATAATAGATGCATAATGAAGACCCAAGGGCATACAACACGATAGATCCTCAATTTATCTAAAACTACTTAGCAATGAAAAGAGAAAGACACAGAAGAATGAAAATCCCATGTGCGAAGGAGAACTATTTATTTATAGAGAAATAGATACATAATGCCGATATGGCACAAATTACAACTTCCTTCTATATCAGAGTCTTGCTAAGGCTAGCCAAATATAAAATGACCGAGTTTGAATCCCTTATGTAGCTATAGTATGTTTTTCTTTATAGTTTCTCTTCCTCTTTCCTCTAGATCGGACATTATTTTATAGATATTCGTGGATCTTGCTCCAATTTCTGGAATCAAAGCTTCTACCTACAACATTCAATTATCTTACATGATCTTCCCTTTCTAGGTCAATATCTCAACTTCCTGTTAGAATTATTTGCACTTGCTTTTAATTCATCCAACTAGCACTACTTAATTCGGTGAAGATCCTTCTCTACCACGTGGAGGGTAGACACTTGTTTGAGGGCCTTTCTTCATGCTTGAGTCTTCCAACTACATTTGGGCGACATGTGGAGAATGTGTGCTTGTTTGGGGGCCTTCTTCTTTATTTTTATTTGAATTGATGCCCAAGCAACATGTAGAGAGCATGTTGCATATTTGTTATGCTTTTGAATTTTCAACCTACCTAGGAAACCTTTTATCGGGAATGGGACACGTGGATACCATGTTGTAATTTTTAAGGTCCTCCCTCTTTATATTTATTTGAAACCGTGCCTGGTGACACGTGGAGAGCCTACGCTTGTCGAGAGAACTTCCCTTTTCCGCTTAATACATTGGGTGTGTCAAAAGGACATGTGGATACCTTCCACGATCAGCTTCATACTTAGTCGATTTAATCTGAGAAAACAAAATAACTAGACATGCACATAAAAATATAAAGGCTCTAACAAAACCTTGTACAAAAATAACTCCATAGTATCACCATAAGTTGCGTGCACATAAGATCCAACAAAGATAACCTTACAATAGTTACCTCTTATCACACACAATTAAACTACATAGATCAATACATATATATAGGGGTGGGGACTTTCCCTTCACCTCCTACACACTTCCCAAAATAGGTCGCATGTTGATAATAGCCATGTGCCTTTACAATAACATGCACACATGAAAGTGTGCTAATAATAGACATCCTATAGTTAACTAGTAGTAATAGTCCTATTTTTAACTTGAACTTATGTATGGCACCTATCAGCCGCTTGATCCAAAATAGCATTTGCGTGTCGCGCAAGTCTTCATCCCGATGTGTGTTCTACACACTATCTCCAAAAATAGCCCATATCCATAAAAATGGCTAAGTCTTGAGTTACATTGTTCTAGCACAAATTTTCTTCCATATCCTTCCGCATCTTCCGAATGCACCTTGTTTTCGTGCATGCATATTTTGTGTGTCTTCTCCTTAGAACAATATTATGTCTTCTCAACATTACCTCACACTAATGTACATTGTCATCCCGACAATAGGAATTCTTCCCGATGTTCCCAAGAATAAAGAATAAGGAATGACAAAATCCAAAAATCCATTGTACAAAAGAATGAACTAAAGAATTAACTTTTACTTTACAAAGACGCTCCTCTTTAATTGGGAGTATCAACTTTGGATATTCACTTTTGATCTCTACCTCCAACATCTATCATTCATCCAAAGTGTGGTCCTTGTCTTTTCTCGGAATGTCCGTAGCAATGTCATCCAACTCGTCCTAAGTAATATTTTCCTTTTCATTTTGTAAAACCTGGACAACATTGGCCATTACAGACATCATTCCTTCAAGAAAATCCATCTTTTGTGCCAGGATTTTTCCAATCTCATCTATCTCCTCTACTTATGGGGGTCCTTTTCTACTATGAGGGCTTGGTGATTTTACATTACTAGTGCCAATATTTCTACACTCCTAACGTTTCATCCTTCATTGCTTTAGAACCTCCTTATCTTCATTAATTTTTCAATCTTATGATCGCTTCTATTGTTGCACACATATTAAGAGTTTGGTATACTTTTCTTAGTTCATCTTTCAAAGTTTGGAGCAATGCCTTATAATGTACAAATTTTCTAATTATTGATGTCTTTGCTCTCTCTTCTTCTTGTTCTACATATTTTGGCATGGTTATTCTAAGTGGCCCCTCTTCTAGCACCAAATCAACTAATGTGTGCACATGATGCATGCGTAAGGAAACTTTTCGGTACTTGATACTCCAAATGAGGCTTGTGCTTCAAAATATGATCCCCAATCTCCTTAGCCATGACAACATATACCTCATTCTTTGTGCGTTCCCATTCCTTCTCTCGCCTTCAAACACTCAATCTCCGTAGTCTTGTCTTTATTATCTTCCAACAACACTCTAATGGTGGTGGATTTATCAATGTTTCTCCGTTCCACCTTAGTCGATACCTTAACCAAGGCATTTCGACCTATTCATCGACATAACAATAGGCTTTATCATTTTGTGTCTGCTTCTGTGGTTCCTTCTTCACCCTACGGGAGACACATGACTTCTCACACACATCAAAGTCCGACTCATCCATATGGGTTTGCATTGACCATGATAGTTGTTTTTTAGTGCACGTAGTGGCCATGTCAGGTCCGTCGTTCCCACCCATATAATTCTTTAAGGCCCATGATGCTCTGGAACCAAGCACGAAAAATTTTACTTGTGTCCTCCATATAGCACATACTTGGCACCACATATTCCTCACTCCTCTTTATTCTTGTCCCCTTAGGAACCTGGGGTCAAGACTTAGAGTCAATTCTTCTAATCCCTAGTTATGACCGGCACATTGGATTACTCATATGCGGTTTTCTCTACTTTCTTCATCCCTTCATCATCACCCTTCACTCCTTCATCTCTTAGTTCCTCTTCATCCTCCGAGTGAACCGATGTTCTAGGCATACTCTCTTCAGACTCCTCTGCCTCCTTATTGAGATTTAACTTCTATCTTCTCTTTTTCTGTAGTTCTTCCTTCTTAGGGGAGATTCTAGGTGATCTTCTTATAGGTTGTGAGGATCCCGTGCCCGGGTCCTTTTTCTTCGAATACTTTTCTAAATTGGCACTCTCCTGGGACTACACCTATGTCCAAGGTGTCTTCTTCTTCTTGTGCTCGTGGTGGAATATCTACGCACTCGCCTCTACTTTTCTATGGACTACCTCCAGCCTCTATGTTCTAAGCCTCCACTATCCTCTTGTTCCTCTTCCTCATCTATTTCAATGTTCGTTGAAGGTTTTGGGGCTGGCACATTCTCCATTGTATGTTTGGCCTTAGGCGGTCCCGGGAAAGAAATTCATTCTCCACATACTTGTTGTTCTCTAGCCTAGGCTTGAGCTGAAGGTATATGAGCATGGATCTACTATCCCCAATAGCCAAACTTACTAGCTTTATATTTATAACATCATAAATGAGCCTCTCAATGTAGGCAAACTGACCTGGATAGACATAAGTCTTTTTGAGGGTATGGTAGTTACAATCTACCTTTTTTTGTTGAAGTTCAATCGATGCACATTCGTAAATATATTGAATGAGGCCGAAAGTAGTGCATTTTAAAGGCATAAGGAATTTTTCACCATAGACTCCACATCTCATCCTTCATGGCAAACCATGTGATGCGAAGTGTTGGTACACCGCAAATTATATTCCTTGCCTACAACTAAAGGTAACTCCTTTGAGATGTGTCACTCCTCCTCAAATGTTGTGTGAAGTCAGTCATACCATAGTTCTACCCTTTTCTTGAATGGGCCACTCATCATTCCTTCACACAAACCTCTACGTGAGGGACTTCTTCTCCAAGGGGTATTCCCAAATTTTGTTCTTTGTCCCATCAGGCACTCCAATTTCTATAAACACCAAAGATAGTAGGATAGCAACAAAACTTATCTTCCATCCTGTGTAAACTTCCTCAATAATTGCTTCTACTACGTAGCCAATGAAGTTGTATATTTATCATTCGATATTTTCTTCGCGACATGTAGCCAAATTGTGTTTACCGTGACCACCTCTCTTGATCATTCACTTGGTAAAGGGTGCATGACTTCCTACACTACAAGATACTTCTTCAATTTATCTATGTCCATTCTGTGTGGACCTTTAGAGTATCCCAATTCCTTGCTAGTGGCCATAATAGCTTCCTTATCATCGCCGATCACTCATAATATCTATCCCTATGCCCATTATTCCAATCAATGTGGCAATCGGGGTTGTTGTGATCCTTACCCTCTGTCCGAAAAATAGAAAAATTCCTCATGGACTCGTATCATAAACCATTGATACAAAGCTTCACGGTTTTCCAAAATAAGGGAGTTCATATAGATAATAAACTCCTACCTTCTTAAACAATGTCTCCCGAGAGTTGTTATACACTCGACATATCATCCACTATGTGCTTGTTGTTAGTCTTCTTACTCAACAAGACATCCAATATCCCCTTGTTGTCGTGTAGTGTGGTGGTTGTAATCACTTATTTTACATTGGAGAATGTGGGAATCCCAATCCCACCCCACTATAACTCCCTCTCGGATATTTTATCTCTAAAAATTGCTTTTAGGAGCAATTTCAACTTCAACTTCCACCTTTTTCTTTCCCCTTGTGCCTATTATAGGTGCTTTCTTTGGTGCCATTGCAAAAATCTTTCCTTTTATCTTCTATGTCAAGTAAGCTCAAACCCTATCTCAAATCTACGTGCCCTAGCTTGAAACCATGAGCCCTAACTCCTTCTCAATGCTTCTATTGTGATCAAACCCTTCACCAATGAGGACACAAGATAATTCCGTGAACAAATCCATTCTCCACACCTAGTTTTGTATCTCTCTCGCACCTCAACATAATTCTCTTGGCTCGAGTCACAATTTAGGTCACTTAAATACTTATGATCTCAAAGGTACAAATAAACCCGCATCACATCCTTATATAAATTTTCAAAAAGGTAGTGCATTTATTTCTCCTTCACCTACCACCAATCCTCTCATTAATAGACCAATTTTCCAATTTCCACGTGGTACACCTTCGCGGCTCAGCTATAACATTCTATTTCCCTTCCTACCTTCTCGGCTATAGACTTCTCTTATGCGTGCTTCCCCGTGCCAAAGTACCTCACCACTACGCCTTCCCTAGTAGTTTTCATGGCCACCGCTTACCTCGTGTTATACTGTCCATTCATTTATTTCCATCTATGGTCTTCTTTAGAAGAAATTTTCTTCCTAGTAGATCCTTTCCTTATTTGAATGCACTTGTAGTAGTATGTTCTCATATTTACCCATTTGTGAATCATAACTAATAACCACCCTACACCAATGGGATGAGACGTCCTCTCGCGCATAAAAATACTTCAAATTGTAATTAGCTTCTAGTGTGCAAATGTGCTTATTACACAAAACACCAAACTAAAGGAACAAAGTATAACGACGAAGAAGGAAATACATTAAAGGAAATATAGAAATGGAAATCTATGCTAAATGGTAATATTGCCTTATTACAAACACCAAGAAGACTTATTTATAAAGAAGGCTTTAGCCTACTCCCATTGAAGTAATTGGGTAACCCTATTCCATCAAGCATCTCCAATTAACAAGCGCGTAATTCAAGAATGTGGTGATAACATACATTCCCAACCAATGCACTTTAAGATTGCGTGGATGGAGCAAAAACTTAGAATCATAAAGAAGTACCATTTTCCCAACCTCAAACTTCTTATTGCCAATGTGCCTGTCATGCCATGCCTTCTCGCCTAGATTTTTCCTAATTTTGACTCTAACGTGTTATGGCACGCCTCTCATCCAACTATATTAACTTGTCAATTATTTCTTCTAATGCCTACTTGTCATTTAGACCTCCAGCGTGCGCAATACACAAATATGGTAACATGAAATCCATTAGTAGAATTGCTTCTGCGCTAAACACTAGTTGAAATGGTGTAGCCTTATTCAACCTCTTGTAGGTTGTTCTATATGCCTAAAGTACAACAGAAACTTTTTCATCCCAATCTTTCCTTCCAACATCACAAATTTTTGTCAAGGTCTAGCTCAATATCTTGTTGAAGGCCTCAACAATTCAATATGCTTAAGGATGATAAGGTGTAGTCTTGTGGTACGCAATCATAAATTCATCCAATAATATCCTGATTGTCTTAATCAAGAAGTGTCTACCCCTATCACTTGTCAAGCTCGGTGAGCATCCATACCTAGTAATAATATTCTCCCATAAGAACATGGTTGTTATAGATGTTTCAGTCCTTTTAGGTGTTGCTTCTACCCACCTTGTAAGATCGTCTATGTAAGTGATGATATAGTGTGATCCAGTTCTACACGTGGCTGGGGAAATAGGACCCATAAAGTCTATAGCCCATTTTTCAAATGGCTTTGCACTAGGAATAGGCCACAAAGACATTTCATCTCTTTGCCTAGGTTTTCCAAGGTGTTGACAAAGTGATCACACGCCTTACAATACTCATACAATCCTTTATAGGAACTCCCACCATAATCCAAAGCAAGTATAATCTTTCACATGGTGGCGTCACCTACATAGTGTCCACCTACAATACACCCATGAGCTTCTTCCAAAATATTTTTGCGATCATGCTCTAGTACACACTAGTGCAATACTTCATCCCTACCTAGCTTGTATAAATCACCATTGATCAACATAAAGGGTGCCACGTGAATTGCAAGTTGTTTCTTTTCTAAGGTTTTTATTCCTTCTGGCTCCATACCTATGTGTAAAAAGACAACAATATCCTCTAACTCGAAAGTGTGTGATGTAACCTATGCATCCGGCATTGTATCTTCAATTGTCTACGCGTCCTTTCCCGATGAATTCTTGATAAGTGGTTTGGGCGTAATTACTTTTTTACCTAGTTTCACCATGACAAGAAAGTCAAATTCTTGGAATAAAATCACCCACTAACATATGCACTCCTATAAAACGGGCTTATTTACCAATTATTTCAATGCCATGTGATCGTATAAAATACAAAGGGTCTTGATAAAAAGTGTTATATGAACTTATGAAGCACGTAGATCATCGACAAGGCCTCGTGCTCTGTAGTTGTATAATTTTGTTCTGCAGGAGTCAACTTTCTACTAGAAAAATAGATTAGATGATCTATAACACCATCCCATGATGAGCTAACATCTGCGCCAATGGCCATGCCACAGTGTCCACATGCACATGAAATAGTTGGATCCATGAGGGAAAATGTAGAATAGGCATTGTAGTAAGTCTTTCCTTTAACGCCTCAAATTTGTGTTGTTACGGTTCTCCCTAATAACGCCCTTTTCCTTTTAGTAAATCTTCCAAGGGCACAAAATCCTTACATATCCTTTTATGAACTTTATATAATACCCTATGTGACCCAGAATCCACACACCTCACTCTAACTGGTAGGCTCCTTCATGCCTATAATAACTACAACCTTTGTTGGATCCACTAACAAACCTTCCTTGCAGATGATATGCCCTAACAAAGTTCCAAAGGGTGTAGCAAACACACACTTCTTGATTTTCAAAGAGATATTTAACTATCTTCATCTTTTAAACATTAAACACAAGTTTTCACAATGATCCTTAACAAGCCCATATACCATCCAATCATCCAAGTAAACCTGCAAGAATTTGTGAATAAAATCTTGGAATGCTTGAACAACTATGCGCAAAAATACAACATGCACATTTTTCAAACTAAAGGGAATCATTGTATATGAAAAGCTTCCCCATTCAGTGGTGAAAGTTTTTTTCTCTTGATCCTCCCGTGAAATTTTGACCTAATGATACCCAGAGAACCCATATGTAAAAGAGCAAATTTCGTGCCCTGCAACTCCCTCTAATATTTCTTGATGAAGGGCATAGGAAAAGGATCAATCACACATGTAACATTCAGCTCCATGTAATCAATACAAATCCTAATCTAACCATCCTTCATTATACTGATTACCATTGAGCTAACCCATTTTGATTCTTTTAGGGGCTTAATGATACAATATTTCAACATTTTGTCAATTTCTTCCTTAAATTTTATGCGCATGTTAGGGTTCATCTTGTAAGGCCTCTTCCGATCGGGCGTGCACCTTCCTTTAGCTTAGTCTTCATTTCTCCTAATGAATCATGCACTCCTTTTTTTTTTATCATGTTATCCCCTATGGAACAAGTTATGGAAATCACATAGTAACTCTCTTATCTTTGTTACCTCATAATCATAGTAATAATATCCAATAATGGCTTCCTTAGGTTCAACATCCATACCAATATTCACTTTCTTAGTCTTCATAGGTTCATGATAGGCCCACTCATTTTTATCTATGCTTTCTAAAACCTCACGTGTCCTTGCTAAATGATCTATATCTAGATATTATACTTCCTCATCATCCACTATGTAGACCATTTTTCCTTTCTCTTTCTTAAAGCAAGCACGCTTAAGTAGTATGACATCTATTTATTTTATTTAATCAAAATGTGCTCCTGATTCTACCTCACCAAATAACTCCTGAATGAGTTCTTCAACATTTGCATTATCTCCCATAGTCAAGCACTTTATAACCCTTAATGATTCTTCCACCAGATGTTTAGTGAAGAAGTAATCAAAAGTATGGGTCATTCTTACAATCAAGTCCTACCCATTTCTAGTTTCCTATGCAGCTTCTACATAAACATACCAAGCACATGTGTAACCTTGCAAAGTGAAATAAAGCTTATACACCCAAAGTCAAAGTGGTAAATCTTCCTACCCCTCTATCTAGGGTCTCTCACACTACCGAACATGGTTCTAAACAGTTGATTACCATTATATATGGAGATTTGAGTAGGCATATTGCTCCTGTAAAACTTGGTTGTTAGAGCAATCCTAACTTCATTCCATTCTATAAGATTATCTCTATGAACCACCCACTAGCACGTTTTTGTCCCACGTAGGGTATATACTAACATATTTCTTCTTTCCACTTGATATGTCCACTACTCCTCCATGGTGCGCAGGAATACCATTGGGTCTCCTTCTCCAAAGGTACCAAGGTACAAACTTTTTACCTATCCTCTTAATACAATGAGGTTGGCTTCTCTATGCAATTGTGCTTCTTACCTCGTGCCCAACCATCTCATAAGTGCCATGTGATAAATTATCACCGTAAATACTTGTAGTATCACTAATAGATCGTGCATCTTCCTACCGGAGGATTCCTTCCTTAGATGGCTCAAGTACCTCTAGATCTCAAATGACGTGCATATAAATCCTGTTTAGGTCTTCTTCACTCAAAGGTTCAACATATGGCATAGATTTCCCATCCACTAAAGGGATAATAACTCTTTATTCCTTGTTCTCAAAACTTATATACCCCTTGTTGAACTATAAATCAACATTATTTGCATAACACCAAGGGTGCCCAAGTAGATCCGAGAAGCCATCGGCCTCTATAAGCACTAAAACCTCAAAGTCCCCAAAGTGAACTTGGATCCCTGTATAGTAATGGATGCATCCTTTAAAATTCCAATTGGAGTGGCCTTATTATGATTAGCCATAAACAATACATTAGAGGATGGTTGTAATGGAGGTATACCCATCTGTACCCATGCATCTAAAGTAAGAACATTCACTTCCATGCCTATATCAATTAATATATTACTCAAAATCCACCCATCCACAACAGCATTTAGAGTTATCTCTTTTTATAATCCAAGCTATGAGGGGGAAGATTAGCATGCAAGATCTACCACCATTCTCAATACCTCCATGTAGATTATTCCCTTTAACTAATTCCCTAACAATGGAATGATATTCTCCTAGCGTAACATCCCGCATACCTCTTTTAAGTCATCAATATGCAAAGGGACCGTCTCTGTTGCCTTCTTTTGCTCAAACTTCGTGATGTTTCCTTTAAACATTGTATTTCACCCGAAGATTTCGAGTACCTCCATGGTCTTCTCGATAAACCTCTTTTCGATGTGTAATATCTAGGTACCTTGCATGTAGAAACTCCTCCTTAGTAATAGTAGGCTTCGGTGTAACGCTCTCTAGCATGTGTAGCTTCAAGTGTGTGCAGTAATCTTCAAAGGTACTACCTCAAGTTCGATGTTATCTTTGACATCCATTGATTGTCCACATCGTGTTGTATTCTATCCATCCCTATGCCCTTGTTTTCTTGTTTGTGTTACTTGCTAAGGTGTTCATATAAATTTGGGCATTCCTCATAGGTATGATTCTTTCCAAAAAGGAACAAGTAATATTATGAGGACATTAACACCTATAGTGGTAAGGAGATCTACATGTAAAACATGTTCCATGAGGGAACTTACTTTGTCTACCACCATGACCTTAACCTCTGAATCAACCATGGTATCCTCATCCTATGCCACAACCTCCTTTAAAATGCCCTTCGTTCCAATCATAGCATGCTTGAGTGTGATCACAATCATGGTGATCACTTTTACCTTTAGAGTTATCTGATACTCTTATCTGTCACACACAAATATCTATGGCATCATGAATCTAACCAATCAACCTGTAATATTTTTTATTGTGAGTCGTGGACTAGAAAATCTTACAATAGCAAGATACATTCTTTCTTATTGTGTGTTGCAATAATGGGCAACGACTTATATCATGGTCCAAATGGCATATCTTGCATTCTAGCAATAATGACTGTACTAACCCGTGAGGACAACTATCCTTAGCGCACCCCTCTACTTCACAATCTATACACCAAATCCCTTTGCGTGTCTCATGTGCTAAATTGGCTGATAATTTCTCCAACTGCTTTGTCATAGCTGCAATATGTGCTTCTAGGAATGGGCTCACTCCAAAGTTGTCTATACTTGACGGCCTCGGTGGGTAATGTTGCTTCAAGTGATTCATGCATATAACTATATGTCTTGTGTGACAATGCACTTCTAAAAGGGGTGATCAAACCCCTCAACGAACCATTGTGTATGATGAATTGCATAGATATCATATGAAAGTTTAGATAAAATTGTTTTGAACCGGACATCATATTCTCACACACTCTTTGTAGTGTCCTTCTTAATATCCTTGAGTGCGCTTATACTCTTCTACTCAAACTCAAGGATATAGAACTCATTAAGAAAAGAATCCCATAATGCTTTGCATAATCCACTCAAGTCGATCAAAGTTCAAACTTTTTGTACCAACTAAGTGTGCATCCCCGCAACATTATTACAAATTGAATTTCCTTGCACTCGAAGCCATGATTCCTTTTATGTTCCACATTATCTCACACATGTGTACATGTTTAACTACATATTCTATTCCCATTTACTCTGGAAGATGAAGTGACATCCCCTTATAAATATTTTGTAGTTATTGAGGACCATGCCCACTTGATCTTGGCCCTCCTGTGTTACCTCTCCCTCCATACTCCCCAGATCCACCAGCACTAGAGCCACCTATTCCCCATGATCCTCAACCTGTAGTCGTAGTAGACTAGTGGATGTACTGCCATGTGTCCCAATAGTGGTACTAAACTAGACTCCTATAGTCTCGCAAGGTGGTACTACTCCCGTGATTGAGTCCAAAATTTTGCACGCTTAATTTTTGTGCCAATGATGCACTTGAAAAGGTTCCTTTGAATAACAAGGAAGATTGTTTCTAGCCATACATGTACTTGTTATGTGATTTAATCATGTTCTCCTAATGTCTAAATTATCTTGTCGACTACCGGTTGTACTTGGATACTAGAAAACCAAACACAAGGGCTAGGTCACGGGTAGATTCAAATGCACGCATGTGGCCCATGTCGTCTTTGTTGGCACTCTTTCATATGAATCGGATGAGGGTTCACTGTCATGATTTCCCAAATGGGGAGTTCCAGATGCTTTGGCTCCATGCCTTCCACGTGAACTTTAAATCCTTCACGAGCCATATCTCTCCTCAACATCATCTCGCACTACAATATCCCGATGTTTCTCTATCTCCCTCTCATGCGCCTCATTATACTTAATATGCATTTCTTCCCTTTTCCTTTCTACCACCAGGTCCACCATCCTTCACCAAACTTGATCCTTCCTCGTGCATGGTGGGGTTTAGCTAGCCACCGCTTTTTCTTCTAATTTCAATGTCACCATCAAGATCTTGATTTTCAGCAGAATTCCTTAAATATAAGTTCCCATGGGATAACGTAAAAACTGGAACTCAACTACCTCCATGCAAGAGTAAGTAGAAATTGAGTACTCCAAAATATACCTATTCAAAAACCACAGTAACCAAGTATCCACGTGATGTGTCCTATTCGAGATCAACATCATAGAGGGTTTGAAATTATTCATGTGCCAGACAAGTGTGGGATACCTCCAATTCCTTTTAGATGTGTAAGCATCCAACCTATCATACATTTCTATTAGAAATATAGTAAAGAATCTCTCATATAAACAGTCATATAGGTTATGTTGCACCCATGTGCATACGTCAAACTTGGATCTAGTGTTGAACCACCATGCATACTCTTCTTCCGGATCTTTTATCCACTCCTCAAAACTTGTTAGGGTTATCTAGTACATCTTCATCACGAACCATCCTCTAAACAACTGAAAAAGAGGCCCCAGGTAATGGAACCAATGATGTAGCCTAAAATCTACTCTAACAATCCAAGCATCTTTGGCACATCACCTGACTAAGCCGATCACTCACCCAAAGCACACAAAGGTACCAAGCCCCTCTTTAGAGTTACTTATGCAAGATGTTAGTGTGATGTAGATGAAACATACTCATATCCATAGTCATAACATTCAACAAGACATAAACCAAATCTAGATCTTATAGAATCATGTATTAAACAATAAAAATAATGATGATGATCATACAAGAACCAATTACGGTCATGTTTAACACTATTATATAGCCAAAATATGCCATTACATTAAATACTATAAAACATAGAAACTTTTACATTATAAAGTATCACCATAAGTCACGTGCGCATCGGATCCAATAACATAACCTTACAATAGTTACCTCTTATCACACACACTTAAACTACATAGATCAATACATATATATAGGGGTGGATAATTTCCCTTCACCTCCTACGCACTTCCCAAAATAGGTCGCATGCTAATAATAGCCATGCACCTTTACAATAACATGCACACATGCAAGTGGACTAATAATAGACATCCTATAGTTAATTGGTAGTAGTAGTAGTCCTTTTTTAATTTCAACTTATGCATGGTGCCTATCATCCACTTGTTCCAAAATAGCATTTGCGTATCCCACAAGTCTTCATCCTAATGTGTGTTCTGCACTCTATCTCCAAAAATAGCATGTATCCATAAAAATGGCTAAGTCCCGAGTTACACTATTCTAGCGCACGTTTTCTTACCTATCCTTCCGCACCTTCCAAATGCACCTTGTTTCCACATGCACATATTTTGTGTGTCTTCTCCTTATAATAATATTATTTCTACTTAATAGTGGGAAAGGGATCCATTACACATGCAACATTCAACTCCCTATAATCCACACAGATCTCTTATCCTTCCATCTTTCTTTATGCTTATCACCATAGGGCTAACCCACTCTAACTCTTCAATGGGCTCAATGATCCTAGATTTCAACATCTTATCAATCTCTTTCTTTACCTTGGTGTACAGATTAGAATTCATCATATAAGGCCTCTTCCTAACCGGTGCGCACCTTCCTTTAACTTTATCCTCATCTTTCCCAAAGAGTGATGTACCCCTTTCAACTCATGATAGCCTCTAGGAAATAAGTCTTGGAAGTCATGCAATAGCTCAATTATCTTTGTAACCTCTGATTCAAACCAATAATCACCAATGATGGCCTCCTTAGGTTTTGCATCTGTCCCAATTTTGACCTTCTTTATTTTCATAGGCTCATGATACGCATGCGCATTCTCATCTACACTATCTAAGACCTCATGCATACCCATAGTATGATCAACATCTAGATTCTCCACTTCCTCATCATCAATCATGTAAACCATCTTTCCTTTTTTTTCTAGCGGGCACTCCCAAGTTGTTCTTCACATGTCTCTTCTTCTTCAAAATGTGGCTCCGGATAACTCACCTCATAATTCCTGAATAATTTCCTCGGCCTTTGTACTATCTCCCATAGTCAAATGCTTCATAACCTATAATTCCTCATTCACTAGAGGTTTAGTAGAAAAATAGTCAAAGGTCTAAATCATACTTGTAGTCAGTTCTTGTCAATTCCTTGTTTCTCTATTCAATTACACATAAACATGTCATGCACACACAACCACACGAGTTAAGTATAACTTATTACCCATAATGAACATGGTAAGGCCTCCTGCCTCTCTATCTATAGTCTCTCATACTGATGAATGTGGTGTGAAGTAGAATCCTTACCATGAAATTCACATGTCTTGGTAGGTGCATTGCTCCTAAGAAATCTAGTAGAGAAGGTAATTATCGCCTCTCGCCACTTTAAAATACTATCCCTACATGCATTCGACCAACGTTTCATTTTCCCATGTAAGGTACATATCAACATATTCCTTATTTCTAATTTATGTGTCCACTTTGGGCTTCCATATTATGTAGAAATATGTTAGGATTTCCTTCACTAGTGTACCTTGGTACTTGGTTACTACCTAAATGCCTAACACAATGCGGATTGCTTATGTGAGTAACTACACTCTTTATCTCATGCTCAACCATTTCATAAGTCACATGTGCCCAGTTGTCACAAGAAACACTTATTGTATCACTCATAGACTATGCATCATCCCATTGAATAACTCCTTCCTTTGATGGCTCAAGTACTTTAGGATCTCTAATGGTGCGCACATAAATTTTGTTCAAATCCTCTTCACTCAAAGGTTCTACATAAGGTGTAACTTTTCCGTCTATCAAAGGGATGATCACATGCTCTTCCTTATTCTCAAAACTGATGTAACCCTTGTTAAATCATAGATCAAATTTATTTTTGTGACACCAAGGGCACTCGAGAAAACCTAGGAAACTATCTGCTTCTGCAAGTGCAAAGACTTCAAATTCCCTAGTGAACTTTTCCCCTTGTATAGTAATAGTGGCATCCTTGAAAACTCCAATCGGTGTGGCTTTATTTTTTTCGCCATATACAACACATTTAAAGATGGCTATAATGGTGGCCTCCACATCTGATTCCATGATTCCAAGGTGAGAACATTCACTTCTGCACATCTATCAATCAAAATCTTACTGAGCACCCATCCGTCAGTAAATGCATTCAACATTATCTCCTTGTCATAATCAAGATTGTGAGGAGGTAAGTTCACATGAAATATATGTCTCTCACACTCAATACCAATACATAGTATCTAATCTCTTAACCATTCCCCTAATAAAGGAATTATGTTTTCTTAGTGCAACAACTTACAAACCTCCTTAAATTCATCAACATCTTTCTGAGGAAGCTCGACCACTTTTTCCCTGCTCCATCTTCCCGCAACTATTCTTTCAAGCATTGTATCTCACCCTGCAAGTTTCTAATAACCTCCATGGTCTCTTGATATAATTCCTTCTGATGGGAAAGATATAGATACTTTGCATGTAATACTTATTATTTTGTAATGATAGGTTTCTGCTTTGGAGTCTCCCACGTGTGTTCTCCCTCAACATGTGTAGTAACCAATACCGGGATTATCTCAGTGGTCAAGTTTTAACTTCAGCATCCACCGATCTTCCATGGCACATTGTACTCTAACCATTCATGCACCCTTATCCTGCTTGTGCTTCTTGCTCAGGTGCTCATACAAATCCATACATTCTTCATAATTTTGATTGTTTGATGTCCTTCAAAGATGCCGATGCTCTTCTGTTCAAACTTAGGTATATAAAACTCTACTAAGAAAGCATCACACAATGTGGTATAGTCTACATAAGTTTGGTTTGGATCATACTTCCTATACCAAATATGTGTGTGCCCTTACAAAGTAGTAGCAAAATGACTTGCCTTACGCTCAGGAGTTGTAATCCCCTTCATGTGCCATAGTATCTCACACATATGCACGTGCTTAGTTGCATATTCAACTCCTTTGTACTCTAGTACGTGAAGGTACACCTCAAAATAAACTTGATGGGGTTGGTGTGGACCATGCCCACTAGATCTAGAACCTATGTTACCTCATGTGTTCCTTCCTCCTCCAGAACCACCAGATCCTAAACCACCTGATCCTCCTCCCATAATGGGCACCAAACCAGAGGATGTACTACTTTGTGTTCCAATAATTATACTAAATTTAACTCTCATGGTATGTGAATTTGTACTACTTCCAGACATAATACCAACATTCTACATGCCCATGTTCTGTGCAAATGACGTGCCAAAAATATACCTCCAACCGAACCCCCAAATAGCACAGATGATGTTTTTGTTGCCATAGATGAATGTGTTATCTTATTAACTCTTGAACTTAAATAAAATTGAAATATATCTATCATTACTCTACCACCCACACTAGCTTTCTTATCAATGACTATTGTAGAAACTAGAAATCCAAGCGTAAGGGATAGGTCATCATCGAGGGATCAAATGCGCACCTACGGTCCTTGTAGTTTCAATCAGCGTGCTCTCATTTGAGGCCAAATAGGTTTCTCTACCATGCTTACCCAAATATGTGAGTACTAGATGCTCGGCTCCATGTATTCTACGTGAGCTCTAAATCCTTTGTGATCCATCTCCTCCGCAATACCAATTTTTCTACAACATCACGTTGCTTCACTAAATCCCTCTCATGTGCCTCATTAAACTTAAGCATCCTTTCTTCTCTCTATCTCTCTACCACTAGGTCTTCCATCTTTCAACACATCTGCTCCTACCCCACACGTGGTGGGGTTTAGCTAGCCATAGGATGCTCTTCCAAATCTAGAGTCACAATCAAGATCTTAATCGCTAAAGGGATATAACATAAATAAGATCCTCTAGGTTCGCACAAGAACTGGAACTCAACAACTTCTAGATAGGAATAAGGAAAAAACATACTCTAGTGTATAGCTATGTAGAACACCACTCCACCAATGATCTACAATGTGTGTCCAAGTCAGCAAAGATCATGAAGATTCGGAAATATTCTCGCATCTAAACAAGTGCTCTATACCTCTAATTCCTCTTTGATGCATATGCTACCAACCACTCATACATATCTATAGGAAATAGGAAAAAATATCTCATAGAGCTCATGATATAGATTCTGTTCAACCCACGTGTGTGCATCAAATTCAGGTCCAGTGTTAAATCTATGAGATAAATCTTCCTTTAAATTCTCTACCCAATCCTCAATGTTGGCCAAAGTCAACCGGTATGTCTTCATCATGCAACATCCTTGAAAATATCTTGAAAAGAGGTCCCAAAATTGAAACCAAAATTTAGTCTTTTATTTTACCAAACACCAAGGCATGCTAAAGCACATCACCCAAACAGATTTGAGCACTCACCCAAAGCATGCAAGGGTACCAAATCCCTCTTTTATGGTAGATTTGTCGAGTTAACATGATAAACACACATATAAACCAGGTCCATAACATCCTTCAAAAGTAAAGTGTAAATAGATCTAGATCACAACCATATGTAAGAATGGACTAAACAAGAATCAAGATCCGTTTTACTATACAAGATCCAGAAACAAATATGTCAATAATCAATATCTAACCATGTATATCCATTGTATTAATTACTTCCAAACACAAGCTAAATACATACATAAGAGTATCATCATAGTCACATGCACTCATAAACCACCACCATAACCTTTCAAAGCATTCATGAATCTACTAAAACTATGCAGATAATACACACACACACACACACACACACACACACACACACACACACACACACACACACACACACACACACACACACATATATATAGGGGTGGGGACTTTCCCTTCACCACCTATGCATCCTCAAAATAGGTTGCATGCTAAGAATATCCATGCACCACTACAAGATAAATACAAAATCATGCAAGCTCTTCTAATAATATATATCCTATAGTTAACTCCTAGTTCAGATCCTATTATTAGCTCAAAACACTTAATGTCCTTCGATTCTATACTCATCCCAAAATAGCCTTGCGCATCCCCAAGTCTTCTTTCCTTTGTGTGCTCTGCACTCAATCCAATTTTATCATGTACATACAAAACAACGAAGTATTTAAACTATCACTTTCCTAGGTGCGACCTTCTCTACTACACTTTTGTGCATTCCTACACGCCCCATGTCCATGCGCCAAAACCTTATGCACATTCAAGTACTTAGATTGTAATTCATCAATCTAACAATAATGCTCCATCTCATGCTTCTCTACGGAGACTACTCTCCTTTCCCATCCCACTTATGGGGAAGGTGAGACAATTCTTAGCCTTCTTTCTATGAGGGAAAAACATCCGATACCCAAAATGTTGTTGATGCAAGTTGTAGAGAGGATCTTGATGGTAAGATCAATTGTCTCAGCAATGAGGTCAATGAACTTTAGGACAAGCTTCAAGACTTCAATTAAGAAAAGGATAATATTCAAACTGTTAAGATTTTTTCTAATGACATTGGTATGAAGGTGTCTAAGATTGAAAATTATTTTTAAAACATTAGAGCCGAGCACTGTGATGTTCTATACATCCTTACGGGCACTATTGACTCCCTTTCACTCATTACTAATCACCTTGAAGACCATAAAGGGAAGGATAAGTTTAAGAATGAAACAAACCTCAAAGAGATCAATAGGGGCTTATAAACATCAAGAAAAATTTCCAAAAGATCATGAAATAGTCATTTGGTTGTTGGCTCTCTATTCTTTGTTGGGTTCTTATTGGGTTTTTGCTACTTTTTTGCTAACATATTGTTGTGTTTCTCATCTAATAGTTCAAATTTGCATATAAGTCACCATCAAGGATTCCATTTCCCATGGGATATTAATTTCTCCATTTAGTTGTGTATAACCTTGATCATGATGTGAAAATTTATACAGTTGTGATATCTCTAATTTAATATGGGAATGAATATTGTAACTTGGTTCTTCTCCTATAAATCGATTCTTATTGTGGCTTTGAATCATATTTTTACATTAAGGGAACTCTTCCTTTCTTAATTTTGGCATGCATCATGGGACGGAAGTCCTTTCTTAATGAAAAAATATAAAAAGACTTTTAACATCATTTACATATGGATATAATGGTTCTTTAGGAATGGTGTATATATTTTTTTTAGTCCCATTCATTGGAATTACAATAATAAAATCATAAAGATGTGCTTCCATTTGATTGTAAATTTTTTTATCATCATGTTACCATCATACACCCACTTATTTCCAATCAACACTAGATAATGTGTTTCATTTGTTTTCATATCTATGACTTCAAAATATCCTTTCAAACATAAGTCTCCTACCTATATTTCAATGTATTCTAATTATCCAATTGGGACTACTCTTCCATAGTCTACAAGACTAAGTGTAATTGGATTGTATTCCAAAGAAGAAGCTCCCATTACTTCCTAAGTGGATCTTGGAATCATGTTAACGGTGCTTCCAAAATCAAACATTGTGCCTCTTATCTCATAATCTCATAAAGTTACATTTAATGGGGTTTCCATGTCCCAGGTCTTCGTAGTTATTACATACCAGACTGGTTTCTTCATATGCAAGTATTTGTCTGATACACTTTCTAATAAGGTTTCTACGTGAGATATCTTCATTGTTAAATACATTCACCATGTTTAACAAGTATTACAAAATGATGAATACTCTATTTTTAATATTCTAATCATTTGGCCATAAATTTGAGCTTCTGCTGCACCTATGTTTTACGCAGCACCCTCCCTATTTTGAATTGATTGGAGTAACCTTTTATCTTCTTCCAACAACACCTTTTCTTTTCTTAGGTCGAGATAGGTATATTTGTGTGCATGAACTATGTCAGCCTCTATAAGAATATCCTCATGCTCCAAGCCTTGTTCTTTCCTCTGTGTTCATGTAACAACTTAAATACTGCCAATTTCTCTAGGTACTGCATTGATCATCTTGAAATTACACATTTTCTTTTCTTTTCTTTATTTCTCCAATATGTGATAGTATCAATATATCATGATGTGCTAGCACCTTGCAATAAGTGTAGTAAAACCCACTCATTATTTGAAGGAAAATTTTACGAAGTAATACGGGTCTCCACAAATATAACAAATCACTCCTTTTTTGGGGGTCTGGTTCTTGTCTTCCTTTTCACACGGTAACATCCTTGTTGCACTCGGTATGGTCTTGATGGTACATTATAATTTTTATTTTGGCCTTAATATCCTCCATATTGCTCTTATGGTGAAGGCATCTTCCCATGTGATTTATGAGGAGAAGGATGTTCCCACCCCATGTTGTTTTATGGAGATGGTGGTGCCCAACTCAAAATGGTTTAAGGAGATTATAGGATCCATTAAAAAAATTGGGGTGAGGATGGAGCTAATTATGCAATTATCTTTAGTGAGGTAGCCATTTCCATTTTTGCTACAACATTTTGTGCCTTAGGTTTCATTTGAGCTTGTTCTACAAAAATATTTCTATAGACACCTATAGTTTGATCAAAGAAACTTTATTACTAAAATTACACTAACTATTCTAATCCCCATTAATTAACTACATTATGCTAGTTAAATAACCCGCCTAACTCTCTCTAAACCCCTAAATCACAGTAATACCCTTCTAGACAACTTCCATAAGCCTATCCCTATTAATTAAGCCACTTAGGGTTAATTAATCCCCTTTCACTTTCTAAAAGGCACTTACCTTTCTAAAAGTGCATTTCACTTTCCAAAGTCCATTTCATTTGGATTTTGCCTTTTGGGCCTTTTTGTCCCAAATACATCCAAAATATCCTTTTCTTGAAATCAGAAAACTATAAATAGACCTCTACCCCCTCTCACTTTTCCCAAGAACACTTCTCCTTCTTTAGTATAATTATAGTATTTTCCTAGGATATTGAGTATTTTTCCATTGTTATTGAGCTATTATCTTTCATTGCATATTCCAACTCAAACTTGAGTAAATGAGGGGAACCATATGGTCTTGTAGCCATTAATGGCGAGCCTTCACTTTCAAACCCTTGAGCATAAAACAATCAAATTTGATTGCTAGGATCTTCATAGGTTCATATTTTGTAGCATTCAAAAGAGTTATAGAGTAATGTATTCATCTTAGTTTGATGTTTTGTCATATTTATAATGCATGAATAGGAGTAGCACTTGTTTATCTCTTATCTTGATGGTTCATAGTTGAGTTAGTAAATATTTGAGGTTTCTTTAGTGTTCTAGCCTCATTTCTATAGCTTTTCTAACTTATACATGTTCACATATGGCACGCTTGGTGGGACCTTACTCCATGGTCTCTAGAAGTTATTTTTCAAGATTTTTACTTCAAGTTCTAACCATTTTCATGCATTTTGAAGGTTAACTAGTGTAGTTTCAAGCTTTTGATAATATTAAAAGTAGTAAATCTTCCTTTTACATGCAGATTTATTGGGTTTATGTTAGAAATTGAATTAAAAGGAAAGAATCTAACTTGTTTACAATTTTAGATTTCTGTTTCTTGTCATTTTTGTGGTTTTTCAGGCCCACACGCAGGTGTTCTAGAGGGGTGCACATACACCAAAAATTGTGTGCACTGTTTAAAAGCACGCGTACATGTTTACAAGGATAGGCACACATTTCCCTGGCCGCACACATGTTACCTTATATTTTTGACCCCTATCAAGAATTTAACCAGAGTCACACATATGTCATGAACAACATGCATATGTTTGCATGCACACACATACACCTCTTAGGGTGCACATGATTTTATTAAATCTTTGTGTTAACGAATTTTTACCTTACACGCGCATACATTTATACTCGCGTGCACATACTCGAAGGGTGCATGGGTGTCATTCTTCTTGTGCACATGTTAATTGCTGACTTTTTTTCCACAGAGCTGCACACTTGTCATTTTAGGTGTGCACATGCTACTTTATGTGCGCACATTTCATAAAGGATGTGTAAGCATTTTTGTTTGAAATCAAAATTTGGTCCGACACTTTGCAGGTTTTTATTGATACTAATCAGTGGTTTTGCAGGTTACTTTGATGATATTGTAGTTTTGTGCTAAATTTATTTAGTTGAGTTGATTAATGGTGCATTTTTTTATAAGATTTGGATTGTGTATGCTCTTCCCTCACACCTTCTAGGTGATCTTGGGAACCAAAAATGATTCAATATCTTTCTATGCTTTTGAAACACTTCACTAAGCTTTCTAAAAAATTAACTTCAAAGTTGGGATAAAAAGAACTTCCCTTGTGCATTTTTACTTAGTTATTTTCTATTTTTACAAAATCTAGTAGGGTTTCACATTGTGTATGCTCTTTCCATGCATCTTAGAATGATCTTGGAAATCAAAAGTAATGTGTTATCCTCTTTCTATGATGTATGATCGTTTGGAGAATTACTAATCATTGTGTGAAGGTCCATATCGTGTGTTAAAGAATCAGAGTCTAAACGAAGGCTAACTCATTTCTTGTAGTTTTCAAATGGTGTGTGACAAAAATAATATTAAGATCAAAAGATAAAAAAACACACCATATTCAAAACACTTAATTTGCAGGTTCAGATAAGGGTACGTCCCATCCACTTTAAACTAGGAGAAATTCCCTTTGGCATAAGCCTTAAGCTATAACAAAGGGGATGCTCCTAGGAACCCCAAAGTATTCCATGCAAGAGGGAACCTTGTGGACAAAAAAGGAAGCACCCCACTTACCCACTTGACTATTTTTTTACATTTGTGAGTTAGAGTCAAAGTTATCTGTATAGTGACCCCAATAAGAATACGCGTGAATGCATTCATTTCTCATCGTATTTGAAGTGGGTAAAGTAAAGCTCAGATACTCCAAGGGTTACTCCTTGGAAAATCAAGCTTGCAATAGATAAACTTGTGACACCTAGTTGAGAGAACCACCTAGGAAATCCATATCATCTTGGAGCCCACTTTGTCGTATCAAGCCATCATGTTTTATAGAGCTCTCACAAAGTGACAACTTTCTTGGAGTCAAAACCTTGTTATTTAAACAAGGTGAGAGTCCACTTAAGTTGAAGCTAAGTGTTATTCATCATGGGACCTACGACGTGTTACTTTGTCTTAGTTTTCCACTTGTCTTAAGACAAGGTGAAACTCTATTGAAGTTACACTTAGTTTGTTTCATCATCACTTGATCTACACCTTTGCTATCTTATTGTCCATTTTAGGATGAAAGATAACAACACACACGAATACCACTAGAATAAACATGTCCACCAATTTTTATTCTATTTTTATAACTAGGTTGCAAATGTCGAATGCAAGTGTTGAAAGTGTGAATGGTACGTGCTCATATTCTAGTAGGCACTTGTCTAAAATCCCTATTGAGACACACTATCATCATAGTTATGCTTGATTCATCTTTTTATCTCCCTTAGACATCTTACTTTGTCCACATTACATCAAAACAATTATGATACTTAAGCCTCGTTCCTTGTGAATGTGATCTAAGTATCCGTATTATGGTGTTACGTTATCTACATCTTAGCAAATCCTTAACATACTTAACTTAGTTTTATCTCAAACATTACCTCAAATATTGAAGAGTGGTGGTTACATTGTTTGTGTATCATATCCATATTATTTTGGTGCTAAAACCTTGCTTTCTCTTGAAACTTGGTTAACGTACCTTAGTAGTATTGTTACGTTGCTTACATATGTAATTTCTACCTTTTAGGACTTAGGTCTTGCTTGTTTCTAAACTTGTTGTAGTATCCTTTGATTGGGAGTCACATCTACCCCTTGCTAATACTTATGCCACATTCATCTTAAACTTGACATAATTTTTTACATCGAGTTGATCATTTATACGTCAAGATACCGTTGAGAAACATAAGGTGTAAATTGTTGGTTGATTGACTGGTTTACTCGTAGACTTGCATTATTATTCCTTATGTGATAACAATTACATAGACTTATATCTAGGAAAAATCATTGATTATTGAAACATTGAGACTTTAGGCAACTCATACCACATTGTACCTAGGTTTATTACACCTTGATTACACTTAGAAAAAACCTAGTATAGAAGAGACTAGTGATGTCACCTATCACAAAAATGGCATCTAAGAGAGTTGAACGTGAATTAGAGTTAAATCCTTTTAGCACAAACTATCCCTTTAGTGGTCACAACTTAGGTCCCCTCTTTTCAGAGGTTAAAGACATAAAAGTATTAATTGACCATAGTGGGGATGATACTGATTCGTTTGAAGAGCAACACACCCTTGATCTCACTCACTTCAATGAACTCCTATTCTATAATAGAGATCAAGTACTCGCACAAGTCCTAGAACTAGGAGCCAAATTACCACAAGAACGTGAAGTGGATATCAAAACCATTAACCAAGAGGAAGAAGAGCCATAAATACCTCCCCTTATCAACATGGATAATCCTTTTGATGGAGGATATGCTTCCACTTCTAGTGTTCATAATAAAAAATTTGAGAGTGAAGAGCCAAAACTAACATATTTTTTCTTGGAGACCACACTTTAAATTCTCGAGTAAATTTAGTATTGAATGTGAACATAAGGAGTTACCTCCTCAATATGATGAAGAATATGACCCTCAATCTGAAGAAGATGTTATACATATGACAGAATCTTTGAATCCTAGTAAAAAGTTAGCAAGCTTAGGTTCTTCGAGAAAGAATAAATGTAGGTAAAAACTTAAAACCAAATATGGTGAATTTCACACCAAACCTTACAACGATGAAATATTAAAGGTTAATCAATTGAATATACCATCATCCCCTACGAAATATAAACTCATTACACAAGAGTTGCAATCCATGAAAAACATGCTCACAACCCTCCAAGAGAGTAATGTAGGCCATAGTAAAAGTACCAATACAAAGAACTATGTCCTTATCTTCAAGAGAGACATGTTATGAGTGTCATTCCCTAAAAACTTTGATTGTCCTAAATTTGACAAGTATAAAGGTAAAGGTGATCCTCGTGATCATATTAAATACTTCTACATGGATTGCTAGGAAGTAGCTTTTAGTGACAACTATCTCATATGTTTTTTTCCCTCACAGCTGAGGAGGAAAAGTGCTAGAATGGTTCCTCCACATACCTAAGGGAACGATCACAACATGGCCCGTGCTAGCTGAAAATTTTGTGCGTCATTTCTCTTTTAACATGGAGAGTGACATTACCATGGTAGATCTTTGCAATGCAAAACAAAAACCAAATGAGACCTTCGTTGGTTTCTTACAATGATGGCGGGGGTTAGCAAGTCGTTTCCCTTGTCCCATTCGGAAAAGCAAATGGTCAGCATATTTGTTCCAAACTTGAATCAAGACATATCCTTTCATCTACAAATGCACTGCATCACTAAATTCAAAGAAGTTATTGAGAAGGGAAGCCAAATCGAGAAGACTCTCACAATGAAAGGAATGATCAAAATCCCTTTTCGGAAGAAAAACACTATTCTAAATCAGTAGACAAAATAAATTTCTTCAATAAGAACAAGAATGTCATTAGAGATGACATCAAAGACTCCAAAAGAGTCCAAGTTGTACAAAATGGTCCACTCTTGAAGCTTACACAAGGACCTCACCCAAAAGTGCCCCTGAAATGAATGTTTACACCTTTAACGGAATCATTATCTACCATCCTTAAATAGTTAGATGTTGTAAACATGGTGCAATATCCAACCAAAAAGTACCTTATCTAGATGATGCACCTAAATTAGTATGGTTCAGGGAACATGAATATTGTGACTTTCATCGTAACAAAGGACACAAAGCGATAGATGTCCGAAGTTGTAAAATTTCATCCAAGACCTTATTAAAGAAGGCAATATTGAGGTGGATTCACCTAAATCGGGACAAGGTCCTAATGAGAAGATGGGAATATTCAAACACCCTTTTCCCAAACATGATAAAAAAGGAAACAATAAGCTAGATCAAGGTCAGTCCTCTAATGACTATAGAGTTTTAACTATGTGTATCTATCAACCGATAATCCCTTTGATTCCCTCATAGGTTGTATTCGTTCATCTAGTGAACAAGTAAACACTATTAGGATCTTAGGTAACAATTGCATTATGGGCATGTGACGTGCTTACTTAGTGATCCTGGAACCTCCTCTACCTATCCCTCAAGAAGGTCAGTATGACTTATTAGAACAATTGGAGAAAACCACGACTAAGATCTCAATCTTAGACCTTCTCAAAATCTCAAATTCTCATAAGAACATACTATATAAAATGCTTCAGGGATCAGGAGTATCCATAGATGTAGATCCTACACACCTCCAAGAAATGGTTACAAATATTAATCCCAATGACTATATCTCTTTCGATTAGAATGAAATCCCACATAACAATCCTGAACACAACTTACCTTTATACATAAATGTATTAATTACATGTCATAAGATAAAAAGAGTTCTTGTGGATGGTGGATTTGGTTTGAATATTTGTACATTGAATCTTGTCAGGTAGCTAGGCCATACGTAAGATTTGGATGCTAAGACCATTATGATCATGGCTTATGATAATGAAGAGTGTGAGTCAGCAGGTACCATAGTGATCCCAATGGAAGTGGGGCCAACATATCATGATACAAAGTTCCATGTCCTTGACTTGGACCTTCTATATAACATGCTCCTAGGTCACCCATGGATTCATGCCATGCATGCCATTCCTTCGACCTTCCATCAGTGTATCAAGCTATGTCATGGAGGACAAACAATCACCATCCTAGGTGATCCAAAACCATTTACACATTGTAGAGAACTGCACATTTTTCTCGTGCAACATATGAGTGTCCTTCTGCCGATATTGTTGTCCCATTAAAACTGAGGCTATGAAGGATCGTATAGATCCAGATACATTGACTCCTTGCAATCATAATTTTCCCTTATTAGTCAATACATTTACTTCATGGGAAGCAATGTTTGGAAAGTATGGCCAAGATGATAAATTTGATCTTCAATAGGCCCTTTTGATATATGATATTTCAGTGTCACCTAAGACATATGGTAGACCATATTTCTAGTTCAAAAGCACTATGGATAGTTTACCTAAACCCATTGAGATGTTTGTTCCTAGTGGTCTCTTATCAAATGAGAAGATGTTAGGTACACCTACTAGATGGGTACCTGAAGGAACGATGGATTCATGTCACCAAACTCCACAATATATTAAAGGTCAGTGCATGATGCACATCATGGGGTATCAATGATTTGGATGCGGCCTAGATGCACAAGGTAGACTAGATCCTGTTCCACTTCCCCCTCAGAATTATAATAAACATGGCCTTGGCATCAAACCTTATAGCGCTCCACCCTTACAGATAGATGCTACCTCTTCTAAATGTGAGGATAGCTCATCTCATTCAGACAATGACACAAATACCCAATGTAGCTTATACGAGGATCTTTCCTCTACCAATCTGTTTCTAGATTTAGTTATCTTCACCCTTTCTGCATCCAATTCCCAAGATAATTATCAAGTCACCCTTGTATATCCCGACCTCATTGATTGGGATCAACAACTTCATATGCCGGTTGATTTCTTTGAAAACAATGAGGAAATCGTATAATTCATGGGACTTAGAGATACCATTCCAAAAATGATCATAAGAAAGGTTTCTCCATTAAATTGGACGCATGCACATACTTTGGGGAAGAAGCATAATTTTTGGTTTCCTAAACAAAAAAATTTTAATCAAGGGAAAAAAATACTACAAAAAATCCTTGTAGAAAGAATAAGCATAAGTCCCATAGTGAAAACCTCTTTGAGGCGCTTGTGGATGAACAAACGGAAGAATCAATGGAAAAGGTAGTTCCACCATGTGAAGATAAAACTCTCTTTGAGCCACCTATAGAAGTGGATCTTACTCTCCCCCTTGATCCTACACGGATGGAGGATGCATCAAAAATGTTAGTTGAAGAGACAATCAATGTCAACATCGGGTCAAAAGAGGATCCTAAAATGATAAAGTTGGGAGCTTCACTCTCAAGACAAGAACAGAAAACCTTCGTAACACTATTACAAGAGTTTGCAAACATATTTTCATGGTCATACATAGATATGCCAGGTTTGGACCAGTGTTGGTCATGCACAACCTTATTATACACCCATATGCCAAACCTATCAAGCAAAAACTAAGGAAGATGCACCAAAAATTTCACTACTTATCAAAGAAGAGCTGGAGAAACTATTAGTAGTAGTTTTTATCAAACCTATTGACTATTCAGACTAGATATCTAACATAGTCCCAGTCCTAGAAGAAGCCATTGACATCAAAATATGCACCGACTTCAGAGACATCAATAAATCATGTCCCAAAGATGACTTCCCCTTACCCAACATCAACATGATTATCGATTCAACTGCTGGTTATGAGATGTTGTCCTTAATGGATGGATTTTCAAAGGCTATAACCAGATCAAGATTGCAGAGGAAGACCAACATAAGACTACTTTCATCACCCCTTGGGGGACATTTTTCTATCAAGTAATTCCTTTTGGACTCAAGAATGTCAAGGCTACATATCAACAAGAAATGACCATCATCTTCCATGACATGATGAGTGACATCATGGAGGATTATGTGGATGATATCCTAGCAAAATATAAGACTAGAGAAGAGCACCCAAAAGTGTTGAGGTGTATCTTTCAATGCCTCTCGAGATTACAAGGTTCGTTTGAATCCCAAGAAGTGTATCTTTGGCGTACAATCAAGAAATTTATTAGGTTTTATTGTCTCACAAATATGGATAGATGTAGATCCTGCCAAGGTTGCATCTATTACAAAGATGCCTTCACACATGAACCTTAAACTGTTAGGAATTAGAGAAAAAATATGCGGAAACAATTCCTCAAACCACAGCAGTATGAAACTATATAGAAAAATTATACATGTAGAAATATAATAGCATAAATAAATAATGCACAAAAGAAGACAAGACAAGATTTAACATGGTTCACCCAATGTGGGCTACGTCCACCAAGAACTTGCTTAGATTTTACTATCAACAAGAGTAAAAAAACTCTCACAATCTTCTCTCAGTTATGAACTCAAAACAGAATTCCAAAGATGTTAAACCACATCTAAACCACAATTGACACCCAATTGCTTAACCTTGATCACTCTTGATCACCTCTTGATCACTAAGACTCAAGACCTCTTGAACACATAAGATATCTTCAAGATACCCTAACACCTCTATTTATAGGATTACAATCCTTTAAGAAGTCCAAAATTCAACCCTAGAAGTTTGAAATTCATGACCTTTCATCTTCCCACGGATGGAAAAGAAACTGTCATCACCATTCATCTTCCCACGGCTGGAAAAGAAACAATCGTGACCTTTCATCTTCCCAATTCGAACTCCACACTTCAATACTAATTTGAGAAGACCAAAAACAAGCTCCACACCCCAACAATCTCCCACTTGGAGATTGTTCCTACTGAGAAAAGTTCTCAACCCTTCATTATCAACCATGAAGGCCAATCAAATTTGAACACAACTTCAACTTCTCCCTTGTGACCACCTTGGTCATCATATCCATAGGATTCTAACTAGTATGAATCTTTTCTAGCTTCAACTTATCTTCTTCCAAAGTTGCCCTGATGAAATGATATCTCAACTGAATATGCTTTGTCCTAGAGTGAAAAGCGAGTTCTTCGCCAAATGAATAGTGCTCTAACTATCACTCTGTAGTCTCCTAATTTCATACTTATGACCCAGCTAATCAAGCAAATTTTGTAGCCAAATCTTCTCCTTTTTTGCCTCTCGTGGCAGAAATATACTCATCAAACATATATGTGCCCCTAAGGCATGCACATGCATTATCTCCCCCCTCTAAATGCTAATAAATGACATTAAATTCTCGAAATTAAAAATATGGATAGGGGACTCACGTCAGGTCCATTATTCGGCATCCACACATACTCTCATATGGTGTCTGCTCACATCGTATGCCTCTCGAAGTCTCTCCATCTCTCCTCAAGGTCGAGAAAAATTCATTAGTAAATAAACAAAGGGTCACTATCAAATGAATTACTCATGATGCTTTTACCCCCGAGAGGTATCTCGAGAGAGGTATATGTGGTCATTTTGACTCTGCCATGATGGCGAAATGTATGATTTACCCACCGTGATCATTCTAACTTCCTCTATTACCTATCGTGATAATTATTTTTATTAAATAAATATTTTTGACCTATTTGCTTCCCGTCAGGCATATTTTGCTACTTGGAGCCCGTTTCTTCTCCCTAGGGATTTTTTCTTATCCTCAAGTGATCTCCCCTATTCCAAAATTCTTCTAAAAATAAAAAATCACTAAACATTAAATAATCAAATTCTCAAAAAAATTAAAAATTATCAAAAATCCAAAAATTGTAAAAATTTGAAAATTGACAAATTTTGGTAAAAAGATCATACATTGCTGAAATTTTTGTCACACACATGGTATTCATCTCATATCTTGCTTGCAATTTCACATGTTTTTGAACCAAATGAATTTTAGATCATCTAGATCTACAACCATTTACAAAGTTAGATTGCTTGTTTTGTCTATACTCTGGGGCACAACGAGTTGCCTAGTACTATTTTGTAGTGCACAATGCTTTCTCATTGGACATTGTGTCCTTCATCAATTCCCCTCATGTATCCTTTCTTGGGGCACCACTTTTAACCCTTGTTGTTTATCACGAACATATGGGAATTGAATCTCGATAACAAAACATTTGTTCAACTATCTTGAATGTTGTTGGTTTGAGTATTTGTATTTATATTTGTACTTGTTTACCTGTTAGATCAGCTTGTTTACTTCTCATATTGTATTGCATTGTGTATATTACATGGAGTTGACATTTTAGCAATGGATAATTGTTTGTATTGTGGCTTTCATCTCAGTTTACACTTTTATCGTATGTTTACATTTTTTATAAGGACCAATGATGAAGATTTCTAGTAATGTGATGAAATAAATATTGTTTTACACAGAACTAGATCGTTGATAGCTTAGTATCCCTTCCTTGTTATTTTTCTTCTATATCCCCTTGCTTTCTTCTTCCTTATTCTACTATTTCACTTGGGGCATCTTATCCCTTCTATCTAGTTCCTTCTTTTTTTTCGATCATCGATCGACCTCTTCCATCACCCCATCGACACTCGAGGGGTATCCGCCACTCTACTAATTTCTCTTCCACTCCTTCAAAAAAATGTATTGTTTGTGTTTTTCTACTTTCTTTTAATTTCGTAGCTTACGCCACCCCAAAGAGGGGAAAATGTAGACACCTATAGTTTGATCAAAGCAACTTTATTACTAAACTTGCACTAACTATTCTAATCCTCATTAATTAACTACACTATGCTAGTTAAATAACCCGCCTAACTCTCTCTAAACTCCTAAATCACACTAATAACCAAGGTATAAATGGCTTCACAAGCCTATCCTATTAATTAAGCCACTTAGGGTTAATTAATCCCCTTTCACTTTCTAAAAGGCACTTACCTTTCTAAAAGTGCATTTCACTTTCCAAAGTCCATTTCATTTGGATTTCACCTTTTGGGCCTTTTTGTCCCACATGCATCCAAAACATCCCTTTCTTGAAATCAGAAAACTATAAATAGACCTTTACCCCCCTCACTTTTCCTAAGAACACTTCTTATTTAGTATAATTATAGTATTTTTCTAGGATATTGAGTATTCTTCCATTGTTATTGAGCTATTATCTTCCATTGCATATTCCAACTCAAGCTTGAGTAAATGAGGGGAACCATGTGGTCTTGTAGCCATTAATGGTGATATCTCACACTCAAACCCTTGAGTTTCAAACAATCAATTTTGATTGTTAGGATATCCATAGGTTCATGTTTTGTAGCATTCAAAGAGTATAGAGTAGTATATGCATGTTAGTTTGATGTTTTGTCAAATTTATAATGCATGCATAGGAGTAGCTCTTATTTATCTCTTATCTTGATGGTTCATAGTTGAGTTGGTAAAGTTTTTTAGGTTTCTTTAGTGTTCTATCCTCATTTCTATAGCTTATCTAACTTATACATGTTCACAATTCATAGTAATTTCCTCCTTTAAATCCATCAATGCTCGATAATATTTATTTTCATGGTTCGTGACCTTGTGAAAAGGACATACCGCATATTGAGGGTACCTCATATAGTGTTTAAACAAAGGAAAATTATTAATTGCATGTCTAAATATTTTACAAACATCACAAAATTTGTTTTTCCCTCCAGATTTCATGTTGTGAAATTCATTCTTATGATGTCATTCCTCCCCTTAATCTACACACCATATACTAAGTCTAGGATTCTTTCCTTCCTATAGTTCCTCTATTCTTCACATTAATGCATCAATATTTACTTCTTTTTTAAAGCTAGGATTACTATTATCTCCATAGTCCTCAATTTTTTCCACTCTTATAGTTTCTTTAATGGCTTATACTTTGGTTTTAAAATTTGTCTACACAATTGCAAACCGTATTTTACTACGTAATCCTTTTACAAACCAAAAAATTTATACAACTCATCAAAATTAAAATTTACTTTATTCATGACATATGAGAATATCAAGTCATATTTTGTGATTGTTTCTCTTGGTATTTGTTTTATTTCTTTCAAATCTGAATTGTCTCCCCGAAACACTTGTTTCTTTTGAATTCATGAGTTAGAGATTTGTGAATATCCTGCAAATTTTGTGAACTCAACTTTCTTGAGTAGATGAATTCCAAGGATCTTCCTTCAGTGCACCTATTAGTTCACATTTCTTGGTATTATCATTGATGACTCCTTTTGTGCCCCATCACATGTCACAAGTCAACAAGTAATGTTCAAGGTCTATAGTCCATCATACGATGTAAAATTGTATATGATTGAAACAATGAGCCATTATTCTTCATATTCCTAATTGATATTCCGGTTGAATTTTCACATCAGGAAATCTCAAACTCTACCTTGAAATCAAGTGCACTTCAAGTTGTCTCCAATACTTGTATGGGTCATGATAGATTCAATTTTTTCTTCTTATTATTCTAGGAAATTGACCCTGTACTTTAGGCTAATGGAACTATGATTATTATCCTCTCCAATTCTTTCACAATTTCTTCTTAGCACAATTCTCTATAATGGAATCTGTAATGAAAATTCTACTTTTCTTGTGATTTATACTAATCCAATTTCTTCTACTCTTTATTTTAATATTGACTATGTTTCATAATTTTGTTTTAACCTTCTTCACAATTTTTGTAAAATTTTGAATTGTTCTATGCCATTTAGACAATCCCAAGTAATCAATTATCTATTTGGATGCCATGATATATATATGAGAAGAGGGGTATTATCATCTATAGGCCTTTTAGGATCCTTTTGTATTATTTCCTCATATGATATGCTTACTTAATTCTCATTATACCATGTTTTCCATGCTTACTTAATTCTCTATAACGGACTCAGTAATGAAAATTATACTTTTCTTGTGATTTATACTAATCCAATTTCTTCTCCTCTTTATTTTAATATTGACTATATTTCATAATTTTGTTTTAACCTTCTTCACATTTTTTGTAAAATTTTGAATTGTTCTATGCCATTTAGAAAATCCCAAGTAATCAATTCTCTATCTGGATGCCATGATATATATATATATATATATATATATATATATATATATATATATGAGAAGAGGGGTATTATCATCTATAGGCCTTTGAGGATCCTTTTGTATTCTTTCCTCATATTCTATGCTTGCTTGATTCTCACAATACCATGTTTTCCATGATGGTTTCTTTAGGTTTAACACCCACTTCTTACTAAATTTACTTCTAACTAGTAATCGGTTTTCCTCAATTTCCTTTTATTTTCCTCGGTTTCTCGGTTCCTCTTCCAGTTTCCTCATCAGGTTTCATTCCTCATTATATACCCTCTCATTCACTTTGGTTATTTTTTTCTTTGGTTTTGTTAGTCTCTTAAGGAGGATTCATTCCTCATTCTTCAAAAACTATTCCCACTTTACTCCTAGTCACAATGTGTTTCTTCTTTAGCCAAGAATTATTTCCACTTCCCTGTCTATTGCAAAACCTTATTTCTCTTTATATCATTTCCATTCTTCTCTTTTCTTCCTTATAATTCACCAATGACCATCTATATAGGGATAGGAGGGACAATCTAAAGAGAACTATCTAGATCCAGAGCCTCAAAGAGATTATAGTATCCCGTAAGCCGGGTATATCAATCATATCAATCAATATATCTAGGGAGATTGTATATAGCTATAATATCCTATCGGTGGTGATGTTTGTCCAAGTTCCATATTGATAATTTTTGTTGTAAAATGCTCGTAGAGATGTCAATTGAGATATTTTCCATGAGAAATTATGAGATGTAGTCTCACAAATCATGCTTAGCCTAAATCATCCACTTGATTTACTGATTCCAAGGGAAATATAATTGGTCCCTTATATAGGGCTTAAACTAGTCCCAATATATATAGAGGTTCGAGAAACCCATACAACTAGGATTACATTTCCTTGTAACCTACCCAACTACTCTATATTATGTGGAATCAGTACCATGGCCTTTTCTACATGACCCAACATCTTAACCAGAAATGGTAATTGTATAACAAATTTTCCTCTTAGATCCAATAGAAATTTTTCTACAACATAATCAAATGAAAAATAAATTTGAACATAAATCTTTGTTACATACCTATTAATAGTAGTCTTCATCTAATGATCAATAGCACGGGTCCACGAAACATCCAAATTATATAACAATATATTAACACCATAGAAATTAATTATTATTTTACCCAACTTAGGTTTGTACAAAATGTTACCCATTGAAAATAAAACATTTAAATTGTATATGTTATACAAACACAAGTTGGAAAAACTAGAACAAGATAGACTTATACTTGCTACACTTCCCATCAATCATGTATAGCATGTCTTCATCTATAAACATTTTGAAAAAGACTTGATATTTGGTTAAAATATTTGGGAGTCTACAATGAAATAATCTTCATGTAAAGTTAGACCTAAAATTAAAACATTTTTCATACCCATATAATCTTGTTTAGTTTCAAGAAGAAAATTACGATTCCAAAACTAAGAACTAACATGCATAAGTTACATAGTGAAATTAGAAAATGGAAAATTTTGAAAAACTTGAAGTAAAATAATTGCGTAACTCAAATGAAATAAAATTTAATGCTCTTTTTCCCCGATATACCCATTATACAATGACATAAGACATGTTTATTTTAATATCTAAAATCATGATATTTTTATGAACTCCTAAATTGGGACACCAAAAAAACTTGGCAACTTGATCATAAATCTAAAACCCATCAAATTAGCTATCTACAAAAGTAAAAATTTAGGGATCGTAGAAAAAAACTTGTAGAAATTTTGGCAAATTTCATTGTAAACAATTTTGTAGTTTTGAAAAAACTAGTAAAGAAAAGCCTTGATTTAGTTTTGAAAATAGTAACAAAACATAAAAAAATAGTTGTCAATCGAATGGCGAATCCAATGTTATTTATTTAATTCTTAAAACTGATTTGGTGAATGTCCTTTTTCGAATTTTCTCTCCAATGAAAGTAATAAATTATCTTTGTTTCACTAACACTCACTTGACATTCTAGCACTAAGAAGACTAATGAAATTTTCCAAATATTTAACAAGAAAATAGAGTAGTTTCAATGTTTTTTTAAAATTGAGAATGCTTCTATTAATAATAAAATGTTACAACAATCACAAAACTAAACAGTAACAACAAGAAAGGCCCCAACAGTAAACCAAGCTATGAACAAAAAGTAAAATACAAATAAACTAAGAACCAATGCATCTGATTAAGCTAGAACATTGTATCGAGAGTATGGTTTTATATAAGACTTGAAGAAGATTGTGTATCTTCATAAGCTATTGTTTCAATGTTTCACATGTTTTTTTTACATAATAGAAGAGGGATCTA
This sequence comes from Taxus wallichiana var. yunnanensis, assembly GCA_018340775.1. Classification (NCBI taxonomy): domain Eukaryota; kingdom Viridiplantae; phylum Streptophyta; class Pinopsida; order Cupressales; family Taxaceae; genus Taxus; species Taxus wallichiana. The sequence goes on from CM031233.1 coordinate 365,530,759, forward strand.
TTGGGGCCCTCACCCTTGAAATTTATATATACATTGAAGTATAAAATAAAAGGTATATAATTATATTACCTAAAGTTACAAAATATCATTAGGAAATAAATAGTCTTGACATAAAAACTTACAAAATTGACAAAATAGAGATACACTATCGAAGACTATTCTTTTTCATAGTTCAATACGAGCAAGAGGACCTGAGACTAGTTCAGAGAGTAGTTTCTCCTTCCTCTCATGAAATTCATTGTAATCATCCATGGCCTAAAATATGTACAAAATTTGACTGATGTAGAATGTAGACATCCCCATTTCAATCAAACTCCTCCATGATAAACAAGGGCCACTTAAATCCTGTAGAATATTAGCCTTCCCTTTGAGAGTGGCCAGCCAATGTTGCATCATTGCTCCACCATATGGGAAGGTTTGTCTTCCCCTTCCCCCAATAATCATGACTCAAAGTTATCCTTCAAAGAATGTCACACTCATGGTTATCTATTTGAAGGAATTACACACCTTTCACTCCAATCTTCCTACTTTCTTTGACAACTTGGAAACATGTTTTGTCATAGAATCTACGTCAAGGATTACACCTCCTACCCCCATAACCTTTGGGTGGAAGTTGTTTTAGATAGGATTTAGGCCATCCTTCGAACTAAAATATCCTTCATACAATATTTTCTAAACCAAGAATTGATACATTTGAAAGACAGGGGTAATATTAGCTAGCCTAACAAGAAAACCAAAATGGACATTGTTGTAGACACTAAACCACGCACTTAGGGTATCTATCTAGTCCTAGTCACAAAAATAGAATAGACACAAAAATACAAACCTAAAATATTCTCAATATTGATATGTAAGACATTGAATGTACCTTGTGCATTGTCATTCACTAGATGCTAAGATTGAAATTAATTGTATCAAAGTGAGTTTGAGGATTGAGAATATTCTTTGTGTTTCACATGATCCTATAGGAGCCTATTTCTTCGAAGAAATTTGAGTCAAGACCAAGAAATTACTTTTTGTTCCCTCTCGGGCTTGGTCTAGCATGGAAACCCTCAGGCTAGGGTTTGGATAGGAAAATCCCTCACATCTCAAGAACGAACCAATGAATTAGCTCAAAATTGTGAATATATATCTTCTACAAGGTCATGTCATAGATTTTTCAAGTTTTAATTCAAAACATCATGTATTTCTTTAGTTCTTCATGATAGTCCTCTGTCATGATTCAATGGGTTTTACAAACAATGCAAGTAAGAGAAATTCATCTTTTCACTATCTTTGAAGACTCTAAACTTCATACAAATATCAATAGAGATAATGGGTGGCCCAAATTAGTCTTGGTTGGATTTGAATGTGTTTGTAAGGAAATAAAGGCCTGTTAGAGCTAAGTTTCAGGGGTAGAAAGTATGAAGTAAGATCTAACCAGTTAAGCACATTTTGAATGAGTGTTCAATCCTTTAAGAGGACTAAAAAGGGAAAGATAAATGCATAACAATGATGTCTAGTGTATCAATTAGTTGTAGTGCTTGCTACAGTTGTTGTAGTTCTTGTTTCAGTGATGTTTCTAAGCCATTCTTAGAGCTTATACCAGTCTAACATGAAGATGGAAGTTGAATGGTGAAGGGTTGAAGCTAAATGGAGGTTACAAAGGAGTTGAGGAATATTTGTAATGTACTTATCACTTGTAACTCCTTACAAAGTCAGAAATTATGCATGGATTATAGGCTCATGACATCTTATATGTCAGTTACATTTGATGTGGACAGAGATCAGGTTTTGGAATATTGACTAACATGGAAGAGTGCAAGGAAGTTCAAGGAGCTACACTGTCATTTTTTAAACTCAAGGAATCTTGAAGGGGCCTTAAAAAAGTGTGCAAACATAAAAATTTTGAGGTGTATTTAATACATCAAATGGGCGATTCTATAACTATATTGATCTCTCTCTTCTTACTCAAGCCATCTAGTGCAAAAATGTGAAGAGTCTTGGTATATGAAAGTGAAAGGTCAGGAATATGAGTGCACATTGTATACAAAATCATGTTTTTGTACTTGTAATTGTTGTTGATAGTTCATGAGAGAGTGTGTAAGTCTATGAGAAGTAAAGAGAGCAAATATATTGAAACTATGTCAAGTTAGGAGAGGATATAAGAGAGCATATGTGCAAATCTAGGATCACAATTTGTTGTCTCAACAACCTCATGAAGTGTGTGATCAAAAATTGATGTAAAGATTGAGTTGTAGCTCAAAAATCTTGAAATTAGGAGCTTTCCTGCAAGTTGTAGCTTGCAAATCATCAAGTAGTAGCTTGATTTGAAGTAGGTGCTTCATGTTGAGTTGTAGCTCAACTAATTTGTAACCTTTGTGAGCATAGTCCATTGGTTCAGTGGGTTTTCTCCTATTTGGGTTTCCCACTTAAAATTTTATGTCTCTCTTTTGTGTGTGCTTCTTATTACATGTGAATTATGTTGTTGCAATCTCGTTTAAGGCTTAAGAATCTGATTGGAGCTGGATTGTCAAACAAAAGTTAATTTGACATTGATTCACGCCCTCTCAATGTCCTAATTTCTAACACACCATTGCCAATGAACGTATTCACTTGAATGATCATCTTCCAATGAAGTACGGTAGTTAGAGGATCACCTGCAGCGGTCAAAGGATCTCTACAGTCATTTTTATCCTCTACAATTATTTTTCCAACATTCAATACAAACCATACAAAGTAAAAATCAAGGAAAAAAAAACACACTACACAATGAGAAAAACACATACACCACAAAAATGCCACCACAATCGATATGTGGCCTCATCATTAGCGGCCGATCAAGAGAGTTCGTTGATTGACCTCCATCTTCTAATGCCTCGGTCCTTCAATGATTGTGTTTGTAACTCATTCAAATTTGATCACGAAGCACAATTACAACTCGAACATTAGATTAAACCGAAAATGTGTCTCGTGAGGCAATTTTTTTATTTTCACAAGTTTTTACAATTACACTTTTGATGAGACACAATTTTGACAACTTTTACATTGACTTAAAACAACAATTGACAATTTGACTATAGCAATAAAAACTTCTTTATTTTAACATTTGTAACGACACAAAAATAGACTAGACACAATTTTGAACATTAAAATAGACTAGACACAAAAATACAAAATAAAATATAAGACACCAGTGTCTCGAGAGCTATAAATAAAATTGACTAAAACTAAATTATTTTAAACCATACACAGGTTCTGAGAGTTTTGTAAACGAGGTCGAATCAGAAATGAAGACCGAACATCCTCCTCGTATAGTTGTAACAGTGAGAATGTGAATGGTGATGAAATGATGGCAAACCATTCCTCAGGATAACCTGGGTATAGCATGTTAGGCAACAACCATCTTATCTCTTTGCAAATAGATGCAACACGGTGGAGAATCCAATGAAAGTTGAAGATTGCATGCATATGGCGATTCCCATTTTAATAGCAAATGATATATCAAGGAAAAACTAAAAACTCAAATACAAATAAGCTTTGCATGCCAGCAAGGAGGAAAATAGAGCCGTGAGTTACCAAGGTGAAGCCTCCGTGCTATGAAAGCTTGATCTCTTCAAGTTCAGCATCAACTTCTTTGTATGCCTGAAATAGTTAATGAGCACACTAATTTTGTTTAGCCACAAGAAAAGGCATCAATCTGCGAACAATTGTTATAGCCCACCATTCAGGTTGCTTGAAGTCACGTCCACAAACAAAGCTACACGATGATTGCACTAAAATAAGCTTTAGAATTGTCTGGAAGAGCTAACTTGAGCACGGAACTAAGTCTGATTGGATGGTGTAGGTGAGAGTAGTGGAGTAAGAAGTCAATGGATCAAAAAGGAAGACGTGTGGTTGTCAAATGACTGAATGCAAATGAGCAGATATGTTTATGCATGCTTGAAAAATAATAAAACTTAAAAATCTTCCCCTTGCCATCCTTATAAAACAATCACAAGCTTTCTCTGGCTCGTATCGCTCTATACCATATGTAAAATATAGTCGGAGTGCAAGAAGCTTAACACAATAAAACTTAAAATTCAATTCATTAGAGATACTAATTACAATAGGAATCTCACCACATATATTGGAGGCTTCTCTCTTATTATTTAGGAGGTCAATAAACAAACCTACACCTCCTTCAATCCCTATTTAGTTGTTATAACACCACTAACAATTTACTTATATACAAATATATGTGAATAATCTATTAATGATAGCACTAACTTATATATTTTCCTAACAACATATGCCACACATTATACTGAAAACCATGGAGCCGAAGACTTCAAATCAAACCAAATTCACATACCCTCCACTCCATCATGCGGCCAATCTCTCGGCCAAGAATGGAAATTTATGAAAGACGCACTCACCGGCTTACAGGAAAACAAGAGTGCGATACACACAAAGAAGTATCGGTTTGAAGAGTTGTTTCTCTACCCCTTTGATCAGGAAATGTTGCATACTCCCTTTCCACCTAGCTTTGAATGCCCAAAATTTTATAAATATCGTGGTAAAGGTGACCCTAGGGATCACATAAAGGAATTCTTTATGGCATCTCAATAAGTTTCTTATATCGATAATTATCTTATTCACTTCTTTACAAGGAGTCTTGGGGGTCAAGCACTTGAATGGTTTCTCCATCTCCCAAAAGGATCTATCTCCACTTTTATAGACTTATTTGAAAAGTTTTTCACCATTTCTCATTCAATATGGAGAGCGATATCACAATGTTAGATTTGTGTAACGCCAAACAACACAACAATGAGAACTTTGTTGCTTTCCTACAATGATGACGAGGGTTAGCTAGTTGCTTCCCTTGTTCCATCCTGAGAAACAACTCATGAGTATTTTTGTGCCAAACTTGCACCCTGAAATTTCCTTCCACTTGCAAATACATTATGTAGGAACCTTTGAAGAGGTCATCGAAAAAGGAGGTCAAATTGAAAATTCCTTATTAGTAAAAGGTGTTCTCAAACCTTTTCAACATGATTATGACGTGAAACCTATGGAAAAACCCATTTTTTCAAATAGAATAAGAATGTCATAGGTGATGGAATCACTAATTCCAAACATGTACAAGTGGTCCAAAACAACCCACATCTAAAACTCATGTTTGTGCCACTTAAACCAGAAATTAAATGTAGGGAATACACTTTGCTTATTGAGTCCCTGTCATCGATCCTTAAACAACTTGATTTGGAAAATATGGTCAAATTTCCAAATAGAAAACCTTTTGAGGATAATGCACCCAAACCATCGTGGTACAAAGACCACAAATATTGTGAGTATCATTGTGTCAAAGGTCACGACACGGATCAATGTATGAAATTAAAAACTTCATTCAAGATCTCCTAGATCATGGAGATATTGAACTTGATGCACAAGAACCCAAAAATCATCCAATAATCAGTTGGGAATCTACAAGGAACCTTTCCCAAAACATAAACAAGTGGAAATGAAGTTGGATTAAGGTCAATCCTCACAAGGTAAAAGTACCAACCATGTTGTTTCTCAAACATCCCATCCATTTGATTCTCTTATTAGCTATATTCATCCTATCACCAACCATGTTACTACCATCAAAATAAAATATCAAGAGTGTGTCATTACAACGTGATACACTTTCCTTGTTGTCCCAAGACCCCCTCTGTCTACTCCTTCATATAGTCATTACGATATCCTAGAACATCTTGAGAAGACAACTGCTAAGATTTATATCTTGGATCTTCTTAAGATATCTATTGTTCATAAGGACATCCTCTATAAGACCCTCCAAGAGTCAAGAGTTCCCATGAAAATTGGCATTTCATGCTTCCAAGCCTTAGTTGCACAAATCACATTCCAACGGACCAAATTTTTTTAGGACAAACAACATTCCAATGGATAGTTATACACACAATCTCCCCTTATACATAGAAGTGATCATTACCCATAAAAAGGTTAAAAGGGTGCTTATGGACAATGGATCCAACCTAAACATATGTACTCTAAATATTTTTAAACAACTAGGACATACATATGTAGAACTAGAGCCTAATGTGATCACCATTAAGGCTTATAATAATGTAGAATGACTATTAGCGGGAAAAAAAAATTACCTATGGAAGTTGGGCCTATCACACACGAAACAAGATTCCATGTCATTGACTTGGAACTTCCCTATAATATTCTCCTTGGTCACCTATGGATCCATGTCATGCAAGTCATTCCCTCCACATTTCATCAATGTATCAAATTGTACTACCAAGTACAAGAGCTCACAATTCTCGGTGACCCACAACCCTTTTCCCATTGCAGAGCATTGGCTGGCCACTATCAAAAATATTATGAATTTCCTTCTACAAAATTAGATGTTGACTTTGATTCAGAGGCCCTCACCTCTCGCATCAATCTTGATACAATTTTGTGTCATACGGTTGATGCTTTTACCTACGCATGGAAATCCAAATTAAAAATCCTTAATACCGACTATGGATACTACGATCTATAATAGGCCCTCCTTGTGTCCAACCTTCCCCTATCAAAGAAAACATGTGGTAGGCCCAACTTTTAGCCTCAAAGAACTCGGGATCCTAACAGTCTCGACAAGTTCCTCCCTAGTGACCTCTTGGCGGATGAACATTTGGATAATACCTACACATGTCGACCACTGATGAGAATATGACATATTTCTATCAATCCCAAGAATATGTTATTACTAATAAGATGATGTATGTCATGGGATACAAAGGTTATGTATTTGGATTACATTAACAGGTGTGTGGGAACCGCTTCGGAACATGAAAAATGGATAGATACAAAATTGGTATTGAGCCTTATGGGGCACCACCTATAGAAGTTAACGCCACCTATTTTGAACGTGATGATGGATCTTCGATTACGACACCAACCTAGGGTCCCCTTATAGTCTCTATGAATACCTTTCCTCCACAAACCTATTATCTTATACTACTATTTTAACCTTATCCCCCTCCACTACTAAACTATATTGTATACACCCATCCCTTATTGATTAGGACCAATAACGACACATACCGATTGATTTATTTCAAAATGAGGAATCAATTGTAGAATTCATGGGGCTACATGATGATATTCTGTTGGGGATCATAAGAAAGGATTCTCCATTAACCTTGACACATATGCATATTTTGGGAGGAAATTGAGCTCTATGGTCAGCAAAAATAAAATGAGGCCAAAATATCTTCCAAAAAGCCTAAAACTGAAAATCCAAATCCCATAGTGAGAACCTATTTAAGGCACTTGTGGATAAATAATGTGAAATGACAAAAATATATTATATAAGTAATCATTCTACTAGTGAAAATATCATTAAGAATCTATTAGAAGGAAGATCTCAACCACCTTCCCGATCATACGTGTATGGAGGATGGTTCCAAGTTATTATCTGAAGATGATATTGATGTTAATATTGGCACATAAGAATAACCTAAAATTGTCAAGTTGGGATATTCTCTTATGCCAGATGAGTAGAAAACATTTAATATGCCTCTTAGATAATATTCTGATGTATGTCTTTGGTCCTATGTAAACATATCAAGCTTAGATCCTTTGTTGGTTGTGCATAGCCTAGTTGTGCATGAATTAGCTAAGTGCATAAAACAAAAAAAATGTGTAAGATGCATCTACATGTAGCTCTCTTAGTCAAAGAGAAGCTTGAGAAATTAGTGGTAATACGTTTTATTAGACCTATTGATTATTTAGATTTGATTTCTAATATCATGCCTATTCATAAAAACCGATTAGAATCCAGATCTACATAGACTTAAGGGATATAAATAAAGCATTCCCTAAAGATGATTTTCCTCTTCCTAATATCAACATGATTGTCGATTCTACTTGTAGGCCATGAAATGTTATCCCTCATGGATGGATTTTTTAGACTACAATCAAATAAAAATAGTTGAAGAGGACCAACATAAGACTACATTTACTACTCCTTGGGGTAATTTTTATCAATTCATGCCTTTTGGCCTTAATAATGTAGGCGATACATACCAAAGTGTGATATGATTGTTATATTTCATGATATGTTGCATGATATAATAGAGGATTACATGGATGATATCCTCAACAAGTCCAAAACCAAAGAAGAAGAACACCGACAATCCTTCGTCATATTTTTGAGTGACTACATGATTATAAGGTCGATTGAACCCGAAGAGATGTGTGTTCAATGTTATTTCAAGAAAATTATTGGGCTTCATTGTCTCTAGAAGAGGAATTGAAGTGGATCTGAAAAAATTGACTTCCATTACTGAGATGCCTCCTCCCAAAAACCTTAAGCAACTTCATAGCTTGCAAGGTAAAATGCAATCCATTTGTAGATTCATTTCCCAACTTGTAGATAAGTGTCAATCTTTCACTCATCTCCTAAAAAAGGATGTTGATTTCCAATGGGGTCCTAACGCTAACAAGCCTTTGCTTAATTAAAATATTACTTAGCCAATCAACTGTTCTAATACTAGCTACCCCATGTGAATCCTTGTTCTTTGTATATTTCCCTACCTATTTTTCCATAGGGGTGCTCTCGGCGTATTATGAGGCTCAACACAAAGAAATATTTATCTATTATATCAGTCATACTCTCATATATTATGATATAAATTACCCATAAGTTGAGAAGGAATTCTTAGTCGTTGTTTTTGCTTTCTAAAAGCTTCACCGCTACTTATTGAACAATAAAACTAAACTCGTTTCCAAATTTGATCCTCCCAAATATATCTTATCTAAATTCACTCTTACCGGGAAGATGGTAAACCTGGATCATATTAATTAATGAATTTGACATCGAATATATCAATCCAAAAGTAGTGAAAGGACAAGTGTTTTTTGATCACTTGCAGAAGCACCATTACAAGGTATTGAACCACTAATTCTGGACTTTCCATATCGTTCATTTTATATATTGAAGAATATTCTACCTGGAAAATATACTTATATGGGTTATTCACATTTCATGGCTTAGGGAAGAAGTCATCCTTATTACCCCTACTGGTGATCTTATCCCACAAGCTTTCAGAATTAGTTGTCCTTGGACAAACAATATTAACAAATATGAATCCCTCGTTGTTGGTTTAAAAGTGATTATCAAATGTGATATTAAATAAGTTGATTTTAAAGGTGACTCATGGTTAATCATCAAGCAAGTCACGATGAGTACAACATCAAAGAAGAAAATTTCATTCCATATAAATGCATGGTAGATAGCATGAAAGAGTACTTTTTTCAAATAACTTTCCAACAAGTCCCACGAACATAGAACAAATCAGAAAATGCTATGGCTACTATCATATATTTTCTCTTAATATCCCCATATAGCTAATATTTTTAGTTCCTCATTAATCATCTTACAATACCTGCATTTACGACATGTCGAATTGTGTTTGGTATGTGAATTTGTTGGTCCCTTTTCCCCTTAGTACCTAGATATCTATAATTACTTACAAGATGGTACCTTCCTACTACCGACAGTTCAAAGTGGAAGAGTCGTAGCTCTTAACCGAAACCTGCATATACAAGTGTTTTGAATGTGTTGTTTTTTATTATCTTTGAACTTAATCTGGTTTGGTTCTACACCATTTGACAACCTGCATCAAACTATATTAGTATTTTTAGATCTTGATTCTTTGACTTACGAATTAGGTCCTACACATGAAAGATTAGTAGTTCTCCAAAAATATCAAAAGATCATGAAAATATGATTTAGGTGTTGATTTTTATTTCCAATATCACCTAAAATGTGCGAGGGAAGAGCATACGCAACACAAAAACCCAACTATAATGAAAATGGAGAAAAACTTGCGAAATGAAAGTGCAAGGAAATTCATTTCAACTAAGTTGTTTGTTCTTTCCCTTAACAAAAAGGTTAATGAAATGTCTTAGAAGCATGAAAAGGTTTAGAATCATTTCGATTCCCAAGATCACCTAGAAGGTGTGAGGGAAGAGCATATGAGATCATATCCTCATAAATTAAAAATGCAACATTTATTAACTTATCCCAAACAAGTTAGTACAAAATATGATCTAATATATATCCTGCAATCAAGAGTTAGCTCTAAAAATCCCTGCAAGATGTTAGCAATTTAAATAGATCAAACTTTTGCAAACCTAGAAATAATTTTCAAATTTATCTTGCCACACCCATGCACCCTTTCCAAAGATATGTGTGCCCATAATAGCAAGTGTGTGCCCCTGACAGCAAGTACATGCCCCTAACAACAAATATGTGGCTCTGATAAAAATGCACAGACATTAATGCATAGATGCAAACTAATTAGCATATGCATGATTCCGTCACGAAAATAGGACACAGAGACACAGAATGACACATGTGTGGCCAGAGAAGCACCTACGTGGACCTAGCAACATATGTGTGGACTATGATAAAGCAACACATAGGGTAAAATAGACATGCAACATATGTGTAGCCAAAGAATCCCCTGTGTAGAATAGAAGACACATGCGCGGACCTACAAGCATATGCGCGCCCTATTCAACATACATGTGGACCTAATGGCGCATGTGCAGCCCTATCTAATGCCCGTATGTGTTCCTAGAATGATGTCAAAAATATGGCAAATTGAAGTAAGAAACCTCAAAAAGGTCAATTTTTCCTAATTTAGCTCAAAATTAATGATAACCCATCACAATTAAACCTGCAAAAGAGACTCAACGCATGTAAAGTTATCAAAATACCCTAAGGAATTCAAACTATTTCACATGTGCATGATAAGGGTTAGCAAAAACTTGAGATAAACTAGTAAAAATTGATATCAAATGCTAAGGGACTAAGGATTCATCCCACCGGGTGTGCCAAATGTGCTCATATAGAAATTTTCCATGCTAAAACAAAGCTAACACCTAGTAGCTTCTAAGCAATCAATCAAACCTACTATAGAACCATCAAGATAAGAGCTTATGAGAAACAACTTCTTTAATGCATGAACAATCTCAAATCAAATGCTAAGCTATTTCTTACTCTCTAGATTTCTAATCTAACAAATGAACCTATTTAGATCACTTTAGCAATAAAAAGGGAGTGGTTTCCTCAAGATTTGAAGATGGAATCTCACCAAAACATGGCTATAAGGCCATTTTTGGATCTTCCCATGCTCTTCAATTTGAGAGAATGGATGCAAGATGGAGAAGTTATTTCCTTCAATGGAGAATGGCTCAAGATCAAAATGTCTATAGTTTATCCTAGGGAAAATAAGGTGTAAGAAGAAAGGTAAGGGGGAGGGTTTATTATATAACTTTCCTAAAGTGACAAGGCTAGCAAATTGATGAATGTGGGATAAACCCCAAAGAGGAAATACAAAGGCCATGTATGTTTAATAAAGTATGTGCACTTTGTGGGAGTTGAAAGGGGGTTTAATTAATCAAAGGTGATTAATTAATAGAAGGGGTATTCTTATAAAATATTATTAGAAGAAAGTTAGTATGATTTGGGAGATTTAAGAGAGGAAATTGGTTCAATAAATGGTGATTTATTGATTTATATTAGCGGTAGTAATTAATTAAGAATAATTAATTAACCTAGGTAGAATCAAACATTAATTAACGTATGGTCATTAATCAAAGCATCCGAATGATAGGAGGGCTAATTAATTAGTGAAATGTAATTAATTAACAATGATAAAGGGACAATGGTGGTTCATTGACAAAGTGTCATCAATTTATGGGAAAGAGGATAGTTAGTGCAATTTAAGTATTAAAATTGCTTAAACAAATTCTAGGTGTTTACACCTTGTGTGTATCCTCGTTTTGGGAATCATATTAACCCCTGTCATATAACTCAAAAAATTGGGTACTAAAGTTGGATAAAAAAATTAGTATAAATTGAATTGAGTGTTGCTTGTTTGAGTTTATTTGATTGTTTATTTGTTTACTTTCTCGCATTGTATTACTTGTGTATTTTTCTTTGATTCGGTTCTTCAAACATTACACAAGAATTGGTATTATGGCGTTTCATGCCATTTCACCTTTTTGGTGTATGCTTACATCGAATAAAAGGTATTCCAAGCCATGATGGTATGCAAGATGTGTTAGGATCTTTCCATCGCTCATCCTATCCAATCCACATCTAACTAACTCCTTGTTCTAGCTAACACTTCCTCTAACTAACTCATTCATTTCCTCTACTCTACTCTACACAATAGGTAGGTGATGTGATCAGAACTAAAATGGATAAACTATACATTTGAAGCACACAACAAGAAATGCATAATATATTTAGGAAGTAAAAACACAAGGTATAACATCATCGTATACTCATCACATCTAATCTAATCATATATCCATCTACAAATCATCTATCCAAAATATCATAATAAACAATTATATAAGTCTATCATGAGATAAAACACAACATCATAACCCAACTCAAGGCATACATTGCACCCATGTTATGATTCATCCAAATTAAGGGATTTTTAAATATACCCCTTAATTTCAATTAATGCTTTCAATGTTAAGACTTATTAATTAGATTATTTTTAAATAATCTAGAATTATTTAATATTCAAAATCCATTTTGATAATATTCAATAACCATGTGTAGCTGCAAGGGTATACTTGATCACCCAGTCTCCCTTGATCACTCTATACGATTATGTATACTATGTATACTTGGTTAAACTTTTATAAGTTATGAGAACCTACACATCTCCTTAACACCCACCAAAAGGATATTTATGCAACTTCCATTCAAATCTAGACACTAATGATTTAGGGTATTGGTGATCAGACAATGTAGTCAATAATTACATTACTTTGGAAAAAAATTCAAGTATTTATTTGCAAGATTAATTTCGAGACTACACACTAGCCTACAAAACTTGTCTTCCATCACCACACAACCATCTCAATATAGTTATCAAGATTCTTATTTTGTTGTTTAAGAAAGAGATTTCATTTTTAAGAAGAAGAGTGAGTGTCTAACTCATCCTACTAAACAAAAGGATCATGTCAGTACCATATTATGACCCCTATGGGAAATATAGTGACTACATAATTATTTTCACCATTACATCCTCACCACCCTTCATGTAGCCATCCTAAGTTGGCACATGTAGGATACTAATGAGAAGATGAAGGGACATAACACGTATGCTTCTTATATAATTTAAGTTATCTTTGATAAAATGAAGTAACTAAGTATTTCTTTACAACACATTATAATGTGTTGGTACACGATATTAGATTCTTGAAAGAGGGTTATAGTAACTCTATGAGTTACTAATATTTCATTATTTCCTCTTATCAATCTAACTCAATGTAGTATACATACTTAAATATAGGTTTGCTAATCATGTTTTACATCGAATTGATTTATTACATTCACTCATTAAGGATAGTCCCTAATATCTTAAGTACATTAATTTTCATGATTAGTTCATTTAATTCCATGATGATGCAGAGAACAATCACACTTAACCAACCAATAAGTTAGTATAGCCAAAACTTGCAAAATTGTCCTAAACTTGGCAAAAATACCCCACTTTCTCAAGGTTAACTAGTCCAAAAACCAAAAAATTCAAGGCTTGAGGTCCCAATGGAATTATCCAAACATTTCACCATGTTCCTAGACCTTATTCCATGCCATATAAACCATAAAAATGATGCAAAACCAACAAAAGCTTCAACTCTCTTACCTTTTCTCAAAACTGCCCTCTCAATGCTTCTTAAGAACAAAAGTTTGCAGCAAATTTCTGTCATCTATATCTTTTACTCAACAATGCCAATTACTCATCAGGACTCCTTCTCATTATTCATAATTGTACACACACTTATACCTAAAAAATCAATCATATTCATCTCATTTAATGGAATTCATTCATACATTAATCTCAATCACTCATACACAATAGTAACCATTCATAAATGCACATGAGAACATCAATAACAAATAATAGATGCTCAAGAAGTCCTTGATTCATTGAATATAGAGAAAACACAAGGATTCTAGAGCCATTATACAGATACAAAAATTCTTACTCCTCTTCTCTAATATCTCCTTCCTCCTCTCATCAACCCCTATTCGAATTCATCATGCTCATTATGAAGGAGGTGAAGTAGTTAGGTTTTCATCCACCTAACTCAAACCATGATTCAAACAACTATAGTGAGTTCATACCTAGGTAGGGTCAATAGAGAGAGTTTATGATATGAATATTTTATTAACATTAGGCCTACACTAACCCCTAAATGACTAACATTCTAACTCCTAGGCCTAGATTACCTTCATGACTAATTTGAATATTTAAATGTGGTTTTTGGAGGGAAACCTCCAAAATACCACTTATTACATCATTAAGAGTCCAAATGGACTAGACATGACCCAAGAGAAACCAAGTGGACCCCAAACACCTATTAAACTATGAAAAACCAAAATTTGAGCTATTTACAATGATTCTCCTACATCACATAAGGTACAATTATAAATTTTACTTTGTTTTCATTATATTGTTAACCTTATGATCTATGCATCATCATTCAATATAGTTGATCATTTATATTTAATCAAATAAAATCATAAATTAATATATATTACATAATATTAATTGTCTTTATTTATAATTGACTTTATAAACAATATATACATAGTTTCATATCCAACAAGATAAGTCACAAATCAACCAAGTCATATATTCTATTTTAAATAAGGAAAATCATTTATTTTTATTAATAATGATATACAAATCATCAAAAATAATACATTGGGAAAAATTCCCTTTACAAGATGCGAAGGCATTCCTTTTGCAATTAACATTGTTTACAATAATCCTTTCCGGATTCATATTAAAATATCATATGACATAAATCAATCATAAACAATCCAAACAATCACTTCAAGAGTGTCATCCTTTCCTGCAAACTATAGGAGAGAGAAAATATATGGGCGGTTCAAATAATTCATATGAATTTTAAAACTCATATTCCATGTTTTATTCATGATGAAATAACTAAATAAGTTATGGTTAACTTGATTCATAATCAATACGATATAATTATAAACTTCCTAACTTACAACAAGTATTTTATCGCACACAAATGCAAAAATGATAATTCATCATTATATAATAACAAAGTATGTTAAACTTTACCTAATGAAACCAAAGCCGGATAAGCTTAACATTTAGATGATAGTACGTTATACAAAATTTGTCATTTATTTCAATAATCCAAGATTAGAACAGTAATTCACAAAATAGAAGTCAATTCATGCTTAATTAAACCTTCATTATTTTCAAGGTTATAAACAACCGCAAGTCAAATTTAAACTTCTATAAACTTGATGGACATAGCGATGACAACAACTTCAATAGAATTCATATTTGTATCTTCAATTCCTTGTTTATTTTGTTTATAAACAATTAATATTCCATAAAAGAATAATAGCAATAATGTCAATAGGAAATAACTATCAATTGTTTATCTGTTATGCTTAAGTAGAGGATCAATAAACTAACTAAAACAACAGTGCTCAAGGATGATCCATAATTCTATCTCTTTCATTAGTTTCTTAATCACAAAACTCAATTTTAATCAAGATACAAGAAGGTATGAACATCATATCTAATGAATGAGTTGTATCCAACTCCTTTCTCCTTTCACAATTGACAAAAACCTATATGGATCTATTAAAACTATTATCAAAATGAACCATAAAAGAGAATGCATTTCCATATTCTAATGAATATTACAAATATAGTAATTTTTTACAAAGGGGGAATAAATAATCATTATTACTTTATATGAAACTATAACATTCCTATTTCTTGTCCGATTTCAATCAACGAACCGAAAAGAAAAATCATGTTCAAAGACTGGTTATAAAAATCATGCTCATTAGAGCTAAAAGAAATGATAATGGTCAACTCAGGGGATGGATTGAAACCACAAACCAACTAAGCATTGTAAGGGATATATTTATTTTTATAACATTTTCAACTATACAAATTAATCAATCATGTATCTCAATACATGATGATTATCTAAACTAAAACGTATTCAATAAAGAGAGAGAGAGAGATCAAGTATTTTTCATAATCCCAATTACTTTGTGACTGCAAATGTTATGTTGCAAATACAAGTCAATGTGGAAAAAGATCTTGAAGTTGAACACCTCAAGCATAGAGAAATGCCCCTTGCATGGTGAGCCATGGTGGCTAGTGCCATCCCCCAGGGTAAGTTTCCATGGTGACTTTGGAGATTTGGCCCACCCACTTACATGGAAATTTTACCCGTCCACTAGTATCAGCAAGTCCACTTGCAGGTTACTAATGCACAAGAACAAGAAGTGTAACAACTGGGTTGTGACCACTTACCTAGAGATGTTGATTCACCTGTAGAGTGCATGGTTGGGGTGATGAACCAGATGATCCCCTGCCACCTCTTATTGGCTTGGCTACCTCGGTGGCTTGGTTATGTTTTCTTTGATGTTAAAGATGGTTTGTAGTAGTGTTCCTTTGGTACTTCAAACCTTTATTGTAATCATGTTTTTGAGTTGACAAGTGCATCGGTTTTCATCTTGGGCTTTGTGCACATAGTGACTCACAGAGGTGGAATGTCTTTCCATCCACTTTTATGTATAGTTAGTTTTATCCTTTTTCTAATTAATATAGATAGCTTTTCAATTTTTAAAAACTATTAACTAATAGCTTTTCACATAGCACATAGCAAAAACTAAGCTAGTTATTAAACTAAAAATATTGAAATTTTTAACAATTATGAACTCTATAAGGGAATAATTAAATACGCATAAGAAACTTTAAAACATACCATTGAATAACACCAACTTCCTAAGATTTGTCTCCAAAGTATTTTCCAAGTATTCATTGACCTTATCACAAAATTCGTGACCTAGCATGTTATCCAAAGCAATATCGATGTCGGAATAGTCTTTTCCCAAAGCTACAAGAGGCATATATACTTATTAATCACATGAGAATAAATAATAATTATTTGGAATGAACTACTATAATGTCAATACCAAACTTCAATCTCACTTAGTTCCAAAACACAATTGTTACGTAATATGTTATTTACACAACTTAAACTTGTTATGATTGTAAACTCGTATGTCGATAATAGAAACATCTATACAAAGTTAATATAATTGTTGTAAACCATAAGTCTAATAACAAAAAATCTAAAACCAAATATAGAAAATACACAATTTGAAATTCTAAATGCTCACATATGATCTTTTTATTTTTATGAAAATATTGTGTCGAGTGCATAATCATAGCACCCCGAGTACCGCAACTAGATGAGTTGAGACCCTCGAGTGTGATTTCACAATATGGATAATCTCTCAAAGTGTGGGGCCTTGTGAGTTGAGAGAGCTCTCCAGATTAAGGTCGGTTCCTATTCCTCTGTTCAGGTGCACACAAATATATTGCAGAGGATCTATTCTAAAACCTACTCTATATTACTAAGGAGATATGGTTGAGAAGATACAGAAAGTAAATATAAGCTAAAGAGGTGATGCACAAAAGGAATGTTAAACACTCATTTTACAAGCTAACACAGACCATAGAAATGCAATGCAAACGCCATGCACAGATAACCAAATTGCAATGAGAGATTAGAAGGCAACAATAAACACATGAGAGGGTCGAGAATCATCCACAAACATATATTATTGCTCCAAAAGTTGATACAGTGCATTACAGTGGCCAAGAGGCAAAATCTTGCATTACAACTTGAATGGGAGGTTTGGAAACTCCACAAATTTGCTTATAGACAAGGGAAGAAGGGAGAGTGCAAAACAAAAATTTCCAACCCTTTACAAAGAGCTAAACTTCTTCTTTTATAGATGCAGTGAAGAAGAGAGAAGAAGAAAAGAGGTGGGAAACTTGATTTGAAGCTCAACTACTCGGCCATTAATGCTCCTGCAAATCTACCCACAATTTGTTGAATCCACCACTCCATGTCTACTCGGTGCTTTGAAGAAAGAAGAACAGTGGATCAAATCCAATTTAACCTCAGTTATTGGAGCTATCGCATCATGTATTAAAGAATTGAAGATGTTTTCTCATTTTTTACCCACCTAACCTCACCAAAATTAAAGTTTTAGGTTTCCATGGCGTAGACGAGGTCAAGACCTTTCCAATGGTGCCAAATTTGTTGAATTTTAGGCATTGCGTAGAAAGATATGTCCATTTAAATGTTTGGGTTAGGTCCGTACAAAAATGCCAAAACCGATTAACAGAGCGGGTCCGCGGGCACAATATTTACTTTGCACTTTTGGGCACAAAAATACAAAATGAAAAATTTTCCCGCAACCCCGTAATACCCTTTTGTCAAAAAATATCTTCGGGCCTGTCGGTTCGCATTTTTCATTTGGGAAAAAAATCACTCCAAGGCCTGCCAGCCCGCATTCAATATAGGCCTAACACATGGCTCCTTGGGCATCGGCGAAGGCACGACTCATTCTTATACTTTATATCCCTTGGAAACGAAGCCAAAAAGTTAAAATTACTCCCGGAGACCCGCCTCCCCACTTTGACTTAGAACATGGCCACGTGGAGGGCTGGCGCTCATTTGGGGACCACTTTTGGATTTTTCTTTTGAAGTTGCGTCCAGGCTAACACGTGGCTTCTTTTGTGGCTTTTCTTTGTTCCTTTATGTTTTTACTAAGTCTTTTTTTTGCAAGGCCATATATCGACACAGGACACACGGAGGCTTGGCACTTGTCTAAGGACCTACTTTTAGATCTATCTTTGAAGATGCACCAGGTGACATGTGGAAGCCTTACGCTCCCTTGATTCTCCACTTTGAGTCGTGCCTTTGAATGTGTGTTGTTAAGACACGTGGTTCCTTCTACCTGCACTCTTATACTTAACCGATTTGGGCCCATTTTTAGATTTGACCTCTGTTGACCCCTGGCCACATGGAGGGCTAGCGCGAGTTTGAGTTTCCGCCTTGGGCTCCCATCTTGAATTGTCGGCCCACATTCAAGGAAGATGCGCCAAGCTGACATGTGGAAGCCTTGCACTCCCTTGATTCTCCACTTTGGGTCACGCCTTTGAATGTGTGTTGTTAAGACACGTGGTTCCTTCTACCTGCACTCTTATACTTAACTGATTTGGGCCCATTTTTAGATTTGACCTCTGTTGACCCCCGGCCACATGGATCTATCTCGCACTTTGCAATTTGCACTCTTATACTTTTAGATCTATCTTTGAAGATGCGCCGGTGACATGGAAGCCTTGCGCTCCTTGATTCTCCACTTTGGGTCACGCCTTTGAATGTGTGTTGTTAAGACACGTGGTTCCTTCTACTGCACTCTTATACTTAACCGATTTGGGCCCATTTTTAGATTTGACCTCTGTTGAATCCAACTATCGCTATTGTTGTCCCATCCAATTGCACTACGCCCTAGAGATGAATTCGTATTGAAGTCCCAACTGATCGGCTATTTGTTTTGGCATTACAGAGCTACTTGCCCCCAAATCAATCATGCAATTATGTACCAGTTTGTCTCCAATGATCAATGAAACATAAAATGGAGGGGGCTTCATATTCTTACCTTGTTTTCCTCCATGGTTTCCCTTAGGCTGAACCGCATTGGTAAACACTTTCTCTTGTTGGTTAGGGGTTGATTTGAGCTTGTTCAAATGGCCATAGCATTTTATAATAGATCTCTCTGTCTTGGAATGGCCAATAACTCCCACATTGAAATGTTCACATTTTTCTTCTTCATTTTTTCAATGATATTAAATGAGCTATCCTTTTGCTACCCCTTTCTAGTACATTTTTCTCTTGCACATGGGTCATTGCAACCGGTTCTTGAGTGGGTTTGGAAGGTGGCTTGGGATGACTATATATATCGGGAGTTGCATTCTGAGTGCCAATACCTTATGGAGTAATGGAGGGTTGAGGATTACCTGAGTTTGGTGATTTCCCTCTCTAATATTCTTTTTCTTGGACCGTGTATTGGCAGCTACACTTTGAGAAGGTACTTGGTTAACTCCACAAAAGTCTTTAGCCTACCAATTAACAAGCATAGTCTCACTTAGAGGTGCCTCTTACTGAGTTTCTTGCTGTTGATTTTCCTCTTGACTAGACTTTTGTGACACACCAATGGTTTTTACCATCAAGGCCTGGTTCAGTGCACCACTAAAACACATTGATTGGTTATGGGGCTGATTACATGGGAAACACCAATCATATTATTGTGCCATGTTATTTTGTGTTGGAACCAAGGCCCTTGATGTTGAAGCTATGTTTGGATCATATGATCGGAAAGGCCTAGCAGCTTGAGGTTGTCCTTGGTTTTCATTCTGATTTGCAGCCTGAGTTGGTGGTCTATTTTGCTGATATGGGGGTCTAGCTTGATACTAAGCTTAAGGATGATATAGCCTAGAGATCTGAGCTTGCTGCCTTTTGATAGTCACTAGCTCATTCCCTAGGTTTTACAACTATTTCATAACTTCTTGAAGCTCTTTTGAAGTGTTAGAAGATGAGGTGGAGGCTTCAGCTAAACTCTGATTCCTAGGAGTAGGTATAGGAGCTAATGTTGGTGTCATACTAGTGCTTGGATCTCCTAGTTCTGGGTATAGAGGCATGGGTGTACTACGAGCAAGTTTTCCAGCCTAAATTAGATAATTCTCAGCTCTAATAGAAATGTTATAGGCTGCAGGTAAGGTTGTGCCTCTCATTGATTGAATCATTAAAGCAATGTCAGAATTTAGAGCTCTAAGAAAGTATAAGAAAGCACCTTCATCTGTGGGCCTTACAACCAATGGAATCCTATCCCATGTCCTTTGGAATCTAAAATTTAAATCTGTCAGCTACTCATTAGGGGCCCTCTTGTTGGTGTTCAAATGCTCCAACAAGGATAGATTATCTCCCTTCTCTCCAAATTGGTTGTGGAGAGCTCGCATGCAGATGGTCCCAAATTTGAATAGAGCTTGGTGCTAGATCGAACCATTATGAATCTTTACCCTTGAGTGAAGAAGATAACAACTTGATTGTAATGTCCATCTCAAAGATCTCATGAATTTCACAGACATTTGCAATGTCTTGAGTGTGGTCACTAGGAGAAGTTTGGTTCTCTCTAGTGAAATGGGGAATGCTCTTTAATGTTGCAACCAGGACTAGATTTTGTGCATTGAGAGCGAGTGGGTTATTGCCAATGAAGTCAACATAGGGGTTGGGTGGTTGTGCCATTATGATTGGCCTGAGAACCCTTGTTGATTGAATGAATGGCCTACTAGGTGGAGGTGTTGACAAGGTTCTATTTGGTGGAGATGGAGACCTCTGGGCTCTTCTCCCCTCTCTCCCTCTGTCTAGGGACAAGTGCTAGATAGACAAATAGTCCCTCCTCTCTAGTTCTTGACCTTGTTTGTATTCTTCTCATGAACTTGACAAGCTTGGATTGTTGAAACCAGTGGATTCTGTCTCTTTTGAAGTTGTCGATGTGTAATTTCAGAGCTTCTTAAAAGCTTAAAACTTACAACAAGTGCACATCAATCCTGCTGCAATAAATATGGAGACCTCTTGGTCCCACCGGGCATGCCAAAATTGTTAGTGCAAAATCACAGCACCCCTGAGTGCCTATAACTAGATGAGTTGAGACCCTTAGTGTGATTGCACAACATGGAGCATCTCTCAAAGTGTGGGACCTTGTGATTTGAGAGAGCTCTCGGATTAAGGCCGGTTCCTATTCCTCTATTCAGGTGCACACAAATAAATTATAGAGGATCTATTCTAAAACCTACTCTATCTTACCAAGGAGACAGGGTTGAGAAGATACAGAAAATAAACCTAAGCTAATGAGGTGATGCACCAAAGGAATGTTAAACACTCATTTTGTAAGCTAACATAGACCATAGAAATGTAATGCAAACACCATGCACAAATAACCAAACTACAATGAGAGATCAGAAGGCAACAATAAACACATGAGAGGGTCGAGAATCATCCACAGACATATATTATTACTCCAAAAGTTGATACAGTGCATTATAGTGGCCAAGAGGAAAAATCTTGCATTACAACTTGAATGGGAGGTTTGGAAACTCCACAAATTCGCTTATAGACAAGGGAAGAAGGGAGAGTGTAAAACAAAAAATGTCCAACCCTTTACAAAGATCTAAACTTCCTTTTTATAGATGCAGCGAAGAGGGAAGAAGAAAAGAGGTGGGAAACTTGATTTGAAGCTCAACTACCAGCCATTAATGCTCCTGCAAATTTGCCCACAGTCTATCAAATCCACCGCTCCATGTCTGCTCGGCACTTTGAAGAAAGAAGAACGGTGGATCAAATCTAATTTGATCTATTTTTGGAGTGATCGGATCAGGTATTAATGGCATGAAGACGTTTTCCCATTTTTCACCCACCTAACCTCACAAAAATTAAAGTTTCAGGTTTCCATGGTGAGGACGAGGTCGAGACCTTTCCAATGGTGCTGAATTTGTTGGATTTCAAGCACTGGTTCAAAAGATATGTCTATTTAAATGTTTGGGTTGGAGTCGTATAAAAATGGAAAAAACCGATTAGCGTAACAGTCCACGGGCACAAAATTTACTTTGCACTTTTGGGCACAAAAATACAAAATGCAAAATTTTCCCCGCAGCCCCGCAATACCCTTTTGTCAAAAAATCATCTTCGGGTCTACCGGTTTGCATTTTCCATTTGGGCAAAAATCACTCCAAGGCCCGCTAGCCCGCCTTCAATATAGGCCTAACATGTGGCTCCTTGGGCATCGGCAGAGGCACAACTCATTTTTATACTTTATATCCCTTGGAAACAAAGCCAAAAAGTTAAAATTACTCCGGAGACCCGCCTCCCCACTTTGACTTGGAATATGGCCACGTGGAGGGCTAGCACACATTTGGGGACCACTTTTGGATTTTTCTTTCAAAGTTACGTCGGGATGACACATGGCTTCTTCTCTGGATTTTCTTGTTCCTTTATGTTTTTACTAAGTCCTTTTGCTTAGCGGGCAAATTTGTATATCGACTGGAAAACATGGAGGCTTGGCACTTATCTAAGGACCTACTTTTAGATCTATCTTTGAAGATGCATTGGGCTAACACGTGGAAGCCTTGCGCTCCTTTGAGTCTCTACTTTGGGCCACACCTTTGAATGTGCACTATTAAGACATGTGGTGCCTTCCTCCTGCACTCTTATACTTAACCGATTTGGGCCCATTTTTAGATTTGACCTTTGTTTACCCCTGGCCACATGGAGGGCTGGCACAAGTTTGAGTTTCCACCTTGGGATCCCATCTTGAAATTACATCGAGTTGACACATCATTCCTTCCACTTGTTTGGACTTTTAAACAACTGGCTCTATCCTTTTTCGAGCTTAGGATATGTGGAATCTTCATGCTCATTTGATTTTAATTTTTTTCTTTGACCCTTGAAGGTGTGTCATTTGAACATGTGGAGGCTTCTGTCGGTCCTCTATACTTAATCATTTTGGACCCGCTTTGTACCATTTTTTTACTTAGGGACACGTGGAATCCCGGCACTTGTTCAATTTTTCCTTTAGATTTTACTCTTTGGAGATGCGCCAATGAGGCACATGGAGGCTTCCGCTAATTCTTCCATACTTAGCCATTTTTGGGCTCAACTGAATCATTCGCAGAGCCTGAAAACTTCAAGTTTTCTCCATTTCTTTTCCTTTGAGCTTCTAGTTTTCTTTGACATTGTTTGCTTCCTTCTCAAACCTGCTCCTCCATTTTAGAGCTTTCTTGTAACTTATCTGTTGGATTTGAAATGTGATCTCGTGCGATGGAACCATCCCTTGGATTTCTTCCTGTACAGGGTTGTGTTTGATCAATTTTTCCTAGGGAAATATTGAGATATGAGACTTGAAAAGCATAAATCTAAATGGAAGTTCTAATTTAGGCCCGTGGTGGAAAATAGAGTTCAAACATGTACAAAATAAAAATCAAATGAAAAACATGTGTTTTGTAGGCATCCTATATGTCAAAACAAAAACATCTATCGGTGAATTGTTATACCCCATCCTTCACAGTTATATAAAATTAAATTTTGCTTCAAAAATAGTATAGATATAAAAAAACATCTAGCACTAAATATAGAATTGTAGATACCTCGTCCTTCCCAAATTATATAAAATTGAATTTTTCTTCAAAAATAATAGAGATGTCAAAATAAAACATCTAACATACATAATATTGAAATTTTCTTGAAAAAATAGTCAAACGACATGTTTTGGATAATGTTACCTTTTCATGAACCCATCCCCAACCACGCGAAGTTGTGTGGGAAGGTTGAAATGGCACAACACCTTCCTCAATCTCTCAAATATTTTCTTCTCCATCTATGCCAGCTCCACATTCTCCCTCAATTGGACTTTCATTCTCTTCTCCCCACAACTTCCTCTACAAAGTTTGCTCTCTCCTAACCCCAACCACAACATAAAAAGACATAGAAAAAGAGTGAGATTTCAAAGGTAGAGATTTAAAGGGGAAGTGGTAGTAGTAGAGAAGGAGATTTTTGATGCACAACAACTAGCCCTTTTTATCATCATGAGAATCAACCATTTTAACCACCGCAATTTCTGCTCAAATTTTTTTAAACACTTGCACTATTTGAGAAAATATGTTGATTCATGTACTTAGGTGTCAAACTAGACTGCTTCAAGGGGAAACTTCTAAATTTTCTAAATACTCTCGAAAAAATTAGGAAAAAAATCATTGATGCACCTGCTCACATAGTATTACAATTTCATTCTTATAAAATCCGAAGCAAAAACACAATATGACAAAAGGCAAGCCTGTGCCATCCATAATATCCAGTCATGCCATAAATCTTACTCAATCTGATTGAAATAACAATAAGAACCATACAAACAAAAGTTACCTGTAAAAAAATTGTCTCCCAAAAAGAACATCAACCTAAAAATACTCCATAGAAACCCTACCAAAACAAAATTAAAGTTGCATCAACCTCAAACAAACCGCACTTTTTAATATTTAATCCTAAAACTAAACAAAGTTGAAGCAACGACCATCATCTTGGGGCATAGAAAAATTCAAATTTGTACAGTTAAGCTAGATTGGGGTGCTTAGAGAAGGGCAAGGCGCCCACGGGCATCTGGGTATTGATTATGGGTGCCTAGGTCTGCAAAAATTCTCAAAACCTGAATTCTCAGGGTCACAAGATGTTCACTAATGCTCACCTTTTGTCACTATGGATTCACACAATGATCTTCGAGGTCACAATAAACCTGCAATGAAAAATAGACTTGCAAAACCCTGAAATAGACATAAAATCCTAAAAAAGAAAGATATAGAATGATGGGTCGATTGTCCTTAGACGGTGGACTTACAATTGAGCATTGCACTACATCTCAGACCTAATATATTTATGTGTGTGTGTGTGTAGAATTGTGCCCTAGGTTGCTCTTGTGTCAGTCACACTTGGATAGCGAGCAAGTAACTAGATGTAAAGAAATGTAGTAAATGTGTGCATGGAATAAAATGAACTTCCCTCCTATGAAGTGTATGCAAAAACCAACCCTTATGTCCCTTGTGATGGAGCTAGATGGATGCAATGGAGCTCTTAGATGCCTTGATGGATGCAACCTTAGGTGGAGATAGTAGATGCTTAGTGCTTGGTCCTTTATTATGATCACATAAATTTATATTTATATGATTCCCTTGCTTGGATTTTATAATTAACCTCGAAAATGTTGACTACCAAAAAGATAAGATGCTCAAATGGCTAGAAAGGACCCAAAAAGTGTGAGTAAAGTACAAAGAGGACAGGGGCACCTAGATTGGACGAGGGCACCTAGCGCTGTAGCATAGTCTGTGTGCTAGTGTTCAAGATGACAAATGTCGAATATTGATAAGGAAAATTGAGAAAGTAAGGGTGTAAGACTGAAAGTAACAACAAAAATCAAAGAAAGGTGGCCAAAGACATGGGTTAATTAGTACCTTTCTTACTTAGGAATCATATGAATAGTAGTATGTAATCAGGACTAGATAATTACCCAAAGTGCGTGATTTTGTGTCTACACTTCGTCTCCAAAACATAATAACTTACGGTTCAAGCACAAAACCCTCGCCACCAAAAATATGAGTGAAAAATTAAAGAAATCAGTCACAATAATGAAGTCATTACTTCCAAATGTATTTCACCCTCATGCCACATTTCAAATAATCACAAAATAAAAAAATATAAAAAACCCCACCAAAAAAATCTCAACAACAACACTTTGAAAAATTACGTATAATTCATAATTAAAAATCCAAAAATTAATATAAAATACATCATAAATAACACAAATAAAAAAATGACTTCAAGCGATTGCAATAAATTTCAAATTATCGTGGGGTATTTATGAAGGTAATATTGTTTTCAAGTTTTTCAATTCTTATTGGGGTGGTTTTGTACACATCTTAGTCTCACGGCCATGCGAGACGCTATTAAAATCATTCAATTCAACATCGCTTAATTAAAGCATTTTTAAGATTATTATATTATTTCAAAATTATAAAGTTTAATTTGTAAGGAGATCTTTTTAAAAGTTGTATCCCTACATAATATAAAATTATAATTAAACAATGTCGCGATATGGTTAATTTTCTTTGAAGTTTTTAGAATTGTAGATACATGTGTATAGAAAATATAGATGGAGTGTAATGATTGGAGGATATGTGCACAAAGGGTTTGTTTAAGAGGATTTAAGAGATTTAAAGCAAATACAAATAGATAGCCAGTGTCTCAAATCTTTATAGAGTCCCACATACAAAAAAATTGGGCACTCAATCACTATTTTCTCTATGTGATTACTATACCAATTATAATTATACACATTGTAACAATAAGTTGATTGCAACATGTGTAAATATTTGTGATGATAAAAGTGAGATCTTGGGGTGTCAAACAGGGGAAGAACATAAAGATTGCAAGATATGGGTGTTACAAAAATAGAGAAACATATAGCAAAGGGGACAGAATACAAGAAAAATAGCCGAGACAGATCGGTTTGTTTGGCGGTGACGGGAAGCAATCGGCGACTACCAAGGTTGACTTAGGATTTGGTTATGGTTGATAAGTGTCAAACACATTATGTGAAGGAAAGAAGGTTGGTTGATGTGATTACAAAGCTCAAAATGACAAACGGACTGCAGATGGTTGATGAAGAAGTGATGAAACAAGACAAGGCTTCAAAAATCTTCAAGCTCCAAATCTTCCAAGAGGGTATACAAAGTCTCCAAGGTGGCTTCAAGAGGTTGGTGGCTACTCACAAGAAGACAAGAAACCTACAAAATTTTGATAGAGGTAAAATCTCAAGAGTTTCATCCTCCTGGGAAGGGGGTGATAGTGTATATATAGGGTTAATGGCACCTTGATAGGGTTCTTGTCATCATTGCGAGAACCGTTGATTTGATGATGTAAAACTCAAGGGATGAACCCCTATTAAGTGGTGATTAGGGTTAGAAGTTGATTTGGCAGCTAAGAGTTACATAGGGATGAGAAATAGTGGTTGGATGGTTGGAAATATTAAATGAGGGTAGGTGGTGAGTTTAGAAAGGATAAATGGGATGTGATTAAGGTAATAAGCATGTTTAGGGATGAGAAATATGATTTATGGGAATTATTAATGAATGGGATAGGATTAAGCTAAATTTGATTTAAGAGGAAAATGGGATTTTGAATAAGGATATGGGTGCAAGTGTGTATAATGACGACGAAGGGGTGAGCGAACATGAAATGGAGGGATAGTGAACCAAATTTTGGTGTCTACATTTTCCCCCTTTTTTCAAGTGGTTTGTGTTAAGCAATCCATGAGACAAAAACCGAAGTGATAGAAGATGGTTGAGGTGCTCCCCTCAAACTAGGGATTGATGACATAAAGGAAATCAATTACTAGGTTGACAAAGATAGATGGAGGAAGGGAGGAAAGGGTGGAAAGATGAGAAAATATGCCCCAAGTGGAGAGTGATATGACCATTGCAAGAAGGATGGGATAAACTAAAATAAATATGGCAGTAATCCTAGAAACACATTGGTAGGGAACATAGCACGACCTCAATGAAGGTGATGTTAATGTCCTATGGACCCATGAGTTGGCAAAGATCACTACAAAGTATGGAGGGAATCCAATGGGAATCTACTTATATGGATGTGCAATCCATGAGACCAATGGGTCAAAGGAAGACATCAAAAATATGCACAAAAATGTGAGTATGGTCAAGACAATGGTTTCTGACAGAATGTCGGCAACAAAGCAGGGAAAAGAGTATGTGATGTCCTTCAAATATGAGGAAGTGAGAAATTATGTGTCCTGGTGGGACGGAAAGGGAAAAAATGGCCACAAAGGTGGACTTAAGGTGAGATATGGTGCCTCAAGAGGGAACACAAAGATAGTTGCGAGTGGGCTTCTAGATATGAGGAAGGATGTGCTACAAGATAGGTAGATAGGGAAAAAATAGCAAAATAAGCTATATAAGGCAAGGAATGGTGTGTTATGGGTGACACACAAGTCGAAGTGGAAGAAAAGATAATTTGGATAATTACGGTGGACAAGGAAGGATGAAGGATGAAAAATAGGGTTGGGTCGATGGTGACTAGGATGGGGCTGATGACGATCGGGTTGGCACACCTATAAAGGTGACAGAGAGATGACTGAAAAGGCTCATGTGAATGACACAATTTAGATGATCAAAGCTCTAAGTGATATAAAATCATCTGATTTGAGCAAAAATGGATGCCAAGTAGAGGTGGAAGGAAGCGTCGGAGATCACGAGAGAGCGGTAAGTGCTAAAAAATTAGATTTATTTGGATTTTATTTGATTTATTCATTTATTTTAATTTCTAAACTTTTAAGTGGTGAAGGTTCATCAATTGCAAATAGCTATGGTTTAGTCCACCTAGGAAATTTGGTGTCAACTAGTTTAGGAATTCGGCATTGGTGAGTAGAGAGGAGGAAAGGGTCCTACCCTAGAAGACAATGTTTTGGATTTTAAGTTCACCACTTAGTGAGTGAACATTCTATATGTATATATTTTTATGGAGATAGAACCCAAATGAGTCCTATCACTGATGTACAAACATTCAGATGACACTGTGCACATATATGAAATTGTTGTGTCTCATATGTGTTGTGATATGTGGATGAGTAGATTAGATGTATGTGTTAATTTTATGTTTTGATGTGAAATGGATTATGATTATGTTATGTTGAGTAGTTTATGGATGTGAAAATTATTTAATGGATATAGATGTTGATTTAGGTATTGATGTGATGTATTGATTAGTTTATATAGAGATGATGTGTTGATTGGATTAGATGTGGAATTGATGTGATAGATTTAGATGTTAGACTAGATATGAAAATGATGTGACATATTTAGATTAGATATT
This sequence comes from Taxus wallichiana var. yunnanensis, assembly GCA_018340775.1. Lineage (NCBI taxonomy): Eukaryota > Viridiplantae > Streptophyta > Pinopsida > Cupressales > Taxaceae > Taxus > Taxus wallichiana. The sequence continues at coordinate 365,560,174 of CM031233.1, forward strand.
GTGTTGATTTTATCTAGACATAGATGTGTTAATTGGATTGGATATGAGATGAGATGTTGTTATGAACTATGTTTAGATGGAGGAAATAGATATGAGCTACTTTGTCAAATTGAAATGTATAAATTTGATGTGATGTATTGATGTGATATGGGCTCATGGGTAGAGAAGGTACATGGATCATGGTTAGATTAAGAATGTGGATATAAGGATAGGTGTAGGTTTAGGATATAATGGATATGTGGATTTCATTTAGATTTAGATATTAGATGTGTTGTGCGAACAAAGATGTGATATATTAAGAAATGGAAATTTTGTGTTCAATGTGGGTGAATGTCAGATTATGGGATAACCACAAATGGTTAGATTGAAAGGTATGAAGAGAATGAGACCTTGCTAGTGTGATCTAAATAAAGGAAGTGAATTTTCATCATAGTAAGGAGTGCATGTAGGATAAATTATTTGGGATTGGATTGGAGGTAAAACATGAGAAGGAACATGAACAAAGAAATGCACTTGCAACCATATGGCAGGTGTTAACACATAACTAACGATAGTTAGTCACATGTAATATCATGAGGGGAATATGGAAGGTGTGTTTTTATACCTACTGTAGACACAACAAGGGATTTGTGTGTAGCTTATACGGTGGAAATATTTTTCTCCTTAGGTGGTTGTCTAGGTGTATTCCCTAGCTCTTAGCTTGATTGTGTAAACTTATCAATGAGGAAAGTTTTCTTTGGATGGGAAAGTTTATTGATGTGGGAAGCTTTCCTAGGATGCATGCTTTTGGATTGATGCATTTTTCTTTTGATATTTTGAAGGTTGATCAATGCAGGAAGCCTTTACTACCATGATATAATAAAGTAGCCATCCTTTGAGGGAGTGGTCTACAATTAGGGATTTCTGATTTAGACTTTTGGCTTTTGATTTTAGATGACATGATAAAAGATGTGATATCTTTCCTTCAAGGGCTCAGTCTATGCTTTTCACAATATTTTCTTTATTTGAGCAATTTTCCTTTGAGGGAGTTATCTGTATTTTGGATAATATAGATTTTTATGGGCATCCATAATAATATTAGTTTTAATTTTACGGTTGAGTTGAGGATAGCCTAGTAGACCACTTGAGGAGGGGAAGTAATGTGTACAAGCTACACCCGTGGACCCTTACCATAGTTCTAGTAGGTAGATAAGAAGGAGATGAATGTAATGATTGCAGGGTTCCCACCTAAAAGGAGGAAATTTTCCATAAGGAATATGTTATGAGTAGAGTCGTGGTGCTCATATTCAAGGTCACAGATAGGATAGTGATGGAAGACCACATGATTCCAAATAATTATGATGGGAAATGGATAATTTTAACAATGAAAATGAGATCATTAATATGAATAATGGTGCATTAGTAGGTGTGTTAACAATAAAAAGGCCACAAGTGCAAGGCATTGAGAGGTTTTGTTTCAGGTTTACCATCGAGGGAGGCTAAGTGGTAAGCCCCAGACCTATACTTATGAGTGATAATGTATGGTCCAATCTAGTTCAGAGAAAATTTCTGACGTTGGCACCTTTCCAAAGTAGTGAAATTCTAATTTTCTTGTAATATAAGGTCACTAATGTTAAATTTATGTTCTTTGAGATGTTTATTGTAAGCACATTTGATACGTTCTTGATAGATGTGATGATGTTGGAGGGTGATTAAGCGACATTTGTCTAACAATTAAAATTGTGTTAAACACTTTTGGCGATAATCCTCGTCAAAGATGAAGATGCGAAGAGAAACATGCAAAGATGAGATTTGAACTTCAAGAGGGAGGATGGATTTAGAGTGTAGACAATATATAAGTGATTATTGTTGTAGAATTGTGGATACTTGTCCCGTAAGCCCAAAGAGAGAAGGGGATATGAAGGTGCCAATCCTAACTTTCCTTATCGACATTCTTGGCAAGAATGTTGTATAGAATCTTGTTATTATCTTTGGCTTTGCCATTAACTTTCAGATATTAAGGAGAAGAGAAGTTAAGCTTGATATTGAAGGTGTCACAAATATTCTTAAGATATTTTTTTTTGAAGGACTTCTTTTGTCCATGATGATTTTGTGAGGAATGCCAAAGTGAAAGATGATGTGTTGTTGACAAATTCCATGATTTTGTTAGATTTTGTTGATGTGAGTGGAATGGCTTCCACCCATTTAGTGAAATATTTAGTAGTGGTGAGGATGGAATGATGAAGTTGAGAAGAACATGGATTAATGAGACTAATGAGGTTGAGTCCCCATTGTGAGAAAGGCCATAGATCTTGAGCCGGTTGCAAAGCCTAGCTAGGGATATGGGTGAGATTGGAATGTTGTTAGAACTTAACACACTTTTTGACATATTCACAAACAATCTTGGTTAAGGGTGGGCCAATATTAGCCCATCCGAATAACACACTTAGTGACAGCCAACCCGCTAAAGTGTCCACCACAGATGTCGTTGTGGACTTCTTATATGGCTCGAGATAGATTCATGGGTTTTAAGGCATCGTAGTAAAATATCTTCAAATACATGTTTATAGAGGATTTCGTTAAGGATAACATAAATTTTAGCGCATTTAAGAAATGAACTCCTACCCTTTTTAGATAGGTCGAATGGAATTTTGGATTGATAGAGATAATAAAAGAATTGGGTATACCAAAGATCAGATTGGTTGGTTTCGATGAGATTGATAGAAGGAAGCTCATTAGTATGGGATGGTTGATCGATGTGATGTACAACAACAAATAGTTTGGATTCTTCTGTTGTCAAAGGGATGACTGATGCAAGGGATGTCATGGTATCTTTGAAGCAGTTGGATGAATGAGGAACAATTTGGATAGTGTATTGATCGAAGGATTTGAGGAGAAAATTGACAATGTCCTTGTATTTTTGGAGGACTTCATTTTTACATTGATAAAATCCCTTGATTTAATTGATGATAAGGTTTAAATGACCATATATGTCAAGGATTTGGATGCTTAACATGATAGTGATTTTGATGTTTGAGATAAGGGCCTTGTACTCATCCATGTTATTGGTACATTCGAAGTTGAGATTGTAGGCAATGGGGATAGGAGTCCCCAAGGAGGAATAATGATGACGTTGGCACCTCCCCCTTTTCGACACTTATAAACATCAAATAATAGTTTCATTTTAAGGGGATAATACTCATGATCGATTATGTTGATAGATTCATCATGAAATTTCTCATGAAGGAGTTGATTATCAGGAAGAGGGGCTTTGTGAGTTAATCATTGATATCCCGGCCCTTGATTGATTTTTGGGAGATGAACTCTAGGTCAAACTCAGTCATGAGCATGATCCATCGAGTTATGTGATCATTATGATAGGGTTTAGAATGCATGGTTTTAAGGGGGTTGAAGCTAGTGATGATGTATGTCTTGTGATTGAGAAGGTAGTGGTAAAGCTTAGAAGTTGTGAAGTAGATAGTGTAACATAACTTTTTGGCTTTGGTGTAGCAGGTTTCAGAGTCATGAAGAGTACAACCTTCTCCCCTGCTCTGCTCATCACGATATGCCAACATGGCACCTAGAGCATGGTCGATGGTAGAGATGGAATGGATCCCCCTCGCATGGAGTGGTAAACACGGTGGAGATAGAAGACATCAAATATTTTTGGCAATTTCTATCCCACTTGAAGTGGGTGTCTTTTCAGAAGAGATGATGGAAAGGTTGACAATGATCAAACATTTGTGAGATGAAGCGGTTTATTAATTAAAAATGGAATAACTAAGTAGTTTCTAGGGATAGTTAATCTAAGCTATGAACAACTGTAATAAAATAGAAAAATGTAGTAAAGAAGTATGCAAGCAAGCTAAACAATAGTGTAAAAGGAAATTTTAACCTAATATGTAAAAGAGAGTAAAGAAAGAACTCAGATGATAATAGATGTCTATCGGAGAGTGACGCAAAGGTGACTGGAAGAATCAAGAGCAGCGGGAACAACTATGTAGAGGTCCCAAAAAGAGTGGATCTTGACTATTTCTCTAAACTAGAGCACCTAGAGGAGGACCTGGAGTACCTACGGGTGCTGCAGTGTCTGTAATCTAGGTGCCCTTATCTATGAAAAGCTCGAAACTAGTTTTTACAAGGTTGAAAGGTGGTTTGAAACCCTCATTGTATGTCGCATCAACTTTTTGTCTGCATTGAATTTCACCAATACTCCAAGATGAATAAAATACATGCAAGACCCCAAAACAAGCATCAAACCCTAAAAATTAATAATGCATATGAAGGGGTCAGACTATCCTCAGCGGCCAAAATGGTGGAATTACTAAATGATTGTTCCACTACATCTCAGACTGATGTAGTTCTATGTGAAAGTGTGTGTGAACATTCCCTAGGTTTCTCTTGTGTCAATCACACTTTGTGAAGTAGCGAGTAATAACTATGTGTAGAAAATGTAATAGAATGTGTGCATGGAATAGAATAGAATCCCTCCCCTATGAAGTGTGATGTAGATGTCCTAGCCTTGATGATGGAGCTATGTGGATGCAAGTGATCTCTAATGCAATTGATGGATGCAACTCCACATGGAGTGATAGTAGGAAGTGAGGTTAGGTCCCTCATTATGGTCTCATAACTTTATATTTATAGGGTTCTCTTGATCTAATTTCGTAATTAACCCTAAAAAGTAAAACCACAAGAAAGATAAAGATGTAAAACAACTAGAAAGAGCCCAAAAAGTGGCATAAAAGTGTGAAAAGGACCGAGGTGTCCTTGGTGGGACAAGGGCACCCCAATATTGGCCCAGTGCCCTAATCGAGGCTAAAATGATGAGAAATGGCCAAAATAGTGGGCATGTGCACGAAAAGGGGTGGAAATTATGAAATAAAATAAAACAAGATGGCAAAAAGATGGGGGTTAATTAGTACTTTCTCCACTCAAGAACCTTCTAAATAGTAGTATGAAAGCTGGGATAAATAAATGTCTAAAGTGCATGATTTTGTGACAAATGATGGTGGCCCTGATTGAATTCGACCTTGGAAATCCCCCTCATTTTCTAAGTCAAATTCAAAAATTTTGAGCTCACGCCCTCAGAAGTGTTCAAGTAAAATTGGAAGTACGAAAAGATAGAGAAATTCATGCTTTGAAGTTGTTTAAAACTCTCAATCTGCACGTTTTGATAAATTTTCCGTTTTCCTATTTAGACGCGTGAAAATTTTATTGTTGTCCTCATTTGAATGAAATTTTCAATCTTTCTATGGCCATGGATCATCGAACCTTGTATTGTTTTCAATTCCTTGGTTTTGAAAGAAATTTGAAAATCGGGTGTGAAATGGTGGAGTTTTCTTCTTCTCTACATTTTTCCACAGTCGTGAATGATGGGCATTTTCTTCCTTGTCAAATTTTGGCTCCATTATCCATGGGTACGTGGACATATCTAATTGGAAAGTGGGTCGGTAGAGAACTTTGAGGTTTTGAGCCTTTTTGTAAAAAGGCTAAAAGTCATAAAGTGACCCGCAACCCCGATCATGCCAAGAAGAAAAAAGTCAAATGTTGAGCCCGCATCAAAAAAATTCAAAGTGGGGAAGTGGTTAGCGGAGAAATTTGTGTTTTTAGCCTTGTTTTCATTAAAGGGGCTTAAAGTTAAAAAGTGACCCACAGACCCCACCAAACACAAAGGAAAAAGTCAAATACTAAGCCCACATCGAAGGTCAAAGCAGGAAGGTGGGCCGGCAGAATGATTTGTGTTTTTGAGCCTTTTTGTAAAAAGGGCTAAAATTCATAAAGCGAGCCGCGATTCCTTCACCAATCAAGTGAGGCCACATGTTAAGACCTTATCAAAAAGTGGGAGAGTGGGCCAAAATGTTCCAAAATGCCATTTCTCCAAAAGTCACAAAATGCAAAAGGCATCCTCCATGCCCACTCCAGTAAATTTCTCCCACGTGGATGGCTCTGGTTTAAAGTTTCAAAGGCAAGATGAATGGTTCAAATTCAAAGTTACAAAATGAGTGTAATGGTCGCATTATGAAAAGTCTGGTTTTTTTCCGCCATTGGCATTTCTTCACGAATCAAGAATCTGAACGAATGCGAAGGATTGAAGAAGTTGTAACCGTTTCTTGTTAAAGAAAGAAGAAGTTGTAACCATTTCTTGGAGGATATTTAATGGCTTCTTCATGCCATTATACGGGGTTGGTAATTGATCTTGTAAACTCACGAGTGCATTGTACTTAGAGAAAGCAAAGGAGATAGCCATTTTCTTCTAATTTCCTCCATTCTCAAATTTCTTCCATTCCCTCATTATGTACAACTTTTGTTTAAGCATCAATACAAAAGAAGGATTTTTAGCCTCTTTGATGAGGAGATTTTAGAAACTTTGAGTTGCAATCTTATCTCATCTTGTTGCCATTTGTAGAGTTGTTTCTTCTCATGAATGCATGTGTTGAAATTTCTAACTAGTGCGTGCAAGAATATGATTTTCTACCTGCAACATTAGTTTCCCTATCTCATTTCTCACTCCCTTTCCCACCTTCAGAAAAATTATTCCCTAGCAAGAGATTGCTAGCTTTTCCGCAAAGGGTCAGTGGAGTGCCCCTGTTGGATCCCTAGTCGAAAGGCCACCATAGAAATTCACCTTTTCATGCATGCATGCATATATGGCAGTTGCATTGGTTAAGTAGAGGGACTTAGATTCCCTAGAGCATTGGAAAGGAATTCACAAAATTTTTCCACCCAAAAAATTCCCTCACCAATAGTTTTTGGTGCCCACCGTGGGGCAGATTTAGTAGCATCTACACCTGAATGTGACCGCAAGGTTAGAAAATTCAAAAAAAAAGAATAAAAAATTTCTGGAATTTGAATGGCTATATGAGCCACATGGATTCAAATCATGGCTATTTAGGAAACCCTCCTATTGAAAGACCTGAATTTCTCTTCCACATCCAAGAAGACGTTGCTTCATATTTGAGGGAAGCTATCTGGCATAATAGACAAAGTGCCAATCACTACTTCATTGCCACGAGAATTCTGGACCTTGAAGAAGAACGTGTTGTTGAATTGGAGAGGCAAAGACAAATTCCAGCACCGTAAAGAAGAGCATATATTTTCAAGCTGGTCGGATAGAAGATTCACCTGGAAACAGAGACAAGGAGGACAAACTAATCCCATTTTTAGGAACTTCAAAGGAGACAAGAGCCACTCGGAATCTAGAGGCTTCCTTTTCAAGAAACTAGTCACGTTGGGAACCTGAGTGTTGCCAATCCTTTGGATGGTGAATTTCCATACATCAATGAGAACCTTGTAGACTTCATTGATGTGAAGACCAGAAGAAGAAGCTAGAGAAAGAGAGGCGAGAGCTAACGAAGAAATAAGAGCTCAACTCAAAGAAAATGAGAGACTTCAATTTGAGGCAGATGAAAGAGCAGCAACAAAAGCCTGACCTTAGCAAGGTTGGAAGCTAGAAATAGAAATAGAATGGGGGATCATGATCATGAGTGTGAATGTGGTCATGAGGCCTATAGGCCTAATGTACCATGGGGAGGAAACACCGGTCCATTGGCTCTTGCTCAACCACTCCATGAGCTACCGAGAGGCTCGAGAAAAAACTTCCCAAAATTAGGGGATGGTTCTCAACTCCCTGAAGAACATGTAGCAACATTTATCACTACTTGCGGTGTGTTGGGTGTTGAGGATGAATATGTGTCGATCGACTCTTTGTGGAGTCACTTCAAGAGAAATTTGTTGAATGGTTCTACATGCTACCACCGAGGTCTGTCACCTATTGGGAAGATATAAGAAGTGCATTTGAACACAGGTTCAAGAGCACATGGAAGATTTTCAGGATCTCTTGGTCAATTGGTACAAATGAAAAAGAAACCTCTCGAGTCAATGAGAGACTTCGTAGTAAGATATGATAGAGTGATAAGAAGGATCCCTGAAGATGTGGTGCCTCTAAAAATAATTTGAAGAGGTTTTTCATCAGTGCTTTACCATCAGAAGTAGGTTTCTTCCTCAGAAGAGCCCAACCAAGAACATTGAGGGAAGCCAAGGACTATGCAATAGAAACCGATGATGATCTAATCCTTTTCAGAAAGGTGAAAGGCCCCAATGGAAAGAAAAAGGGTCAGAATTCAAACTCTATCACCACAGATCCGATGTTCCAAAAAATGGAAAATGACTTGGTTGCCTTGAAGAAGCATAGCTATCTCAGATCACAATGTGGAATGCTTCAAGGAAACAAAACCCTCCAGATAGGCCAAGGATTGCTCCACCTCCTCATTGGCTTGCTCTTGAAGCACCACCAGTCAATGCCATCTGTGACACCAAAGAGCCGGAGGAGGAAGCAGAAATTGATGAAACTGAAGAAGAAAATATGGAAGACTATGAAAACTATCTTGAGGTGAGGAAGTTGATATGCACAATGGCCTAATTAAGTACGTTGATGATGAAGATGAGGATGATGAAGAAGCTCCAAGTTTCTCATGTGTTGTTTTCACTCATGCACAATCTAGGAAAGGTGCTTCATCCTCAATGGTTGTGGTAAAGGATAAGAAGAATAAAGAAGATTCTCCCCAGAGGTCACACAAAATAAAATCATCAGCAGAGGATCACCATTACCACCTTCTATGGAGTTGGCCAAAGAAAAACCAGACTCATTGGTTGTCAAGGATCATGCTACTATGCCAAGTAAGTCATCTAATTCTTCTCCCAGCTCAAAAGTTGCTAAGAACAATTCTCCTTTAAATGTTGTTCCTGTAAAAACATCTAAGGTTCAATCAAAAGCTACACCCTCACCCCCTTCCAAGCCAATTGCTACACCCAAAAAGGAGAATTCAACACCCAAAGTAGCAAAGCCTCTACCATGTAAATCTTCCTCCATTTTGGAACCTCTTCCTCACTCACCATAACCCCATTTGACTTTGTGGAACATGCAAGCAAAACCAAAGTCCATCTCTCAGAAATAGAATACCTACAAACACACCTAGCCTAGTTTGACAAGTTCATTAATATAGTTCATGGTGGTGGTAACCTGTATCCTCGAGTCCTAATTCTAAAGGCTTACTTCCCACACCATCCACACCACCTTCCCAAAACATGCTAGCCCTCAGTGCCTCCAAAACCAATAGGGTTGAACCTTTCTACTGTCACTCCTCATTAAAGGCTTCCAGCTAAATAATTGTATCATAGATTTAGAGCCTCAGACAATGTGATGCCAGCCAAAGTTGTAAATGCTCTAGGCCTCACCTTGACCAGGTAAATGGCACCTACTACTCAATGGAATCCAAACAAGTGCCATTGGTAGGAAGAATCAAAGATGCACAGGTAGCACTAGCTGATTTTCTAGACAAGAAGGTGCTCCTAACCATATTGGTAGTGAGACATCCCAACATCCTTTGGTATGCTATTGAGTAGGAGTTTTTGTAGAGACCTAGGTGGAGAGATAAAAATGGATTGGTCATCTGTAACTATCCTAGTAAAAGGTGAGATGAAGAAGTTGCTACCAATAAGAAAGATGAAGTTCACAGTATGAAAGTTTGATGATCGAAAGCAAACATTCTCTTTCAAGATTGTGGGCTAGGAAACTACTTCCTCACATCAAAAAAGAGGAGAACTTGCCACTTCTCATGGAGGAAGAGGAAGATCAAATTTGGACAATGGAATTTGATGGTAGTCATTCAGTGTGGGCTCGGGAGCTGGTGTAGTATTGTACTCTCCTTCCAATGAGTTGTACCCATTTTCCTACAAGCTGCAATTTGATAATACAAATAACACTACAGAGTATGAAGCACTACTCTTAGGCATGAGTGCATAGAGGACATGGGAATCAAGAAACTGAGATTTTGAGGTGATGTAGAGGTTGTAGTAAAGCAGGTCCACCAACAATATCAGGTGAAGAATCCAAGACTCGGCATTACAGAAATAGAGTGTGGGACTGCATTGAATCTTTTGATGCATTTTCCATTGAAGCTATTCAAAGGAATAAATGAAAAGGTTGATTCTCTTGTAGTGTCAGCTTCCCTAGTGACACCTCATCCTTCTTTTGGTAAAGAAAAAGTGACCATTGAAATGGTATTCAGGCCTAGTGTACCAGATAATGCAAATCATTGGCAAGTCTTCAATGATGATAACCAAATTCTATCCTTTTTAGAGCAAAGGGATAATTTCAATAATCTCTTCTTTGAAGGAGGTGAAAATCCACACCGAGAAGTAGTCCCCAAAGAAGAGAAAGAAGGAATTGAAGGGATTGATGATGAGGGAGTAATCAAATTGAAAGGGAACAAAATTCCCAAAGGCCTAGTCTCTTTAGAAGACCTCTTTGACAAACATGACAGATTCATTCAAGAGAAAGAAAAGCAATCTTCTCGGTGCCCAGCTGATTTTGATAAAGAAAACATTGGTACCCGGAGGAGCCAAGGATGGTCAATATTGGAAAATGTTTTCTCTTGAAGAAAAAAGAAGGTTTGTTGCATTACTCAAGAAATACTCAGATGTCTTGGCCTACTCTTATGATGAACTCAAATCCTTCCAGCCAAAGGAAATGCATCACTCAATTCCTTTGAAGCAGGGTGTTAAGCCCTTCAGGAAGAAACAAAGGCCGTACAACCCAAAGATTTTGATACCATCAAGGAGGAGGTAATGAAGATGCTTAATGCAAGGATCATTTCCCATCCACCATTCAACGTGGGTGGCTAACATTGTGCCAGTGTGGAAGAAGAATGGTGAAATAAGGATATGTGTAGATTTTTGCAACCTGAACCAGGCATCACTAAAGGAAAATTATCCTCTTCCTATCATGGACCATATCCTGCAAGTAGTCACTGGATCTGAAATGCTTTCATTACTTGATGGATTCTCAGGATATAATCAAATCAAAGTGGTAGAGGAGGACCACACCAAGACAACCTTTACAACACCTTGGGGCACTTTTTCCTACAACAGAATGCCTTTTGGCCTAATCAATGCAGGAGCTACATTCCAAAGGGCGATGGATTTGGCCTTCAAATATCTGAAGCATTACATTTTCATATATCTTGATGATCTCATAGTATTTTCAAAGAAGAGGGAAGATCATATCTATCACTTGGAGCAGGTACTTGCAAGGTGTAGGAAACATGGCATATCACTAAATCCAAAAAAGTGCATTTTTGGAGTCACAGAAGGCAAGTTATTGGGGCACATTGTGAACAAACATGGAGCACACATTGATCCTGAGAGGATTAGATCCATTCAAGCATTAGCCCTACCCACAAGCAAGAAAGGAGTTCATTCATTCTTTGGAAAGGTGAACTTTCTTCATCATTTTGTGCCTGAGTTTGCTGAGTTGATGAAGCACATCACTTCCATGATGAAACCACAAGAAAAATTCAAATGGAACAATGAAGGGAAGGCAACATTGAAGAAATCAAGAAATCCATTGCCAAGGCTCGACTCTTGTATCTCCATATTTTAACAAAGAATTCATCATGTATTGTTATGCATCAGAACATACACTCTCTGTCATTCTCATTCAGAAAAATGATGAAGGCGTGGAAGCACCTATTGCTTTCATGAGTTTTCCTTTGAAAAAGCATGAGCTAAAATATAGCCAATTGGAGAAGCATGCCTATAGTGGTCAAGGAAAAAAACTTCAGGTTTTACATCCTCAATTCCCATATGGTGGTGATGGTCCCCGACAGTGCAATCAAGTCCATCTTGACACAGCAGGATCCCAGAGCTAAAAGAGGAAATTGGATTACAAAGACTCAAGAATATGACTTGGAGATTTGACCCTCCAATCTGTAAGGGAAATGGCTTGTGCAAGTTGATTGTTGAAGATGAAACACTCAAAGTTCAACATGGCAAAGAAAATTGTGCTTGCTCAACTTGTTCAGAAGACAACCCACATGTTCTCTTTGTCACCACTACTGATGAGTGGTATGTTGATATTGCCTATTACCTGACTTATGGAGAATTCCCTCCCCATCTTGATTACAAGAAAAGGAGAACACTCAAGCTGAAGGAAGCTAAATTTGTAATCTGGAATCATGTGCTTTACAAAAGAGGCCTGGATGGTTGTTTCCTTAGGTGCGTAGATAAAGAGAAACAAGAAAATTTTCTTAAAGCATACCATGACCAAGCATGTGGTGGACATTTTTCAGCAATGGTCACTACACACAAGATCCTCGAGGAAGGTATTATTGGCCCACCATCTTTGCAGACACTCAAGATTGGGTTTCTAAATGCAAAGCATGCCAACAATTCATTGGAAGACCACAACTCGTTGCATTACCACTTAGGCTGTGGTTATTGAAGAACCATTTCAACAGTGGGGGCTGGACTTCATTGGTGTTTGAACCCTCACTCAAGTGCAAGGCACACCTATGTACTCACAAGCAACAGACTACTTCACTAAATGGGTGGAAGCCATTCCGGCCAAACAAGCCAACACTTGAAACAATATGCAACTTCATCAAGGAGAATATCATAGTCCATTTCGGAGTGCCACAGAAGATTGTAGTAGATAATGCTACCTATTTCTCTTCAAGAGAGATGACTAAGTTTTTCTATGGCTACGGAATCTCCCTATCTCATTCTTCTGACTACTATCCACAAGGAAACGGACAGGCGAATCAAGCAACAAGAACATTATGACCATTGTCCAAGCTTGTAAATGAGAATCAAAGGAATTGGCACAAAAGGTTGTACGATGCATTGTGGGTGGATAGGATCACTCCCAAGAAGGCAATAGGTATGTCACCATTCCAACTGTTGTATGGAGTGAAGCAGAAATTCCTCTCATGATCGAGATGCCAGCTCTCAAGCTGCTACAGGAAATAGAAGATGGTTAGTACAAGGATTCCATTGACAAGAGGATCCTCTTTCTTGAGAAGCTAGAAGAAAATAGACTCCAAGTGGTGGATTGCATTAAGGAGCACCAATTGAAAGTAAAGAAGATTTTTGATAAGAAGGCCAAGGCAAGAGAATTCAAAGTTGGAGACTTCATCTTGTTATGGGACAAGAGAAGAGAACCAAAAGGCAGCCATGGAAAGTTTGATTCATTATGGCTCGGCCCATTCTAGATTCATGAAGCTTGCGGTGAGAATGCTTTTCTTCTCTCATATTTGGATGGAACACCACTAGAATTTCCTTAGAGTGGGAAATACTTGAAATTGTATCATCAGTGAAAGTGGGTTGTCCCCGCCTTATACCATAGGTGATTGTTAGGTGTGTTTCCCTTTTTGTGTGTGGTTTTGTTTCCCCTTCTGTTGTGTGTCGTGTGTTTCCTTCCCATTGTGTGTTTTTGTGTTTCCTTCTTTGATCTTTCTTTCTCAAAGTTATACATGACTCTGCAAGGCCCAATGGATAAGGCATTGGTCAATGAATTACAGGGTCTAGAGATTGAGATTCTGGATTCCCATGTCATGTCTTCACTATGCTCAGTCCATGTCATGTCCCCAAGCTAGAGCCAATTGTTGTCACCCTCAAAATCCCCCTCATTTTTAAGTCAAATTCAAAAATTTTGAGCTCATGCCCTCCAAAAGTGTTCAAGTAAAGTTGGAAGTCTGAAAAGATAGAGAAATTCATGCTTTGAAGTTGTTTAAACTCTCCAGTCTACACATTTTGATAAATTTTCCATTTTCCTGTCTGGACGCGTGAAAATTTTATTGTTGTCCTCATTTGAATGAAATTTTCAATCTTTCTATGGCCATGGATCATCGAACCTTGTATTGTTTTCAATTCCTTGGTTCATGAAAGAAATTTGAAAATCGGGCACGAAATGGTGGAGTTTTCTTCTTCTCTGCATTTTTCCAGTCGTGAATGATGGGTGTTTTCTTCCCCATCAAATTTTGGCTCCATTATCCATGGGTACATGGACATATCTAATTGGAAGTGGGTCGGTGGAGAACTTTGAGGTTTTGAGCCTTTTTGTAAAAAGGGCTAAAAGTCATAAAGTGACCCAGACCCCGATCATGCCAAGAGGAAAAAGTCAAATGTTGAGCCCGCATCAAAAAGTCAAAGTGGGGGAAGCAGTCGTTGGAGTAATTTTGTTTTTTTTGTTTTCATTAAAGGCGCTTAAATTTAAAAATTGACCACAACACCGCCAAACACAAAGGAAAAAGTCAAATACTAAGCCCATCGAAGGTCAAAGTAGGAAGGTGAGTTGGCGAGAATGATTTTGTTTTTGAGCCTTTTTGCTAAAAAATTCTAAAACTCATAAAGTGAGCCATGATTCCTTCGCCAATCAAGTGAGGCCACATGTTAAGACCTTATCAAAAGTGGGAGAGCGGGCCAAAATGTTCCAAAATGCCATTTCTCCAAAAGTCACAAAATGCAAAAGGCATCCTCCTGCGCCCGCTCAGTAAATTTCTCCCATGTGGATGGCTCTGGTTTAAAGTTTCAAAGGCAAGATGAATGGTTCAAATTCAAAGTTACAAAATGAGTGTAACGGCCGCATTATGAAAAGTCTAGTTTTTTCCGCCATTGGTGTTTCTTCGTGAATCAAGAATCTGAATGGACGTGAAGGATTGAAGAAGTTGTAACCATTTCTTGCTAAAGAAGAAGAAGTTGTAACCATTTCTTAGAGGAGATTTAATGGCTTCTTCACGCCATTGTATGGGGTTGGCAATTGATCTTGTAAACTCACGAGTGCATTGTACTTAGAGAAAGCAAAGGAGATAGCCATTTTCTTCTAATTTCCTCCATTCTCAAATTTCTTCCATTCCCTCATTATGTACAACTTCTATTTAAGCATCAATACAAAAAGAAGGATTTTTAGCCTCTTTGATGAGGAGATTTTAGAAACTTTGAGTTCGCAATCTTATCTCATCTTGTTGCCATTTGCAGGGTTGTTTCTTCTCATGAATGCATGTGTTGAAATTTCTAACTAGTGCGTGCAGGAATCTGATTTTCTACCTACAACATTAGTTTCCCTATCTCATTTCTCACTCCCTCACAAATTTTTCTACCAAAAAAATTCCTCGCCAACACATCCATAAGAAAGTATTTTTAGCCGATAGTTAGGTCGACAAGTTTATCGATGTTAGGAAGGGGAAGTCTTTGGGACAAGCAAGATTTAAGTCTCAAAAATCTATAAAATTGTGAAGATTTCCAGAGGCTTTAGCAATGGGCACAATGTTAGAAACCCATTGAGGATAATTTATGTATTGAAAGAATTTGACCTAAAGAAGATGTTGTAATTTTTCTTTAATGAGTAGGGCTATGTGAGGATGCATCAATGTAGCTTCTACTTAACCAGCTTGGCGTTAGGGATAGTGATGATATTATGGACAACAATACTAGGCTCAAGTCATGGCATGTCATCATACTGACCACGTGAAGGCCTAGTTATGTTTGGAGAGGAAAGTGGTGAAGGATTCTAGCTCTCGTGGATCAAGAGATTGGCCGACTTTGAGGATGTGGGGCTCTTGTGAAGTTCCTATGTTGATATCAATGGTGGATTCATTAAGAATGGTGGATGTGTCAGGAGGTAAGGCCTTATGAAGATGAGAATATTCCACCCCCATATAGGAAAGGATAGAGTCATCATCGTTGCATTGAATAATGTCGATGGTAGGGTAATCCTCTTCTATCATGTTGGGGAATTTAAGAGGAAGGGACCTAGTTTCACCTTCATGCTAATAGGTGGTATGGTCCTAGAGTGATTCTTGATCCATAGGGATCCAAAATAACTCTACTTCATTAGAAACAGTCAGCACAAAGAAGAAAAAAAAAAAAACGGAGGTTCTGTCTTTTAAGTAACAGGACCGCTGCCTGTGCTGTGGTGGTGGTTACAAAACTACCACTCGGCGGGTGGTGATCCAGAGACCGCCGATCTACAGGGCGCGATCCACAGCCATTACGGATAGAAAACAAAATTTGAAATGAACAACCTCTGAATTTGAAAGGATGTTCATTTTCTCTTCTCTTCATGACCTTTCCCATTCTCCAGTGCACGAGGAGGACATGAAAAAGGCTATAAATACATTATTGTAGAAGTGTAGAATATCATCGAAGCATGGGAGCAAGTGAGAAAGAAATCTTAGTGCTAGAAATTGTATTTTATAGAAGAAAGGAGTGTTGAGACAGAGCAAGCAAGTAACTGGAAGGAAGTGTTGAGATATTATCTACTTCTCTTTCTTACTTATTGTAAATTATGTACTTGTTGATTTGAATTGGCCAATAGAAGTGGGAAGAAAGAGCAATTTCCCTTCCCGACTAGTTTTTCCTCCATTGGAGGTTTTCCAGGATAAAATTGTTGGTGTTATGAGCTTATATTCTTTCCTTTACTACAATTGTTGTTTCTAAGCACAATAGTAATTCATTCACTAGCTATCTCTGTTATTTTCTAATAGAAAGTAAATAGTAGAGAATAATTTGTGATTTGTGAATAATTCCAAAGTTTAAGAGTTTATAGATCATTTTGGTATCATAGCTAACAAGTATCCAGGACTGTGGTATTTCATTCTTGAATTTGTATGACAGTGACAAGATCTAAAGGTGAAAAATCTTTACCTTGCGATTTGGAGATTTCTACAAAGAAGTGGAAATAGAGAATTTGGGTAGAAATGGAGGAAGTTAACTTGGTCCGTAGAATCGAGATGCTAGAGACCATGATGGATAGGATGTTTAGAAGGCAAGAGGAACTTGCAGATTTGTAGAAGATAACTTCCGTCAAGCAAGACTCCATGGACTCGGTGGTTCGAGGCTTAGCCGAAAATTTTGGTATAGGAAAGAGTCACCATGAGGAATATTATGGGGAAGAGCATGAAGAAGAGACTTCTAACACAAGAGAAAAGGTAAAATCTGAACATAATCCTTTTAAAGTTGAGACTAAAGTCGAAATCAAAATCTTTGAAGGACAAGTAGATGCAAAATTATTGGATAAATGGTTGAAACAGTTAGAAGTCTATTTTAGCATCCATAATGTCACTGAGGCACAAAGGATCACCTTTGCATGTCTCAAAATGGAGGGACATGCTCTAGTTTGGTGGGAAACTCATCTAACTACTTGTGAAAAGAAGAAACGTCCTATTGTGAAATCTTGGCAAGACTTTAAGGAATTACTTAGAGCTAACTTCTATCCTATTGGCCATAAAATTGACCAAATGATTAAATGGTAGTATTTTAGACAAGGTAGTGGTCAAAGTGTGCAAGACTATACTACGGAGTTTCAGAGGCAAGCCATGTTGCTAAACATGG
Organism: Taxus wallichiana var. yunnanensis; assembly: GCA_018340775.1. Classification (NCBI taxonomy): domain Eukaryota; kingdom Viridiplantae; phylum Streptophyta; class Pinopsida; order Cupressales; family Taxaceae; genus Taxus; species Taxus wallichiana. The sequence continues at coordinate 365,577,325 of CM031233.1, forward strand.
ATTTGGAGGATGAGGATATTCTAACCAAGTACTTGGGAGGAGTTCACACTCACCTTCAAAGGAAATTCATCTCCACAAAGCCCAAGGATATCAATGAAGCATGTGTATAGGCATACTATATAGATGATGAGAAAAAGCAAGGAGAAGTAGAGCCGAGGGTAAAGCAGTTAACAAATCAGTAGAAAAAGGATTGTGGCAAACAAGTAACAAGAGTAATGGAAAGGGAAAGGTAAAAAAGTTCCCACTACTTTAAATACTTGTAGAGATCCCAAGAATTTTTGTAATAATTGTGATATTAATGGTCATACTGACGTTACATGTTGGAAGTTGCATCCGGAGTTACACCCAAAGAACCAAACCAAGGACTCCAAGAAGTCTATGATAGCTCTAAAGAAAGAAGGAGAAGTGGAAATCGAAGATGACTCGATGTAGACGAAGGGCTTGGATGCTCGGCCACCAACATGGACAATAAAGAGGAGATGAGTAAACTATTACAGATTAAAATCCAGATCAAGAGGACTAAGGTAAATGCTTTGGTTGATACTAGGTTCTCAATTTAATTTGATTTACGAGGGTAGTTGTAAAGAATCTTGGTCTTGATACTTACGAGCATCTGCACCTATATCCTTTGGGTTGGGTGAAGAAGGGTGTTGAAATTCAGGTAACAAGAAGATGTAAGGTCAAGTTTGGGATAAATTCCCAATATATAGATGTTTTTAAGCTGACGTTATTCCACTTGATGCTTTTGATGTTGTATTTGGGAGTCCTTACTTGTATGTTAGGGATGCTATCTTTATGAGAAGGGAAAACCGGTACAGATGGGTCAAGGATGGGATCAACTACAACATCGGGCACACTAGCGTAAGACACGGGTTACTATGGTAAGTGCTAACCAAGAAAAATGGCTTATTCAGGAAAATCATAATCAGTTTTGTTTACTTTTACTAAAGGATAAACAAGATGGGGTAGAAGTTTCAGAAATTTCTAACTAGGGAAAACAAGATTTGGATAGTATCATTCAGTCTTTTTGGGAAGTTTTTAGGCTCCTATTGGATTACCACCAAAATGGGAAGTATAGCATGAGATTCATCTGTTGCCAGAGTCACCTCTACCGAACATCGGGTTGTATAGGCAATCCTTGCTTGAGAGTATTGAAGTGAAGAAACAACTCCAAGAACTAATAGACCAAGGGGTAATATGTCCGAGCACCTCACCGTGCGGTTCACCTATTGTGATGGTGCTAAAGAAGGATGGTTCTTGGAGATTATGCATCAACTCTTTGTGCTTTGAACAAGATCACCATAAAGAATAGATATCCACTTCCCCTGCATAGATGATCTCTTGGACCAGCTTGATATTCCAAATTTTCATGAAATTTGATCTCAAGTCAGAGTTATCACCAAGTCGGGATGAAGGAGGAGGATATATGGAAGAATGCCTTCAAAAAAATAGGGTTTGTATGAATGGTTAGTACTTCCTTTTGGGTTACGCAATGCACTGCTACATTTATGAGATTGATGAATGATGTATTGTGGGATTTCATAGATTCATGTGTCATTGTATAACTAGATGATATCCTAATTTTTAGTGCCACATGGGAAGACCATCTAACACATTTACAGCAAGTCTTGCAAGTTCTCGAGGAGAAGCAGATTGCTTTGTAATATGAAGAAATATGAATTTTCCAAGCAGTCACTTGTCTATCTTGGGAACGTGGTTGGAGGAGGAGAGCTATGAGTGTATCCAAAGAAGGTGGAATCCATCACAAATTTGCCAATTCCAATAGGAGCCACAAAGACTAGAAGTTTTGTGGGAGCAAAGATCTGATACATGCGAGAAATTCATTAGGGTTTCTCGGCGATTATAACACCTCTACACATAGTGGCCGCAAAGAGTAAGGGTTTTGACTAGGGTAAGGAACAAGAAAAATCCTTTGAGTTATTGAAATACAAGATTAGTCATGCTCCAGTACTTTCTCTTCCTAGTTTGCAGCAGCCTTTTGAAGTAGAGACAGATGCTAGTGATTATGTCATGGGCGCAGTGTTGCTTCAAGGAGGTAAACCCATATGTTATCATTATGAAACTTTCACTTTAGTAGTTAAAGGATATTCAAGTATATGATAAATAAATGTATGCACTAGTTCAGGAAATTAAAAATGGAAACATTATTTGTTGGGTAAAGAAACTATTGTGCACATTGACCAAAAACCTCTCCAATATTTGCAAGCACAGTCTAAATTGCAGCAGGAAAGGCACTATAAATGGATGGGGTTTCTTTAGTAGTTCCATTTGGTGATCAAATACAAGAAGGGTAGTACAAATTTGGTGGTAGACATGTTGTCTAGGCCACCCACACAAGAAAATTTTTCCTATTTGGCCACTATCTCTCAGGTCGAGCCCTTCACGAAGGAAGCTTACGAAGAAGCATATGCCCAAGAGAAAGACTTTTCGGTAACATTTCAGAAGTTACAGTCCCAAGGGGCTGAAAAGATGGGGATTGAAGATTGTTATCTCAAGGATGAGCTGCTCTACCGATGGGGGAAACTTTGTGTGCCTAAAGAAGAAAGACTTCTATTGATGAGGGAAGCACATACCTTGAAAGTAGTGGGACATTTCGGTGTTGGTAAGACCCTAGCCCACTTGCAAAGGTATGTATATTGGCCCAACATGCAAGAAGAAGTATCAAAATTTATTCGTGGATGTAAACTTTGTTGTACTAGCAAGCCTAAAACTAGGAAGGAAGGTTTGTATATGCCTTTACCAATACCTACTCATCCATGGGAGGACATTTCTATGGATTTTGTAGGAGGATTACCTATGTCTAAACATGGCCATGACTATCTCTATGTTGTTGTGGATAGATTCAATAAAATGTGTATTCTTATGGCATGTAAAAAGATAGTAAAAGCACATGAGGCGGAAGATATTTTCTTTACTAATGTATGGGTGCATTTTGATTTACCAAAGTCTATTGTCTTTGATAGGGATTCCAGGTTCTTGGGAAGTTTTCGACTACTTTGTGGGACAAGATGGATACTAGGTTACGAGAGGAGCACTGAGCTTTCCATCCACGACAGAGATGGACAAACATAGGTGGTAAACAAGAATTTGGTATAGTTAATCGAGGGTATATAACAGTAAGTACCCAAGGACTTGGGACGAGTCCTTAGCCTACATTCAAGCATTCCTATAATCGGGCAGTACACACATCCACTATGAATTCACCATTTGAAGCATGCTTGGGATATCTACCTACAAATCCATTAGACATACCAGTTGGACAGTAGGATGAGGAGGATACATGAGACGCGGAGGTGACTAGAGCCAACAAGTTCATTGAGAGGATATGGAAAATCCATCTCAAGGTCAAAGAACAACTAGAGAAATCTCAACCAAAGTACAAAGCTAGGCACAATCAACATAGGAGGGAACAAAAACTTCATGTTGGAGACAAATTTTGGCATTACTTGAGCAAGGAGAGACTACAAGGTCAAGCATGGAAGCTCAAGCCACTACAATATGGACCCTTCACCATATTGGAGCAGGTTGGGGAAAATGCTTTTCGACTTGATTTGCCATCATTCATGAGGATGTACTTTGTAGTAAACTGCAAGAACTTGCACCTATATGAGCCATCCATGCTGGATGAAGATGAAGAACTACAATTGCTACCTTCCATTGAGGATTGCGTCTTGGACTCACGAGGTGAATTGGAGGAGGATGTAGTGCTACAGTAGAAAGTCAGAGAGACTAGAAGAGGTCCACAGGAGTCTTGGCAGATTGGACTGAAAGGAAAGACACCAAGGCAGGCCCGGTGGTACTCGAAGGAGCAAGCGAGGGAATTATTCCCTCATCTACTCCCCCACTAAGATTTTGTGGGACCAAAAGCCTCCTAAGAAGGGGAGGTGTGATCCATAGGGATCTAAAATAACTCTACTTCATCGAAGCTTGATTAGTACTTTGAGAGAATAAAAAAACAACAAATGGAGGTTTTCTCTTTGAAGTAATAGGACTGCCACCCTATGCAGGGTGGTGGTTACAAAATCGCAGCCCATCTAGGCAGCAGCGTCCGAGACCAGTACTGCACTTGCAGGCGGCGATCCCTGGCCATTACGAGATAGAAAACAAAATTTGAAACGAACAGCCTCTGAATTTGAAAGGATGTTTGTTTCTCTTCTCCTTCATGACCTTTCCCATTCTCTAGTGCATGGGAGGACATGAGAAAGGCTATAAATACATGATTGTAGAAGTGTAGAAGATCATCGAAGCATGGGAGCAAGTGAGCAAGAAATCTTAGTGCTGGAAATTGTATTTTGTAGAAGAAAGGAGTGTTGAGACAGAGCAAGCAAGTAACTAGAAGTGTTTAGATATTATCTACTTCTCTTTCTTACTTATTGTAAATTTTATACTTGTTGATTTGAATTGGTCAATAGAAGTGGGAAGAAAGAGCAATTACCCTTCCCGAATTGTTTTTCCTCCATTGAAGGTTTTCCAGGATAAAATTGTTGGTGTTATGAAACTATATTCTTTCCTTTACTACAATTGTTGTTTCTAAGCACAATAGTAATTCATTCACTAGCTATCTATGTTATTTTCTAATAGAAAGTAAACAACAATGAATAATATTGTGATTTGTGAATAATTCCAAAGTTGAAGATTTTACAAATCAATTGTGGAGATTTAAAAAAAAGTTAGGGGAAGGGACACAATGCCATCCGTGTCCATAGGGTTGTTGGATAGGGAAGGGGATGATGGACACATGTTCATGGGGGATTCAAAAGTAGTGTGTGCAAGAGACTTGGTTGGGGATTATTGGAATCTGAATCCCAACTTCTCATGAGGTTTGTGGGATTGATTAAGGACAATATCATGTATACCTTGTTCATAGTGTCCCGAAGAAATTCCTTCCATGCACAACAATGGAGATAGGTGTACGCGAAAGACTTCTTATAAAGGAAATCAAATCCATTGGTGTATGGCTTAGTATGGGGTCGATTATCAACGTGGGAAGAAGGGAAATCAATGCCACCGTAAACAATATTGGTTTTCAAGTAAGGTGGGCGAAGGAAATAATATCCCCAACATTAAATTGGTACATGGGAGCTTTGTCATTTATACCAAATTGATTGAGTGTGGGGAGGGCATTAAGAGAGAAGTTGATACTCCCTAGTGAGAGACGTTGCATCATGATGTCAAAGGATTTTTCGGTGGGAAACTTAAATGTAGGTATAGAAAAACTAGTGGAAGCTTGAGAAAATGAGTCTTGTTTAGGGATGAGTGTGTCTTTATCATGTAGGTCATATGACATGTTGTGAAAGGAAAAGTATCAGTGGGGAGTGTGTGGATTTCCCCTTTGTTTTCATACTTAAGACAACGATGAAGGGGGATAGGACCCAAGTGCATGACATGGATCCATGGTCGTCAATCAAGATGTTGTATCGAAAGTCCTCTTCTACAATGTAGAAGAGCTCATGAAGGAGTTTCTCACCAACGCAGATAGGAAGGATGACCATCCCAATGAAGGGGAAATAATGTCATCAAATAATCCAAGGACCATGAGTGATTTGTCGACAATATTGTTAGGAAGCTTGAGTTGATTGAATGTGTGGGATGAAATAATGTTAATGCTAGCACCATTATCAATCATGGATCTTCGATGAAGGTTTCATTGATACAAATGGTGATAAAAGAGGGAAGGTTGTGATCTTCGGGTAGAAGCTTGAGGATCTCAAAATCATCGAAGGAAATAGCAACAAAAGTTGTAAGAGCTCCAACAAGGGTTGCGAAAGGTTGGGGTTCATCGGTTGTGATTGGGATGCATTGTAAAGCTTCAATGAGAGCATGCCAATAGAGAGGTGAGCTTTGAATAAGCTCGTAAAAGACATTTTGACGGGATCTGATGTAGTTGTTTTTACGATGGTTTGTTATATCACACAACACACCTTTTGGATCGTAAAGTGGCTAGAATAGATACCTTATCCTTGGATGAAGAAGTAGATGAGATAGGATTGATAAGAGGAGTAGTGATGATAACTCTCAAATTTTGTTGGGTGGATGGTTGAGATACATGGGAGTGAGAGCGAATGGAAACACGAATAACATTTATGTGAAGAGGGGGACCCTTTTTAGAAGGGGTGGAATTTTATGGTTGCATTGTGACTAAAGGTGTGGATCAAGGTCCAAATTCAAAGGCCTTGGAAGTTATAAATTTTATTTGGAGGTTACACTTAGGTTTAGATGAGTTAGTAGATGGAAAGGGTTGGTCTTCTTTAGTGAGAAGTTCATCCTTTAATGCGAGGTTGTGTATAAGTGTTTGGAGAGCCTTGTATTGCTTTGTGTCATGTCCAAGGACATGATGATAGGTGCAAATGATGTTATAATAAAACCACATGGGCTTCCAACCACATGAGTTAAGGTACTTGATGGGGGAAGAGTAATCGTGGATGCTTGGATAAGGTGATGGAGGATTTGAGTAATAACTAGTAGGGGTTTAGGTTATGAATTCTTGTGGATTTTGAATTGATTTCATTTAGGAGGGGAAGGTGAAGGAAAAGAGGTGCCTTATTCTTTTGGGGTTTTTAGGGATCTTAAATTTGGATTTTGAAATAGGAGTAGATGATTTTGATTTGGATTTGGTGGTGATGGGAGATTTAGATGAAGGATACGGTCCCAAAATAGATGGCTGAGGTCCTAAGATGGATGGTTGGATATTGGGTTATTTGGATTCATAGGGATCCGGAGTGGGAATTTCTAATTTCTTGTGTGGATGAGTAATGGATCTTTGGGTGGGGTGTTAAGGATTTTAGATGTTTATTGTGAAGTTTTACCTTTGGCAGGGATAATAATGATTTTGATAAAGTGGAGTTGTCTTTAGAAGTGGGATTAGATGGTTTGGATGTGGGTTGTGTTATAGATGTGATGGTTGAGGATGGGGATGATTCTCAACTAGCATCATTAGTGTAATTTAAATGGCTTGAGGGATTTGTGGAATTTAGAAGCATTGATATAGAAGTTGTATTTTTGGTGGTAAAGACGAGATCGAGACATCACTTGTAACCGAATCGAGGGGAGATTTTTGTTCGGTAGATGTTTCAAGAGATGATGTAGATGTGGATATGGATGCAGGTGTGGATATAGATAAAGGTGTATATTTGGATGTAATCATGGGTGTATATGTGGATGTAGATGTAGGTGTAGATGTAGATGTAGATGTAGATGTGGGTGTAGATGCATATGTAGATGTGGGTGTAGAATTAGATGTGGGTGTGGATGGGATCTGACTTAAGGTGTTAATTGTGTGGGAATCGGGAACTTAATATGTAGGAGGGTTGGTTTGGTTGTTCATTGGATGATTCATAATGGTTGTTTGAAAATATCCAATGGTTAATTAGGGGGAATTTTGATTGTCTAGTTGGATATCTTCGCATTATCAATAAGCCATTATTACGGTAAATCCTTAAAGGTACGAAATTTCTTGATGTTATGGTCGTGGAATAAATTATACTTTTAGTAATGATCCTCACGATACCATGTGGGTTTAGGATGTGAATCATCAATAGGGTGGATGGGAGGAAGTTGGATAAGGTGTACGACCATGAGCTTGTCAAAGATGGAGTTGTATGATTCACCAAGAGGAGTATAGTTGGGGGATGGTTGAGGTGCTCTTTGTGGAGGCTCGGTATGAGATGTGGATTGGGAGGAAGTTTTGATGACAATAGCATTTTCCGCATTCTTAGATTTTTCATTGTGGGTGAATGGTTTTGTGAATTCAATCTTGGGTTTATTAGAGTGAAGTTTAAGATGGCCTTGCTCAAGGGCATGTAGTTCTAACTTATGAGCCATAGTAAAATCTTCCTCAAAGGTTTGGAAGGACTGAATTTGAAGGGTAGATGAAATGTGCTTGGCACATGATCTAGAAAAGAGATCAATCAATTCAGTTTGAGGTAGTGAGAAGGATAGTTGGTTAATAATCCCATGCCACCTAGTGAAGAAATCGAAAATTGATTCATTGTCAAACTATTTAATGGTGTAAAGGTCAGTGATGGTTATCTTACGTGCTATGTTGATGGAGAAGTGTTCTAAGAAAAGTTGCACAAGTTGTGTGAAGGAAAAGAGGGAATGTTGAGGGATGTCATTGTACCAATCTAGAGTGGGCCCGACCAATGACATGGGAAAGGTACGAAGCATAAGATCTTGATCATGTGTGATGAGGTAATATGAGTTCCTAAAGACATGAAGATGTTGTTGAGAATATTCTTTGATATTGAATTTAAATATTTTGGAAGCTCCCAATGTGGAGGATATGGCTTAATAGGAATGAATAGATTGATGGGTTTGTTACAATTTTCTCATAAGTAAATGTACTTTTGGGGCCCAAGGTAGCAACCTCTAAGTTATCCATTCTACTCAACAAGGCTTGCATAGGATCATTTGATGTATGAGGATGGGGACCTGATTGATGTTGTTGTGGATTGTAGGAAGTAGATGGATTAGGTTGTGAGTAAGATTGATAATGTTGGGCATAATTGGGAGTTTGTGGGGGTGGTTGATAGGAAGGAACATAATTAAAGGTTTGTGATTGGGTGGGTTACTGAAGTAGGATGTTGTAAAGGGATGTAGTTGGATGGGTAAGATTGTGAAGTTTTTGTTGAGTGATAGGGGGATTGGATTGGATTTGTTGTTGGATGAGTTTGGGTATGTGCATGAGGTGGTTGAGATGTTTTAAAGGATTGATTGGGAATCAGCGGGGAGGTTGGTTAGTTTGAGTCTAAAATCGAGGGGGAGGTTGTGAGATAAAAACATTGGGATGGACATATGATGCTAAAGAGGCACCGATCTTTGCAAGTGTTACTAGGTTGGTGGAGGAGGTATGTTAGAGTCTTGAAGAGTTTGGGTGGGAGTGTTTATGATAATAATAGATGAGGAGGGAATAGGAATGGAGGGTGTAGGGATGGTCACATTAGTATTGATACGTGGTAGATTAGGTGGGATAGGCACCACTAATTGTGTGGATGATGGGTCTGGGGAACCATGATAGAGGATTCATGAGGGACATGTTCGTTTTGGGATAATGCTAGCTCATTCATGGCCCTAGGGAAAAAGATGACAAGTTGGGAGGTGAGGACTTCAGTAGATTTAGATTATGGGGGATAACTATAAAGTTGTTGAAGAGGGGTTCATCAATAGGGATGTTGGTGGATTTGTGAACTAGATAGTCATGGAGGTAAATGACGTTAGCATCAAGAGTTGTTGAAATTCCACTCATTCGCATGAGGATAGTACGGGGTGCAAGTGTTCCTAAGGAAGTACTGTGGAAGTAGGTGTGGGTGGTCTAGAAGGGATGGAGTGTGGTAGACAAAGGGATTGGTCTCAATATGGGGATTTCCTTGAACCACATGAGGCTCATGAGGGGGAATCATATGAATAGTGGATAGAGAGGTTGAGAATGAGGTCATCAAAGGTGTAGAAGAAACATGTTTGTTGTAAGGGGTTGGTTGAGATGGGGATATCATTAGAAGCGTTGATTGCTCCATTCTCTTATCTTGGGAGTGAGTAACAATGGGCATGAAATAAACAAGAAAAATCCTATGTAAACTATTAATGCAACACGCAAGTCAAGCAATAAAATTTTGTTTATCTTGCTTATTTATAGAATGTGAAGAGGGAAGAGGCTCAAAGGGAACCTAGAGAAATGGTCACTCTATGGATGGTTTCAGGTGTGTTTAAGGATGGATTCCTCAATATACTTGAAGGTACGTGAGGCACAAATTTGTGATGACTATTGAGTACGTAGCCATATATAGGGGTATACCCCGCACTTCATGCACCGTAGTGATAAGGGTGTCGAGTGCTTAGCCTATATACCAATAGTCAAAAATATATTACATGGCCAGAACATCATGGCAAATTTCTTATTGGGTGATGAAATCCTAATAGCTCCACCTAGGTAGAAATTATTTAGATGTGTAGGTTGTGTGTGTGGTTTGGTTGTGTGTAAAGGAAATGTGAATGCAAAGTTATACTACCTAATTAAGCTATATGAACAAGAAAATATGAAAGAGTTTGTTTAAGATCCAAAGCTAAATATGACGTTCGATGAAGACAAGAAAACAAAGGAAGGGAAGAATGATGCAAGAAATGGAAAAATAAAAAGGAAAAGAGGAATACTGGATACACTTTTCCTTTTTCCAAATTACATATGCATTGTTGAGTAAGCAAGTGAACTCCCAAGCACACAAGCAAAGAACTCTGGCCTGTAGAGTTAGTGGAAAGAGGAAAATAGAATATAGAATGGGAATTGAAAATGAATAAGGAACTTACCAAAGGAGTAGGTAGGTCCCACCGACGTGTCATAATGTTTGATGAGTTTTTGCTCATGTTCTAAGTTAATGAAATAATATGCTAGAAAATAAAAAACTCCAAATATGGGAGGGTTTAAGGCTACCTCCAATGTGTGATAGTGATGGTGATGGAAGATGGACGCACAAATCCTTTACGTCAAGCAAGCTTGATGACTGCACAACACAAAAGAGAGATACATAAGAAAATATTAGTAGATTTGGATGGTGGGCTACCTGACCAAAGCCAATCTTGAGAAGTGATGAACTTCCTAGGAAGGATGTCAACCCACTTGTTTAGAAAATTGATTAAAAACAAGAAATAGATAACATACAGAAGATAACCAGAATAGAAATTCTCATAAACATGACAAAGTATAGATCAAATAATAATAAATTGATAGATTAAGATAAAGTATGAAAAATGAGACAGGGGGTCAATGGTGACGAGTCGATTGACGAAAATGTGAAAAAGTGTGATCTTAGGGTGTCGGGACGGGAAGAACAGAAAGATTGCAGGATCGGGTGTTGTAGAAATAGAGAAATTGATAGAAAGGAGACAGAATGTAGGAAAAATAGTTGAGATAGATCGGGTCGACGGTGAACAATAAGCAATCAACAACAACCGAGGCTGACTTAGGGCTGATAAGTTCCAAACAAATTATGTGAAGGAAAAAGGTTGGTTGATCGATTTCAAAGCTCAAAATGACAAATGGACCTACAAATGGTTGATGAAGAAGTGATGAAACAAGATATGTCTTCCAACAATCTTCAAGTTCAAAATATTCCTAAAGGGTAGACAAAGCTCTAAGGTGGCTTCAAGAGGTTGGTGATAGCTTAGAAGAAGACAAGAAACCTACAAAAGTTTGATAGAGTTCGGATGTCAAGAGTTCCATCCTCCTAGGAAGGGTGATAGTGTATATATATAGGGTCGTTGTGCCCCGATAGGGTTGTTTTTAATACGGAGAACCGTTGATTTGATGATTTAAAACTTGAGGGATAAATCCCTATTAAGTGGTGATTAGGGTTAGAAGTTGATTTGGTGGGTTGTTGCATAGGGATGAGAAATAGTGGTTGGATAGTTGGAAATATTAAATGAGGGTAGGTGGTGAGGTTAGAAGGGATAAATGATATGTGACTAAGATAATAGGCATGTTTAGGGATGATAAATATGATTTATTGGAATTATTAATGAATGGGATATGATTAAGATAAATTTTATTTAGGAGGTAAATGGGATTTTTAATATGGATATGGGTGTGAGTATGGATAATGATGATGAAGGGGCGAACGAATGCAAGATGGATGGATATTGTACCAAATTTTGGTGTCTACATTTCATATACATACGAATTATAGGGGTTGTTAATAGCAAAGGGCGTATGTTGAATCAAAGATAAGCTAGGATGAATGGTGGAGTTGCTCTAACAGTTTACTCACCACAAGTATTTTCTAATTGATGGTCTTACATCTCAAGCGGTTCCAAAACATCACTTGCATGCTTGAGATTTTATGTTTCTTTCTAAAATATTGCATTAAAAAATCAGGATAGTATGTGAAATATAACAATTGATAACATATGTGAAATGCGGTTTATAAAATGCCATAATTATAGTATATGGACAAAATGGACTTGTGCACAAAATGTTGAAATTTGAAATATGAAAAAGTATTATAATCTATATAATTCTTGGATAAATGAGGAGAGCATGTGTTGATTGTTATTTACTCCTATGTTTATCATTTTGTATAATATTCATGCCTCAATTAATTTATTGTCTTTTCACTATGTCGATTTAACATTTGGCCCTAAATTTTATGTACAAATTTGCATCTTTTCATGTTTGTGTCATTTATGACCATGGAATGCCAAAGGGCATTTTGCATCAAATCGAGACCATGTCGGTCATGTTAATAGAATGTTTTTGAATATTGGAAAGTATTCTTTGGAGAAGAGTGAATGAAAAAAAAGACATTTTTCTCAGTTCTCCCAACATGTCCTAAATTGGGAACTATGAGATAGGGTATCAAAATCCATTAGAAAATACTCAAAAGTTGATTTTTTTAGTTATAATTACAAATGCCCCGATAAATGCACATGCAAAAGGGCCCATGATTTGTTCAAAAAAATGTATGACACTTGTGTAGAAGTTAGTGAATGTTTGCAATGTTTTCAATCGATAAATCAATGAGATATCTTTTCATAGAATATAGTGATTGTAGCTTATAGAAGGCATGGGCATCCTCAACAAGCATTTATATTTTTTTATCAAATGTGAAGAATAATTATCCAATATGATTAGTTCCAATGTGGAATCTATAAAACATGGTTTGTAAATCCATCTAAAAATAATTAGATGTGGATATCAATATGGCGTTATTGTGATAATTATCCTTGTATATGTGTGCAAAATGTGGAAGCATACACAAGGCACATGAATTGTTTGAAAAAATGAATAATGCAGATGTGGTTATATGGAATGTTATGATTACAAAATATGCACGAAATGGTGTTCCGACAAGAGTTTAAATAGTTTATAAGAATGAAAGAGATGTGATCTCTTGGATTTTAGGGTATTGAAAATAATTTTGTAGCAATAAACAAAGACATAAAGTTTACCATCTTTGTAAAAGTAATTTGAGGAGTGGACATTAGTTAAATGGTTGTAGACATAATTAATGAGAGAGAAATTAATTACATAATACACAAACATAGAGAAATAGACACTTACACATAATAGAAATTGTAGTTAATGCTCTTGTTAGAGAAAATAAACTAAGAGAAAATGATGGAGTATGTGTGAAATTGAATGGGCAAACAATGCAGCTACAAAAATTCCCTCTTCATAAGCCCACTCACCTACTCACTTTACTCTAATTAACTCTTTCCTTCCCCATGTGTCCACTTCCTTACCACCTCTTTCCTCTTCTCCTTCCACTATATATATATATATATATATGTGTCCACTTCCTTACCATTTGCTTTGCAGAGATATAATGAATTCTTCAAAACTTTGGTAGGTGGGGGTTCTAACCATATGTTATGGCATCCAATATCATCACGGCTCCAATATATATTTTCATCAAAAGTTAAAGAAGGAAGACATCACTTCTCTATAAATCTCATAATTACGAGCATAAATGGTAAGCTTGCCTTTTTATGTAAACAATGTTCAATATCATATAATATAACCTTGTAATCTAGATGAGAGGAATTTGGTATTCAAATTATGTTAATGGCTCAACATTAATAGTTATCTAGATACTTCTCGAAACATGTCATATTTATGAAATGGGAGGAATGCGGTATTTAACAAATATTTATGACTAAACATTAATCATGCCAAGATGCATTCTACAATGGTAGTAGCATGAAGTGGAAGAATCTCATGCCATCCCGTAAAAGAAAAACTATGGTCGAATTATTTGATATATACTTTAATTTTTAACATTTATAGACTTTTAGGTTTGTCATTACCGATTATTTATTATTTTAGGGTTCATGTTTGTGATTTTAATTTTACCATGACATTTAAAAATATCAAATTCAATCTAATTATTTTAAATAGTTTCGATTTAAATATATAAGATAATACCAAAATAATATGTAACCACTTAAACATGTTGTTTGTAATTATAAAAATACCTATTTACTTTATATTATTGTATGTATTTACCTATTCATCTATAATATCTAAACATATTTACTCATTAATGTTATTTAGGTACATATAATATAAATCTTATAATCTAAGGTATCTATTTACCATAAATGTGTTATATTTCTATTATATCTATTTGCTTAATCATTATAAAAAAACACCTACTTTAGATTATTGTATCTATTTACCTATTCATCTATAATATCTAAACATATTTACGTATTAAAGTTATTTAGATACATATAATATAAGTACTATAATCTAAGGTATCTATTTACCATTGCTTAATATAAAACCTAATTTAATCAATGATAAAATCTAATTTAAGTTTTAGGATTTGTGAAAGTGAATTTAATTTTATCATGGTATTTGATTTGATATTTTTATCTTATAACTTTTACCATGACTTTCCAAGAATTGTCACATAAAAACTTAATCTTTAAATTAGATTTATAAATAATTTAAGATAATTTTGTTATTTACCTATTTATCTATCTATTTACCATTTAAATAATATTAGACTTATTTACCTATTTAAGTTATTTAGGTACATATAAGGTAAATCTTATAATCTAAGGTACTTACTTACCATAAATGAGTTATACTTCTACTCTATCTATTTAATTATTTATTTATCTATTTACTTATTTGAGTACCTATTAAGTAAATCTAAAATCTAAAATAATTTATGATAATATATAAGTTTTAACTTAAGTATTTCATGGCATAATGATATTAAATCTATAAATCTTAATTTTGCTCAATTAAGATGTATAGTTTTTCTTATTACATATATATTTATATATTCAATTTATTATTTAAATTAATTTAGGTGTGCAAGACTATAATGTTATATGTGTGTGTTTAAAAAGGGTACCCAAAGATAGAGTCAATAAGTACATATTAGTTTTTTTATAAGGATATAGTTATCAAATATGCCAAGTATACAATAAAAGCAAAGAAAGTTTATGAAACATTTGTTGCAAACATTGAAAACCATATTGAATTATCAATAAGATCATAAAGGATGATTCTAACTAAAGCAATTGTTGAAAGTGACGTTGGGGCATAAGAAATATGTCACATATTGTTGTAACTTTTGTTGGTAGGGATCAACAAAATATTTATCAATTTGAATATATTTATATCATATTTATATTTACCAACATACACGTGGTGCATCATTATAATCAGAAGTACGTATTTACTTTAAATAATTTATAGCTGGACCTATTTACCTATTTAAGCTATTTATGTACATATAAGATAGTTATTTACCATAATTGTTTTATACTTATATTATATCTATTTACTTATTTATCTATCTATATATACTGTACACACAAAATCACACACTTGGGTACATTTCTAGGTCCAAAAACATACTAATATATATATGATTCCTAAGCAAGAAAACTAGTGGTTGACAACTATCTTTGGCCTCTTTTCTTTTTCTTTTGCTTTATCTTTGGTCTTACACACCCTACAACCTTGAAGGAACTTGATTGATTTATCTTTTATGGCCGTAGACACTGGCCCCCAGTTGGGACACCGATTGCCAGGTGCTTATGTCCATACCAGGTGCTCGACCCTTTCTTACCTTTACTCACTCTTTTTGGGTCTCTTTTATCTTTTGGTCATCTTTTTCACTTATGGGTTGGCCTTCCAGTTGTCAATTATGAAATTCAAACAAGGGAATCATATATATACTTAGTTACTTCTCAAAAATAAGGACCAAGCACTAAGAATTACTATCATCACCTAAGCTTGCATTCCAAAGGCACTAAATCACTTCAAAGGCATCCATCTAGCACTCATTCAAGGGAAAAGGGATGCATCACTTCTACATACACTACATAGGAGGGAAAGTCTATTCTATTCCATCCACACATACTATACATTGCTACATTCTAGATCTATCATGTTATCATTTGTGCAACTTGCACAAGGGCATCCTAGGGCACCATTTCTACACACATACACAAGAACTACATGGGGTATGAGATGTAGTGCAATGCTCGGTAGTAAGTTCACTCTTTGCGTGATTACCGAGGTCAATCCGAATCCATATCCTACATCTTTTTTTATTATATTTGATGTGGTTTGTGGGCATGTGCATGTATTTTCTCTGTTTTGCATGTTAAAAGTACCTTCGCTGATCAAAGAGTGAATATCAAGTGACATATAGGAGCCAACAATGAAACCCTTGCGACATAGAAGAAATTATTTTTTGAGCATCTATATGACCACCTACGCCGGATCAGGTCACCAATGCCTAGGTGCCTTTGCCCTTCCATGGGCACCCCTGTCTACCCCTGTCTCAAAGGTCCAAAATTTATAATGAGCATTAACGACGTTGTCTACAGTCTGCTCAATGATACTTTTACCTACCCAAATAACTTCATACTCACTCAAAAATTAGCTAATTCTACCTACCTCTCCTTCTTACCTAGGGTTTCATATTTTACATGCTTTATTGTTTGTGTCATTGTTGTATTTTAGCATTCATACATTATTTATTACAATAGTTACTCTGCAATATAGATTAATTTAAATTAAATTAATTCATTTGGTGAACTCTCCTTCGAACACTCTTGGTTCCTTCTTTATTACTAGATTCACTACCTTAGCATCCTACCAAAGCATGAGTGTCTTCATCCCTACCTTCTGCGGGCTCATCCGAATATCAAAATAAAATCCAATATTTTTTGGCTAACACTTATATTCCTCCCAATAATCCTCTTGAATATGTGTATCATAAGTTTATTACAGCATTTTATTTCAATAAAAAGAATATTACTTTTACATCGATGTAATTAACCCTCCTCTCGTTATCGATAATGATCCTCCCTTTTATATTAAATTTTGTATCAATAACATTGGAATCAAGCGAGCTCTAGTTGATAATGGATCTGAGCTCAATCTTTGTAATGTCACATTTCTTTAACAACTTGGCCTTTCCTTGGCCTCTTTCAGTCCCTCATCCATCTCTATCTATGGCTATGATTCTACTACACGTCCATGCATTGGTATTATCACCTTGCCCCTACAAGTTGGGCCCAAAACAATCCCCACTGTATTCTACATCATGGATACACCATTTCAATTCAATTGCTTGTTTGGTTGACCATGGCTCCACGCTATGCATGTAGTTCCTTCTACGGTTCATCGATGCGTCAAATTTTTACATAATGGATATGAACATACTATTCCTACCAATCCCAACCCATTCAAGTACTACCACCTAGACTTATTCATGACACTTCCTATTCTCTCCTCTACTCCAATTCTATACCACAATCTCAAACCATACGATGTTGGTCGCTCCAAAGTCCTATTTATACACTAGTTATCATACTACCTCATTTTTCTACCCCAGAAAATTCCACTTCATAACTGAATTTGTTCACATGTACCTTCTTCATGCATGACTCTTATTGGCCTCATATTCCTTTTGATCTCACCTACCCTACCATTGTGTGCACATATGAAGGTTTGGCCCACTTAGGGTTCGCATTCGATGATCTCATTCCTCCATCTCACTCACCTCAAATAAATCATGGATATGTTCTCATTACTATTGCCTATGGCCTTTGTGTCTTCCACTTGTTAGTGTTTCTTGCACGTATACATCATTCCTCTCCACTCACACTTAGGGCAGTCTTGGCTTGACTACATTGGTGGCATTCTAGATCCTAATCATATTGATATCACATTTCCCATTTCTTTTGGCCGCATCTCTATTTGCAATGATTCATTCCTTTTCTATAGTCAAAATATAACTCATTAGAATACACATGATTTCCTGCAACCTCTTTTTACTAATGAAGAATATGCTATGGGCATGTATAATTTATGTCGTATAGACTCCTGTATGATCAGCCTCATATTATCGCCTACCAAGTCTCTAACCAAGATCTTCTAGGTTACGACCTTGACACGATGATCTTCTTGATGATTTTACATGATTCTTTACTCTTCGCACACTTGGGGGTATCTCACATTCCCCCTTCTAGCACTATCGTTGTCTCTAACATTTACTACTACACTATACGCTATGTGCTTCATATCTACCTTTTCTACGCACTTCCACATCTTTTGATACATACCTTGTATCGTCATTACCATAAAACGCAGAGTCTAGTTCCATGGTTCGTACTTGACTTCTAAGGGTATAATTCTGAAATTAACCTTGCATCATCTACATTTTACATGTTACACTTCACGATACATCTTTCTAGCATCTATTCTCACACAACACATTACCCGATGACACACTCTTGTTCTATGGTTCATTATTGACTATTGAGGGTTCCTATAAATGAACCTCATCTCATACACATCATTATGGGGCACATTTCTCCTACAATAGCCACATTTTATATATCATACCATCACACTCATACATTGCATTTGCATATCTTGGTTGCATCTATTCTTGCTAGCTTATTATATTTACATGTTACACTTTGTTTTCCATGTTAGACATATTCTTAGTATGTCATCATATATATATATATATATATATAAACACACACACACACATGTGCATTCACTTGGTATTTTGAGGTGAATGCATATATCTTATAGGTTTTTACACGCTACAATGATGTTTGGAATTATACCTTTTACTAGTCCCACTAAGGATTTTGGGGGCATCTACCTTGAGTCTTATCACACACTACATGTTATTTTCTTTCCTCATTTACTACTTTTTCTTAGTAACACTTGATTTTCACTGATATATACATGCTTTGACATACTATTTATCTTTCTAACATGCCAATGGGTGCTTCATGTGTATCATTTTTCTTGTAGGATCATATGCCACTATGGTTGTCATCGATACATTTTACCCGATCTTATTTGGTACTGTATACTATTGTTTGTGGGCTATGCCCTATCTCTTGTGTGATTATTATATACTTTCTCCTTCTTTGGTGTCATTGTCTTGACACATTGTGAGCAATGTCCCATATTTGAAACCCACTTTGCACAGTCCCTCTTATTTGCACACTTTCTTGTTACATTTTTTCTATTGCATGTTATCTACTTTTACTACTAACACTTGTACTAGCCTACTTTGTTTGCATGTTCCTTGGTTTCTACCATGCAAATCCCCTACCCCTGTAGGTATCCACTTCAAATCATCATCGGTCCTCTCCTTTAGGCTAAATTATTCTACTATCGTCGCATGTACCCAAGGCGGGGGACATACATTGGGTAAACAAATTACCCTTATAACAACTCAGAGGTATAGTTCAGATCAACACAGTACATAAACAGTGCATGCATACAATCACAAAAATGGTCTAGAAACTGACTTGGACCTCAAACACAATCTGAGACCCCCAAAATTAGAGACTAGCACCTGGGCGCGCTCTGTCCTCCCCACGGGCGCTAATGTTTGGGGCAAACACACATCATTTTATTAGCACAACACAATCTACTATAATTTATAGAGCAGTTATATAGTTACATGCACTGGCCTTCAGTCACAAAATGCATTCTATCTCCTACATTCAATACAATAGAATAATTCAAAACAAATCGTGAGAAATGGAACAAATCGAGATGTACCATCTATAGTGGTGTTTTTGGGGAAGAGTCATGGAAGGAGAGTAAAAATAGGCCTCTCCCCAACACTCACTCTTTGGCGCAAGATTGCCAAAAAACCTTGCACTTGGCGTGAGATCGCCCAAAAAATCACTTTTGGCTTGAGATCACCTAAAAACCTTACCTTTAACATTCAAATCAACAACTTCAAACAACATGACATTTTTCTATCTTTTAATCTCTTACATATTAGGTGCACACTTTCCTTTTTACACACTTTTACACTTTGTTACATATTTATACACATGTTTCCCCTAATCTATCATATACGTAACTTACACTACCTTATTTCTTCTTCTCTTTTTGCAGTCCATCCCTACAAGAAGTAACACACACAAAAATTACAACAACACACTACAATGAATACGTTGTACCTCTAGGGTCCATTTCCCTTTCCAGTCTCCACACTTCACTTTGTAATCATTCCATGCTTTGTTTGTCCACTCGACATGCTATTTTCCACACTCTCTACAAGATCATAAGGTACGCATCTTCTATGTAATTTATGTTATCAAATATTCACTCAAAAACAAAAAGTGGGGGAAAATGTAGACACAAAATCACGCACTTGGGTACATTTCTAAGTCCAAAATCATACTAATGTATATATGGTTCATAAGCAAGGAAACTAGTGGTTGACAACTATCTTTGGCCTCTTTTCTTTGTCTTTTGTTGTATCTTTAGTCTTACACACCCTACAACCCTGACAAAACATGATTGACTTATATTTTATGGCCACGTACACACGACACCCAGTTGGGACACGGATGCATAGGTGCTTCTGTCAATATTGGGCACTCCCGACCCTTTCTTACCTTTACTCGCTCTTTTTGGGTCTCTTTTATCTTTCGAGCATCTTTTTCACTTAAGGGTCGACCTTCCATTTCTTAACTACAAAATTCAAACAAAGGAATCATATATATACTTGGTTACTTCAAAAAATAAATACCAAGATATAAGTATTATTATCATCACTTAAGTTTGCATTTCAAGGCACTAAAGCACTTCAAAGGCATCCATCTAGCTTGAGTCATTCAAGGGACAAGGGTTACATCAATTCTTCATACACTACATATGAGGGGAAGTATATTCTATTCCATCCACACATACTATACATTGTTACATTCTAGATATAGCCTACTATCATTTGTACAACTTGCATAAGGGCATTCTAGGGAACAATTTCTACACACATGCATAAGAACTACATGGGGTATGAGATGTAGTGTAGTACTTGGCAATAATTTTACCATTCGGGTGACTATCGGGGTCATCGACTCCACATCCCGCATCTTTTTTTATTATATTTGATGTGGTTTATGGACATGTACAGGTATTTCCTCTATTTTGTAGGTTGCGGGTGCCTTCGGTGATTAAAGAGTGAATATCAAGTGTGAGACGAGAGCCAACAATGAAACCCTTGCTACATAGAAGAAATCAATTTCGAGCATCCGTACGGCCACCAACACCCGGATATGGTCACCAATGGCCGTGCACCTCCGCCCCTTCCGTGGGAACCCTTGTCCCGCCTGTCTCTCGAGGTCCAAAATTTATAGCGAGCATTAACGACGTTGTCTCATATTCTTTTCAACTCTTTTACCCGCCCAAATAACTTCCTATTTTTCTCATAAATAAGCTAAGTCTTCCTACACCTCCTTCTTGATTAGGGTTTCACATTTTACATGCTTTATTGCTTGTGTCATTACTATATTTTAGCATTCATACATTATTTATTACAATATTTACTCCGCAATGTAGATTTAATTCAATTAAATTAAATCAATACTCGTTAAAAATTTTACATAATTTTGTTATACTTCTACTACATGCATCTAAATCTATCTTTGAGTACCCTTTTAAACACATACATACTACATTGAATTCTATATTAAATATGAATTCATCAAGCCTTTCCAAGTTCCCAAGTGTATAATTTTTATTCAAATTAATAAAGCATTATATATCAAAAAATCAACACAAATGTATATTAGATTATATCCATATTTGATTTCAGATCAATTAAAATGTAACAAGAGTGGGAAATCATATCTAGGATTCAACATGGACTAGTTATGCAAGTAATTGAAATATAAATGTTGGGAAGAAGAAATTGTAACATCCCGACTTAATGTTTTCGTTGAATTGGTAATATCGTCATGACTGTTCTAAATTATAGGTTGTCATTTTTTTGTATTATGAATGGTCGATATCGAAGTGTTTGTGATCATGTATTAAGTTGGTAATAAATATATACATGAATATATATGTTATATAATAAGTTAATTAACTAATAATATATATACATACACACACACACATATATACGTGTGTGTGTGTGTGTGTAAACGTTCAATGAAGATCTATAGATAATAATAGTATTTATATCCATATAAATATATGTATATGAAAAACACACACACACACACACACACACACACTAACACACTATATAGATCTAATATTATTGTTATGAATAGGTCATAAGACCACTATTTGGTTATATTGTTTCATAAGTTTAATATGGCATAATTAATTGGGTCTTTGGACCACCTTGGTTAATTTTTGGATCTCCACGGGCATAGACCACTTGACATACACTACGGTTGATTATAGTTAGTGGCAATGCACAACCCACCATGCAAGTTTTATGGTTTTAGCAATAAGGCCACAATGAGGCATTAACATTGAATGAGCTTAGGTTCCTTGGAAACCGTAAGCTTCACCAAGAGGCTAAGCATGCAAGTCGAATCAACATTTGCATTATTTTTATTGCATTTGGTTTTGGTTTTTAAGAGCTAGGAGTGGAGATTTTTATGGAAATTTTTGTGGAAGTCTATTTTAAAAGCGTGCATGTGATTTTATGGTTAGTTTTATCACTATTTATGATGGCATTTATGGTACTTAAAACTAGTGTTGCAAAGTTTGATGAGGTTTTTGGAGGCATTTCACTTGGCAAGTTTCAAGAAAGAGAAGGAAAAATAGAACACTTGCATGGTTTCTCTCTCTCTCACACACATTTTTGTTGTTTTTATTATGAAATACTGAATACGTTTTTGGTTTCATATATTTGATATAAAAATTGAGAAATGGATGTTTGTATTTTTATGATTGTATTGTGAAATCTAGTTTTCAATGAGAAATTTGAGTGGGTTTTGGCTTTGAATTATTATTAAAATAGGAACACGTTTTGGGTTTTGTTTTTCTATATCATACTTGGAAAATATAGAAGGAAATAATTGAATGCATTATGGGTTTGGTTTTATAATGAAATCTAGAACATGTTTGTGTTTGGAGTATGGTTAGATGTTATTTTTTTCTTTTAAAACGTTTGTTTTGAGAATATCATGTAAGTTTTATATACACTTGGTTTAATAAAACAATACACGACTTTGGGTAATTTTGGGTTTTTGTTTGGTGTTGAAAACATGTGAATGCATGTGTTTTGGGTTTTGATCTTAATACAAAACTTGAAATAAAAATAGGGAATGACAAAATGTGTTCTAGGTAGTCCATTATGAAATCATGAATGGAATGCATGTGGGTTATGTTTTACATTTGAAATCAGTTTGAGTTGGAATATTGGGTTGTTTTAATGTGAAAATTTACTTTCAGCTCATATTGAGCTCTCTATTTTTAATTGTATCCACTTGTTGGAGGTCTTGTTGATTGCATTGTTTTAAAATCTCTTATAAGAGTTATGTCATTGTAATTGTTGTGTTTCGATCTTATTTGGTTTTATGAACACCCTTCATTACTCATCTCTTTTATTAATAATTTTTATGTCATTATGGATCTTGATTTGTATTTGAGTGTTTCTAGCTCATTACGAGCTTTGTTGTTAACGCCGGATTATTAAGTTCTTTAGAAAATGAATATTAGTGATCTCTATATTTGAACATGGTTTGGTTGAGATAATCATTATGAACTTATGGGTGTTTTGGATTGTGTACAATGTCCGATAAGGTTATAAAAATAAATACGAGATCTATAGAGTTATGTTGATTTTATAGATTATTCAATTCATCTTTTGCACTTGACTATCATTATTACTTCTAGCTCTTAACGAGCATGACTGTTATAACCGGTATATGAACATGTTAAGTTGTTGGTTCGTTGAAGGAAATCTGGAATTGGTCATTTGATTTTTGGAAAATGAAATGGAATGGAAAACAAAATGGTCAAGCTAGGAACTCTTTTTGGAGCACTATTGTTTGTTGTAGATTACTTAAACTCCATTGTGGGCATAGTTGTAATCATATGATTACAATTTGCTTCTTGATATGTGTTATCTAATTAAACTACCTTGGTGAAATTAGACAATTGGCAAGCTTGCATTATGACCATTGGAAAAGGGGATACTTGGTGGAAATAGCAACAACACCTCCAACACCGTACACAACTCCCGATGTGTGTGAGGAGATCTAGATGATTGACATAATTTGGAGTGGGTTAGGAGAATTATTAAAGTTGTATCTTTGAGCTAACCAGGTTCATGATCAACTCGAGTTGATCTCAACAGAGTGATCTTCTCAAATAATGCAAACCTAGCCATCAAAATTGTTGCATTCAAGCTTTTAACTCAGCTATTTGATTAGTTGGGGTCAAGTTTTATTCAAAGGATTAAACACAGGTCATATTGAGACCAAGCTAATCAACATTGTTGGTCGAGTCGACTCATACGAGTCGATATCTTCAAAATATCCACTTTGAGTTCACAATAAGATAATTCTATTTCGGTTCGGACTTTGCATCGGTGAGCTATCATGGTATCAAGCCATCCCTTTAGTGAACAAGCAAAGAATATGTGGGGAGGGACTGGTTATAGTTTCTATATGACAAAAAAAATCTATATAACCAATAATTTGACAGTTATAGAAAAAAACATCACTCTTATGTCTTGGACCGATATGAACTAAGTTTCCTTCTACAATCCATAGCCCTATGCCCATGTTCATTACTTAAATAATAGTATCCTTTGAAATAACTTTCATATTCCCATGAGTACTCATTCCTTGAGGGCCTTCTACATTCTCTTTCTTTATGACCAAGGAAATTACATGAAAAAAAGTAACCATTGAATAAATTTTCATACATCATGGCATTAGGCTATTTAATGAGACCTTTTCTTCATATTGTTCTTAAAATTGACCTTATTAGCATTAACATATTCAATGTTATCCTTCTGATATTAAGGAAATTTTTATCATATTCATATCTTTTCTTGTGGTATCCATTGAAAGCAAGACCTTCTTTTTCATTAGCAGACTTCTGACTACTCAACATGTCGTAAAGAGCTTTAGAGATCTTCTCAAAATTCTTTAACCTTCTTGTTGCTTTTTCCAACTCTGCCTTGAAGGTATTCATCTTTTTCTCATACCTGATACAATATTTTTCCTCATCCTTTAGGGATTCAATCTTGGTATTGAACTTGGTACACTCTTCTTCTTTGGCCTTTAGAGCTTTTGTCACTAACTCTTCTCAAACTATTTGATGATATCTTCATCCTCATCACTCATGTAACTGATTTTTTCTTCATATTCCTTGATCATGTACTTCCACATCTTGTTCTTCTTTCTTTGGATCTTCAATTCATCTAGGGCACTTATTAACTCTTCCTCTAAGTTCACCTCAATTTCTTCATCTTCTAAATCTTCCATGAAATCATTTAAACACTCATTACCGGTTCCTTGGCCCTGAATATAACTTCATTGTTGTCTTCCTTAACATTGCCATCATCGTCATCTAATGAATTGTCGTTCTTAGTATTAGAATTGTTGTTTTCATTACTATCTTATTTGGGGAGAAATTTTTCTTGTTCTTAGATGATTTTATCTAGTTATAATGCTTCCTAAAACTCTTTTTCATGCTTATGAGACTTCTTGTCCTCATCATGATGTTCATCATGTTCATCCTTATTCTTGTTAGAAAAAAATTTCTAAAATGAGAAATCTTTCCATAATTAAAACACTTAAATGGTAATTTACCTTTGTACTTACCTGAGCCTCTCCTTAGCCTTCTAACAAACATGGCTTCTAATTTCTCATCATCAATCTCTAAATCAGAATTATCCTTTACTTTCTTACCTTGTGCCTTATTTTTAGCCTTGAAAGCAACATCCTTCTTGGGAGGTCTTCCATCATCTATTCTCATCTCATAGGATGTCAAGATCCCATGAATCTCATCCATCTGTAGGGTGCTCAAATATTTTTCTTCTTCTACAGCTGAGACCTTAGGATCAAACTTGGGTGTCAAGGACCTTAGTAACTTTTGGAAAACTATTTTTCCTCCATCTTTCTCCTAAACCTATGATGATATTGATCACTTCATCAACTCTCAATAGATAAGCAATAATGTTCTCATTTTATTTCATTTTTAGGATTTCAAACTGTCTTCTATAGATCAACAAATTTTCTAACTTTACTTTAGATTCTCCTTCATAAATGGCCTGCAACTTATTGCAACTACCTTAAGTTATATCACAATGCATGAAATTCACAAACCCAGTCTACGAAAAACCACATAAAATAGCATTGATAGCCTTAGAATTGATTTCACAAGCCTTCTTGTTTGTTGCTTCAGATTGGGGGTGTAGCATGTATAATATATCTAGCATCCACTAATTTCCATATCTCAAATCCCAATAACATAAGATATTTCTTCATCTTGATGCTCCAAAACACATAATTACTCCCATTAAAAAGAGGAGCCTTGTTGGTTAAGAAACCTCCTTGAACTTGATTGCTAGCCATAATTTTTCTTCTAGGATTACCTTCAAGTTGTTAGACCTGTTGCAAAGCACCTTCTCTCGATACCAATGTTTAGAATCACAATCGCTAGGTGTGGTGAATTTGTGTTTTTACAAAATTTTACTTTAGTTATCTTTATACATTCATAAAACCATCATCATATGATCAATGTCAACATTTGAGAAAATGATAAATAAATATAGCAACCATCCACATCATAGTTAAAAAAAGATAATTCATGAACACCTTATTTATGTGCTAAACCCTCAAGGGGAATAAAACCCACTGAACTTTTCTTATATATAAAAAAATTCAAGCTTTAGTGAAGCGTCAACTCCATAAGGAATACCAACCCCTAAATTTATCTAACATTAACTATACTTTAGCAAGCACCCACTTATAAGGAGGCTACAACCCCTAATTTAGTAAAACACCAACTCCACAAGGAGCACCAACCCCTAGGTTTTAATGAAGCACTAAGTCCATAAGGAATACTCAACACCAACTCAACCACCTATGAATGTTTTCCATCCTCTTCTTCTTGTTATCTCAACAAATGATGGACTTATTTTCTCTTCTCTATCTTCTACTCTTCTTCTTCTTGGTCTAATATCTATATCTAATGTATCAACATGAACTCATGCCTATTTTAACATACTCTAATCCTCAAACATCCATACACCTTCTTTGTTGCTCTTGAAGACTCACAAACTGCTCACTTTGCTTACTCACTCATCCTTCTTCTTCACCTTGACTTAAGCATGGATAACTTGCTCTTCATAGCTGATCACTTCAGATATTAAAATTATATACATTCCTCATGGTCTTCAAGACCTTATTACACCTCTTTCAAGCCTCTATAACTCTCTTAATCTCTCACCCTTCAACTCTCTCAAGAAAAAACACCATATAGGTTGGCCATACACCTTCGATAATTTAGGTCAGACATGATAGATCAAAATCATCTAAAAAAATGAAAAACTTCAGAACACAAGCTTTATCAGTCTGCAAATAGCTCCATTAGGCCATATTCCTCTTTAGGCCTCATGAAGACCTACTTCATTAGGTATGTATGCAAGATATGATTTCTTGAAAATACTTAGCCATCTCAAAATATGTGAAACCTTTCAAACACTTTTTCAAGAATATATTCTTACCTCTTTCATGCTTAGAAATATTTGCACCATCATTTCACACCTTGAAACCACCCTCGAACAAGAACTATCAAACTATCCCAAAAACTAGTCTTCAAGAATGAAGCTTAAAAATCCTCAATATGATCAACCATGAAAAAATAAATATGTGAATAGATACTAAAATACCTCATTAACATCACCCAATGCATTATAATCTTCAAATCAAGGTATAAAGACTCAAGATCATCTTTGTTCCAAGAACACTCAAAATTATCCAAACATTGTCTTAAGGACCAGTCAAGAGAAATTGACTTGGTATGAATTATTAATGACTAAAACTTGTCTATAAATCATCATAGGAATGTATTATAGGTCCATGGCATCATGAAACATCCATTTGTTCAACTCTTATAATGCAAAACTTTAGAAATACAGTAATTTATTCATAAAACAACCTTGTACATGTACTTTTTCTCTCTTCGATAAACCAAAACCACCTAGAGATATTTGGGAGATTCCTCTACATGTTCCAATCATCAAACAAGACAATCCAATCTATTCTAAGCTTTTTTGAGAAATATCTCTCCTATCAACTTCAAGACAAGGTTTAAGAGGGGCTTTTGAGTTGTTTTGGTGTTAAGTATTTTTCATAAAGTTGTGGCCCTCAATTAAAAAACTAATTTCATGAAATATTATCTAGGACACATACCAATATATCCCAAAGAGCTTAGGTTATCATAAAGTAGTTTCACATACCAACGAGCAACTAAAAGTTCACCCCAAACTAGGATTTTTCTATCTCAAGAAATTGATAGGACTAAAAATGCAATATCTTGAAAAATACTTCAAGTTATGTCTAAAAATTTACCAACACATCTAAAAAAACATTCCAAAACACTTCCCATGCTCATATTTACATACTAGTACATAAAAATGATCAGCCTACCTCATTAGGCCATGCTTTCTTCTCCTTGTTTGGTCTTCATGTTAGAAACAGACCTTCATACCTTTGTTCATGCACTCTAAACCACATTATCACCCTCAAAAATATATACATACATGTATCCATTAATTTCACCAAACTACCATGCTCATAAATTCTCACGGGATCTCTTTGTCTTCACATTATCTTAAAATTATCTCTCTCTGTACTCAAAATGACCTTACAAATAACTAACATCAACCATGCAAACCTTGACATCATCATTTGGAATCATTTGACATCAAGTAAAGCTCACAAAAAAATCTCCACATCATCATTTAACATCACAAGGCACATACTCTGCTTTGACATCAACATTGCATACCATACAACACTTCAACAATCTTATATCCCAACTTTGACATTAATCACAACAACATGACTATCTTGACATCAATGATAACTTTTCAATAGTTGGCACTATATGTAGACACCCATAATTACGCCCAAGCAATTTAAATACTTAAATTGTGTTAATTATCGTCTTTCTCGCAAATCAACGACATATCGTCAAAAGCACTCATTTTCCCTCATATCATCATTAATTAATTACACTAAGCTAATTAATTAAGTTTCCTATCCAACAAATACCCTAATTAACGACCTTCCGTTAATAAATCACCCCTTCTACCTAGACTAATTAATTATTATTAATTAATTAGCTTTCCCTTCCATTTAACCAATAAATCAATATTTAATTGATTTAATCCCCTTATAATAGCCTAAATCGTACTAATATTCCTCTAATTATCTTCTATAAGCTTACATCTACCTATTAGTTAATCACCTTTGATTAATTAAAACACCCCCAACTCCCATGACTTGTTAAGCATAAATTAAACCCTTCTAAAGTAAGGTTACCTTTAATAAAGCAACCTTATCCATTCATAATCATGTTTTACCTTTATCCCACATGCAAAGGGATGAAGTGTTTCCTTTATCCATTGGGCTATATAAGGATCCCTCCTTCTACCTTTATACCTACACCTAAAACTTCTTAAGAGAGCAAATGCAAAGCATATAGCAAAGAGACTAAGAGCTTGCCTTTTGTTTTCTTGAGAGGTCACCATTGTTAAGAGCTAAAGCTTCCTATTCTTGCATTCTTTAAGGATCAAACAAAGCAATTTTTGATTGCCATTGGAGCTAAATAGGTCCATTCATTCTTTTTGGTAATCTAGGAGAGTAGAGATGTTAAAATAGCATGCATAGTTTTGATCTCATGTTTTCAAAGTTATAATGTTAGTTTAGATCTTGCTTAGTTCTCTATCTTGATGGTGTTTATGCTTTGTTTTAGCTAAATTGTAGAACTATTTTAGGTGGTAGTTCTTGCTTCATTTGATTTAGCATTAAGCAAAGTATACATGCACACATTTGGCACGCCCGGTGGGACTTACTCCATTGTCCTTTGCACTTAATTTCAAGTTTTTGTAGTTAAGTTTCATTTTTGGTTACTAACCCTCTTTTACACATGTTGATCTAACTTGTTTTTCTTAACTTGTTTTGTTGAGTTTGCATGTGTTGAGTCTTCCTTTTAGGTATAAAGGAGGTGAAGTGCTATCAAAATTGGAATTGATAGGAAAATTTCAATATTTCTCCATGTTTTCATTTTTAGAGCTTACTTTTTCAACATTCTACATGCTAGTTTTGTCAATTTCTTGAAAATTTTAAATTCTTGAGCATGTAGGTTAGTGTTTGATAGTGATGAGTCTTCTATTTACATATTAATGTGGTGGGTTTCTGTCAAAATTTAATCTTGAAAATTTAAAGATTTCATCATGTTTTCATTTTTAGAGCTTACTTTTTCATCATTCTACATGCTAGTTTTGTCAATTTCTTGAAAATTTTAAATTCTTGAGCATGTATGTTAATGTTTGATAGTGTTGAGTCTTCTATTCATATATTGATGTGATGGGTTGTTGTCAAAATTGAATCTTGGTTGGAAAATTTTACCCATTTTGCAGATTAAGAGACGTTTTTTTTACATTTTTGAGTACATGTCAAGTGCATACCCATGAGCATAAGAGCATATGTGTAACCCATCTTCCGAAGGCCATAACTTTTGCTCCCGAACTTGAAATGACTCCATTTTTTGCGTTGGAAAGGTATTGAAGTTAACTATGCAATGAAAACATAAATTTGGGATTTATACTTATAGAAATTTCAGGTTTTTTCGTTATTTTAAAACTGGTCATTTTCTAACATGTCTAATATTTTGATGAATGTTGTATTTCCATGATTCCTCAATTTAGACCAAAGCATGTGTATGCTCTTCTCTTACACCTTTTGGTGATCTTGATAATCAAAAACAACTTTGGTCCTATATCTTTTTAACATTGGGATTAAACTTGGAAATTTGATTCTCCATTTTGCTTAAGGGAATGAACCTTTTACAAAGTATTTTTCAATGGTCCTTTGATTTGAAGTTTTCCATTTCTATATAGTTGGGATAAAGTTTATGTATGATCTTCTCTTGCACCTTAGGGTGATCTTGAGAATCAAAAGTAACTTTAGTCTTCATTTTATAACATTTGGTAAATTGGAAACTTCATCTTTCACTTTTGGTTTAAGGGAATGAACCTTTTACAAAGCATTTTTCCAATAGACCTTTGATTTGAAGTTTTCCATTTCTATATAGTTGGGATAAATTTGTGTATGCTCTTCTCTTGCACCTTAGGGTGATCTTGAGAATCAAAAACAACTTTAGTCTTCATTTTATAACATTTGGTAAATTGGAAACTTCATCTTTCACTTTTGGTTTAGGGAATGAACATTTATCAAGAATTTTGTATGGTTCATTGATTGAAAAGATTTTCTTTACTTTTTAGTTGGATTATTTGTTGTGTATGCTCTTCTCTTGCATCCTTGGATGATCTTGAGAATCAAAAGCAACTCTTAATCCTCTTTTAAATAATGTGATTTTCTTGGAGAACTACTAACGCTTGAGTACAGGACCTAAAAACGCTTGTCAAAGAAAGGAGGAATCAAAACGAAATCAAAAACTACTAATATAGTTGTTATACAGGTTGCCAAAAGGTGTTCAAGAAAACCACACCTAATTAAACAAGATAAAAAGAACAACATATTCAAAACATTGTATTGCAGGTTTCGGAAAAGGGTACATCCCTCTCCGCTCAACTGGAACATAACCCCTTTGGCATAACGCCTTAAGCTACAACAATTGGGTTGGTTCCAGGAACCCAAAAGTAGTCCACGCAAGAGGGAACCTTGTGGACGAAACGGGAAGTGCTCCGCACTACCTACTTGACTAGTGATTCCTTTGTGAGATAGCATTACAGGTTGTCGTTGTGGCAACCCCAGTGATAGTACACGTAGACGCACTAGTTGCCTACTGTTCTTGAAGGGGGTAAAGTAAAGCCGAGATACTCCCAAACTAGTCAGTGTGACTTTTTAGGTAAATCACGCTCGCTCGTGGAAACTTTGTAACACCTAGGGTGAGAGAACCACCTAGGAGAATATACTTTGGCCAGGAGCCCACTTTGACCATTTTAAAACAAAGTGTTGAGTTGTGAACATTCTTTTTGAGAAACGTGTGACATATTACTTTCACCTAGTTTTTACTTGCCTTAGGGCAAGGCAAAACTCTACCAAAGTTAAGCCAACATTTTTTATCTTTTTTTATTTACTTCCTTCACATTATTTTGACACTTTGTTGATCAAAAGAAGGGTGACTACCTTTGTGTTACCAATCGACTGTTTCTCTCACTTTTATGTCTATTTACGCCCATCCATGTTTACGGATGGGTTAGTTAAACGTCTAAAGTGTGTGAAGGCATTTTCGTGTCATTGGTAGCCATTGTGATCTTGATACCCATGTCAAGGTCGTCATTGTAGTTAGGCATGGTTCATCACCGCGGGCTTCCTTAGAAGAGTTAGTGTGTTTGTATCGTATCACTATAATTTCGATATTTACGTCTTGTTTCTAGTAAACTCGACATAAATACCTATATTGTATGGTTACGTTGCACACATTTTTAACTATTCCTAGCTACACTTTGAGATTTTTTTAGTTCGGTTCTATTACTACCTCGATTTCAAAGAGTGCTAGGTGTTACCATTTGTGCGTGTTATATCAATAACACCTCAATATCAATACTTCACTTTCTTGCAAAGTGGCTTAGCATATCTTGGTGATATTGTTGTGTCATTTGCAAATTGTAATTGGAACTTTTTGAGATATAGGTCTTAATCAAGTTTGAGCTTGCTCATTATATATCTTGATTGGGAGATCACATTGACTTCTTGTTTTTACTTACGTTTTGTTCATTTCCTTGAACTTGGCATAAGTGAAAACATCTTGTTGATCATCTTTGCATCGCATTTTCATATGGTGTATTTCCTTGTTGATTGGCTTTGTGTTTCACACTTGCATGATTGTTCCTTGTGATTATTCATTTAGAAAAATTATTTTCTAGGACAATCCCTCTCGATCTCATCGATATTGTGTCATCACGATGTCTATTTTCCTTAGACCTTCTTCAAAAAATCATGCACGCATATCAATACTTACAAAATGTCTAGTTGGTTGTCCTTATGCTACCCAAATCGACATGTCACTTCCTTCCCTTTGAAGGAGTTCCATCACACTATCTAAATCTAGACATTTGTGCTTAAAACAGCGCCAAAAATGACTGACTATCGTGCGAGTTCCCCATACTTACAAAAATATGGAACCTAGGTTTAGCAATTCAAAGCAAAAGATTCCCATTACAACTAAACCTCATTTGGTTCTTCGTGCTAGAGATCCCATTCGGGTAACTCATTCCCCACCTTCATCTCATAGTCGGTGGTATGATTTGGACACTTCTAATCCAAATTATTATTCAAGTTCCCCCCACTCTTCTTCTAATTCTAATCCAAACATTTCCTCTTCTTCTAAGGATTCCAATCCAAATATTTCCTCTAACTCTTCTGAGGATTTAGATCCAAACTACTATTCAGATTCATCTAATTCAACTCCTAAGTCATGGTCCTCCCTTTCTTTGCAGGATCCTCTTCATCAATCATCTAATGCGACTCTTATGTCACGGTCCTCCCTTTCTTCATAGGACCCCTTTTTATCACCCCAATGACATCTTCTTCCTTTGAAGATACACACGACTCCAAATCCCTCCAATCAGAAGTATAATACAATTCTTGAATCACGGTCCTCTCTTTCTTCGCAGGACCCTTGTCATCATTCATCTAATGCGATGCTTGAATCACATTCCTCCCTTTCTTTGCAGGATCCTCTTCATCAATCATCTAATGCGACTCTTATGTCGCGGTCCTCCCTTTCTTCATAGGACCCCTTTTATCAGTCACCCCAACGATGTCTTCTTCCTTTGAAGATACACGCGACTCCAAATCCCTCCAATCAGAAGTATAATACAATTCTTGAATCACGGTCCTCTCTTTCTTCGCAGGACCCTTGTCATCATTCATCTAATGCGATGCTTGAATCACAGTCCTCCCTTTCTTTGCAGGATCCTCTTCATCAATCATCTAATATGACTCTTATGTCGCGGTCCTCCCTTTCTTTCGGGACCCCTTTTATCAGTCACCCCAATGACATCTTCTTCCTTTGAAGATACACGTGACTCCCAATCCCTCCAAGCACTATACCATGTCGGGCCTATAAATCTATACCAAAACTCATTACGCCCACTAGATAACACTTTTGAAGGTGTATTGATTTGTAATATTTAAACTTTGGAAACTTACAAATCACAATTAATTTTGTTCTACTTTCAACCTTGTAAAATGACAGATTTGAAGCTACTAATTGAATTCTTAATCGCTTAGAATCAAAATTGCAGATATTTATGAAGAAATTAAGAGAGACAACACACAAATTTTATCCTAGAAACCCTGTGAGTGGGAAACCATTCAGGAAGGGAAACTAATATTTCTTTCCACTTATGTATTGGCTAATAAAAATGCAAATATACAGATTACAATAAGTAGTAAAAAGAGATAACAATGTTAAGTTATCCTTTCCTATGCTTGATTTCTCTGCTCCACATACACCTTGCTTCTACAAATCAACTCCAACACTGAAATTATCTTACTCACTTACTCCCATGAATTTAATTGTCTTTGATGCTCAAATATATTGCTACTCCATATATTTATAGCCCTTATCACGTCCTCCGTGCATTGGAGAATGAGAAAGGTAATAAAGGGAAGAGGCATAGTCTGGATGCTTCAAATTTCAGATCGCTCATGCTTTATTTTATTTTTCTGTCAAAAGTGATAAGACCGTTGCTTCTATGCAAATCGGTGGTTATGGGACCTCCACCTTGCTAAAGGGGTAGTTACAAGACCACCACTATGTGGGGAAAGTTATAGGAACATCACTCTGCATAGGGTGGCGGTTCTATAAAAATATAGCATGCTCCTTGTTTTCTTCATTTTCTTCTTTTGGTACTGGATGATCTGATGAAGTGGTGTTGTTTTGGATCCCTATGGACCACACCTCTCCTACTGAGGAGGATTTTTATCCCACAAAATTTTAGTGGGGGAGTAGATGAGGAAACAATTCCCTCACTTGCTCCTTTGAGTACCACAGAGTCTGCCTTGGTGTCTTCCCTTTCACCCAACCTGTGAAGACTCCTATAGACCTATCATTATCTCTCTCACCTTCATTTGTAGTACTACGTCCTCCTCCAATTCACCTCATGATTCCAAGACGCAATCTTCTATGGAAGGTATCAACTATATTCCTTCATCTATGTTAAGCATGGATGGATCATATAGGTGCAAATTATCATAGTTTACTATTGAGTACATCCACATAAATTGTGGAAAATCAAGCCAGAAAGCATTTCCCCAACCTTCTCCAATATGGTGAAGGATCCATATTGTAGTGGTTTGATCTTCTATGTTTGACCTTGTAGTCTTTCCTTTCTCAAGTAAAGCCAAACTATGTCTCCAACACGAAGCTTGTGCTCTCTCCTATGTTGATCGTGTCTAGCCTTGTACTTGGCTTGGGATTTTTCCAACTATTCTTTCACCTTGAGATGGATTTTCCAGATCCTCTCAATGAATTTGGTTTCTCTAGTCACCTCTGAGTCTCATATCTCCTCCTCATCCTGCTGCCCAATTGCTATGTCCAATGGATTTTTAGGTAGATATCCCAAGCATGCTTCAAACGGTGACTTCATGGTGGATGTGTGTACTTCTCGGTTGTAGGAATGTTGAATGTAGGCTAAGGACTCATCCCAAGTCCTTGGATATTTTCTATTATACCCTCTGATTAGTTGCACCAAAGTCTTGTTCACCACCTCTATCTGTCCATCTATCTATGGATGGAAGGTTATGCTCCTTTGTAACTTGGTATCCATCTTGTCCCACAAAGTAGTCCAAAACTTCCCCAAGAACCTGGAATCGAGTCAAAAATAATAGACTTCAACAAGCCAAAATGCACCCATACATTAGCAAAGAAATGACTCGCTGCCTCATGTGCTTTTATTGTCTTTTTACATACCATAATAATACACACCTTAATGAATCTATCAACAAAAACATAGAGATATTCATGGTCATGTTTAGAAATAGGTAGTCCTCTCGAAAAAATCCATATAATTTTCCTCCCATGGATGAGTAAGGACCAAGTAATGGCATATACAAACCCTCCTTCCTAGTTTTAGGCTTACTAGTACAACAAAGTTTACATCCCCGTATAAATTTAGATAATTTTTCTTGCATATTGGTCTAATACACGTACCTTTACAATTGGGCTAAGGTCTTACCAATACCGAAATGTCCTGCTACTTTCGAGGTATGTGTTTCCCTCATCAATAGAAGCCTTTCTTATTTTGGCACACAAAGCTTTCCCCATCGATAGAGTAGCCCATCCTTGAGATAACAATCTTCAATCCCCATCCTTTCAGGCCTTTGGGACTGCAACTCTCGAAATGTCACCCCAAAGTATTTTTCTTGAGCATATGCCTCTTTGTAAGATTCCTTCGTGAATGGTTTGATCTAATAGATAGTGGCCAACTGAATGTTTTCTCCGAGTGGGAGGCCTAGATAACATGTCTTTGACCAATTTTGTACTACCCTTCTTGTATTTGATCACCGGATGGAACATTTAGAGGAATCCCATCCATTTGTAGTCCCTTTCCTGCTATAATTTTGACTGTGCTTGCAAATACTATAAAGGTTTGTGGTCAGTGTGCACAATAACTTCTTTACCCAAAAAATAATGCTTTCATTTCTTAATGTCCTGAACTAGTGCATACATTTGTTTATCATATACTGAATATCCTCTAACTTCTCAAGTAAAGGTCTCAAAATGATAACAAACTAGATTACCTCCTATAAAGAACACGACTCCCATAGCATAATCGTTGGCATCTGCATCTGTCTATAATTCAAAGGGTTGCTTCAAATTAGGAAGAGAGAGTACTAGAGCATGACTAATATTTTACTTCAATAACTCAAAGGCCTTATCTTATTCCTTACCCTAGTTAAAACGATTATTCTTTGTTGCCACTATGTGTAGAGGTATTGCAATAGCGG
The DNA here is from genome assembly GCA_018340775.1 of Taxus wallichiana var. yunnanensis. Lineage (NCBI taxonomy): Eukaryota > Viridiplantae > Streptophyta > Pinopsida > Cupressales > Taxaceae > Taxus > Taxus wallichiana. The sequence continues at coordinate 365,614,327 of CM031233.1, forward strand.
AAAAGCTTAAAATGAATTTTTACATGTATTGTACTACTCCCACAAAACTTCTAGTCTATGTGGTTCCCATTGGTGTTGGATAGTTGGTGATGGCTTCTACCTTCTTGAGATCCATTTGTATCTCTCCTCCAACCATGTGCCCAAGATAAACAAATGACTGTTTGGAAAATTCACACTTCTTCATATTGCATAGTAGTTGTTTCTCCTTGAGAACTTGCAAGACTTTCTGCAAATGTGTTAGATGTTCCTCCCATGTGGCACTAAAAATAAAAATATCATTTATATACACAACGATGCATGAATCTATGAATTCCTGCATTACATCATCCATCAATCTCATAAATGTAGCGGGTGCATTACATAAACCAAATGGAAGTACTAACCACTCATACAAACCTTATTTCATTTTGAAGGAAATCTTCCATATATCCTCCTCCTTCATTCTAACTTGGTGATAACCTAACTTGAGATCCAACTTTGTGAAGAATCGCATTGAAGTTGGTCCAAGAGGTCATTTATGCAGGGGAGTAGATATTTTTCTTGATAGTGATCTTATTCAAAGCGTGGTAGTCAATGCACATCCTCCAAGAACCATCCTTCTTTGGCACCATCACAATAGGAAAACCGCATGGTGAGGTGCTCGGATGTATCACACCTTTTTCCAACAACTCGTGGATTTGTTTCTTCACTTCAATACTCTCCAACAAGGATTTCCTGTACGGCCTGATGTTCAATAGAGGGGACTCTTGACAATAGTTGAATCTCATGCTCTACCTCCCATTTTGGTGGTAACCCATTGGGAGTCTAAAAAAATTCTGAAAAGACTGAATAATACTATCCAAATCCTTCATCCCCTGGTTAGAAATATCTGAAACTTCCACCCCATCTTGTTTATCTTTTAACAAAAGTAAAATAAACTAATTATGATTTTCTTGAATAATTCATTTTTCTTGGTTAGCACTTACCATAGTAACCCTTGACTTACATTAGTGTGCTTGGATGTTTTAGTTGATCCCATACTTGACCCATCTCGTATCATTTCTCCCTTCTCATAAATATAGAATCCCTGATATACAAGTAAGGGCTCCCAAACACAACATCAAATGCATAAAGTGGAATTACATCAGCCTCCAATACATCTCTATGCTGAGAATTTATCCCAAACTTGAACTTACATCTTCTTATTACCCGAACTTCTACACCCTTCTTCACCCATCCCAATGGATATGGGTGCATATGCTTGTAATTCTCAAGACAAGGATTCTTCACAATGCGTCATAAGTCAAATTAGACTCGAGAATCAAGATCAACCAAAGAATTTATCTTAGTTCTCTTGATCTAGATTTTGATCTATAATAGTCTACTCATCTCCTCTTCCTACTATTGGATTTCCATATTGGTGGTCGTGCATCCAAGAATCTCATCTACATCTGAGTCATCCTCTATCTCCACCTCCCTTTAGTCTTCATAGTTGTCATGGACTTCTTTGAGTCCTTGGTTCAGCTTCTTTAGATGTAACTTCCAACATGTAGTGTTATTATGACAATTAATATCACAATTCTTGCAAAAATTGTTGAGTTTGGAGATTAATTGCTTCACAAAAAGCTTGCTTTTACAATGTTGTTAGACTACACAGTGACCAAGATTATCGGTCGGGGTCACAGGAGGAACCGATGTCGGTCGACCTATGCAGCAGTTGTCTTATTTTTGGCCGAGAATTAGATTAAATATTTTTCTTTAAAGATGATTTATTGATTGTAAAAGCATAGTTAGTTTCCCAGAATAGTTATAAATGCATGTAAGCATTGTATGAGGGTAAGTAAGCAAGTAAGAAGCAATTATTTGCATGAGAGTTTCCTTGGTGAGAAAGAAAGAGTAGTTGAGTGAGGGAAAAGCATTGAACATCCTATGAGGTGTTGGAAGATGAAAGATATTCATTGTATTTCCTCTGTAAAGCATTGAATAATAATATTGGTCATTTCTTGGTGGACGTAGCCCACACTGGGTGAACCATGTTAAATATAGTGTTATATTTCTCTTGTTTATTTTATCTTCTGGTTTATTTCCACATTCATTTCTTGTATGCTTTATTTGATTTTAGATATATGCAACATTGTTATATGGTTAACCCCAAAGACAACTAGTATCAGAGATTTGCTTGAGGTTTTTGTGTGTCGATGACATTTACTCACATAGGGTTTTCTAATTGAGTGGGAGCACATCAATGGTAGAAGATAGAAAATATAGAGTGAATAAATTTTACAATCGTAATTATCAACTATCGAAGATGTAGGTGGAGGATTATCGTATCGAAGGATATATACTTACTTGTTGGATGAGAATGCAGATCCGGATTCGATGACTGATGAAGAATGAAATATTCTTGACAAAAAGGCTCGGGATCTAAGCCTCGATAACATTGATGGCTATGAATTTTATAGATGCAAAAACCATGGTAGAGTTGATGAAATATTTAGCAAATTTATATGAAACTCCTAGTGCTTCGAATAAGGTTTATTTGATGAAGAAATTGTTTAATTCTAAGATGCAAGAAGGTGGATTTGTATCTAACCATTTGAATTATTTCCGGTCTATTGTAAATCAATTAAAATCGGTAGAAATTTTGTTTTATGATGAAGTGAAAGAACTTTTATTCTTATGTTCTTTTCTAGATAGTTGGGATAACTTGGTAATGGCTGTTAGTAATACATTGTTTGCTTCTAATGGTTTGAAGTTTGATGATGTGGTTAGTGTAATCCTTAATGAGGAAATACATAGGAAAATTTCAGGAGAAGCATCATCTGGAAACACTTTAAATGTAGAAAGTAGGGGAAGATCTAAGGAGAGATCATCAAAGAGCAAGAAGAATGGGAAATCAAAGTCAAGGAATGGAAGATCTAGATCCAAGTTCAGAGATTTACTTTGTTGGAATTGTGGAAAGAGAGGACACGTAAAGAAGGAGTGTTGGTCCAAGGAAAACAAAGAGAATCTACCAGAAAAGGTAAAGAAAAAGATAAAGAGGAAAACATTGCAAGTGAAAAGGTAAAGAAAGATGCCCTTATTCTCTCCTTGGATAATAAATTAGAATCTTGGGTTTTAGATTCTAGAGCTTCTTTCCATGCTACCCCTAATAAGGGTTATTTTAGAAATTATGTTCAGGGTGATTTTGGACATGTTTATTTAGGAGATGATGAGCCATGCAATATTACTAGTAAAGGTGATGTTCATCTAAAGTTGCAGAATGGAAATCCATGGGTATTGAAAGATGTGAGGCATGTGTCAAGTGTTAGGGTGTGAAGCTAAATAACTTCACTAGAGCATGCATTACAGAGTGATTGGGTTACACAGTGACCGACATCGGTCAAGAAGTGACCGACATCGGTTAGACATTGACCGTCGCCGGTCGAAGTGACCGAAATTGGTTAGTTATCAACCATCATGGGTCAAGAAGTGATTGGCATCGGTCGGGCAATGACCGACACATCGGTCGAGTGCAATAACTAACATCGGTTACCTGTGCGGGAGTGTTTTATTTATAAGTCACAGGATTTAATATAGCTTTTGTTTAAAAGAAAATTTATTGGATGTAATTGCATGGCTATTGTGCCCTATTTTTTCTAGGCTTATATAAGTTAGAAAACTATGGTTAGAGTTGTGAGAAGTGAAGAAGATCATAATGCTTGGTTGAAAGGATGAAGAAGAAGAAAAAAAGCAGATTGCATGAAGATAAGATCTTTCATAGAGAGAAGTTGGACAAAAGGAAAGTGCAAGTCCACTATTGGTGAGAAGATGGTATTATCTTCCACTGTATTTCCTTTATATTGTTTAGTCTCATGTAATGTCTGTCTTACATAGTATGCAAAGCACTTAGTGTTTCTTCTTGTTAGATCCACAGGTTGTTGTGAGATCTTGTTATTGCTCATTCTTGTAGATCCACATGTTTTGAGATCTTGTATTATAGATCCATGATATCATGATGTATTTTTGATCCATAAGAATCTAGTATTGTAGAGGAATTTTTCTTGATGTTTGCATAGGTTGATGTAGTGATGATGGAGAGACTTATTTCTTGGTGCACGGTTATGGTTGCACATTGGTAGACCCTTCTAGAGGTCTTGTTTGCAGATTCACAAAGTACAGTGAGAGCTTGGTTACATAGTGGCAGATGCAGGGTAGCTTCAAGTATGTGAGATCTAGTGGTGTTTCATAGGCATGGTTGTATTGCACTCAGGTAGATCTAGTTAGATATCTGGAGGAGACACGGTTTAGTATACTCAAGTAAATTTGATTGGAGATTTGGGAGGAAAAGATACTCTTGTAGAGATACATGTACTCTTGTGCATAAGAGTTGGTTTGTAATCTCTTGTTATATTATATATATGAGATCTCTATATTTGGTGGACATAGCCAAAATTGGGTGAACCACGGTACATGATGTGTTATGTGTGTGTACTTTTGTATGATTTGGATTATTCTTGTTTATAATTCCCTCGTTGTAGATTTTGTGGGGATTGTTAGATCCATATTTATATGTTTTGGATTTGATATTCTATAGTTGCAAATGTTTCCACATAGACCCATCCCCAACAAGTGGTATTAAAGTAATGGTTTTTAGTTTTTCAGAGCAAGGGTTTGCTTAATGGTTTTGTTAGTGGTTTACTTGACAGGTGTATGAGAGTAGGGTTTGTTTTTCCTGATGTGAAAATCACAGGAAGAGATTGAATCTCAAGTGGGAGCTAGAAGAGTAAGGTTGTTGGAAATTATAGTGACTGGCATCAATTAAGTGACAACCGGCCTCGGTAGGGTGACCTTGGTCAGTTACTGGGCAACCTAGTTTTAAAAAAAATCACAGATCTAAAGAAATGGAGAGATGCATGGAATGTATCTTGTTTTTTTGAGGTGTCCCTGGTTCTTAGAGGCACAAGCATGTTGGTTAGATTGCAGATCCGGGTTATATAGGTATGGTTTTATCTCGGTATTACAGTGATTGTATGTTTTGGATGCAGATGCATGGTTTGTGATTGTGACTTTGAGTACAAGAAAAGGAGTAGGTATGCATCATTGGTGTAGTTAGATGTACAAGCTTCGGTAGAGAGGTTGTAGCATGAAATGAAGACGGGGCTTCCGTAAGATAAGTATATACTTGATTCGAGTTTAAGATGTTGTTGAGTATCTTGGTGCTAGTAAGGTGATGTATTTCATCTTGATGCAATTTTTTGCATGGATTTGTTGTATTATTTTTGTACGAGATTTGGATGCTTCTTGAAATGACTGGTTCAATTCAATTATCAGCTTTGGTTGAAGTAGGCACTTGGTGTGGTGTTCTATGTGTTATGATCCTCATGTGCGGATTTCACTAATGCCTCAAGGTTTTGGTGTAATGGTTCGTTACATTTGGTATCAGAGCGACCACCCAGGTTCGAGTCCTCTGCATTGGTAGCTACGCCAAAGCATTACAAGTGTTCTCCGGGGCTCGTATAGGCGGTGGTGGGGTCCTGCTATACGGGCGCAAATCTAACTCGGGGTCCAGGCTACGGAAGCATGGTGGGATGTTATGATTCTCATGTGTGGATTTCACTAATGCCTCGAGGTTTTGGTGTAATGGTTCGTTACATTTGGTATCAGAGCGACCACCTAGGTTCGAGTCCCGGCACGGGTAGCTACGTCGGCATTGCAGTGTTCGCCCGGGGCTCGTATAGGGCAGGGTGTGGTCCCGCTATACGGGCACAAATCTAGCCCAGGGTCCAGGCTATGGAAGCGTGGTGGGATGTTATGATCCTCATGTGTAGATTTCACTAACGCCTCGAGGTTTTGGTGTAATGGTTTGTTACATTTGGTATCAGAGCGACCACCTAGGTTCGAGTCCTAGCACGGGTAGCTACGTCGGCATTGCAGTGTTTTCTGGTGCTCGTATAGGGCATGGTGGGGTCCCACTATACGGGCGCAAATCTAGCACTCGGGGTCCAGGCTATGGGGCGTGGTGGGATGGTATGATCCTCATGTGCGGATTTCACTAACACCTCAAGGTTTTGGTGTAATGGTTCGTTACACTATGCCAAATTGTGTGGCGTTGGGTTCCTTCCAGCAACATTGACATCGGTCTAAGAACCGAGGTTGGTTATAGAGGAACCAGATGTCGGTCACCAACCGGGGTCGGCTAGGGGTGACCATGGTTGGTCTCTATGGCAACTTATCTGTATAGGATTTTTGTAGTAGGTGAGGGTAGATGTTTTTTTGTCTGGTTTGGAGGATCAAGTTTCTTGCACAAAGTGTACATGGTAGAAACAATGTAGATCACTTCATGGTTTAGATCAAAAAGAGGATGGAGTTGGCTCGGTTAGTCCATTGATACTTTGAGTCAGGTATCTCTATATGATTCATGTTTTATTTATTTCGTTTGGAGAACTGATATTATGTTTGGATAGTGTGCATGATTTACACCATGGTTTTTGGTGTTGTTTGAATTTTATTTCCGGTTGTGTGGAATCTTGAGGACAAGGGTTTCTAGTCTAAGGATGAGATCCTCAATGAAAAGTCATGATTAGACACAATTGCAGGTAATGAGAGATGTTGAGTACACACGGATGGAAATAAGGTGATTCACCTACTTCACAAGAAGTCCAAACTTCTGTGATGTAGAAGTATTCTCAGAGAAGAAAGGGAATCAATTTTATAGTTCTTTCATCTGGTTTTATTTCTCACTAACATATTAGCTTTTGATTTTGGTGTTAGAGGCAGTGCAAGGATTTCATGTTCAGTGGGATAAAGTCATGGTTGTTAGCATTGCAGGATTGGATACATGATGCACATGCGGAGTGAGAGAAGATTACTACTATTCAGAGTGGCAAGAGGCACAAGTTGGTTTTGGAGGGCATTCATGACTTTATAGGTATTTTAATTTTATTGCTTTGTGATGTCACTTCTAGTTTATTTTGTGGTGCCTGGATATTCCTTAGGGAAGACAGTTGATGGTTGATTCAGTTGGTTTTAGATGATAAAGCAATTTTTAGAGTTTGAAGGGTGAAAAAAAGAATAAAATCTCTTAGTTACAAAGACCAAAGTGTCGATTAGGGTTGATTTGTGATCGGTCATTTGGTAATTGTGGTTAGTCAAGTAGTGTCCTGATCGGTTAGGAAACCATGGTCGGTTTGGTCACATGTTTGACAATGAGCGCTTAGTTACCATTTTTAGATGGTGGCATTTTTGCTTTCATCTTGGTTGATTGTGCGAGTATGTTGATGACATGTTTTCTGGTATTAGTGACCTAGTTTAGCATGGATTTTTTTATTGACATTGATGAGCATAGGATTCATATTCGGCTTTGGAGTTAGTCGGTGGTAGACTTGGAGCTTCTGGAGATCCTAGAGATATGGATGGATGTACATGGTGAGTTTATACATGTGGATAGATTCATTTTTGTGAGTCTATGATGATGCAAATGTTTGATTTGCACATGGATTCCTTGAGCATGAGTAGGGGATGTTTGTATTTCCTCTTGATTACTATGTTACTCCATGGGAGATGTTATCTACAGATGATTGTCTTGGACATGCTAGTTGTTTATGCAGGGTTGGATTTGCAGATTGCAGTGTTTGGATTCTTTGAGTTATGCAGGTTTGTGGATTGATCACCCACTGTTGTAGGTAGAACTCATTTGGGTTGTCTTTACCCAAGATCTTGTTTTTCTTTTGCATATTCCAATTTGACTTGTCTTGGTCATTTGCATTGGTGGTTGGATGGAGACATGGATAGATGGATGAAGAACATGGTTGGTTTTACATGTATGGCTATGGATACGATAGAGGCTCAGTACTTTATTTTTATTCGAATATATTGCAGTGTGTTAGTCATGGTGCCTTATTACATGAGGAGATTAGTTGGATTGATTTCCTGATACCAACAATTAGTATGGTGTTATGATTCAGTGGGAGCTTTAGGCTTGGTGTCACGGATTAGTTGTATCTTCATGCAAGTTTAGTGAGTCATGGTTTTATATTCTTCATTTGAGAAGATGGTTTGATCTTCCTCGTTTTATTGATGAGATAATTTTTATGGATACAAATATGGTCTTCATGGTATGCATAGGATGGTGATGTGTGCAGTGCAGTGCAGTACAAAGGTTCAACAATTTATCTCTAAGTGGGAGATTGTTAGGTTGTGGAGCTAAATAGCTTCACTAGAGCATGCATTACAAAGTGATTGGGTTATACTGGTGGTGACATCACTCAGAAGTGATGGCATTGGTCAAACAGTTGGCCATCATTCGTCGAGACATCGATCGACATCGATCGATTATCAACCAACATAGATCGAAGTGACCGGAATTAGTTAGGTAATAACCGACATCGGTTACCTGTGCATGAGTGTTTTATTTATAAGTCATGAGATTTAATATAGATTTTGTTTTAAATCAAATCTATTGGATGTAATTGCATGGCTATTGTGCCCTAAGTTTTTCTAGGCTTATATAAGTTATAAAACTAGGGTTAGAGGTGTGAGAAGTGAAGAAGAGCGTAATCCTTGGTTGAAAGGATGAAGAAGAAGAAAAAAGAAAAATCAGATTGCATGAAGAGATGAGATTTCATAAAGAGAAGTTGAATAGAAGGAAAGTGCAGGTACATTGTTGGTGAGAAGATGGTATTATCTTCTATTGTATTTCCTTTGTATTGTTTAGTCTCATGTAATGGCTTGCATAGTATGCAAAGCACTTAGTGTTTCTTCTTATTAGATCCATAGGTTGTGAGATCTTGTTATTACTCATTCTTGTAGATCCATATGTTGTGAGATCTTGTATTACAGATCCATGAGATCATGATGTATTGTTGATCCATAGGAATCTAGTATTGTAGAGGAAGTTGTCTTCATGTTTTCATAGGTTGATGCAGTGATGATGGAGAGACTTATTTCTTGGTGCACGGTTATGGTTTCACATTGGTAGACCCTTTTAGAGGTCTTGTTTGCAAATTCACAAAGTATAGTAAGATCTTGGTTACACATTGGTAGATGCAGGGTAGCTTCAGGTATGTGAGATATGGTGGTGTTTCAGAGGCACGATTGTAGTGCACTCAAGTAGATCTAGTTAGAGATCTAGAGGAGACACGGGTGGTGGTATGGAGGCACGGTTTAGTGTACTCAGCAGATCCAGTTGGAGATCTGGGAGGAAGAGATACTCTTGTAGAGATACATGTACTCTTGTGCATAAGAGTTGGTTTGTAATCTCTTGTTATATTATATATATGAGATATCTATCTTTGGTGGATGTAGCCCACATTGGGTGAACCACGGTACATGTTGTGTTATGTGTGTGTACTTTTGTGTGATTTGGATTATTCTTGTTTATACTTCCACTGTTGTAGATTTTTTGGGGATTGTTAGATCCGTATTTTCATGTTTTGGATTTGATATTCTATAGTTATAAATGTTTCGCATAGACCCATCCCCAACACCAAGCCTCAAGATAAATCTAATATCTGCGCAGGGAAAATAGGTGAATCTGACGCGTGGTTACATTCACAATTGATTCTTGGAAGGTTACCAAGGGATCTCTTGTTGTGGAAAGAGGCAAGAAGGTAGGAACTTTATATCAATCTACCTATGTTACTGAATCATTTTCTGTGTTATCTACTACAGATTCATATGCAAGCATGTGGCATAATTGGCTAGGCCATATGAGTGAAAAAGGAATGCAGAACTTAAAGGCTAAGGATAAGTTATCATATTTTAAATAGGTAGATCTTGAATTTTGTGAGCATTGCATTTTTGGAAAACAGAAGAGGGTGAGATTTCTCAAGGTTGGGTCAACAAAGAAGGAGCAAAAATTGGAGCTTGTACACTCAGATGTGTGGGGACCAGCTGAAGTAGCTTCTATTGGAGGATCCAAATATTATGTGACTTTCATTGATGATGCCATAAAAAACGTATAGATTTATTGTATTAGCGTAAATCGATGTTTTGAGATTTTTAAAAGGAGGAAAGCCCTTATGGAAAATGAAACAAACTTAAAGTGAAAGTTCCTTAGATCTAACAATGGTGGTGAGTATTGCAGCAAGGCTTTCAATGATTATTATTCAGTGAATGGAATACCTAGAGAAAGGCGGTTTCTATAACACCATAGGAAAACGGTGTTCTTTGAAAGAATGGACAGGACAATCATGGAACATGCTAGAAGCATGAGGATACATGTTGGTTTTCCTTTGAATTTTTGGGCATAAGTAGTGGATACAACATTGTACTTGATCAACCGTGGGCCTTTAACAACACTGCATGGTGGAATATCATAAGAAGATTGATCTGGAAAAGAGGTAGATCTTTCTTTTCTTAGAGTTTTTGGCTCAGAAGCTTTTGTGCATGTTGATAGGGAAAATAGGAAGAATTTGGATGCTAAATCTAAGAGATGTACTTTCATTGGTTATGGCTCTAGTGATTTCGGATATCGTTTTGGGATTTAAAAGATTCTAATATTGTTAGGATTCGTGACGTTGATTGGAATGAAAAGAGAATGTACATGGATTAGGTTTTGGTGCCTAAACATGAACATGTTGATGAGATTTTGAAGGAAAATCAACTTTCAGATCTGAAACAGACATCCACAGACACCGGCGTCGGTTCTACAAGAAGTCGGTGCCAGTCAGGTTTGGGTACATAACAGACACCTACAAGAACTGGTGTCGGTAATCCTATAACTGGCATCGGTCACAGAACCATGACCGGTAAACAAATAGAGGAACCACAATCGGTTACAGAATTGCGGTCGACGGAATGTGACCGACATCTATCACTATCAGAGATTGACAGGAATGTGCAACAGGTACAAATTGAGCCCCCGACAGCCCAAATCTTAGTGAGAAGGTTAGAAAGGGTAAGTATACCTCCAGAGATATTTTCACCTTCATTCTCTTATTTATTATTGACTTATAGTGGTGAACCAGAAAGCTTTTAAGAAGCAATGCAGGTGGATACCCACGAGAAGTGGGAGCATGACATGGATGAGGAGATGGACTCCTTGGAACAAAATCAGACATGGTATTTGGTCAAGTTTCCAATAAGTAAGAGAGCACTGTAGAATAAATGGGTTTATAGGATCAAGGAAGAAGAGGGTGGACTGAAAAGGTACAAGACACGGCTTGTGGTAAAGAGATTTCCACAGAAAGCAGGTATTGACTTTGATGATATTTTTTCTCCTATAGTTAAGATGACTTATATTCGTATTGTTCTAAGTTTGGTTATGACAGATAGGATTTGCATTTAGAATAGCTTGATGTTGAGATGGATTTTCTTCATGGTGATTTGGAGGAAGAGATTTATATCCAGCACCACTTGGTTACGAAGTCAAGGGAAAGGAGAAAATTTTGTGCATATTGAAAAAGAGCCTATATGGGCTCAAGCAAGCTCCAAGGCAATGGTATTTAAGATTTGAGAGTTTTATGCATGAGTGTGGTTATATGAGATGTGAATCTGACCATTGTGTTTATTTAAAGAAGCTTGAAAATGGGAGCTATGTTATTTTGTTACAGTATGTGGATGATATGTTGATCGCAAGATCTAGTATGCAGGGCATTGGTGAGATTAAAGAAAGGATAGCTCACACATTTGTAATGAAGGATTTGGGAGCTGTAAAGAAAATCCTTGGCATGCAAATTCACCGAGACATGAAAAACAAGAAGTTGTATTTGTCTCAGGAGGCTTATATCAATAAGGTGTTGGAAAGGTTTAACATGTAAAGTTCAAAACCTATTAGTACACCTATGGTTGGACACTTCAAATTGAGAAAAGATCATTGTCCTACATCACACAAGGAGGTTGAATACATGGCACATTTTTCCTATGCTTCATCAATAGGAAGTCGTATATATGCCATGGTTTGTACCAAACTAGACATTTCCCGAGCAAAGTGGGAGTTGTGAGTAGGTTTATGGCTAATCTAGGTAAAGAACATTGGAAAGTAGTCCAATGGATTATCAGGTATTTGAGAGGGACATCCGACATGGAGTTATGTTATGGAGGGTCAGATAATTATTTACGCGGATATGCTGATTTAGATATGGTTGAATATTTGGATGGCAGGAGGAGCACCACTGAATATGTTTTCGCAGTAGGTGGAATGACAGTTAGCTGGATTTCAAGATGCAGAAGGTTGTGGCTACAGAGTCGAGTATGTTGCGCAGCTACATAAGCTAGTAAGGAGATAATATGGATGATTAGATTCATGAAAGAGTTGGGTAAGGAGCAAGAAGATTGCAGATTATATAGTGATAGTCAAAGTGTGGTTCATTTAGCAAAGAACTTAGCGTTTCATTCGAGAACGAAACACATTCGGTTGAGATATCACTTCACGGCAGGAGTATTAGAGGAGGGACACATGAAGTTGAAAAAATACATACGAGATGAGAACCCCGTGGATATGCTAAGCCGTTGGCAAATGAGAAGTTGGAGCTTCACTCCACTTCTGTTGGTCTTCGAGTTTGAGACTTGAAGAGGAAGAAATGGGCCAAGGAAAAGGATCCAAGGATGGTGTTGTACACTACAATGCAGCAATTGGCCTCCAGGTGGGAGATTGTTGAGTGTGGAGCTTAATTGCTTCACAAAATCTTGCTTTTACAATGTTGTTGGACTACACAATGACCAACATTGGTCGGGCTGACCGGCATCGCTCAAGAGTCGTAGGGAGGAACCGGTGTCGGTTGAGTTGTGTGGCAGTGTTTTATTTTTGGCCGGGAATTAGATTAAATATTTTGATTTAAAGATGATGTATTGATTGTAAAAGCGTAGTTAGTTTCCTAGAATAGTTATAAATGCATGTAAGCATTGTATGAGGGTAAGTAAGCAAGTAAGAAGCAATTCTTTGTATGAGAGTTTCCTTGGTGAGCAAGAAAGAGTAGTTGAGTGAGGGAAAAACATTGAACATCTTGTGAGGTGTTGGAAGATGGAAGATCTTTATTGTATTTCCTCTATAAATCACTAAATAATAATATTGGTCGTTTCGTGGTGGACGTAGCCCATACTGGGTGAACCACGTTAAATCCGGTGTTATTTTATCTTATGGTTTATTTCCATATTCATTGCTTGTATACTTTATCTCGATTTTAGATCTCAGGCAAAGTGTTATATGGTTAACCCCAACAAAAATTATTATGATCTTTACAAGCATTCAAAGTAGTGGCAACGTGTTTACCTTTCCTTTTCCATTTACCTTTGTTACTTTTCTAACCCTGCTCTTTCTTTGCTTGATTTGTTAAATGTTTTGTCTTCGACTATGTTTCTCCTTGCTTCCTTTCATCATCTATGTAGTATGCCTGTACGCATGCCTTATTGATATCTTTGGGCCTCGTGGAGATGAATTTTCTTCGAAGGTGAGTGTGAAGTCCTCCCAAATACTTGGTCAAAATTTCCTCATCCTCCAAGTCCATATTCAACAACATGTCCTGCCTCCAAAACTTCGTAGTATAGTCCTGTACACTTTGACCATTTCCTTGTCTAAAATTTGCCATTTAATCATCACGTGAGTCTTATGACCAATAAGATAGAAGTTAGCTCTAAGTAATTCCTTCAAACCCTCCCAAGTACTAACAACATGACATTTCTTCTTTTCGCAAGTGGCTAGATGGGTTTTCCACCAAACCAGAGCATGACCTTCCATTTTGAGACGTGCAAAGGTAATCCTTTATGCCTCCATGACATTATGCACACTAAAGTAGACTTCCAACTGTTTTAACCACTTATCTAATAATTTTGCATCTACTTGTCCTTCAAAGCTCTTAATTTCAACCTTAGTTTCAACTTTGAAAGGAGTATGATCAGATTTTACCTTCCCAATTGGAGTCTCTTCTTCACGCTCTTCCACATTATCTTCCTCTTCGTGGCTCTTCCCTATGCCAAACTTCTCGGCCAAGGCTCGAACTACTGAGTCCATGGAATCTTGCTTCACTAAAGCCATCTTTTGCAGATCTAAGAGCTCTTGTTGATGTCTATACAATCTATCCATCATGGTCTCTAGCATCTCAATTCTACGGACCAAGTTTTCTTCCTCCATTTGTCCCCGAATTCTTTGCTTCCACTTCTTTATAGAAATGTTTAGATTGCAAGGTAAAGCCTCTTCGCCTTTAGACCTTGTCATTGTCATACAAATCACAATAATGAATACCATAGTCCTGGATACTTGTTAGCTCTAATACCAAAATGATCTGTAATCTTCAAATTTTGGAAACTTACAAATCACAATTAATGTTGTTCTACTTTCAACCTTGGAAAATGACAGATTTGAAGCTAGTGATTGAATTCTTAATGCCTTAGAATCAAAATTTTAGAGAGTGATAAATAAATTAAGAGAGACAACACACAAATTTAATCCCGAAACCCCCCAGTGTGAGGGAAAACTAGTCGGGAAGGGAAACTGCTCTTTCTTCCCACTTATGTATTGGCCAATAAAATACAAAGATATAGATTACAATAAGTAGAAAAAGAGATAACAATGTCAAGCTCTCCTTTCCTATGCTTGATTTCTCTATTCCACATACACCTTGCTTCTACAACTCAACTCCAGCACTGAAATTCTCTTGCTCACTTACTCCCATGAATCCAATTGTCTTTGATGCCCAATTCTCTTGTTCCTCCATGTATTTATAGCCCTTCTCATGTCCTCCCATGCACTAGAGAATGAGAAAGGTCATGAAAAGGAAGAGACACGGTCCGGACGCTTCAAATCTCGAGACTGTTCGTGCTCCATTTTATTTTTCCGTCAAAAGTGATAGGACCACCACCCCTGCTCAGGGGAGCGGTTACTAGACCACCACTCTGCTAGGGGCGGTTATAGGACCCTCGTTCTACGTAGGGTGGCGATTATGTAAAAATACATCATGCTCCTTGTTTTCTTTATTTTCTTTTCGGTATTGGATGATCTGATGAAGTGGTGTTGTTTTGGATCCCTATGGATCACATACTCTAGTTCCCCATAAATCTCATGCGAGGATGACATAGCCAAGTAAGGTCTTCAAGTAGTATCAGCGGGAACTATCTCATCTATAGCTCGCCAAAGATACAAACAACTCTCTCATGAGCTATCGGCCTCTCGCCTATACGATCCCATCCAAATGATCTTGGATCATTGGCCTCTAATCAAGCGAAAGGACCTATTGGACAATGCATAGCAATATTATCCCATGACCATATCTGTAACAAATTGGTATGGTCTACACTATGTCCCTCATAGTGAACAACCAGGTGCAAATATATGTACAACTTACCCAAAATATGGTAGCCCCATGCAAAAACCGTATCATGCTCAATCATATTTACACTACCATGTAGCCCACCTGGAAATAATTATCGCTCTTATCAGGCAGCATGAGGCCAATGATAAGATACATGAGGTAAGATTCTCGATCATATCCCGATCGTAGATCTCTATAAGCCGCCATCTAGGAAGGTCGGACCGCCCAGTCACTCTGGCCATCGTGGTGGAATCATAATATAATAGCGCCCTTGTGATCGAAACTCAGTGCAGATACTCTAAAGTGATGGAACTGAAGGTGCTTGTGTCAGAATGCCACCTCTCGGAAAAAGTAGTCAAGACTGCCTTGTTTTCGCAGATGAAGTAGAACAATCTCAAATCCTCTAATAATGATCAATCATGTTGATGGAAGTCCTCTAGCACTCGCGAAACACACGGGAGGCACGCCACTCACGGAACTAAATCATGCCCAAACATTCCTGAAGCCACAATAAAACAACAAACACGCATGTTAGACTTAACCATTATCGTGAAAAACACTTCAAAACATCAAAAAAATTAGCAAAATATTCTTCTCAACAAGGCCGCTACACACTAGTGCGAGGTTGTTGAAATATAGAAACCTCGCGCTACGCATTGAGGCACAACCATTGGAACTATGGTGACATCGCTAAAATTAGTGAGGTCGGTACACGTTATGACGACGTCGTTGAATGCAAAACTACTACTGGTTGTAGCAAGGTTTTCTTGTTTAGCGAGGCCACCACAATATGTATCAATGTCACTACAACGTTAGCAAAACTGCCAAAAATGCCCCAAGACCGCTACATACCCCTTGAGAAAAATTATATAGGAAACCTAGTACATATGCCACCATTATAAAAACCCCTTTAATTGCTAAAGTTAGTAAGAGAAGATTCAAAACATGGCCTTTAGGCCATTTTGAGGAGATCTCTTCCCTTTAGTAGCATCCTTGATCGTGCATAGTTTGCATTTGGCTTAGAAGGAAATATCTACATATCAAAAGCGCATCCAATTTCAAAAGGAGGTTTGCATTCTTTGTTTTTAATGTTTTGTGCAAGTTTTTAGCTTATTTTCATGTTTTATCTTGATGTATTTGATTAGAGAATTAAGCTAGGATTTACTTGGTGTTAAATCCTTCATTTATTTAGCTTAGGTTATTTAGAATGCATATAGTCCGTGTTGATGGAGTCATTCTTGACCATCGTAACCCTATTGTTTTATAGCTCAACAGATTGTAACTTGTGTTCCTTTTCTAAAAACTAGTTTACACCTCTATTTTTGAGGTGAATACCCTTCCTTTTAATGGGTCATTGGTGACCTAGGTTAATTGGCAAGTTTAAGCAACATATGTTAAGGATATGGAGAAATATTGGAATCTTCCTTTCCATTTGGAGGGAACGTACTTTTGTTCCTCTTGACCTCTTTGGAAAATGTGAAAGGGCAAGTTGTTTTTATGTTTGCCTAAGAAATATTTTGGGGGTTGCCCTAGTAATTTTGCTAGTTTTTGGACCTCTTAGACACCTAATCCACCTAGCTCATTCAAGTTTTCTTATGGATTATAATGTTAAAGCTTGTGATCGTTTTAAACTTCTATTGGACCATGTTGCATTCAAAACCAGTTAATTATTTTCAATAGATGATGTTGGCATATTTTGGGATGTTGAAGTATGGGCTTCGGATTAGCAAGGTAGGACTTTGATTAACTTTGTATCAAAATCCAATTGCACCATTCTTTCTTGGTTTTCTAAACCAAAATATTTGGTGTGATATATGAAATAGGGGTAAAGGATCGAGCTATGGAAACTCTAAGATAAAGTTAGTGATTATTTTAATTATGTGGTTATATGGGAGATACTTTTGTTTTATTCTATGTACCTTAGATGTGTTCTATACACCCTTGTAGACATTGTTGTTAAATCTAATTATCACCCTTGTCGTTAAGTCTTGTTTTTCTTGACCCTGACATCGTTGGCCCCTATAGGAAAGTGCTAAATCTAGTGTAGATTTGAAGTTCATGTGGTAGCTTGTTATTTTTTCCAGAAGGAGAACAGACCTTGAAGTGGAACTTCACAGAAGATGGAAAATTTATCTTTCTCATATGGTGTATGTAACGCCCATGGGTGGCTTCATGCACATCTTATACATCCAGCTTGTTAGCCTTTCTTTAACAACAATTTTTATCATTTGACCATCCCATCAACAATCTCCTTAAAGAGTGATCCTTATGTTGTACATTCAACTATATAAAACCTCGTAGAGAAATTGTGATGACGATGATGTAGATAAACTTATTTTTGGTATCTACAATCTTCTTGCTTAATAGTTTCTTATTCCTTGATACACATGATGTTGAATCAAATTTGGTTTTAGAGGAACATATTTTTAAGAAAATCAATGGTGTGGGAGGATGCAACACCCGTGAGGGTTTTTCATTCTTAAACCTTCCCATGACTTCCATGAGGAAGTCTATTTCTAGTGGATGGGGTGTAGTGCCCACGGTTTCTCTCCCTTTGATGACGTTGACTCCATGCTTTATTTGTGATCGGGATATTTGTGTAACATCCCCATTTTAAAACACCAGAACAAGGGAATTTTTTTTTAAAAAAAATAACGTTCTCTGTTATGAATTATAAAATTCAAACACACGTTCGAGATTTAGTAATTGTTCTCTGCCCAAACCACACAGTTTGGATCATACAATTTCTTTCAAAAACGAATGTTCCCTGTTCACATATTTACAATATGGAACACACATTCAATGCCATTCAATCTCATAACAGATTCTATATGCTGCTGTAAATGACTCGATGAACTGCCGATCTTCCATTTTCATGGCTCGGAGTTTCAACGATCCTTCATTTCATGACTCGGCAACAACCGATCCTTCATGTCTGTTTATGCATAGTATATTTTATATACTTGTTCTCATAACCTTCCCCGGTTATCGAAGTGATCCATTTAAGAAGCCTATCTCGAATATCATTCATCGATATTCATCGACATCTGCATCTTAAATTAAGTGATAAGGACAACGCAACCAAAGAATTGCGATACTTTGGCCAAAGATTTTCACATGCTTTGCATGATCATATTCCTGAATGTGATACACATCTACGGAATACGTCCTTCACTTCACTTCACCTGTTATCTAGAATGGTCTTTCCTGGTTCCTACCAGTCCTCATTGTTTAAGTTCCGTTTTAAACTTTCGATACCAGCCAGTAATATGAGCGGGTATAGGAAGGCACTCCTGGTAACTAAAGATACGCAGACATACGGTGTCGTTACCCCACGACTCCGTGTGTCTGATTACCTTTAGTATTCCGGAGTCACTCCGTATACCAGATCATACCCTATCCCCACCCCAGCTAAGATCTACACATTCAGCCTATGTATTCTAAATGTTTTAATTCGGGAGGGCATTGCGATATGTCAGCTGCGACAATGTGTCGTCATGAAGACCCCGTCTTCATGAAGACACCTTGCTGTAGCTGGCGTATACCAATGTCCTGCAGAATTCTCCCAACGAGAATACACATCCTGCTCAAGTGACTTAGCCACGAGTTAATAGTTTAAGCAATTTTCAACATCCACGCTGATCCCTTGATCCTCGTTTCCGTTGCAGTTGTATATAACTAAGAAGGACTAAACTGTCCTTTAGTTCGTTATGTATCGTCTCCTTCGTACCGAAGGGTTACATTTCCTTACTTGGTCCATTTCTTAATCATTAGATTAAGCATTCCGTACCGACGGACATAATAAGTTTACCTACTAAACTTAACCAAGATGTTTCCAACTGCAACTTATTTCAGAATATTAACTTATTAGACGTCATTCAAACGAGGTCTAATCCTTGAGAAATGAATTCATTTATTTCCCTTCAACATTATATAGTTAAGGATCATTAGTTATGAACATATGCATCCAATAACCTTTATTCTGAATTTTATCAAACGGGATCATTAATGAGGTTCGAAAACGAAGTTCGAATACTCCCAATTTAAATTGATATTCCTTAGCTCCTAAGCTAATCCTGAATACCCTCTGATTATAAAATCATATTCTTCTTAATCCTTTTTAATGTCAATTCATAATTCATCTTTACCCAAGTATGAATTAATTGCATTGTTCAACTTAAAGGTTGTATTTAAGTAAGAATAGATATCAGTTTCAATTCAGCATCCATCCGAGGATTATGAAACGATTCCAAATCAAGAATTAACACCTTATTCCCAATTTATATAACAATATCAAACTGATATAATTATTGAAAATATCACACTTGTAACTGTATTCAATATTTCAAGTCATAATTTGTACATTTGCCAATCCAACTGATTGGGTATAACTTATACAAAGCCTCCATACAACTCATGGACAGAAGAATATATTTTCTTCGTTCACAATTCCTCAAAGAGGAATAAAAGCAACAGTTACAATTTAATTTACATTTAATCAAGAGACATCAGAAAACAGCCAAGTCTTCATTCTAATCAAATTTCATCTGCAAAATGAATTGCACGGGTCAGTTCAATGAACTGAGCACATTAAGCACTTATCCTTAAAATAAGATGCTTCAACTAACTGTTTCAATAAAAGAACCCTGCTTTTATGAAACAACAGCAAAACATCAATCTCGAAAAGCACAAAAGAGAGAGATCAGCATACCCACTAATTCATCAAAATATCATCACAACCAGCCAAGGGACTGCTGTCCCGTTTTCACATAATCATTGCAAGTATCAATTTACAGTATTTGCAAAGTTAGGAATACAAGTAGCTTGCTGCCTACATAGCATACAGTTATCTTTTCCACGCCTTTCATTAATAACAATTGCAAGGAATGAAACTAACTGAAAATAAATCCATTACTTTCCTTTCCGTTCATGAAGCATGTTAATTTTAAGGCATTCAAGTACAACAAGAAAGCGAACAGCAATGCATATAGTAGCTCCCATCTAAGCACTATAAAATTCATCATTCACGAATTCCAGATTTCCAACTAAATGAAAGAAGAAAGATCATTTTTCTAAAACATTCATTCATATCTCCATTTCTTCCCACATGACTGTCCTAACAGTGGAATCCAAACGAAAATCAATTCCAGATAACAGTTCAGAGTGAAACTTACAAAATCCACTCGGAATTCACTTTCTGGCAGTGAGAATAGTTTCATTTATAAACAGCTTTAAAATGAAATCAAGAAGAATTCATCATCCATATCCATATTTTTTTGAATCAGGCTCATATAAAGATCCGAAACAGATTAGTACAACATTCGGTACATCCGAGATCAAAATATAAGGTTACATACCATATATTTGTCATAATAAAGAAAATCGTATTTCTTTCGCTGCATACTAAACAGAAACAGTATTTCAATCATGCAATCACTTAATCACATAATGATCTAATTCTTAGTAACGTACCCCGTTCAGAATAACATTTATTCATTACTGTTACCTACAGCAATCCATTTTTCTCATGACGATGAATTTCATCAGGTTAGAACAGCAGGCAGAAAACAAAGAATTCATTCTCTTTTCATTTCACTATGAAACACCATTTGCTCAAACGAAATCGAACACCTAATCCGTGTTCATCTCAAACAAGACAGCTTATTATAAGGATTACAGAACAGTCGTTCGTATTGAAAACAACTCTAAGCCTGTACCGTTCAATCCAATATCACAAACAACTCATATTCACTGTCCATACTTTTATAAGAGCAAACCCGAACCAGGTGTTAATTGCATGAGCTCAGTAAAGCTAGAGTAAACTCAGAAAACAAATTAGATCCCAAAATTTTTTCCATTTATTTCCACAAAGATCAAATCAAGTTCGCACTTTCCAGATAGTTCAACCAGAATGACAAACCTCAACCTTAAAACGCAATGAAATCCATTTTTCTATTATAGTAAATAGAAATATAACCATTCTTTGCATAAAATTCAACCAAGTGGAAACTGTGTCAGCAGTCCATATAAGAAGGCCAAACAACATTTATATATCACAGTGAAATCACCTTACTCTTTCAACAAGGAGAAACGAATTCCAGAGATAACTTTAAGAAGGAAAACAGTTATCTTTTACCCTATTTCACGAATACCCAATACGTAATCGCTTAGTTCCTACTCAAGAAAAGGTACAGAAATGATATTATTGATTATACTCCCTATGGTTCGAGTTCAATTACTCATAGTAAACTCGAATGCCACTTCCATCCAAAACCCAAACAATACAAGAAGAAGGAGCTACTTTCTTTAAAGAAAAATCTATAAGAACTACTTCGTCAATCATTATTCTCTTCCTTTCCGTTTGTTAACAATAAACGGTTGTTCAAAAGTGGAAACAACTCATAAAAAGAAAGTTTCTGATCACAATATATATATATATATATATATATTCAACAAATTTTCCATTACTGTCAAACGTCCAGCACACGGGAAGATACATCATTCAAGAATTACAAGACAATAAAACTCAGCAGCTAAAACAATATTTCCATATTGTTTCCAAAATGACAGCAAGATTCAATGAAACCCATTTCATAGAAATATATATATGCGGCTGTTTCTCCACTTGTCTCTTTTGTTTTCATGCAAGATCAGTTCCTCATATAACAGCAAGAAAAGATTGCAATTAAAGAAACAATTTCCCATAAAGGCGATTGCACAGCCTATTCCATTTTCGAACAACACGAATAGTGAAAGGAATATCCACATTTCAAACCATTTATACAGTCTACCATCAATACTGAAAATCATTTCCAACATGATTCGAGCAAGAACAGATCAAGGCCGAGCAACCAGAAGCAAACCTTCTTATCATTTTCCAAAGAAAAGAAGCAAGAACCAACAAAAATCCATTTCCAAATCAACTCAACAACAATCATGCAATCCCAACCCAAGAGCAGGGTTGTTTTAATGAAACATTTAATCAAAGCAAAGATTTTAAAGAGAAGGGCTTAACATGCCTGAGATATCTTTTTCAGAGCTCGAAGAAAACGTTGTTTGCCGCGTTTTTCTTCCACAACGGCAACACAATATTCCCAGCACTCCCTTCCTTCTTCTGGCTTTTCCACAGCCTCAAAACTTCCAAGAAAATGCCAAATGCAAGAGCTGGTTCGACTGAACCAGACCAAAGAAACCAAATGCAGAGCAACTTCGGCCAAACCAAATCGAAACAATGAAAGATCAAATTCCCTCATGCTGTTTCCAAGGCGAGCTGGTCGCGAGGACCAAAAACTATTAATGCATTAAAGGCTTTGCCTTTTTCCTTACTTTCTGCGCCACCGCCACTTGAGTTGGCGAATTCCTAATTTCAAAATTTCCAAGCAAAACTGAACTTGGCTCCATTCCTAAATGGATGCCTCTAGTTCCTTACCTGTCCCGCCAAAAATGGCGCTGTCCACGTAGGGGCGGTTTAATAAATGCTAATGAATACTCCCCTCCATCCTTATCCTCTCCTTCCAAGGGTCTGCGCGCCCTTTTTAGATTAGGATTAGTTTAGGTGGCATGTGTGTTCAACCTAGGCCTTAGTTTAGTCTTAGGTTTTTATTTTCCCCTTTTTTTTTTTTTTTTTTTTCTTTTATTTAAAAATCCATTTAGGATTAATAATGTAGGATGCATGTTAGGACTTAGGATTAGTTTAGGTTTAATCCACACTAACCACTAACACTAACAATTTCCATCCCGCCCCTACTAACATCCATGTTAACACAAAGCAGGGCGTTCCGTCCTTCCGATTACATGCCAAGGCCACCCGTGTCCAGGCGTTTCTCGCCCCACAAGGTCCCGACTTCGACAGTACAGGGTTCAAGAATCGAACCCCTGTCGTTGGCATCTACGTGCTAGCTATTCACACCTGTAATCAGGCGCTGCACGCTCATAATAATCCTAGTCCATTTCAAGTGTGAATCAACATAGAAACACAAGAGGACCTCAGCATACTTGAATCAATGGAATTGATTCTGGGTATGCTGTCAATCAGCACAAGAGCAAGCAATTATACGACAATCTGTCGCCACATCAGCAAGCACACAAGTACAATATTTGCTGTTCCATGCAATAAATCACAATATGCAAGAATCCAAATTAGCAACACATTCTCTTAAGATCAAAACATATCTTAACATGTTTGCTTCCATTCCAAGAGCTATAACAGTATGTAAAACATTCACCAAGTTAACATACAAAATCAGAGTGTTACAATTTGAATTGATACTATTATGACTATTTAATTCAAATAATTATGATCGTGTCGCCGTGTAGTCATTAGTTGTTAACTTGATCTTAGCAAGATGACATGTGAGGCATCTGCGCTATTATACTATTGTTTTCATTATTGCTTGGTTTAGTAATGTTGTTATGGATGTTATTGAAATGAGATTTAGATGGATTATATCTTGATATATTATGGATGATTATCGTTTTGGTTATTTATCTCATTATGGATAAAATTTGATTAATTAATCTGAATGGTTTAGTTTGAGGTGGATTTGATTATTTGGACGTATGTAGTATCGTTTCACTTGGTTTATTGTATCGAGTATGTATGATGATGTGTGAATCGAGTGTGTAGGTTACAGGTTCACCATAGGAGAATGTGGGACTCAAGGCTTGCACCTCTAAGATTGCACAATTGGTTGTTTGGGTCGAATCCTCACCTCTTTTTTATCGGTTTTGTGTTGTTTATCTTGAATTTTGATGGAAATGAGAAAACCATCATCCTCATGTGTGTTTCATCATTTGATTAGGCACCTTGAGTTGTTGTCTCCTTAGATTCATTTTAGTTTTAATTATTTTAATCTCTTGTTTAAATCCATTTTTAAGGGTTAATGATTCCTACTTGTATTAGTGATGATTTTGTTAGTTAATCATGTTTAAGGAGGTGTGGGACCACCTAAGCATGGGTTAGGTGGGCCCCACCACCTCACAAAGTGTGTCACTTTTCCCAAACCCGAATTTGGGCTAAAAGTGGAATTTGTAAGAGGTGTTTTACTTGTTAGGGGTCTCATTTACACTAAAATGGACCCCTTGGACCCTACCTATGGGTAGGAGGACCTTTTCAAGGTTCAAATGGGCTTTTCCCTCCCATTTGAGCCTCTCTTGTCCACATCCTAATTAATGAACTTGTTTTATGAGCCACTTTGGAATTTGGAGGAGATTTTGTTTAGTTTTATTTTTAATTTTGCGAGATATTCCTCCATTAAGTCTTTTGTCTTATGTATTGTAATATCCATGAAAAGAAACTTCTACCAAATCTGGATATTTTCGTTAAATCCTAGGAGTAGCAAAGATATGCAAAAATGAACTTTAACATGATATCAAAAACAATCTAAATAAAAGCAGTGAACCAATATGGAAAAAATAGTCTTTTATTTATTTATTTCCAACTATATACAATAAAACAATACCAAAGTGTCTAAATACAATAGCTTGGAGTGAACTAGCGGAACAATTGCACCTTGAAATGTCACCTGCAACCCCGAATGGAATTGCCAAGCTCGAGACGTGAAGGTTTTCATCCTCAAATTTGTCTATGAATAAGGGTTTTCGTCATCAATTATTGATGCGAAGCAAAAGCCACTTGCAAATAAAGAGAATAATTGATGAATTTCAAGATGTGTTACAATGAACCCCCAAGTCTGCCTTTATAACTCTCAAACACTCCAAAGTGGGTGCCCCATCCTAAAAATAGGATTAAACACTTTAAATAATACTTTTTCCACCCCTTATCCTAAAATTAGGATTTACAAAAGCATGCAACTTTATTTATTTATAAAATCTAACTAAGAGCCTAATAATAGAAGTCAACCTTCTATTATTATTTTATTCTAACAAAGCTTTTTGAATTAAAAATATAATTTAAGTGTCATTTTCTAATTAAAATATAAAATATCTTTGGACCACTTAAATTAATTTATTTTCCTCTTTCACTTTCCCCTTAGCCTACGGAAAATAATAAAAATAGGCTTTGGGTATCCAAAAGTAATTAATTCCGAAAAGGGGACATTACATGTATGATGGAGACTTGGAGGTGTCTTGTTTTGAGAAGGAGATGGGTGACACATGTCACCCTCTCATTGGTGTGAATATTTTAGATTCTCCTTCTTATTCCTCCATTTTGGAGGGGTAAGGACTTCTCACCGCATTTTTCAACTTGGAGTTTTGGAGAGCTTAGCTTGCACTTGGAAGTTGGTTTACTTGGCTTGTGAGGTAGGCCTCACACCTCTTGGTTTGGCTTTATGTTGTTTAAGAAAATTATGGATTGGTATGCTTGTTTTGGTCTTAGGAATTTTCTTGTGTGTTGGTTGATGGATGTTTGATCTTGTATTTCCTTTGTTTTCTCCATCCATCTCACTTGAAATGGATTTTGGAGTGTTGGGAAGAGGGAAGAACCCCTCTTGAGAAGCATGGAGCTTCTTGGTTGTGTTTTGGGTTATGGAAGAAATAAGGAGTGGGATTCTTGAGATTTCTTGCAAAATAATGAATTCAATTGGAATTGAAAATGTGATCAAATGGGCAATATTGCCCTCTTCCTCCTCATGAGAAGCTTGGAGATTCTTGTTAGTGTTGGTTTATAGTTCAGTGTTTGTTGGTGTGTAAGAAAACATTTTCTTTCATCCCTTACCTTGTGTATCTTTGAGGTATGAAACCTCTCTCCCTTGGGCTTGGAAGGAAACTAACATGTTCTCCACTGATGGAGATGGCATCTAATGATGTCAATTGGTTGGGTGGACAACCAAGCCACCTCTCTTGTGTTTGGAGACTTACTTCTTAGTGATGGAGCATGATTCTTGGAACCTTGTTTAAAGTGAGCATTGCTTAGACATATAGAGCTT